>CM066032.1:1162082371-1162682371 GCA_033557465.1 Ichthyophis bannanicus | reverse complement strand
ACTGGGTGAACATGCATCAAAAATAAGGACGAAGACTATGTCTGCCCCCATAGTTCAGCACTGTTTAGACCATCAACATACTTTTGCGGACTTTTCTTGGAGAGTCCTTGATTATGTACCACAAAACCCAAGAGGTGATAATCGTGAACAGCGCCTTCAATTTTTGGAACAGTCGTGGATATTTCAGTTGTCCATGGTAGAACCATTAGGGCTTAATAAGGAATTGGATTGGAATAGTCTTCTTTGAGCATATATCATCTTTTGAGATCTCTTATGACGTGCATGATCGTGATTGGTTTTGATTTGCAATTTAATGATTGTCTTCGGTATCTTGGCAGTGGATTGCGAATGAGCATGCGCTGGCGTCCTGTTGAGCCAGGGAAGCCAGAAGACGTTGCTTGCAGTTTATGAAAAGCGTTTAAACAGGACATTAAGGTTATTTTGCCCGAAATGTAGTACTGTGTCCTTCTTTGTTTATAACTGCAGATAGGATTGATCATCATCTTGAATTCGGAAAAACAACTTCAACTTATATGGACAATAACAGATAAGTGCTATTTTTGAATAAATTACTGTCAGGTTCCTTTCTGTTTGGACCCTTTTTGAAGACGTCTGATGTATAGCATTTTGAATTTGTTGAGAGTAATTTTTACACATTGGGGTGTAGGGCACACCATTACATGGTGTTTTTTACCTACATTTTCACGCTCTATTTGAGCCTTAAATAATTTGAGTAAAACGGAAGTAAAGCCACAAGAGGTTGGTTTCTTTCCTCGCGGCTCGTCTTCCAACATTAATTCATTTACATCTGTACTTTTTAGCTCATGACGATAGATTACAGCTCTATTTTTGTTTTTGATTTACAGTCTAGTCAAGACAGATAACACAACAGCCAAGACAGACAACACAACAAGTGGGGATTAGGTTATACTTAGGGGAATGGTAATGAAACACATAGGAGGTGAACAGGAGACTAGGAGGATCAGGATCCAAAAGCAGTTTCAAAGAAATGAGCTTTTAGCCTGGATTTGAACAGGGCCACAGATGGAGCCTGATGTACCAACTCAGGTTGTTTGTTCCAGGCATTAGAAGCAGCAAGGTAGAAAGATCATAGTCTGGAGTTGGCAGTGGAAGTGAAAGGCACAGATAGAAGGGATCTGCCAGAAGAGTGGAGTTCCTGACAAGAGGTGCAGGGAGAGATAAGAGAAGAAAGATAATAAGGAACAACTAAATGAAGGCACTTACAGGTGAGTAGGAGAAATTTGAAATGGGTGCGGAAATGTAGAAGATTAGCCATGTAGCTGAGTTTTGAACAGATTGAAGTGTGGAGAGATTATTCAGAAGACCAGGGAAGAAGAAGTTGCAATAGTTTAGATGGGAAATGAAGATTAAACAGGACATTACCTCCCACCATCACTCAAACACGCACAAATACGGCCAATCCTCAAGAACAGCAAACTTGATAAAACTTTACCTGCATCATATAGACCCATTTCAAGCATACCATTCTTGGCTAAAATAATTGAAAAAGTGGTTCAATTACAGACACAGGACTTTCTAGACTCATCTTACCCTCTTGATGAGCAACAGTATGGCTTTCGGCCACGCCATGGAGTTGAAACACTCCTCACAGTTTTAATAGATACGCTCCTAAGAGGAATTGACAATAATAAACAGGCCTTCATTCTACTTTTCATTGATATATCAGCTGCGTTTGACAGCGTACACCACACAATAATGCTCAATAGCTTGAGACAAATAGGCTTAAACTCTACAGTACATAAATGGTTCTCATCCTACCTAGATAATAGAACGCAAAATGTAAGAATTGGAAATCAAAACTCAACCACATATAAACAAGAAATTGGATTACCACAAGGTTCAGCGCTATCAGCCCTGCTTTTTAATATCTACATAAAACCAGTCTGCAACATTTTCAAAAAATTTGGAGTAAAATATCATCTATACGCAGACGATATTATGATGTATATTCCATTCACGATACCCAACCTACCGCTACAACTCCTATCGGACTGTTATAATGAAATTACTACTTGGCTAAAAGCACAAAACCTCCACATAAACCACACTAAAACTGAAGTTCTAATCGTGACCAAGAACAAATCCTATATCCCCCAACACACATAAGACTTCAAAACCAAGAAATTAAAATAAAAAACGAAATAAGATATCTAGGCGTAATTCTAGACATACACCTTACGATGGAAACACACATTAGCAATACCATAAAGAAAACTTATTTCAAACTCAAAACCCTCAAACAACTTCGTCCGCTAGTATTTACACAAGACTTTATCAACATAATCCAGGCCACCATAACTCCACATTTTGACTTTGCCAATCTAGTTCTAATAGGCATATCAAAACAAAACATCAAACGATTGCAATTAGCGCAGAACGCAGCGGCCAGAATCATATTGAAAATTAACTCACTCCAACACATATCACCAATACTAGCCTCTCTCCATTGGCTACCAATTCAAAGTAGAATAATCTACAAAACAATAATAACTTCATTCAAGGCCTTATATGATATGGCCCCAACTATGCTATGTAACTTAATACACAAAGAACCATCTAAGTCCACACACAGAAAAGGACAATTGAACAGATTAAAGATCCCGAAAGATTATACAAGAGCCCATAAATCAACAAATAACAGAGCCTTTTCCCACATAGCCCCAACGATCTGGAATTCCCTCCCAGAGGAGCTACGAACACTAACGGAGATCATGGAACTCCGCAAAAAATTAAAAACGTATTTGTTCACCAAACACTATAACATAGATAACTCACAACCTGCTTTAGACAAAGGTTAAACAGGTATCTATCTGCATCAAGCAAAAACCCTAACCCACACAATTGACACACAATCATGATGACTTCACAGCTTATGTCCTTTCACTTCCATGTATATAAATACATATATAAAACTGTATATAGTTTATTCTGTTCTGTATTATCCCACATTGTTTAGATTGTATATTCTATATATAATATGATGTTCCTTGTAAATATGTTCTGTTATAATATGACGTTCCCTGTAAAACAAACTTGCTTTGTTAACTATTGTTCACTGTAAACCGCAACTGAACTTTGGAAGATGCGGTATATAAATGTGTATAAAATAAATAGATAAATAAATGACAAGAGAATAAGGGTCTTAGTAGTGTGTTCAGAAAGGAAGGGACACATTTTGCCAGTGTTATAGAAAAAGAAGTGTCAGGTTTTAGCTATCCGTTGGATGTGTATGGAAAAGCAAAGGGAGGAGTCAAAGATGACCCCAAGGTTGCAAGCCAAGGAAACAGGGAGGAATAGAGTGTTATACACAGAAAGAGAGAAAAGAGGAAGGGGGAGGTGGAAAATCATTCATATGCATGCCCTTGATATTTAAGAGCACATCCAAAAGAATTCTGCAAAAGTAGAGTAAAGCGTAGTTACTCACCTGTAACAAGTGATCTCCGGGAACATCAGGAATTTAGTCTTCACATATGGGTGATGTCGGTACTGACAGAGCCCGCGCAGGAACGTTCCCCAGCGTCCAATAGTAAAGTTTTTGGGAACATCCCACTGCGCCTGCACTGTTGCATTCCCACCATTTTGACTCTCCCTCCTCAGCTGAGTTTGTAACTGAGATAAAGGAGAGAATAGAGAGAGAAAGAGAAACCCTACAACTCCTAGGGGAGGAGGGTGGGTTGCAAAGACCAAATTCCAGCTGTTCCCGGAGATCACCTGTTACAGGTGAGTAACTATGCTATCTCCAGAAACAAGCAGGAATGTAGTCTTCACATATGGGACTCTCTCGCTCCCAGATGCCAGAGAAATACCCCCAGAATTAGTAGATTTGCCTCAGAGCAGGTCTCAAGAGGGCATGGATCCTTCATGGATGGCTGGCATAAAAAAATTCCGGGATGGAGGGTAGGAGTTGCCCTAAGCCTGAAAGAGGTGCTGGCGTACTGCCTTACCAAACATGGCATCCCAACGGGAGTCCTTGTTAAGACAGTGATGAGCTGCAAAGGTATATACAGAAGACCATGTGGCTGCTTTGTAAATTTTGTCAATGACAACAGAACGTAGGTTTGCCGTGGATGCAGCCATGGCCCGAATGTTATGGGCAGTGACATGACCTTCAAGGGATAGTTCTGCCTTATCATACGCAAATTTAATGCAATCTGCTATCCATTTAGAAAGGGTACATTTGAATACTGGCAACCCCGAGTGACTGGGATCAAAGGAGAAAATAACTGAGTGCCTTTACAATGCTCTGCAGTCCTTTGAAGATAGAAGGCTAAGGCCTGTTTACAGTCAAGGGTATGGAGGGTTGCCTCTGTCCTAGAGGAATGTGGTTTAGGTTAAAAACAGGAAGGTAAACAGATTGATTGAGATGGAAAGGAGACACCACCTTTGGCATGAAATGGGGGTGAGTCCTAAGGACCATCTTATCATGTTGGAACTGGGTATAAGGCGGGTCTGCCACCAGCCCCTGAGGTTCACTGATACATCTAGCTGAAGTGAGAGCAAGAAGCATGATGAGCTTCCAAGAAAGAAACTTTAGTGAGGTTGTGGTTAAAGGTTCAAAAGGAGCTGTCCTAAGATGACATTAAAATCCCATGGTGGCCTGATGGGAGGCTTGGTCAATAACAGCCCTCTCATGAAATGTGTCACAAGCGTCTGCCCATCCAAGGGATGGTGAAAAGCAGCAATTGCTCTGAGGTGAATACTCAGAGTTTGTTTTGAAACCAGAAGATGAAAGATGGAGAAGATACGGAAGGAGAGCTTCAACAGGAGTTGAGAAGGGATTAAGATCCTTCTGGGAACACCAAGTGGAGAATCTATGCCACTCGAAGTCATAGGAACATCTGGTGGACAGTTTCCTTGAGGCTAGCAAGATTTGCTTTACTTCCTGAGGAAGGTTAAGATCTTGCAACACTACACTTTCAGCAGTCAAGCCATGAGATGGAGAGACTGTGGAATGGGATGGAGTAGAGTCCCTTCCTCCTGAGAGAGGAGATCAGGAGCTGACCCAAGACTCAAGGGGCGAGTCTGGGACAGATGTATTAGGAGAGGAAACTATGGTTGACATGGCCAGCATAGGGCTATGAGGATCATATGGCCCCTGTCTGCTTGAAGCTTGAAAAGCATTTTGGGAATCAGGGATATAGGAGGAAAGGCATACAGGAAATCCTGACCTCAGTGAAGATGGAAAGCATCCACCTGTTGGAGGGTGTACATTGGGGTTCTAGTGCAAAAACGAGGTAGTTTGGCATTTTGTGGAGAGGCAAAAAGGTCTATCTCTGGAGTTGAGTTCCCCAGGTCTGAAAGATGTGAGAAATTGTTTCCTAATGGAGGGACAATTCATGTGGAAGAAGGATCCGACTCAATTTGTCTGCTATCAATTTGCTGTCCTGGCAGATACACTGCTTGGAGGTGTATTTGATGAGCAATGGCAAAGGACCAGAGATGAAAGCCTCCCTGCAAAGGGCCAAGAGTCCATTCCCCCCTGCTTGTTCAGGTAGAACATAGTTACTTGTTTGTCTATCTGGATGAGAACTCTGTGGCCTTATAATTGTTGTTGAAACACTTTGAGGGCATTGAAGATAGCACAAAGCTCCAATAGATTTATCTGGAGATGTGACTCCTGCTCCGTCCAGCGGCCCTGAGTGGAAAGAGAGTCCAAGTGGGCACTCCAGCCTAGTTTGGAGGCATCCGTTGTCAGGATGCATTGATGTGGAGGCATCTGAAAAGGTGACCCTATCAGAAGATTTTCTGAGGTAGACTACCACAGAAGGGAGTCAATGAGACAGTGATTTGGATCTCGTCCTTGAGGGCTCCGGAGATTTGCTTCCACTGAGAGGCAAGAATCCATTGAGCTGTCTAAATGTATAGATGGGCTTAAGGGACTACATGCACTTGGAGGCCATATGGCCTAGAAATTGGAGCATCTGTCTGGACAAGAGATTGTCCCTGAGTCTTGCTTGAGATGCTAGCTTCACTAGTCAAGTACAACAGTCCTGGGACAGAAATGATCTTGACCGTCGAGTGTCTAGAAGAGCTCCTACGAATTCTACTATCTGAATGGGAACTACATGGGATTTTGGAATATTTATCACAAATCCTAGATTCTGCAGTACCCACATTGTATGAAGGAGGGATAGATGAACCTCCTATGAAGTGGGTGCCCTTATAAGAACATAAGAACATAAGATATGCCATACTGGGTCAGACCAAGGTCCATCAAGCCCAGTATCCTGTTTCCAGCAGTGGCCAATCTAGGTCATAAGTACCTAGGAGTTTCCCCAAAAGACACAGGTTCCACAATGTTGTACTGGGTCAAGCATTGATAACCTGGGTCCCTTCTTAATAATGGTTTATGGACCTTTCCTCCACGAACTTGTCCAAACCTTTTTTAAACCCAGCTACACTAACAGCCTTTACTACATCCTCCGGTAACAAATTCCAGAGTTTGATTACACGTTGAGTGAAAAAATATTTTCTATTATTAGTCTTAAATAGCTTACCCTGTAGCTTCATTGCATGTCTCCTAGTCTTTCTATATTCTGATAACGTAAACAATCGATCTACGTTTACCCGTTCCACTCCGTTCATTAATTTATAGACTTCTATCATATCTCCCCTCAGCCATCTCTTTTCCAGGTTAACGAGCCCTAACCTTTTTAGGCTTTCTTCATAGGAGTATCCTTTCTTCCCCTTTACCATTTTGATGGCCCTTCTCTGAACCTTTTCTAATAACGCTATATCCTTTTTAAGATACGGCAACCAGAATTGCGCACAATATTCAAGTGCGGTCTCACCATGGAACGATATAAAGGCATTATAATATCTTTTGTTTTATTTTCCATTCCTTTCCTTATGATACCTAGCATTCTATTTGCTCTCTTGGCCGCCACTGCATACTGGGCCGAGGGTTTTAACATGTTATGCACAATGACGCCTAAATCTTTTTCTTGGGTGGTGGTTCCTAATGCGGAACCTTGCATCATGTAACCATAGTTTGGGTTGTTCTTCCATAGGTGCATAACTTTGCACTTGTCCACATTAAGTTTCATTTGCCATTTTGATGCCCAATCTTCCAATTTATCAAGATCCTCTTGCAATTTTCCACAATCCTCTTGGGTTTAAACAACTTGAAATAGTTTTGTGCAATCTGCAAATTTGATAACCTCACTCGTTATTCCATTTTCCAGGTCATTTATGAATATGTCAAAAGCAGCGGACTCAGCACAGATCCCTGGGGTACATCACTATTCATCTTTCTCCATTGGGAAAATTGGCCATTTAGCCCTACCCTCTGCTTTCTATCTTTTAACTAATTCCTGATCCAAAATAGTACACTGCCTCCTATCCCATGACTCTTTAGTTTTGCCAAACGTCTCTGATGAGGTACCTTGTCAAAGGCTTTCTGAAAGTCTAGATACACTATATCAACCGACTTACCTTTGTCCACCTGTTTATTCACACCTTCAAAAAAACATAACAGATTAGTAAGACAAGATCTTCCTTGTCTAAAGCCATGTTGGCTGTCTCCCATTAGGCCATGACTATCTACATGCTGAGTAATTTTATTCTTTATGATGGTTTCTACCATTTTTCCCAGTACTGATGTCAGGCTCACCAGTCTGTAGTTTCCCGGATCACCCCTGGAACCCTTTTTAAAAATTGGTGTTACATTTGCGATCCTCCAATCTTCAGGTATTAGAGATGATTTTAATGATAGTTCACAGATTACTAATAGCAGCTTTGCAATCTCATATTTTAGTTCTTTCAACACGCTTGGATGTATATCATCTGGCCCAGGTGATTTGCTACTCTTCAGTTTATCTAATGGTTGTAATACATCTTCCCGATGTATCGATATTTCCTTCAATTGTTCCGCACCTTTAAATACCACTTCAGTCATGGGTAACATCCCTACATCTTCCTCAGTAAAGATCGAAGCAAAGAATTCATTCAGTCTCTCCGCTATCGCCTTGTCACCTCTTAGTGCCCCTTTAAACCCTCTATCATCTAATGGACCAACTGACTCACAGGTGTTTTGCTACAAATGTACTTGAAAAAGTCTTTATTTCGCATTTTTCCTTCCCCAGCAAGCTTCTTCTCAAGTTTTGCAGCCCATTTCTGTAGGCCTCTCTTTGCCATCTTCTTGCATAGGGGACATTCAGATGCCTGGTGATCTGGGCCGAGGCATTTAAGACACCAGTCATGGGTATTAGTAGCAGAGATAGTGCTACCACATTTGGAACACGCCTTAAAACCACTGGTTGGTTTTTCCATTGTGTCATTTACACTGGATGGAAGGTCTAGGCCTAAGATGATGTTGATGTGCCTAAAAGAACTAAAATTCTTCTTTTTCTTTTTTTTTTAGAAAGAAAGAAATATAATCAAAGATATTGGTTCCGGCATTGAAAGGAAGGCAGATGCAACCACAAAAAATAATATAGAAGAAGAGTTTCTGCAATGGTAGTATTTACTTCCTGCTGGCTCCAAGGAAAATGAAGAACTGAGGAGGGACAGTCACAAAGGTGGGAAGGCAGCAGCGCAGGTGCAGTGGGATGCTCCCAAAAGCTTTCGCATTGGACACTGGGGAACATTCTCGTGTGGGCTCCATTGGTACCGACATCACCCATATGTGAAGACTACATTCCTGCATGTTCCTGGAGATACCATATTAGTCAGCATTGCAAAATATTATTCTATACTTTGCATTACCAGATGATAGAAAAATATTTTCTTGCTGTGCTGTATCACAAAAAAGTCTGGTTTAATTTCTAATTGGTAAGCTGTTTGTGTCCTCCTAAAAACATTTACAGTGTATCCTCTCCACATTACTGTGTGAGTCTTGACTTTCTATACTATTAACAATGGGACCTATGTGCTAAAATATAGCATGCACACTAATGCTGCTTAACATACATATAAAATTGCTACTTGTAAAGGTCCTCTTATTTACCTTAAAACAGTCTGAAAAGACATTAGCATGCATAGGCTAAAATTAATGAGCCTGATATTTAAAAAGCTAAATATTTTCAATATATGTACATAAGAAAATAAGAAACACCATACTGGGTCAGACCAAGGTCCAACAAGTCCAGTATCCAGTTTCCAACAGTGGCCAATCCAGGTTACAAATACCTGGCATTGTTCCCAAAAAGGCACACAGGTTCCACAATGCTGGTCCCAGGATAAGCAGTAGATTTTCCTGGTCCTCTTTAATAAACGTTTATAGTCATTTCCTCCAGGAACTTGTCCAAACCTTTATGGTAGCAAATTCCAGAGTTTGATTACATGTTGAGTGAAAAAATATTTTCTCCTATTAATCTTTAATGGATTACATTGTAGCTTCATTGCTTGTCCTCTAGTCTTTCTACTTTTTGATGGCATAAACAACCAATCTATGTTTACCCGTTCCATTCCATTCATTAAATTATAGACCTTTATCATAGTTGAAAAGCCCCAATCTTTTAAGCCTCATGGGAGTATCCTGCCATTCCCTTTACCATTTTGGTGGCTTTTCTCTGTACTTGTTCTAACTCCACTATAACCTTTTTAAGATATGGCGACCAGAATTGCACACAATATTCAAGGTGCGGTCACACCATGAAATGATGCAGAGGCATTATAATATCCTTGATTTTATTCTCTATTCCTTTGCTTATGATTTCTAGCATTCTATTTGCTTTCTTGGCTGCTGCTACACACTGGGCTGAGGGTTTCAATATATAGTCCACAATCTTTTCCTGGATTATGGTTCCTAATGTCGAACCTTGCATCATATAACTATAATTTGGGTTGTTCTTTCCTAGGTGCATAACTTTGCACTTGTTTACATTAAATTTCATCTGCCATTTGAACATCCAGTCTTCCAATTTATCAAGGTCCTCTTGCAATTTTTTGTAATCCTGTTGCGTCTTGACAACTTTGAATAATTTTGTGTCATCTGAAAATTTGTTCACCTCATTCATTATTCCCATTTCCAGGTCATTTATAAATATGTTAAAAAGAAGCAGCCCATCACAGATCACTGGGGTACTCCACTATCACATTTCTTCATTGAGAAAATTGGCCATTTAGCCCTACTCTGTGTCTTTATCTTTTAACTAGATTCTGATCCACAATAGTACACTGCCTCCAATCCCATGACCTTTTAATTTCGCTAAGAGTCTCTCATGAGGGACCTTATGAAAGGCTTTCTGAAAAAAACAGATACACTATATCAACCCTTTCACATCTGTCTACCAGTTTATTCACACATTCATATTCACAGTTCTCATGTTTTGATCTGGAACTTGGGCTCCTTAAGGTGAACCTACCACCCTAACTTTAAAACAAAACATGAAAAGATACTCTCTATCCTATCATACTTAATCCCTGTAGTTATTTTGTATAAATAAACCTTGTTCACTAGAAACTAGCTAAGGAAAAATGAAAAGAAGTGTGTGCCTAACTAAACCCCCCATGGCTGCCTTATCCAATTTTATTTGTAACTATTAGGCATATTCATTAGTTTTCATCCAAATTGAAAATTTGATGAAAATGGTGATATTCATTTCATCCAGGCATCAACTAACTGAGCATGCATACTCCAAAAATGTTTGCAAATAACAATTTATAAACAATTTATGAACTTTGTTTTTGTCATGCATGTATGGCCAGACACACTAGAGACAGACAATTTTGGAGGGGTAGAAGGTTAAGAAAGGGTCATCAGCAGCCAGCATGAAGTACTAGATCCAATCAGGATGCAATTTTTTAACAGGCATCCAGAGAAACATAGCCCTGAAAATGTTCTGCATATTCCATGGCTGACAATGTCACAATAGTTGGAACACAAAACCAGCCTAAGCCTCAGAGAACCATTTTGTCTCTGACTTTCAGAGAGTGAGGGTTTAAGATGCCCAAGATGAAATAGCAGTTTGGCTATGGCTGAGTAGGAGTGGAAAGCAGAAACAAAAAAAAGCAGCTTGGCTACTAGCTAGAGCTGTGGGGGGGGGGGGGGGGGGGGGGGGAAAGAGAATTTTAAAAGGAGAAACCCCCCACAAATTTCAAGTTTGACTTTGAATCCCGTAATGTGGTCTGCAACACTGACATTGCTTGGATGTTTTGTATTGATTTTCTTCTTTTGTTAAATAAGTCAGTATTGTGTCCTATACTGTTTTGGTTGTTGTATAATTGAAAAATCTTAAATTAAAAAAAATGAATCATTAAAGAGGAACTTGTGGCTGGTATTTGCTTTCTTTGCTACTTCAAAGCACAAAAAAAAATAAAAAATGATTCAAGCAGTCTGAGTGTTTTTACCTCCCTTATCCCTTATTGCCTTCCCTAAGGGCTTGAAAAGTTTGGATAAGACGGGAAGTGCCTTTACACTTTGATGCAACAGAGTCAGTGGCAGAAGGAGAGATTAATGTTTGTAAATCTATGTATTCAATTGCAGAACCAGAAGATACAGTGCAATAATTTTATTTGCAACAATCTTGTTCGTCCATTGTATGGGATTACAGCTATGGAGGTGGGAGGGCACCTTATCTACTCCATAACATGTTCATATAAAAATAAAGTTAAAAGATAGCTAAAAAGTAAAATAAAAGCTACAAGACAGACAATCCCTGGGAATCCAGTCCCATTGGAGCATAATCTGGGCAAATGTATCCCTCCCCCCCCCCCCCAGTCCTTTCAAGATTATCAGCAGGAAGGCAGCACAACTGGACAGTTCATGCCTTTTTCCAGGTGGGGCTTGAGACCCCAGGGACTTTTTCTGAGGCAGAATAGCTGTGGAGGTTGGAGGGTATCTTACTATATCTATTCCATCCCATGTTCATAATACTGAAAAGTTAAAGATAAATTCAAAGTTAAATGAAACCTAAAAGACAGGCATTCCCTGGTTCCAATGGGAATCCAGTCCCATTGGAGCATAAGCTGAGAAAATATATCACCTCTCCCCCAATCCTTTCAAGTGTCTGTGGGCAGACAGTGTAACCAGGCACTGCTAGCTTCGAAGACTCTACAAGCTCACTATGCTTGTTGTTTGGAAGGATACTGAAGAGGCTTATAATTCTATGCTTTATCCCTGATGCAGATAAGTGAATCTAAACACAATATTGTGTCAGATGTATCTGCATATGTTGATTTATCCTGTATATCATTTGCCATTGAGTTTTGGCTATTTTGGAACTGTTATGAGCTATTGCCATTGAGTTCATTGGCCCAATGATGAGTCTTTCTAATCTGACCTAATAGCCCATGTATTCTGGGCTTAATATGCCTGATAAAGGTGATTTGAGGTCCTTTGAAATCTATTGAATATTTGACTATATTTTTAAGTGGAGGGGTTTTTCTTATTGTTATTATTGGAGGGAGGAGTGGCCTAGTGGTTGGGGCACATTATCTCAGACCAGAAAGTCAGGGGTTCAAACCCCACTAGAAGACAACAACCTTGGGCCAGAGGGACTGGGGTTTCTAATCCCACAGGTGCTCCTTGGGGTTTTGGGCAAGCCACTTAACCCTCCATTGCACATGTTCCCTGTAAAATAGTTATCTCCAAGTTATAATGCCCTGTTCAATGGCCCATGTTCCCTGTAAAATAGTTATCTCCAAGTTATAATGCCCTGTTCAATGTAATTTCAGTATGTTCAATATAAAGCACTTTGATATCATGAAAGGCGGTATATAAGAAATGTTAAATAAATAAATATATCACTCCTCCTATGATATAGGTGATTTTATTTTGGATTTTCATTTGGAAAATTAAATAGCCATAGAAAGAATGAAGGGAGGTAAGGTGCAAACAGTACTGGGACAAGTGCATAGAAAGAGACAGGGCATTCACAGGGTATGGTTATGGGCTTCTTTAGTCCACCATTCAAGATAAATAGAGATGCACTTACAAGAGATATGATATAGATGTTCAAATACTTAGCAGGTTCTAATGAAGAAACAACTTTTTCAAAGATGGGAAGCTGTAGAACGAGAATATATAAAATAAATCTACAAGGGGAAAAACTCAAAAGGACTGCCAGAAAATAATTACACAGGTACACTAAAAAAAAATTTTTTTAAACTGCCTCTAATGTTTCGATTGATTTTTAAGTTTTTTGGTGCGCTGAATCCAAATCTGGTAACCAATTTCCTCCATCATGTACAGATTTTTTGCTACATACTAAATGAATGGCCAGAATTTTACCCCATATCCAAAACTTCATTAAAGAATATTATTATCAATCTCAACACCACAACTTCCTATCTCGACCCCTGCCCAGTAATCTGGATAAAAAACACACTCCCAACTCTTTTATCCTTCATACTCCCCTTGGTCAATCTATCACTACTCCAAGGTTACCTCCCACCTGCACTTAAACATGTACAAATCAGACCAATCCTGAAGAATACCTCACTTGACAAAACTTCCCCAAAATCTTACCGACCTATTTCAAGTATACCTTTCTTAGCAAAAGTCATTGAAAAAACTGTACAAATACAGACACAAGATTTCCTTGATTCATCCTACCCACTTGACGACCAACAATATGGATTTCGTCCCATGCACGGAGTCGAAACTCTTCTGACTGTTCAAACTGATACACTCCTAAGAGGAATAGACAACCACAAAAAAGCCTTCATCCTCTTATTTATCGACATTTCAGCCGCTTTTGATAGTGTTCACCACTCAATAATGCTTAACAACTTAAGACACATAGGTATCTACTCTACAGTTCATAAATGGTTCACCTCCTATCTGAGCAATAGAACCCAAAATGTCAGAATAGACGATCAAACATCAGAATCATATACATTTGAAACAGGTTTACCACAAGGCTCTGCGCTCTCAGCTCTTCTATTCAATATATACATAAAACCAGTTTGTGACATATTTAAAAAATATGGTGTACTCTATCATCTTTATGCAGATGATATTATGATGTACATCCCTTTCACAATTCCTAACATACCGTTGCAACTCCTATCAGATTGTTTTAATGAAATAACTTCATGGCTAAATGCCCACAATCTTCAAATAAACCAATCAAAAACCGAAGTACTAATAGTCACTAAAAACCAAGATTACACCCCACCAACACATATAACACTTCAAAACCAGGAAATTAAAATAAAAAATGAAGTAAGATACTTAGGTGTCATAATAGATAAACATCTTACATTAGATACCCATATCAGGAACACCACAAAGAAAATTTATTTCAAACTCAAAACGCTTAAACAACTTAGACCGCTTGTATACATACATGATTTCATCAGTATAATCCAAGCCACCATAACCCCCCACTTTGACTTTGCTAACCTAATATTATTAGGTACATCAAAAAATAACATTAAAAGACTTCAAATTGCACAAAACTCAGCAGCTAGGATTATAACGAAAACACACTCTCATCAACATATAACACCAATACTAGCTTCACTTCACTGGCTACCAATTCAAAGCCGGATAGAATACAAAACACTAATAACTGCTTTTAAAACACTATTTGATATGGCACCAGACACATTAAGTAACTTAATTACCAAAGAACATTCAAAACCTACTCAAAGAAAAGCTCAACTGAACAAACTAAAAACCCCCAAAGACTTCATAAAATCAAATAAATCCACAAACTACAGAGCGTTCTCACATGCAGCCCCAATAGCCTGGAATGCCCTCCCTGTCGAGCTAAGAATGTTAACAGAGATTAATGAATTCCGCAAAAAATTGAAAACACACCTTTTCACAATACACTACAACAACATAGACCAACCCTCAAAAGAATTAGATAATGGCTAATCACTCTCTACTCAACATCTCACTATAACTTTCTGCTCAACATATCACTACAATAGAAAAGATAATCCACCCCACCTGAATCTGAACCAATCATTATGACTATATCTCACATAAAATGTAAATGCATATATAATGTTTATAGTGTTGCACTGTCCTGTGCCAATCTGTTTAACATATTCTAATAACTTTACATTGTATATAGTTATGACGTTTCATGTAAATGTATACATAATGTTTATAGTGTTGCACTGTTCTGTGCCAATCTGTTTAACATATTCTATTAACTTTACATTGTATATAGTTATGACGTTTCATGTAAAACAAACAATGTTTTGTTGACTGTTGTTAATTGTGAACCGCAGCTGATCTCTGGAAGCTGCGGTATATAAATGCTTGTTAAATAAATAAATAAATAAAATTGGGTTAGCAGTTTGAGGTGAACATTTCAGATTGAGTGCGATCGAGATAAAAGTTTCTTGGATGAATTCTTTATACTAATTGTTTAGTAGTTATTCAAATAAGAATAAAGAAAATTGTAACAAGGCAGCACATAAGAATAGAGTAATGTCAACAAAACACACTGTGATGGTAGCAAAATTGTCTGCACTTAAAACAGCCACATACATGTGCACAAACACTGAGCATATAAGAGCGAGGTTAGACACAAAGCAAAGCAAAGAAATGTGCAAAAAATGTTGTACAGGTATGTATGTAAGACTAGAAAACGCAAACCGCATCATTGCAATACATGAAGACAAACACCCGATGGTGTGAAAATAAAATTCTAATAAATGAGATCCGACACTGTGGTAATAACTAGCAAATTTTTATTTCAAAGTTTAGTAAAAACACGATATTTGTCAACACAGTTTAGATTTTAAAGTCATTCTTGGGTCAATCAATCTCCTGGTGGGCCCGTTTCTTCTTCCCCCGAATGCTTCTCTTGGTGCGCTGCTTGGCGTATTTTTCATCTGGGGTTTCCCGCAGCAGCAACCAGCAGAAATCAGCCATCATAGTGGTGTTCCATCTTCCTTGGTACCTTCTCTCTGCGTCCTTGATGTCCTGGTGAAACCTTTCACCTTGTTCTTCACTGTACGCCCCCAAGTTTTCGGGAAAGTAGTTCACATGGGAGTGCAAGAAATGGACTTTCAGGCTCATGTTACAGCTTTGTTCTTTGAAGGCATTGAGCATTCTGGCAACAATATCCTTATAGTTCTCATCCCGCCTGTTCCCCAAGAATTTGAGAACAACATCCTTGAAGGAATCCCAGGCTTCTTTTTCCTTCTCAGACATCGTTTCAGCGAATGCTCCATCTGAAATGAGTTTCCTTATATCAGGGCCAACAAACACTCCTTCCTTTAGCTTTGCTTCAGAAAGTCGGGGGAACTTTGAGCAAAGGTACCGAAAGCACTCACCATCTTTTGGAAGGGACTTGATGAATTGCTTAATGAGACCCAACTTAATGTGGAGAGGTGGTAATAGAATTTTATCACGAGGTACCAAGCTCTCATGAAGAACATTTTTCTCACCGGGTCTCAAATACTCCCGAATTGGCCAGTCTTTTTTCCCCCAGTGTAGGTCGCGGGCCCGGCTATCCCACAAGCAAAGGAAGCAGGGATATTTGGTGAAACCGGATTGCTTCCCTAATAGCATGGATAGAATTTTAAAGTCTCCACAAATCATCCACTTATGCTCATCATAACGAATCTTCTGAAGAATCAGGGCCAAATTCTCGTATTTTTCTTGGAGAATAACAGAGTGAGCAATAGGAACTGAAGCGAATGTGTTGCCATTATGAAGAAGAACACCTTTTATGCTGTCTTTTGACGAATCAATGAACAGCCGCCATTCAGCAGGATCATACTTGAGTTTAAACTTTTCCATCACTCCGTATATATCGTTGCAAAATACCAAATCTTCCTCTTTGCTGAAATACTTCAAAAATTGTGTCTCGCGGTTGCGGTACCAATAAAAAGTTGTTCCTGGTGACAATAGATTTTTCTGTTTAAGCCGAGAACCTAGCGGTTGGGCAGCATCTTTTGGGAGTCCTAAATCCCGGACTAAATCATTCAATTCAGCTTGAGAGAAAAGTTCAGGTTTCGGATCTGGTTCAGTTTCAAACTCGGAAGTACTGGACTCATCGGGAAAAGCCATCTGATGAGTCTCATCATGATCAGAACCGTCTACACAAATATGATCCAAAGATTTTGGTGGTTCAGGCACAGGTACTTCGTTGCTATGAGGCATAGGCCTAATTGCTGAGGGAAGGTTGGGGTAACTTATTACGTTCTTATTTTTTAAGTTGTATCCCTTCACAATGCAAGAGCAAAAATAGCAGTCACTGCTGTGGTCTCTTTGTTCACGCCACATCATAGGTATTCCGAAACGAAATGCTTGTTTTTTACCTTTCATCCATAAGCGTAGATCTTCCTCACATGTCTTGCACACTTTGTGAGGAGCCCACAGTTTGTCTTGATCGCCTAACTTCAAACCTAAATAGGCGAAATATACTTTTTTAATAAATGCAGAAATGTTCCTCTGCCGCTTTTTCACGGTATATTCCCCACAAATAAAACAAAAACTGTCCGGAGAGTTGACGCAACCTCTGGCTCTGTGAGCCATCACAAATACACAGCACTGCAAACTACAACTGTAGTGAACCACTTCGGAATAAAGCTGGATTACGTCTGAGCAAACAAAAGGTAATAATGAACTTGCAAGAAACTGAAATTTGACAGGAACGTTCATGTCGCAACCACCGTGTTTGAGCGAGCGAACGAGGCGAGGTGAACAGGAAAGAACATGCGCCAGCGCGAGTACTGGATTTAGCCTCCTGCCTCCCAATTGTCCTGTTAATGTATAAAATGAATACAAAACACTCTAAAACATCATGAGGGAGTGTTTCTAGTTAGTTAACCATTACAACCTCTATTTTGGGCCAAGAAAATAAACTGCAGTCGGCTAAAAAGAAATTATGTGAACATTCCTTATATGGGTAAGAAATCTAATTTTGCAAGAAAACGTGACGTGATGGAACATTTTGGCTATTTTTCCTGGATTCAGCACCCCAAAATCTATAGGAATCAGTTGCAAAACTGGAGGCAGTTTTTTGGTAGTGTACCTGTGTTATTCATGGAAAGGTTGGAGGATACCTGGAATTCCTTCTTAGTGGAAGGAGGTGACATTATCTGCCACCGCGATTAGGACCGATTTTGGCAGCAACTACGCGAGATCCTTTTCATGAGGTGGCTGCCAACTATGGTCACCCCCACTTCCCACTATGATCCTGCTCCGATCCCACCCCTAGGGAGATGAACCGTGGGAAAAGCAGATACCATGGAAAATTGACTGCAATATCTGTTTTTTTTTATGGGTTATCTGCTACTGCAGGGCTAAAGCTGGATTAATGTCCTGCGGTAGCAGCTAATGCACTTTAGTAAACATACCCCTAAGTGTACACAGTTTTTATTGTGTCTCATGCTGTGTAATACATAACAGAGTTCTATATGTCCAGGTACATTTTGGTAGATTTTATAGGACCTTTACAAATGTAGATTTCAGTTAATTCAAAGGAATGTGTAATTTTGAAATTGTGATTTATTTTACCTAGGTACAGGTTTATCCCAGTTGACTTACAGTAATCCAGTCCAGTTGTGAGTCAACACAGATCATTTAGCAATCCTGCTCCTAAGAGTCCCTTTCCTGTTTAGCCACATCATCATAGTAGAGAGTATCACAGGAGCCTGGACAATCCAAACATATTCTTAACACTCAACACCAGGCTGAATTGTGTAAATGGTCCATATTACATTTCATGAACTAGATTCAAATCGAGACTGGTTATACAGTTAATTGAGGTGGAATCTAAGTCATCCTACAATTTACCTTTTCCTGAATAAATTCTGCCTGACATTTAATTCAGGACTAAGATCCAATAAAGAAATATGGAAGGCTTGAATAACCATGCATAAACACTGTGCAGGCTCAAAATTGTCAGCAAGATGACAAATTACTTCTTATTTTTAATCTATGAAATCCATCCAATAAATTGATCTGTTGATTTTATTTTGGAGGCAAGTGAATTATCTGAGAATATTTTATTCATTCTTGGTTTATTAACTTCAATCTTTGGCTACTTTAACATCCCATTCTCAGCAAACATTTCTACATCAACAGAAGAATGCTATCCTTAAGCCAAGTAATGGTACAATTTAAGTTATTTAAAGAAATAGCTTTAGTAAATCATATTTAAATTGCTTTCTTCAACTGATCTGATTTAAAAAAAAAGATGTCTAGTATGATCTAGGAGTTTAGGGAGTAGCACTGCTGTCATTTCCTGTAAACTTAGAGTAGCCCAATGGTTAGATGAGCAGGCTGAAAGTCAGGGAAGCCTAGTTTGACTCCCACTGCCATTGCTTGTGATTGTGGGAAAGTCACAACATTCCATTGCCTGAGGTGCAAACTTAGGGGTCTGATTACCAAGTGGCGCTAAGAGCGCAAAGGTGCCATTAGCAGGCATTATCAACACCCGCTAGTGGATAACACAGGCTTCATGGCCGGTAGCCTCTTAACAGCTGTTAAGGTACAAAGGGGTAGAGAAGGGGTGTTAACTGGGCAGAGTGTGGGTGGAGACAGCAGGTGTTCCCTTAACAACAGGTACTATTAGAGGCACAATCTCCAGGAATCTTAATGGCAGTTCAAAGTTGGCGTTAAGGGCTCATTATGGAGGGACAGAGCCATTCTCAGTCATTAAATACCACACAGGGAGCCAATTTACATGTTAGCAATGTGCAGCAATCAGACTGGAGCCCTGAAATTTGTGATAGTAGTGGCCAATTGGCAGTCACAGCACGGCACCCTTTCAATAAAGGGGACTATATAGTTGGGGCCAAAGTGGCAAAGGTCTTGCCATGTAAGTGATTGAGCAGGGCCAATTATTCTGCTAGGTGGACCAGGCAGCTGCCTAGGGTGTGCATCTGAAATGTCTGGTGAGACTGCTGTGACAGCAGTGGCACAAATACATGTCTCCGCTGTCACAAAGGACTCGTGTCACTGCCACTGCCACTACCCAGCCATGTTAGCACCGTTTAGGGGTGGGAGTGGCAGTGGCAGTGACCTCTGCCTGGTGCAGAACAAGATACCATTGTCCTTTCCCAACATGACAGGTGCAATATTGCCATTCCAAGCAGACACCCCCCCCCCCCAACTACTGCTTTGAGGTTCCCCACAGAATGAAAGGGAAGATTCCCCACATTGTCCCCCTCCCAGCATCCATTGTCTCACCTAGGGGAGGAGGGCTGCATGGCAGTTGCTCCCTGTTGTGCAGTGGTGAGGTTTAACACTGCATCATGTGTGGTCATGGCATGCCACTCCTGGCTTCCCCTGACACATCAGAGGGGGGCAGGAGTGTCATGCCAGGATGACCCGCATGTGCGCTGTGCCGTGATTACAGGGAGGGAGGGATCTAAACTACTCATTGTGATCTTCCAACTATGAGAGTATTTCAGGACTGGCCCACAAGCACGCATCAGGAAATAGTTATATTGATCACTCTGCTAGGTTGCCCATGGACTGGAATGTGTATGTTCATGTATCCTGGCCTACCCCTCTAGCAGGACAGATCCCATATTTAAGATATGAATGTCAGTTGATCGAGCAGTATATCAATGCAGTACTACATACAGACCTAACCAGATACTCCTCTCCTACACCTACCTAACATAGCCTGTCAGACAGGTATGCCACAGAGCCTGCAGAGAGCTACATAGACAGAGGCATACTCCAGCTAATGCCCTCCTGCAGCCTGGCAGTGACCACATATATATATGTGGAGTGATGCACCTACACTTCCACAGAGCAGCCCTGTGCCTCCTAACACATGTCCACTGTGTGTAAGAAAGAAGGCTTATGGGTTCAAGATCAGTCTATGGGTCAAGAGTAGCATGCCTAGGCTTGTTAACTTTATCCTACATTTCCATATCTGCATCCACAGGTGCAATCCTCCTCATCTCATCTAGTATAAGTCCTGACACTCTCTAGCCACACTGCACCAACAACTGCTGGATGGCAGAGCATGCTAATAGTGCCCACCCACTGATCAGGCCTTAGCAACATGTACACACTCAATTTGGGCGTTAGCAAAGTCCAAGCATTAAAGGAGTCCTAATGGTCAAGTGTGGAGGAGTAGCCTAATGGTTAGAGCAGAGGTTCCCAACTCCAGTCCTGGAGGGCTAAACACCATTCAGGTTTTCAGGCTGTCCCTAATAAATATGCATGAGATGCATTTGCATGCACTGCCCCCATTGTATTCAAAGGTTTCTCATGCATATTCATTAGGAACAGCCTGAAAACCTGAATGGTGTTTGGCCCTCCAGGACTGGAGTTGGGAACCTCTGGGTTAGAGCAACTGCCTAGTACCCCAAAAATCAAGGGTTCTATTTCCACTGGTACTCCTTGTGATCTTGGGCAAGTCACTTTACCCTCCATTGCCTTGGAAAAAAAGGTCTGACTATCTACTTTCAGTGATACATTGCCAAGAAAACCCAGAGGCAGCTGAGTCAGCACTGACTTTATGGCACTAAAAAAAAAGGCCAAATAAGAATGCCAACTTACACCTCTTTTGGATAGTGGGGTCATGTGTTTGTAGGTATGTGTTGTCCAGAGAACTGTGAGCAACAGTAATGCACTGTGCATGTGTATGATGCCCAGGTTTTATGGTGTGCATACAAGATGCTGCATGGTCAGTTTTTCTGCAACTCCACAAACTGTATGAGACACCATTAATGGGCAGAAGGTTAGTTTCCAGTAAGTAGTTGGAGCCTGTGGGAGTCACTGGCTGACTAGTTGTGCCTGTACACATCTTGTCCTCAAAGATGTGACACTAAAATGCATTTCCAGTTACACCATCATCAAGACCCATCCCCACAGCATGCTCCTACATTTACCTCCCAACAGGACACTGCTGTACAGCTCCCATATCGCCTACTGGTTCCACTGAAGTGAGCTGGGGGGGGGGGGGGAGGGAGGTATGGTCTCACCAGGGAGATCTCCATTACATCCAGTCTGATCTATGCAGACGATGTCTTGATATTCACCCCAATCAAAATCATGCACCCTGACCTCTCCCCACTAATAGAGTGCTTCAATGCAATCACTGATTGGCTCCTATCTCAGAATCTACGCATAAACTTTAAGAAAACCGAGGTCCTATTCATAACCAAGAACAAGAACTTCTCTCCCCCCACTTCTTTGAAAGTGCGAGATGCAGAGCTGCGATGTAAATCTGTGATACGCTACCTGGGTGTCACAATAGACCAACAGCTCAACTTCAAAGAGCACATAAAGAATACTACCAAGTCCATCTACAATAAAATACGGACACTAAGACACCTAAGACCTCTACTAGCCCCAAACAAGTTCAGAACAATATTCCAGACGCTTACGCCTCATTTCAATCATGCCAACATCATCCTACACGGCCTCCCTAAGAGCACCCTCAATCCACTGCAGATGGCGATGAATGCAGCAGCCCGCATTCTCTGCGGCATATCCAGAAGAGATCACATCACGCCCATACTTATGGAACTACACTGGTTACCGTTACATTGCAGGATCACCTACAAGGCACTACTCCAACCATTTAGAGCAATTAACCGACTATCCCCTTCATCCCTCTCTGCACTCCTGACCATCACCCCTACAAACAGGCTAAGAAGATCAGTAGCTGCCAATACGCTGACTATACCACTTGAGTCTACTAAATGTACTCAAGCAATTATGAACAGAGCCTTTGCATTCTATGCCCCTAAGTGCTGGAACAATCTCCCACCTCATATCCGATCAATCGGTGACCTCTCACAGTTCAGAAAAGCCCTTAAAACACCACTTATTCTGCCTTCACTTCGTCCACCCTAACCTAACACAATCACTTCCCACACCTCAACTCACTCACACAGCCTCTGACATTCCAACAACATAACTCCGACGATGTACAAAACAGACCCACCCTCAGGCACACTCACAACGATCATAGATTACAAGGTCTCTTGCATTATGATTACCAACTTGCAATATAAACTGTAAATAGTTTTACAACAACCACTGTTGTTGATTTGTATATAGTTACCCTTGTTACAGTCCCAAGTTACTGATCCTGTTACAATGTAAGTAAAAGATCTTTTGTTCTGATGCAAATTTTTGTTATTTGTAAACCGCTCTGATACTAAAAAGCGCGGTATATAAGATTTGTAAATAAATAAATAAATACAAATAAATAAATAAATGTGTGTGTGCAGCAAACCTTACCTTTGACTGAGCCTCTAGGCCTCAGGGCACACCTGGCTGTACAGGTGAGAGGTCTGATTAATGCCAACTACTGCAGTAGTTCTGTCTGCAACAATACTGTCAGCCTCCTAGTACAGCTGCAGCCTATTGAGAGCTAGGCTCACATAGATGCCTGCTGTCTGTGATTGTCCAATCGAGTCACTGAGTTGGTGAGACAGGAAAAAATCTGCCCTGTAACTGCATGCACCTTACTCTTGTTCTAAGTTGTAGTCACAGAGTGCAATCTGGGGGTCTCTTAGCTCCTTGCACAGTATGCACACAAAGGCATGTCTGTCTCAGGCACATCTGCACACAATATACACTACCTCAACACTGTCTCCTGATCATTGACCACAGCATTTAGCATGACATTATGTTTTTTACTCGAAAACATCAACCAGCCTTATGTTTACAGAGATGACATGCATTGGTTTGCCTGATTGTGACAGTGGGATACTGATCTCTGAATGGTGCGTGCACAATTCCAGCAGGAGGAATGTGCCACAGGATGTCAAGTTGGTCTCTGTATCACTTGGCACCATGTGGGAAGACAGTGCCTGGAGGTGAATATTGGGGTGGATGTGTGTGTGGGGGGAGGGGGGGGGAACAGTCCATACCTATTTTGAATGTACTCCTGCTAGGTGGCATTGCCGGCCAGAGACTCTGGTCAGATGCATAGAGGCTCTGAGGCCCTACCCAGTCTCTACATGTTTCATATCAGAGTCCCTGCATGATAGTCTCACCCACTCTCCATGGATGCTAGTGTTGTTAGAGTAGAAAGAGACTGTGGATGTCAGAGTATGTGTAACCAGCAACTATACCAACATCTAACCCCATGTCCAACCTACCATGCTTCCATGTGCTCTTGGTGGGGTGGGGGGAGCTGCTTATGAGGTATGGGAGAGCGCATGTGCTGCACTGGGCATTTTTGCAGTGTCAATGGCTAGGGACATGACATAATATGGGGGTACAAGCATGGCACTATGTTCAGTGCTCACTGCCAAAAACTATGTAGAGGCACATAGTATTCTGGTATGTGATAGATGAAGGCCAATATGCACTCGGCAGCCTCTCTCTGGGCCAGTTTCCAGTGCTCTTGACATTGCATTACCCATCCATAACTTCAAACAAAAAAGGTATACAAATGAGGAATGGAAGATTCTGGGTATTGTCTACAAAAGAACAGTTTGGAGAGGATGTATATGAATCAGAGGTTAGGTAAATGACTGAGTCAGCAAAACATGGGTCTTGGCATGGGTCGTTAATATTTTTGATAAAGATGTGATTTGAAAGATTAAATTGAATTTGTTTTATTAATAGTGCTTTAACAAAAGGAACCCCCTGAAGAAACTCACGGAAGTGAAACGCAAATACAGCGCCAAGGCAAGGCGTTGGGGAAAGACAAAGAACGGAACGACTAAGTTAAGCACTTTTTTCACTTTTGAAAAGTTTTCTAAGTACAAGAGTAATGTAGTCATGAAGATTTATCAATAACTATAGAACACGGAGGTCATTGATGCAAAGTGGCACACTAGTTTAAGTCTGAGTCTGAAAGGACGTGCCTCAAAAAGTCTGGGGAAAGACAAAGAACGTTAACGACTAAGTTAAGCACTTTTTTCACTTTTGAAAAGCTTTCTAAGTACAAGAGTAACGTAGTCATGAAGATTTATCAAGAACTATAGAACACGGAGGCCATTGATGCAAAGTGGCACACCAGTTTAAGTCTAAGACTGAGTCTGAAAGGCCGTGCCTCAAAGAGTCTGAGACCCCTAGTTCTTTAAAGATTAATCTTTACAAATGATTAACGTTAATATTTATATAATGGATAGGAAGTTACTTGAGATATAATAGAAGGAAAGAATTCCATGATTGGATTTTATGAATTGAATGAAGATTTGAATAAGAGATAAATCACAATCTTAAAGGTAAAAATAGAGTGGCGACCATTTTTTCTAAGTGACATATTTTACTCTATGCTTACAGTATTCTGATAGTAGAACAAACCTGCGCCAAAATCTGGAGGTACTATCTATTGCAGGGCTTGGTCTGGGGACCAGGTGATGTGTGCTCTTCCCATCATTCAGGGTGGTCGGTGAAAAGGTCATTTGCACATGTGGCGGCTGTTATGTCCATGAAGCACACCACATGCCTGCACATTCCAAAGCTGACGTGATAGATCACTGCATCCTCCATTGGGTAAAAAGTGAAGTATAGGTGTCATATTGTGAGGTGCATCCTGGGAAATAAAGAGGCCAATCAATACCTGCACATATAGGCCAAATTGAAGCTATAGGGGGGGTCATTCTGTCCCACGAATAGTGGGGATGGACGTCCCTTTGGGATGTTCATCCCCGCTATTCATCCCCCTGCCATCCCCAGCAAAAGCATCCCCTTACAAACAGCGGGTTTGTATGGGGAAGCCTAGACAGAGGGGGAGGGGGGTTCTGGAAGTGGACCAAGGGTGGGGCATGGGTGGGCTGTGACCATGGATATACAGAGCAGATTCAGAGATCAGCCCTGTACATCCTGGGCCTCAGATCTAGATGGGGGACATTCCACCTCGAAGGTGAAATTGGATGGCGGGGGACTGCAGCAGGGGACATGTGCAGGCAAGTGAGGGGGCTCAGGGGGTTCCCCATACCCCTACCCAGGCCTTGGAAGGCCAGTTTGGTGATTGTGCTGCGGGGAAAGGGATTGCTCTGGGGCAGCCAGTAATCGCGGCTCGTGAATGGAGTCATGGTGCTAAGGCGACGGGATGCCATGGCACTGTGTTTCCATTCACGAACCGAGCTGAGTTAGCCTGGTAGTTGCCAAGACATACGGCCAGGCAGAATCAGATCCTGGCCTGCAAGTCCAGGCGTTAGACCAATTCTGATCCCACGGGGGCCGTGGGATCAGAATAAGGTCTTTTCCATGACCCAATTTTGCCTGACTATATAGGGGCTGCATGGCCTGAATGGAATAGGCCTCATGGTGGCAACCCTGATCACTGGAGCATTGTCCAGTAACTGCATGTATTGTATGACAAAGGAGCAAGTCTGCATGGCTCCCTGGAGAGGGCAGGATGGTCTCAGATGGACCTCACGGGTCATGAATGAGATATGAGTTTGGTGTATGTGCAAAAGTACTTATCTTGTAGTATAGAGCAGGTCACAAAGGAATGTGCTGCCTCAGAGATTAGTGCCACACTATAGCCCAGTGGATCTTTGTGTGTGAAAGTTGTTTGGCTTAGGAGATACAGTGGAGGGAAGGGCATCTTGTCCTCACATGTGGCTTGGTCTTTGCACAGGAGATTACTAGTGCCGCTGTGTGTCTGTTATGCAACTACAGTACTGAGTGTCCAGTTCAGTCCATACTGCATGTTTACCACTGTAGGCAGACTCTAAGTTTGGTTTATAACTGTCTCAAAATGTGGACTTCAGGTTGTCTGAAGTCCACGGTTTAGGCACTTGCAGGCAGGGACCTGTAGTCTGGTGTATTCTAGAGAGTCCTCCAGTCCTGGCTAAATCCAAAGGCCTTTATTCAGTCCTTATTCTTGTTGACCTTTCTGCTGCTTTTGACACTGTTGACCACCACCTTCTCCTTGATATGTTATCCTCACTTGGTTTTAGAGGCTCTGTACTGATCTAGTTCTCCTCTTATCACTCCCATTGTTCCTTCAGTGTCTATTCTGGAGGTTCCTCCTCTATTGCTATCCTTCTTTCACTTGGTGTACCCCAAGGGTCTGTTCTAGGCTGTCTCCTTTTCTCTCTCTATACCCAGTCCCTTAGTGCTCTCATATTTTCCCATGGCTTTCAATATCATTTTTATGCTGTTGAGTCTCAGATTTATCTATCTACACCTGATATTTCTCTTACACTCCAATTCTGTATATCTGCCTGCCTATCTGACATCGCTGCCTGGATGTCTCATTGCAGTTTGAAATTGAGCATGGCCAAAACTGAACTTCTTGTTTTTCCCCCAAACCCTCTTTCCACTTTCCTCCCTTCACTATCTCTGTTGATAATACCCTTCTGCTTCCTGTTTCCTCAGCCCACAACTTTGGAGTCATTTTTGACTCCTCCTTCTCCTTCTCCACATATATCCAACAGATAGCAAAAATCTATTATTTCTTTCTCTACAACATTAACAAAATTTACCCCTTCCTTTCTGAACCCACTACTGAAATATTTTATCAACTCTTTAGTCACTTCTCGCCTCGACTATTGCAACCTCCTCCTTGCTTGTCTCCCTCAGAGTCATCTTTCTCGCCTTCAAACTGTGCAAAACTCTGCTGTGTGGCTAATCTTCTGCCAGCCCCAATATACTCATAACTCCTCTTCTCAGATCACTTCATTGGCTTCCCTTCCATTTTTGTATCCAATACTAACTTCTCCTTCTGACCTATAAGGGAGGAGTAGCCTAGTGGTTGGGGCAAGGTACTTCAGGCCAGAAGGTCAGGGGTTCAAATCCCACTAGAGGACAGCAACCTTGTGCCAGAAGGACTGGGGTTTCTAGTCCCACAGATGCTCCTTGTGGTCTTGGGCAAGCCACTTAACCCTCCATTGCCCATGTTCCCTGTAAGTACTAGTGTATGTGTCTCATATCCCTGCGTGTTAAATGTATCCCCCAATTGTGTTGTGACCACTTTGATTGAAGGATAAGGCAGTATACAAAACTGTCTAAATAAATAAGTGTATTCATTCTATTGCTCCTCTTTACCTTTCCTCTCTTCTTTCCCCCTACACCCCTCTTTGTGAACTCTGCTCTTCCTCTGGCTTGCTTCTCTCTATGCCCGTCTCTTCAATAGCCAGTTTCAGACTTCGATCCTTTCACCTCATTGCTCCATATGCCTGGAACAAACTATGTGTATCTTTATGTCAGATTTCATCTCTCCCCCTTCTCAAATCTATGTTAAAGGCTCGCCTCTTTCAGGCCGCTTTTGGATCTTAATCCTTTGTTCTCCTTATGTCTCATTACCCTTCCCTACTGTACCCTTGTTCTCATTTATTGTACTGTCTGTCATGATCAGATTGAAAGCTCTGAGGGACCATCTTTATGTGTCTGTACAGTGCTGTGTATGCCTTGTAGTGTGATCTAAATGAGTAGTAGTAGTACTAGTAGTAGTAGTCCAATAGAGAAAAATGTGGAGCTGTAGCTGAATGGTTAGGGCACTGTTTCATTAAAAAAAAAGACCAGGGTTCAAATCCCACCCATGACTTTGGGCAAGTTACTTCACCCTGCATTGCCTTTGAAGAAAGATGTGCAGGTCACCACTGCTGCACAGGACTTCTTTATATGCCTACATTGTGGCCCTGGTGGCTACACCATGGCACACTCCTATGCCACCCATGGACATCATTGTGGATTACATGTGCAGCCCTCACTGCTACAGTCTAACTATCTCACACTTAAGGGACATATGGATGTGACAATTTCATCAGCTATTACCATTGCTCCCATCCAGCTGCACAAATGTGACTTGCAAAAAGTCTTTCTTATCCCATGTTATGGTAACTTGCCTTAGTGGATGTTAATGTGTACACTGGGTGCTCTTAACGCTCAATATCCACTTAATACCTGCTAACCGGCCACTAGCACCCTTTATGCCGGAAAGACTACTTCTCATCTCATCCTTTAGCGCATGTTGGGACCCTTAACGGTGCCGTTTACCACTCGCAAATGCTGTGCTCTTAGTGCTGTTTAGTAATTATGCCCCTTAGACTATAAGCCCTCCAAAGGATAGGAACATACCTACTCTACCTGAATGTAACTCGCCTTGAACGACTCCTGAAAAAGAAGTGAGTTAATTCCACATTCCCTTCCCTTCCCCTCTGCTTTGTCAATAAATTAGCTTGCAATGTCTCAGAGAGGCTGATAAAAACAGCAGATCTGGTAAATGAGAGTATGAAAGTAATAATGGCCTCCTACTTTGGACTTGATATTCAAAAGCACTTACGCAGCTGGCATGAGTGTTTTGAACTAAATTTCCCAAGTGGCTAATATATTACTTTTGGCCACATAATCTGGCATATGGCCAACAGTTATGCAGTTCAAGTGGTGCTGGCTTTTAATTCCTCTAATAATTTAGATGTAATGATAAAAAAAAACCCCAACCATATCTGAGCTAACACTTTGGGGATAAGAGGTAGTTGAGCAAATTCATTTTTGACAGGTTCAGCATTCCCAGGCTCAAGAGGCAGTGATGATTCCAGGCCCAGTCACTCTCTCACAGTGTTCCTAGGGCTACTGTCACTTTCCCAGGAGATGGAAGGAGGAGGGGAATCTGAGCAGAAGGCATGTTCAACAGGCATAGATAAGAGTGGGAAGGGCCACTGAGACTGAGTTTGGGCTGCTCGCAGGTTGCTGACTGAAATCCACGAGCATCAGGAAATAGGAAGGAGAAAAAGAGGCAGGATAGAGTGCACGGGACAAAAAAAAAAAAAAAGAAAACTTCTTGCTGCATAGATTGGATCTGATATAGGGACAGGAAAAGCCTGGAGGTCCCAAAACACTTTTTCCAATGGCCATGTTTGGCTCACAGGGTGTAGTATGGGGAACCCAGTCCTAGAAGGTAATTATAGGAGTTATCTGAGGTTCTGATCCTTTTGATAAGGACTGTTTGTGATTTTTTTTTCTTTTTGCAGTTCTTCAATGATGTTTATATTTGCAAGTATGTTCTTTTTATTGAGGGAATGCTGGTATTATGCTCTATGCGCTTTGGGAGGGTTTGCTTTTATAATTATTTGAATATTATGTTTAATATGTCACACATGGCTTTGGACAAGTTTTTCTTGGGATGATGGTATAAAAATTGAATAAAATGAAATGAAATTGATTCTTGTTAAATATGAAATGCTGCAGAATCCCCATGAGATAATCTAGAAACAATATTGCTAAATTAAGAACTGTATGTTAACTTTGGATACAAAGATGAAACTATTCTAAAATGGTGCTCAAAACACCGTTGCTCCCACTTTCCTTGTTATAATATTTCAAGCAGCAGCATGGAGGTGACTATAGACTACAGTAGCTCTACAAATAGCCCTGAAAAGACTGGCAATAAAATGAGGTATGTGGATCACTTGCTCTTATGATCTTCTGCAGTTCAACGGTTCTGCAGTTCAGTAGATACACATAATTATGCTCATGTCTTTTTGTAATCTTGGGGGATAATGCAACTATATTAGCATGGAAGTAATGAAAACCTGAAGCTTTTCAATTACCTGTAGCAGGCTGACATATCAATCCACTTACTTCATGCATGCGGAGTTAGAGAAATCTTTTGCTTGGCTGACTATCATAGTGGCATACTCATATGGCCTTAGAGATGCACCTTCAGTCAGACAAACGAGTCAGCACAAGTCTCTTCATGAAAACTGATCTTTTCATTTATGTTGTAGAAATCACACTAGATTGAAAAGCTTCAGGGGAGCTCAAGCAGTTATTAGGCAACCAGCAAGTGTTTGCCATTAGGAACTGTGAAGTACGATGGGCTTCACTCTGTTCCATTAGGGAAATATTTCCAGCAAAAATGTATTTGCCACTGCTGATGAATAAAAATAATCATATCATGATGCTTTTTCCACTCTAAGCACGCGGGTGGTAGACGATTAATAAATGGAAATAAATACGTGAAAAATGCTCTCGAAGTCCAATATATCTTGGCAGCTTTAAATGGACCCCCTTTACGTGGAGGTTTTAGGTCCGCCGCAACTCTCTGTTGGGTACTGTACTATTGTATTTATGAAAAGTCATTATTAGTACTAATAGGGAGTATTATTGGGCATGTAAAATCATGCTGCAGATGTCACTGACATCTGGAACTGGGAGGAGAAAACACATGGAGAATACTTATGGTATAATAATGGCACAATCTAAAGGCAAGAGGCCAAAAAACACTTCAGGTTATTATCTCATTTCAATATCCCTTCAAGTACATACACTCACCAAATCCCCTGGAAATATTAAAGAAAAATGCAACATTAAGACATTAGAAAAGGCAAGACTTTATGAGGGTACAAGGCACGAACAACTGTAATCTTTAAAAGCAAATGAATTCAACATTGCAAGGTCAATGTTTCCATTATATCTTCTCTTTAATTGAGGAAAATCGATTCTACATGAAAACGTGTAACTCTGGTAGTTAAGTGACAAGTACAGCATTCATTAGCTCCAAATATTTAACAGTCAGCCTCTGAAATGCTTTCATGTTCTTACCATTTACAACAATTCTGTGCAGATCAAGACAGACTAGTGAGAGTAGGAAATGGGATATGGAGTCCATTCCACCTGTATAGGAGGTAATTTCATATGGGTGGATATTCAGAAGCAAATATTTAGATAACAGCAGCCGATACTTAGGTATTTACTCTAGCTGGCACTGTGGAGTTTCAGCAGCACTGAATGGAGAGATTCACTGAAAATCCTTCAAAATCACCCCAGTATAGTCCATATAATGTCAGAGGCAAAGAGTGGGCATTCCAGATAGCAATGCCATTCAGATAAATTTAGACTGTCAAAAATTTATCCAGATTGGCATCTGGATAGTGAATTGAGCATTACCTTTATCCAGAGAGTCTTGGTAGTAACCTCACTATAAGGGGTATGTTTACTAAACTGCGGTAATGTCACCGGCGGTAAGGGCAGCGCTAAGGTTCCCGAAGCCATATAAGGCTATGGGCGGGTGGCGGCGGTTCAGCGTAAAGGGAGCTATGGGCCATGTAATGCACAGAACAGGGCACCCTGACCATTTAACTCGTGGTAATGGGACATCTCACATTAAGGTGACAAACGTTAAGGTTTAAGGCACTTCAACCTAAGGCACCTGAGGTTAAGGCACCCTAAGGGGTTAAGACACATGTAGTTAAGGTGCCCTGAAAGTTTTAAGGCTCCTGAGGTTAAGGTGCCCTGAGGATCTTAAGGTGCAAGAATTTAAGGTACCCTAAGGGGTTTAGGTGTCTGAACATAAGATGGCCAAGGGTTTTAAGGTGCTTCAAGTTGACAAGCATGCACTTAAAGGCAAAAAATGGTTGTAATCCTAACACTGGATTTAGCATCACGGAAAGTCAATGTAAAGATGATAGAAGGAAGGACAGGTGGGAGCTGATGGACCTGCCATATCGGTGGGCACCCTATGTGGCAGCCAGTTAGGTGGACGAGCATGTGGAATGCAGTTGTACCAATGCACAGGTGGGGCCAATGTAAAGCACTGCAATGTCAGTGTGTGGCATAACATGGGGAAGACATGTCCCTCAATGGAGGCAGAAGCAGCAAAATGTGTGCAGCGACAGGCAGACAGAACAGTAGTGGTGATGGGCAGAGCAGGCACAGAAGAGGCGAGTGTGAAGAGCCAAAATGCAGAGAAGAGTACCAGTGTAGGCCATGGTGTGGCAGCTTGCACAAGAAGACATAACTGCACACAGTCGACAGAGGTGGATGGATCGGCTGAAGGAAGGATGGTGGCAGTGGAGAGGGTGGTATGGGCTGCCAGCACCGATGTGCTGAGCCCTGACTGTTACAGGCATGAAAATGATCTGAGTAGCACAGAAACCAAAAGAACAGGCAGAACTCAAGTCCATGTCCGCTGCATATGGAGACAGTACACTAACCATTAGGCTACACCTCCATACTGTCCTGTACAGCAATGACTGGATACAAAGATGCGATGAGTCACTGCCTAAAATGTCTGCTGTATGTGCCAGCATAGGGTAGCCCCCACCAGTACCCATGATGCAGTGCACAAACAGAACAGCAGACTACATCAGATCACCAACTGGAGAATGCACCTATCCATCACTTCAGCTCAGTATGATACACTGACAATGTATAATGAAAGCATAGAGAAGTTACAAACCGTGCTACTGAACGGTTTCTGCGGTCACCCCGAGGGTGAAGATGGGCACCCAGCACCAAGTTCCCTTTACCTGTCGTGTTAGAGATGGTCTCTGTTGTAGATCCCCATCACTGCTAGTGTGTAGCAGGTACTTTCAGTGTTATGATATGCTAGTCACCATGTGTCTTGCAGAATTGGCGCATATGCTAATCACATCTGGCTCTGTACTCTACCCCTGTTGGACAGGTACCCACCTAGAACAGTGCATGTTGACACCCAGTGTTGCAATGCTGATGCAGTGCCCCCCCCCCAACTACTGGGGAGGGGGGAAGCTTCTACACCTGCATGAGTATTTACTAGAGTCCTGCTGGCCTTACAAGAACCACTGTGAGTAGGCCAAGAACACCTCACATCCTCTCCACCTGTGTCTAACTTTCACCCACAGCAAGCACAATTAGACTGCACCTGCTGTCCATCATTGGATTTTCCAGCCATGCACATGAACTGCAGACAGTCCACATTGCATATACACCCAGCATTTGGTTCAGTGTGCAAGCACCAAGGGCAGAGAGTACACACACATTACTGGAACAAGATGCTATAAAAGCACTATGTGGATACATACCCATGCCATGGTCACCGCTCAGGCAGGGTGAGAGTGCCCTACCAGCAGGACATGCCGTGGCCACCCAGCCCATGCACATGGCAGACAGGCACTATGACAACTCAGCTATTACCCCTAACCCTGATGCAGTCACATCCTGGCCACCCTGTTTCAGCCCATACCCACAGGCAAATTGTCAAAGAACCCACACACAAAAAAGGAAACATCCTTGACATGATTTTTGCCCCTCTGACAGCCTTGGATTCAAGCAAAGAACTTGTGACATCTCTGACTCCGGTACCTTGGTCAGACCACAAGCTAATCAACTTCCCTATTCCCATCAATAGCAAGATATCGCACAACAACAGAAGGTCGTGCAACTCAACAAGAGTAGCATCTCGGAGTTTCAGAGCTTTCAATAAAGAGCTCATACTGGCAGAGACCCGTCCTCTCTCCAACGATACATCTCTCAACCTGGAAAACCTGATCGCCTCTTGGAATAGGAATCTCAGCACCATTGCACAACAAACAAACCATAATAATAGCTCAAAGAAAAGAAGACCCTCACCATGGTTCTCCCCTGAGTTGCGAGCTTCCCTCATACATCTATGAAAACTTGAAAAACGTTGGCGTCGATCACGCTCCACAGAGGACCAAACAGCTTACAAATTACATCTATCTACTCAAAGAGAGTCAGTCATGGCTAAAATGAAGCAATTCCATACTGACACACTCAAAAGATCACTAAATAAACCACGTGATCTTTTCAATTTAGTCAAGACTTTATCAAAGGAACCATCGCCAGAACAACCCGAAGTGATTCACCCACAAGATTTCGCTGACTATCTACAATCTAAGTTACTACAAACTGACAATATCGCAACAATCACTGCTCAAGACACCACCTGCCTATGGAACCTATCTATGTTCTCCACACCATCCAAGAAATATGTTGAGGACAGCATCGCTGCCCTCAATACCACTACGGCACAAACCGACCCCTGCCCCGCCTATTGGATAAAGGAGCTACGCAGTGAACTCAGCCCTTTAATCACAAGAATGATGAACCTATCTTTTACAACTGGATCTTTCCCAACAGTGCTCAAGCAAACATCCATTATACCTCTGCTGAAAAACCCCAAGCTCGACCCACAAAAGGTTGAATCTTACAGACCCATAGCTAGTATACCCCTCCTAGCTAAAATAATTGAAAAGGAAGCACAAAGGCAAATACAAAATCACATTGATACCGCCTCCCCTCTAGACCACTGCCAACATGGCTTCAGGGAGTCCCACAGCATTGAAACCCTCCTTACCACCCTCTTCAATAATATTATCACAGGTATCGACAACATTCACCAAGGTTTTGTTCTTATCTTCTTAGACATTGCTGCAGCTTTTGACTCGGTACATCACGATCTTCTCTTAGGGCGACTAAAAGAAAAGGGCATCAATGACATTGCTCTCAATTGGTGCAGGTCATACCTAGATGAGAGATGGCAGTATGTTATGTCAGGAGCAGCAGCATCTACACCTTTCCATCAAAGGCAGGGCGTTCCACAAGGGTCTTCCTTATCATCACTCATGTTCAACATATACATACAACCCATCTGCAATATCATCAGGTCTTTCAAGGTCGACTGTTTGATATACGCAGATGACATCCTTCTCTACATGCCATTCTCCACAGTTCATATGGACCTCTCCCCGCTGACTAAATGTTTTGATGCAGTGTCTGAATGGCTTCAGTCTCAAAACCTCCGTATTCAACACAAGAAAACGGAGGTGCTCTTCATCACGAGGGACCCTAATTTCACTCCCCCACCCCAAGTAAAGGTGAAAGAGGCTGAGCTCCAAACAAAATCCACAATTCGATACCTAGGGGTTACCTTGGACCAACGTCTGGATATGAAGTTACATATAACCAACATAGAGCGATATACTTCAAGATCCGGACACTCCGACACCTTCGCTCCTTACTTGATCCAGACGACTTCCGGACTATATACTGTCATACGGCTGCCTGGGTGAGAATCTTCACACTCTTGGCAAGTGCATATTTCTATATGATTTGCAAGGTATTGTGGGCAATGTAGTTCATTCACACCAGACACAGTTGCTGACAATAATTTAGTTGTGCTCCTGGGTAAAGCCAATAAGATATTTATTTATGGGGTTATTTCTCCCAACACAGATATGCTTGGTAGCACATAAATTAGGTAACTTGCTTTCAGTGTTAACTTGGCAAAACAAAGTCAAAATCAGGAAAACAACAAATGAAAAGCCACAAAGCAAGAAACAAACTGTTCTTTTCAGATTAACTTCTGATTACTTCCCACATAGATTCAGAAGTGATTCCCTTCCTAGCTCACAAGCAATTAGGTAAGGCTTTATTGCTAGCAGTTATCCAGCTGAAACCCCTTTAGCTGGCTTGCTTTCTACTGTGTGGGTCAAATCCTGCTTCAGGAGCTTTTCTGAGTAGATTAAAGAACAAATTTGTATTTTCTTTGTGATGGTTGCTGTACTTTATAACAGAAAGTTACCAACGGAGTTTTGATAGAGAGCAATCCATATAAACACATTCTTCATCTGTAATCATTCCCCCATCTTCAACAAGCATAGGTTCAATATCATGGATTGGCACAGATGAATCTCTCAATGGAGCAGTTTCAGGAGAATATTTGTTTCCCTGCTGTCTTTCAAGGTTATAGCTAGGGCATAGATCAGTGTTCATACCTGAGCTTCCATTGCTGCTAGAGTTCCTCTCTATATAGCCTGGCCAGTATGTAGTCCAGTTCTTATGTCCAGCCTTCCAATCCAGATCCCTGGACACTGGATCTCTCTTCATATACCTTCTGGCACGGGTCTTAGGGTCCCTTCCACTTGCAGCCGTCTCCCTCACAGGTAGCGTCTGGTGATTCCTAGCTCTGCAGCACCATTCCTCTGGCTTTCCCCAGTCCAATGGTGTATGCTGGCCCTGGGAATACCTCCCAGTATACGTACTGCTTTGGACTCTTCTAGACCTCTCAAAGGCTTTTCTCCTCTTTCTTCCAGAGGGTCTCTTTCCCTCTCTGTCCGTCCGGTTTGGCTTCTGCTTCTGATAATCCTTCAGATGAAACTTAGGATAATTCTCTGGATATCCAAGGTGATCATGAAGATGGTCATCTGTAGAATAAACTCTACTCTTATTCTGCTTAGATGAGTGCTCCTCCCTAACACAGCGCAGCTGTGCTGAATCAGGCCTTGCCCTTTGAGATGAGTGTTCCATCCTAGCACAGCGCAGCTGTGCTGAATCAAGCCCTGCCCTTTGCAATGAGTGCTTGGGGATTACCTCATAGCCCTTTTGATTGAACACACGTTTCCCCACTTCAGCTCCTCTAATGGCTGTTGGAAACCTGGTGCATTCTGGGACTGGTAGTCTTTTATGGGAAAATTATGTTTTCTTATTTCTACCAGAGCTGACAGGTTGCTTGTTCAGAGTCTCTTCACCTTTTCTATAGCTCCTTCCTGAGCTATGATAAGCTTCCTTATCACATACCCCCCTGCTTAAGTTATTACGGACTGGTTTAACTGGTGAAACGTCTTTCCTACAGTCCTTAATACCTACGAGAGTGTTATCTTTTTGAAGCTCACTTACTTCCTGACTGGCTTCAGGGTCATTATTATTTACAGGCCTCTCCTTCCAAGACTTAAGTACATTAATATGGTAGGTCTGCCTACGCCCTCTTGCATTTTCTACCATATAAGATACTGGGCTCACTTGTTTAACAACCTTCCATGGCCCTTTCCACCGTACTTCAAATTTTGGGGCTGTACCTGCTACTTGAACCAAAACCTTTTCACCAATGCTTAATTGGCAGCTTTTGGCCTTCCTATCATACCACCCTTTCTGGCGCACTTGACTGTCCTGCAGGTTCCTCTCAGCAACCTGCGACGTCCTTTTCAAACGTGCTCTCAAGTCACGTAGAAACAGTGGCACCTCCTGACTTCCTGGTTCAGGATCAATCCATTGTTCCCTCAAAATGTCTAACAAACCCCGTGGAGCCCTACCATACATCAATTCATAGGGAGTTACACCTAGGGACACCTGAATTCTTTCCCTGCAGGCATATAAGGCAAAGGGCAATAACATATCCCATTCCTTTACCTCTCCTGCTAACCCCCTTCTCAACATTTGTTTGAGAGTTTGGTTGAATCTCTCCACCAAACCGTTTGTGGATGGTAGGCTGAGGTTTTCACGTGATGAATGCCAAAGGCATCCCAGACCTGGGCCAAATATTTGGATACGAAATTGGACCCTCGGTCAGTCAACACCTCTCTTGGGAATCCCACTTCACAAAACAATTTTACTAGCTCTAAAGCTATTGTTTTTGCAGAAACATTCCTCAATGGTATGGCCCAGGGAAACCTTGTTGCCTGATCTACCATAACTAGGATGTATTGGAAACCTCGGGGCGTTTTGACTAATGGGCCTACAATATCCATGGCAATGCGACCAATTGGGTCTGTGATAATTGGCATGGGAATCAATGGCACCACCGGTGGGTGAGCCGCTGTAACTCGCTGACACGCTGGACATGCAGCACAAAACTGGGCAGTTTCTTTGAAAATACCTGGCCAGTAAAAACGCATAAGTATTTGATCCAGCGTTCCTTGCATCCCTTTATGACCTCCTACTGGATGATCATGTGCTAATCTAAGTACTAGCCCTTTGAAAGTTGTAGGTACCACCAATTGTTTACGAATGGTCCCATTCCTGGGGTCCTGACTCTCTCTATATAATATGTCATTATCTAGTCTGAATCTGGGCAACTCCTCCCTGACCTCCTGAGCATACTTAAAAGCTCGGGTGAGAGCTTGATCAGCTCGCTGCTCTTGTGGAAAGTTAGGAAACTTTGCCACCAACTCAGCTGGCACCCAGGGTAAACTTTGACCAGCTAACATCTCAGCCCTACCCTGTGCTCTGCACAGTCTCTCACGCCACTTTTGTGCTTTCAACTTTCTTACTTTACCAGATGATGGGGTTATTAAATCATCATGAGAGGGTAAGTCTCCTAATAACTCTGCCTGCTCCCCCTCCTCCTTCTGCTGGCTCTCTATCTTAGCCTGCGAGCTGGTGGATACAAGGCCCCTCTTATTACCCATAGTTTGGCCTTCTGGAAGCTGAACCATCTTTTTAGCTAGGGACTGAGGACTTCCAAAGAAAGGCCCGGGAGCTATTTCCATTATTAAACCTTCTCCCTCCTTCTTTCCTAGCCCTTCCACTAGACCCTGCTTAAATCTTGGCCAGTCCTTTCCTAGAACCAAATCAAAGGGTAGCCTAGGCACCACTGCTACCAGGACTTCCTCTTGTTCCCCCAGGCACTTAACCTTTAGTCCATAGGTGGGATGTGATGTTGCAGCACCATGAATGCATCCGATGTGAACTTGGCTTTCAGGGGTTCTAGGCACAAATCCTTCTTGGGCCTCTATTCTCTTCCAAAGCCTTTCTGACATCATACTCTGGTCTGCCCCAGAGTCTAACAAAGCATTTATGGTAATTCCTTGCACATCAACCATCAAAAGAAATCCTTCTTTGGGCTGTTTTAAATCCAGACCCATTAAGCTAGTGTGTGACTGGCATCCCTTCTCTAAATGTCCCCAGCTTCCACACTTGAAACATTTCTTTTCACTCCCCTGTGTCATCTGGTTTGGCACAGTACATTTATTTTCAGAAATATTTTTAACTATTTTCTTTTCTGATACAGCACAACTTGCCTCAGCACCTATTTTCAGAGGGCCACCCATTCTATGGCAAGCCTGTATGGCTCCCAAGAATCTCTCTGCTAGCATGGTTGCCTCTCCAAGATTTTGGCAATTTTGCTGTATAAGGAAAGTGTGCAAATCTTTAGGCACCCCAGACATAAATTGTTCAAGCATTATAATATCTAATAACATTTCTACCGTCTTTTGCTCAGGCTCCAACCATTTTACAGCTAAACCTCTGATTCTCTGACTCAGTGCCCTGGGTGTTTCACCCACTCTCAATGTAACAGCTCTAAATATTCGCCTATACTCTGAAATAGACAACCCTAGGCGATCTCTAATAGCAGCCTTTACATCCTTATAAATCAAAGCCTGTGCTGCTGGCATTGCTCTATACGCTGCAAGCGCCTCTCAAGTTAATGAGGCTGCCAGCCTTACTGCCCACTGGGTCTCTGGCCATGCTAATGCTTGTGCCACTCTTTCAAAAGACTCTAGAAAATCATCAACATTATCATCTGGAGTTAGCTTCCCAAAACTAAATGCCCCAATTCCTTGATTGAGTCCCACACTGTCCACATGTGGTGTACCGGTATTCACTGCTGGTCTTGCATCTGTTCCACTTTGGTTCTGCAGCTGAACTAGGGCTTGCACCAGATCAAGCACTGGCTTCTGCTGGTCCATTAAGGCTTTCATAGCAGTGTCCTGTGCTTGCTGCGATAGCTCCTGTTGCCTGCTAAACTGGGCTGCCATCCAGCTAGCCATCTCCCTCGGATTCATCTTGATCCCTGCAAGAAACAAAGAAAAAAAAAAACCAAAGTGCACCACCTTCCAAACAGGTGTGTTTTTTTCTACTTTTTTTTGTTTTTTTTTTCAATTACCCCTGTGCTTACTCCCATCCACCACTAGACATGCCCAGGTACTTATTACCTTGTCTCAGTGATGAATCCAGCTCTGCACAGGGTCTTTTCCTCCTGGGACATCCACTTCTCCTCCAAAGTGCAGTTGAGGGAAAATCTTTTTTTTTCCAGCTTTAAACTTGAACTTTAGTTGTAATCCTCAGCAAGTAAATCCCCTTTGTGCAAAAGCAATCCGAAAAACGACGCCATTTGTCATACGGCTGCCTGGGTGAGAATCTTCACACTCTTGGCAAGTGCATATTTCTATATGATTTGCAAGGTATTGTGGGCAATGTAGTTCATTCACACCAGACACAGCTGCTGACAATAATTTAGTTGTGCTCTTGGGTAAAGCCAATAAGATATTTATTTATGGGGTTATTTCTCCCAACACAGATATGCTTGGTAGCACATAAATTAGGTAACTTGCTTTCAGTGTTAACTTGGCAAAACAAAGTCAAAATCAGGAAAACAACAAATGAAAAGCCACAAACTGTTCTTTTCAGATTAACTTCTGATTACTTCCCACATAGATTCAGAAGTGATTCTCTTCCTAGCTCACAAGCAATTAGGTAAGGCTTAATTGCTAGCAGTTATCCAGCTGAAACCCCTTTAGCTGGCTTGCTTTCTACTGTGTGGGTCAAATCCTGCTTCAGGAGCTTTTCTGAGTAGATTAAGGAACAAATTTGTATTTTCTTTGTGATGGTTGCTGTACTTTATAGCAGAAAGTTACCAACGGAGTTTTGATAGAGAGCAATCCATATAAACGCATTCTTCATCTGCAATCATTCCCCCATCTTCAACAAGCATAGGTTCAATATCATGGATTGGCACAGATGAATCTCTCAATGGAGCAGTTTCAGGAGAATATTTGTTTCCCTGCTGTCTTTCAAGGTTATAGCTAGGGCATAGATCAGTGTTCATACCTGAGCTTCCATTGCTGCTAGAGTTCCTCTCTATATAGCCTGGCCAGTATGTAGTCCAGTTCTTATGTCCAGCCTTCCAATCCAGATCCCTGGACACTGGATCTCTCTTCACATACCTTCTGGCACGGGTCTTAGGGTCCCTTCCACTTGCAGCCGTCTCCCTCACAGGTAGCGTCTGGTGATTCCTAGCTCTGCAGCACCATTCCTCTGGCTTTCCCCAGTCCAATGGTGTATGCTGGCCCTGGGAATACCTCCCAGTATACGTACTGCTTTGGACACTTCTAGACCTCTCAAAGGCTTTTCTCCTCTTTCTTCCAGAGGGTCTCTTTCCCTCTCTGTCTGTCCGGTTTGGCTTCTGCTTCTGATAATCCTTCAGATGAAACTGAGGATAATTCTCTGGATATCCAAGGTGATCATGAAGATGGTCATCTGTAGAATAAACTCTACTCTTATTCTGCTTAGATGAGTGCTCCTCCCTAACACAGCGCAGCTGTGCTGAATCAGGCCTTGCCCTTTGAGATGAGTGTTCCATCCTAGCACAGCGCAGCTGTGCTGAATCAAGCCCTGCCCTTTGCAATGAGTGCTTGGGGATTACCTCATAGCCCTTTTGATTGAACACACGTTTCCCCACTTCAGCTCCTCTAATGGCTGTTGGAAACCTGGTGCATTCTGGGACTGGTAGTCTTTTATGGGAAAATTTTGTTTTCTTATTTCTACCAGAGCTGACAGGTTGCTTGTTCAGAGTCACTTCACCTTTTCTATAGCTCCTTCCTGTGCTATGATAAGCTTCCTTATCACAATACCAAGCACTAATCTTACCTCACTTCGATTATGCTAATGCCATTCTTCAAGGTCTCCCACAGTCTACCTTGAACCCTTTACAACTTGCCATGAATGCCGCTGCCAGAGTCCTCTATGGAGCATCGAGGAGTGACCACGTAACACCTATCCTAATGCAGCTCCACTGGCTCCCCATACATGGAAGACTGTTGTTCAAGACCTTGTTACTCACTTTCAAGGCCATCAAAGGCATTGCTTCCTCTTCACTGATAGACCTCTTTCAGACCGTTCCACCTAACAGATCTAGAAGAACCACATCTACAAACGCTCTAGTAATCCCTAAGGCATCAACAAAATGCACACTAGCAATATCAAACAAGGCTTTCAGCTTCTATGCTCCAAAATGCTGGAACACATTACCACCGGAGATTCGTGCTCTCACCGATCTAACCCTATTCAGAAAAGCACTCAAATTCCACCTATTCCCCCACTACTACCAGGTCAGCCAGACACCTACCTAACCACACCTCCTCCAATTCAGCCACCTGTGCTACAGGACGCTATCCAAACCCAGAGCATAAAGTATACTGTATATATGTAAATAGTTTCAGTTAACAATTCCCTATGTTATCCAAGTTGTCGTACCTGTTCTCTGTAAAACCAAACAGTATGTTGTTCTGGTCTATTGTTTAATGTAAACCGTGCTGATGCTAAATAGTGTGGTATATAAGAGCTTGTAATAAATAAATAAATAATAAATAAAGTCTTTGCTCCTTATCATGCACATTTGCAGATTAACGCTGGAAACAGCTTAAGAACTGTGAGGCTCTATGAAATGTGGAAGGTCACAAAACAATGGATAGACAAACACACACACACACACACACACTCATATCGACACACTTTGCAAAAAGGGTGATGGTTGGCATTCCTTCCTGCCATCTTGGTCCGGATACAAGCTCGAGCATTGTTAATGTGTGCTCCTTATGCAGGAGCTAGTAGCGTTCTCTGATGTTAATGCTCGCTCATGTGCCAGTACTATCAGCCTGACTCTCCATGCAGCTGTGGATAGTACAGCCTGTCATGCGGCTGATGGGTGTTTGTACCCTTGATCAACAATTTATTTGGGGTTGCACATGTTGCTGCTGTACCTGCACTGTGGGCTAAAGTTTAGCCACAGCGACATGCAATGCATAATCCACAGACAGGACCTGAACCTGTAACCCTCTACTCATATACTCAACAACTGTGTGCATTTAGTCACAGTGCTATCATATGGTTATAGCACTCCCTATGGCTGTCATACTTTGCAGCAGACAGACCTTGGCACATGTTGCAAAGTGCATTGTGCACAGGACCAGGGCATGGCTTTGGTCTGCAGCAGGTGGTGCCGCTGCCCCCTCCACCAACATCCCTACACCATGCTGACATGCCTGTGTGTTGTCCGTGTTGGTGGTGTGCAGTCCCAGCCCATACAACATGTAGGTTGGCGGGTGCCTAGGGCACAAGGTCCAGATTGGGGGGGGGGGGCAGAGCGAACATGGATGGCCACACAGTCCTGTCCCCAACCTTCTGTCTCTGCAGGAACCCCATCAGTGCCTGCCAATGATACGTCTCAGGGGGAAGATGATAACCACTGCTGTGGTAGTCCGCTGGGTGCCTGTATGCTGCAGCTACCTGGAGGGCTTCAGCTTCTGGCACTATCAGCCTCTTATCCCACAGCTGGGTTCAGTGGCAGCGGGAGGTGGGGGAGCAGCCTAGATCTCTGCCTGGAGTGCCAGGACCCTTGGACCACCCCATGTGGCACATTGCCCTTCCGCAACGGTAGCATGACTGTGTGCTGCCACTGTCACTTTGGGATCATGATGGACATCAGAGACGGTAATGGAGATGGCAGAATACCCCTTTGTGGAGAGGCTAAAAAAGGTTGGGGATCATCAACCTGGGGAAGAGACAGCTGAGGAGAGATATGATAAAGGTCTATATATTATTGACAGGAGTAGAACAGAAAAATGTAGGTCACTTTTTAATGCCATCAGACTGTGAATAGACTAGGAGACATGCAATGTGGCTACAGTGTAAACCCTTTAGAACTTCTAAGTGAGAATATTTTTCAGACAACACATAATCAAATCCTGCAATCCATTACTGGAGGATGAAGTAAAAGCTGTCATTGTAGCTGTGTTTAAAACAGTTTGGACAGGTTCCTAGGTAGATGTCCATAAACCTTTGCTAGGGAGGACCATGCAGCCATGTTAGAAGTGTGTGAGGTAGGTGTGGTGGTGGAAGAAGCTTCTGCCTGGTGTAGAAGATACCTTAGTTCCTGCCCTGTGTGTCAGGTGTAGTACTGCTGTTTCTACAGTTAGGGACATGGCAAGCATGTCATTGGCAGGGAAAGTGAAGCCCATAGTGATCCTTCTCTTCTGTGGTGGTGATATTTAAGGCAGCAGCCCACGTACTCATGGCATGCTACTATTGACCCCCTCTGACACTTCTTGCTGGAGGTGGTAGGAGTGGCATGACATAACTAGCTGCAGGTTCGCCACTACTTTAAGGCTCCCCACAGCAATGAAGCAGCAGCTGTGCCACACTTACAAGGAGGGAGGGATCGGCTGGCATGCTGCTCGCCATGATCAGTAGACCTAAGAACCTGCCTAGTTCGCCTAGTGGATTTGCCCACCCTGGGTACTGTGAGCCAGGAGCAGCTGAGTTAGGATTGGCCTTGCAATTCCTAATGAGAGAAGACAGTGTGTGACCTATAACTTGCAGTGTGAATGCATGGGCAAGCACAATTACTGGTGCCTATACACAGCACACATGTGGCATCCGTAACACCTAGAGACTGGGAAGTGGTGTCTGCCAACAGCTATCACCTTCATACCCTGATTGTGCATGTGGTGTTTCCTGGTTACATAATCAGTCCCAAAGTGGTGCACAGGTTGCCCGTGTCCATCCATGACCCCCACATCTTGCAGTAATCAGCAGTTTCACAGCACTTCAACAAGAGGAAGTTGGATCAGGAGGGCCCCCCACATGCACATATTGAGTGGATATGTGCATGTGGGGGGGGGGGGAAATATGACAGATTAGGCAATATGATAACACCCCCATCTCAGAGGAAAAATAACTACTTTGCTTTCTCAGTTGCCAAATGATAACCAGGGCCTCTGTGTGAGCCAGTGACCCTTTCATGAGTAAGCATTGATTTAGGTGGCACGTCCATTTGAGCCACATGGGGATCCAGACTATGCAGTGTGGCCTGTCAACCATGACATTATTCCAGGACTGGCTCACAAGCACACTCCATGAAATGGTTATGTTGGTCACTCTGCTCGGCTGTCCAGGATCTTGCATGCGTGTGTTCATGTATTATGGCCTGCCCCTCTGGCAGGACAGATCTCATATGTAACACATGAACATTAGTTTTATCAGCAGCATATCAATGCCATTCTACATACAAGCCTAACAAGATGCCCCTCTTCCACAGCAGCCTCACATAGTTTGTCAGACAAGTATGGCAAAGAGTCTGCAGAGAGCTACACAGACATAAGCATACCCCAGCTCATGTGCTCATGCATCCTGACAATGACCACTTATACACACATGTATTGATGCACCCACTTATACACACATGTATCGATGCACCCACATGGCTGCTCTGTGACTCCAAACACATGTCCACTGTGTTTGAGAGAGAAGCGTAACAGGTTACAGACGAGGCTGTGGATTGGGAATGATACGTCCTGGTGTGTTAACTTTATCCTAAATTTCCAGAGCTGTATCAGCATGTACAACCCACCCTATCTGGTCCAGCATGAGTCCTCACACTCTGCTGCCACACTGAGAAGCTGCACCAATATCGGCTGGATGGAAGAGCACCCTACTAGCGCCCACACACAGTGCAGGCCATGCATTAAAGGAACCCAACTGACAGCTATTTTGGACAGTGGGGTCATGTGTGTGTGTGTTTGTCCAGAGGACTGTGAGCTGCAGGAATTCCCTGTACGTGCATGTGATGCCCAGGCTTTACGGCCCTGCATACAACATGCTGCATAGTCAGCCAGCAACTCCACAAACTGTGTGAGACACCATTTATGGGCAGAAGATTGTTTTTCATTATGTTCAACCTGTGGGAGTCACTGGTTGTCCCCAAGGCTGTGACCTTTACTAGATCGATGTACTTTGACCTTCCTTTTGGCACAAAAGTCTCTGAAATACACACTAATCCCACTGCAGAGCTTCTCTGTTTACTAGTGTCTTGAAGCTACATGCTCTGCTGGAAGGCAAGTTTGTTTCTTTTACTTCCTTTTTTTACTGCTCTATTATGATGGAAATTTGTTACTTTATAGCAGACTTCATTCTATTCTGTGTAACTGCTCCATTTTACAGGACTTTTTAGACCCTATCAAGATATTATCAGGTCCAGTAGCAACACAAGTTAGTAAACACAAAGAAGAGCGTGAACTCTTGTAGTAGGGATCAGGCAACACAAGAAGCAAGAGATGAATGAAGGTCACAGGAGCCTTTATTGGATAAAACCCCAAACACGTTTCGGTAACGCCTTACTCAGGGGGTATGCAGCTTATGAAATAAAATTAACAAATAAAACATTTTATAAACAATATATTTATTAAAAATACAATAAAACTTTAAGAAAAGTGTTATGCATAAATACAACATGTTAAAACCATAAAAAAGGAAACAAAACGCAGGGCAGCAAAGGAAAAGACGTGTATAGACACTAATTAAGAGAATATAAAAAAGGCACTGCCAAGGATATGAGGAGGACACTGGGAAAACATTAAAATATGAATATGCAAAACAGTACTCATGGAGCACCCTGTGGTGAATCTCACGTAGCGGATAGTCTTAAACATTCTACTCTAGCTATGAAACGAACAGCAACAAAACATTATAGAATAATGATCTCTATATTGGTCTTAATAATGCATTGTATATTCCAGAAAAAATGTATATATATGAAGTGTAACTGTAAACATATTTTTTACAATCTGACCAATAATAAAAAAGGTAAATGTAAAACAGTGACCATCTATTACATGCAAAAATTTGAATACTGTGATATGGTATATGACATCTTAAAAAACATGGATACCACCAAAACCAAAAAATCATTTTAAAAGGCAGAGTATCGTGAGTCTGTTTAAGTGCAGCAACAATGTGAAAAATACATGGAAATTGTATCTAATGAGTATGATCTATAGAACTCCTAATCAGTGGTGAAAGGTCAAAATATTGAACCCTTTCCTTCAATGTACCCATCATTTAAAAAGGCATCACCTTTAAACAAAAAATGAAAAGTATGAAAACTAAGCCGAGTGAACGCATGATCTTATTTTGTAGTCAATTGAAAAAACGGTAAATCTTAACCTCATGATCCAATAAAAAGAGCAAAGTTTTATACTCTATGGGGTATGTTTACTAAACTGCGGTAACGTTACATAACGTGCGTTGTGTAACGTTAATGATCGTTAACTACGGTTAACGCGTGTTAAGACACGCTAACGATCGTTAACATGTCTTAAAGTGCGTTAACCATAGTTAACGATCGTAAAGTTCCGCGGCGCGGTAAAACACCGCAGAAGGTGGAGAGAGGACGGAGAGAAGGGGTCAATGGGCGGAGAGTGGGCGGGGAGAGGCTCCAGGCACAATAACGCGCTGAAATCGAGGGCTCAATCCCAACGCGAATGAAAACCTGCTGTTAGATGCACATTTGCAGGGGAGAGAGACCATTTCATTGTCAGCAATGTACAGCAGAGACAGGGAAACCCATAAAACATAATAAGTGTGATACATGTGCAGGGAAGAAAAGGGCAAATAAGCAGTGAAAATGACCAGAACAAACGAGGAAAGAAACTTAACCAAGCAAGCCAATAGTGATACCAATGGGAAACAGCAACAAACACTACTGAGAAAGCCTCAGAAAAAAATAGTAATTGTGGAAGGGTGTATGCTCTGTTCCCAGGCAAGGTGAATGATCCCACAGTGAAATAGTGCAGATCAGGGACTCCCCATGTTAATGGACAGGTTACCTATGGCGTGCACATGGTCTGCAACTGCAGGGTGGGCACATCCTAATGGACAACTGGGCAGATGCCAGAAAAGGGGATACAGAGAGCTGCAGGCGGCACATGCTGTGGTGCAGCTGGGCCACAGTAGGAGACCAGGGTGATGCTCAGTTGGCCCATAGGAATGCATAAACAGTTGAGCCAGACAGCAACTGATGAGGGCCCAACATGGGCATGACTGTGTCCTCTGCAGTGTCACAGGGGATAGTACCCAGCAGCTACCTTCAAGGGCACAGAACAGTGGCAGGCGGTGCTGGGGGGAAGCGTGGACGTCTATGCAGGCACCCCTACCCCAGAACCCGCATCATAGGCAGCTGCCACCTGCACACTGTCTGGCCCGAGATTGTGCACCACCAACAAAACCAGCAGAAAGGCATGGCAGCATGGTGGCGGAGGGCGTACAGGCAGTGCCACCTGGCTGCAACAGACCATGGCCTAGTCCAGGCCAAGTGGGTGCCCTGCACCACAGCAGACAGGCCCTGTATGACAAACAGGCATGGTTTCTCTTGGGAATGAAGCACCCCTATGGCATCATTGTGGTGCAGTCTGCACAGCCAGTGCGCTTAGGAGCAGAAGGTCACAGGTTCAAACCCTAGCTGTGCTCCCTGCCAACTCTCTCCCCATAGTTTTACCCAGTAATAAACCGTGGTAAGAAAGACAGAACCTTTTAGTGTTGATAGAATAAACATGCCTGGAACACCTACATGCTAAGCAACAGAGCACAGACACCCCAAACAGGCACATTACCGAGAGCAGAGTCAGCCAAATGCAGTCCGGGAGGGCTACAACACATGCAGGTCTCATGCTGTCATTAATAGAAGGACATGGCAGCATGGTGGCAGAGGGCATACAGGCAGTGGAGGGGGCAGTGCCACCTGGCTGCAGCAGACCATGGCCTAGTCCGGGCCAAGTGGGTGCCCTGCACCGCAGCAGACAGGCCCTGTATGACAAACAGGCATGGTATCTCCAGGGAATAAAGCACCCCTGTGGCATCATTGTGGTGCAGTCTGCACAGCCAGTGCACTCAGGAGCAGAAGGTCACAGATTCAAACCCTAGCTGCGCTCCCTGCCAACTCTCTCCCCATAGTTTTACCCAGTAATAAACCGTGGTAAGAAAGACAGAACCTTTTAGTGTTGATAGAATAAACATGCCTGGAACACCTACATTCGAATCAACAGAGCACAGACACCCCAAACAGGCACATTACTGAGAGGAGAGTCTCCCAAATGAAGTTCCGGATGTCCTAACAACAGTCACGTTCTATGCTGTCTGCAAAAAAGATGCCAGTGCTGCATGTCTATGCGTCGCCCCTATGGTATGCAGATGTATCTCATGAATATTTATCATACCCTAGCAATGCCATCCAAAACCCTGGAATATGGTACACAGATGGCAAAAGGTCGCTATGATAACTGCCACATAGCAATCCATAAGGTTAGCACAAGCTTCCCAGTGGGCTGTAGCATAACAACCTCTGCGATGTCTGTGGAGTGACTGTCAGGTATGGTACCTGACAGTGTCCACCACCTTGGGGAGATACCCCAACAGTACTGCATACCATAGCCATGCCTGCACTGTGTCCAGGACTGGTGAGGTGCCTGGGGCTGCCAAAATCCTCTATGGGTGCACAATGATGGCAGAGGTGTGGGAGTGTGTGTCAGTCCATCCAGTGTGTGTTTTTTTCAAAAACCCTCTGCAGCCCACACCACTGGCACTGTTGCCAGTATTGGCCTTCTAATGTGCATAATGAGGAGCAAGGTACTGTAGATATGGCAGGACAGGGCAGCCTGGGCAGGATGCATCTGCACAGGGCCCAGGGCAATGGGTGTGACAGCGGAGTGCCTGACCACCACCTACACGGTCAGGGTGGCCATGGCATGTCCTGCTGTGAGGTCACGCTCACCCTGACTGTGCTGTGAACACGGCATGGCTGGGTCCCCTTTCAGTGAGATATATGGGCTCTGTCCTCTTGAGCCCAATCACTGACCTATCTGCTTGGTGTGTGTGCACACAGCACCTCCAGGAACATGCACTATGGACTAGCAAGCAGCCTGTCTGCAGTTAGTATGTGTGTGTTTGGAACACCTTGCAGGGTGCAGTGGCTGGTGACTCACATGCCTTGCTGCTGGAGAATGTCAGATAGTGGTGCGGGGCAGCTTTGTTGTAACAGGCCTACTGTCTGTCTGTCACTGCCCAATGTATGGGGGGGGGGTCCATTCCCTGCCGGGACAGGGGTGAATGGTACCCACTACTTCCAGCAGTTCAGGGTGTAAAATATCGATGTTTTGCTTGGAAATCCTGTTGCCCACCCAGACCCACCGAGGGTGTGTTGGTTGTTGGTATGGAAACCACCTCGGGGTCCATAAACCTCTACACCCCTGTCATGAAATCATGTGACCATGGCACCCACACAGTTTATGCACTATTCCAGTTGCAACATAGTCAACAGGTGCATGATGTCATATAGAGATAAACACAGGCATATGCTAGTGTTATCTGCAACAAGCACTTATCACACAGTGGCACCAATGGGGACCTATAGCATAGGCCACTGCAACCAAACCAGGTGCTGCGGACATTTTGCTAGGCACCCCACCTCACCCTCAGGGTGAGCACAGGACCCATCCACTGTGATGGTCTCTAGGCACTCTGTGACAGTAACACACACGGTCAGTACACCCTACCATGCCGAGATGCTGTGGGGCTGCACATGGTCAGGACCCCCCACCAGTCCTAGTTGATGGGGGGGGTGCATACTTCAACATATGACCAGGGCCGGATTTACCTATACGCCAGTTACGCCATGGCGTAGGGCCCACAGCTGGCAAGGGCCCACAAAAATTAAACAAAGTGTTAGCTTTTTTTAAATTAAATTAAAAAAAAACGCTGGCTGCTGCCGCGGCAGCATGGACTGTCCCGCGGGGCCCCCTCTGCCCGTCTGAATAGCTGATTATCAACAGACCTCCGACTCTTTTCAGACCGCACCTTCCTCACACGTCACATCCCCGTCACCTTTCACTGCCGAACCTCCATTGAACCTAGGAGGCGCTGCTCTCAGCCCATGATATCCCCTGTGCTTCAGGTATGATTGCTCCACGTTCGGCTTCTTTTCCCTAACCCATCGTCACTCATCTTCTCGGGCTTGTACTGACGCGAGGATCTTTCGGCATCCGGCAGGTTTCTGAGTCCCGTTTGAGATACATTCGCGCGTTTGCAGCTGATACGTCAGGTCCTACTTCTTTCGACTCTGTCTACGACTGCTAGGGAGTTGTGTGCACCGCACGGGGCAGCATGACGTCCGCTTTGGAGAACTACATTAACCGTATCCTTACGCACCTATGTCTCCTTTTTGCCGTCTGCCAGTAGGACGAGAACCCCCGTCCTTGGTCGTGACACCAGAGGGATGGAGTAGTTCAAATCTGTCCCGGTCCCATCGAGATAGCCTTTACTATTAGAATATTCAGCACACTGAAACGCTTCGTGACCTCCTCATCTTTGCACGTTGCATCCTAGGGCTTGCAGTCCATAGGGACAGAGAATTGGTGCTTTAAGGCAAGGTTAGGTTAAATCCTGGTACTAGACTTACAGCTTTGTATGCAGTAATAGTGGTCTGCTTTGCTCTCCTTACTGCTGCATTTCAGTAGTCAAACTGAAGCTGGAGGAAATGGGTTTCTTTGCAGATCATCATACATTTCCTTGAACCTTTTGTCTAATTCTTCTCGGGGGATCACAAACTTGGATTTGGTGCAGAAGCTTGTGAAGTTTAAAGTTTGTGAGGCAGAGCTTTCTGGTAGTGACGCTTTTATAAAAACAATCGGCCAAAGAATGCACCATAGATTTCCCCCAAGTAGGGGATTTTGCTACAAGCTGGTTTTATTTATAGAAATTTATATCCTGTCAATCAAAACATAATGTTTGGTTGGGTTACAATAAAATAGGCATTGTAAAACAGAATACATTTAATTCTTTCATAGGTGCCTACAAAATAGTTAATTTGTTCCCTTAAGTTTAACTTGCTTATAAACTTTTAAACAGAAATAAACTGGTAGGGCCTAATAGATTTAAATTAGGTAAAAGATGGCTGACAGTTGATAATAAGGCAGGAACCCATGCTACCATAATAGCATAGTCATTGATGGCACATAAAGACCAGCACAGCCCATTGAGTCTGCCAGCTTTGTGCTTATACTTTGTGTTATAACTGCTACTCCATGCATATTACCCTCACTCTTTGCGTTTTGTGATTTATAAAAATCATTGGAGTTTTGCTTTGAGTTCCTCTTGTTATATAGTGGTCTAGTGGTTAGGACAAGGTACTTCAGGCCGGAGGGCCGGGGGTTCAAGTCCCACCTGGGGACAGCAATCTCAGGCCGGAGGGACTGGGATTTCTAGTCCTATAGGCACTCCTTGTGGTCTTGGGCAAGCCACTTAACCCTCCATTGCCCATGTTCCCTGTATGTATTAGTGTGTGTGTCTCATATCCCCTCATGTTAAATGTATCCCCCAATTGACCGCTTTGACCCGGTGAAAAGCGGGATATAAATACAGCTAAATAAATAAATATGAATCTTCTGTGTTTATCCCATGCCTTTTCAAAATCCAGTCACTCTCCTCACAACCTCTGCATTTGCGTCAGTGCAGAGAGCTGCCCCGGGAGCCGGAACTGTGTCGGCGCGGAGTGCTGCCCCGGGAGCTGGAACTGTGCCGGCGCGGAGGGCTGCCCTGAGATCGGGACCAGCGTCGGCGCTGAAGAGAACTCCTTCATCGGTGCCGACAAAGAGGGGAGTAGTGGGCTGTCCTTCGGGAGTTGGAGCCAATCGCGGCTTGCGGGGCGGTGCCCAAGCTGTGGGGCGGTACCGAAGCAGGAGCCAATCGTGACTCGCAGGGTGGGGTCCATGGACGGTCCAATCAGAGTAGGAGGGGCAGCCTGCACCTGAGCCGATACTCGCTGGGGGGTGCTCAGTCAGGGCCGTCCAGCCAATGGAAACAACAGGGGCAGAAGGAATGCTGGGCACAAGATGGCCACCTCCAAGAGGGTCCCCACATGTGCCTGCTGGGGAAGCAGAGAGGGTGCTTTGCCATACTCGTTCTGCTTCCTAGATGCAGATTGATAGCCTGGAGGAGCAAGGATGATGCCCCCATGTCCTCCCAGCGTGAATGGAAGGTATCCGGAGCAGCTGTTTAGCGGGGGCCAGAGACGGAGGCCTTGTTAGGCACGTCTTGAACTGCCGCGGGGCTTCCATATTTAGGACTCCTGTGTCGTGGGAGAGAAGCCAGCTTCGTCGCGGGTGCCGGGGGGCAGCCACTTGGGGCTTCTTAGCCCATTCCCTGGATTCCTTTCCTTCCTGGCACGGAGCAGAGAGAGGTAAGGCTGGCTAGCCGGGGATGGAGGCCTAGATAGGCACATCCTGGACTGCCACATAGGCAACTGCCACCTGGATGCTTCCTCTTCCAGTGGCAAACAGCACAGCTCCCTGACCACCAGCGGATTGGCGCTGACCCTTTAAACGTTTCCCATCTGCCCCTGCGGGCTTAACAGAGACGCGAGGGAGACACTCTCCTTTCGCGCCTCTCAAAGCCGGCACGGAGGGGCTCAGCCGTTGCGGAGGGAGGGAGGGAGGGAGGGATTCAGCCGGGCAGCGGGGGCCCGCGGGACAGTCCATGCTAGGGAGGGATTCAGCCGGGCAGAGGGGGCCCCGCGGGACAGTCCATGCTGTCGCGGCGGCAGTGGCAGCAGCCAGCGTTTTATTTTTTTTTATTAAAGTTTACTTGAGCCGATGGGGGGGGCTGGGACTGGAAATGGGCTGGGGGGGAGTTAAGACTGGAGGTGGGCTGACACGAAGAAACCAGAAGAAAGTGGCTGGAGCAATTGCAGCTGAAAAAAAATGCACAAAATGTAGAAAAATATCTCTTTATTTTGAATTTATTAATTGGAATATGTCAGCTCTGGTAAATGTGCATCATTAACGTCTGCGCTTTGTTTAGTACAAGAGCAAATTAATGTATAGTTTATTTCTACAGTGTTGTACATTCCAAGTTTGGCTTTTGGGATTTCCAGTTTAATTATGACGTCAGGGCCAACAGCGCGCAGCTGATCCGGCATGCTCGTTTTTATCTTTTCTGGGGGCCCACAATTTTTGTTGGTGTAGGGCCTCACTCAAGGTAAATCCGGCCCTGCATATGACCATCTGTACATGGCTGATTTGCATGTGCAGTGCATCATGGGTGTGACTGCCCCAATCCAACCCTGTGAACCACTGCAGATGGACTGTGTGGTGAACTGAAGTCCCTCTGTAGCAAGCCAGGCATGTAGAAGGAGCTACAGAGATGTAGTCCACTGGCAAATGCACTGACTGTGGAGCCAGAGGTTATGGGTTTGAACCCACTGTGGTGATACGTGGCAGGGCTGTCAGATGCATTTCCTTCTGGAGCAGTGGTGTCTGCAACCAAATAATACCACAGGTAAAGTACAGAATCCAAGCCTATGTTTTCTGCCAAAAACCCAGAGAGGAACGAGTCCAAAGGTGAATGAGCACGCTTGAACAGGAGCAAATTCATGCTATACATTTCCAAACATACTAATACACACAAGCTCTCCATTGGTCCCAATGCCACTCCAACATTTATCCAATCAGGGACTCTGTCTGTGCCTTTGTCTCCACACACCCTCCTCAATTCATCTAAACAAAAGGGACATTAGAAATGAGAGATACATCTCCACGTCAAGGACATCTCTAGCCAAAGGAATGTGAATGTATCCTAATGCGAGATGTGTGAAGCAGAAGGTGTTATAAAACATAATGCAGACTCTGCAATAAGCAGAGTCCTAAAACCTTTAACTCGGATATGTAGCAGCAGTACTAAAAAGTGGGGGGTTTAAAATCCAGCTCTTGCTTACAGGCTCTGATAAGCCATAGGCCATCACACTTATAGATGGTAGCATTAATTTGAGGTGCAATACACCCTCAAGGGTCTGTAATCTAAAGTGCCCATGCCGGCACCAACGCACGTATCCACGCACGTACCCATGCACGCTGCTACGCCCGCACCAACGCACGTGGCTACGCACCAGAGATACATTCTGAGGAGATGGCTGCCATGTCCAGGAAGCCTGCGTTCACACAGAGAGAGCTCTACATGCTCACAGAGCTGTTCTGCCTCCGCCAGCAGCGCCTCTTTCCTGGCTCATCCAGGAGGCAGAATCTGGCAAGAGTCAGGAGGGCCTGGAAGCACCTCACAAATAGGTATAACAGGAGCTCTGAGTACCCACGTGAGGTAAGTGCATGGGGACAGGCACCCCAACTTAGGATGTGAGGAAGAACACCCTGTAACCAAAGCACCAATCAACTATGCACGGCCAGGGAATGTCAGGTGTTGCCGCGTCCAGCTGGGAGTTAAGTCTGCCCCACCCCCAAAAACAGAACCCCCCAGCCCCCAGGGGGTAGCTGCAACCATTGCAGAGGTGAATTACAGACCACATTGGTATGGTATGTGGCGCTGTTGCAGCCTCAGTGATGTTCCCTATCCACAGGAAACCACAGGCCCATCACTAAGGCCAAGAGACACACAGGGGTCTGTCACTTGCCCTTGTCAGCTATCACAAGGCCCAAATACATCCCAGGATCCAGCAGGCCCCAAAAGAGGGGTCCATCCCCCTTCCTGGTGCTATGGAATCTGGCCCTGTTTGTGATTACCAGCCTCAACTATAGCCCCAGGATGCTGCAGGCCCCAAAAGAGGGGTCCATCCCCCGTCCTGGTGCTATGGTATCTGGCCCTGTCTGTGATTACCAGCCTCAACTATAGCCCCAGGATGCTGCAGGCCCCAAAAGAGGGGTCCATCCCCCATCCTGGTGCTATGGTATCGGGCCCTGTTTGTGATTACCAGCCTCAACTATAGCCGAAGGATGCTGCAGGCCCCAAAAGAGGGGTCCACCCCCCGTCCTGGTGCCATGGTATCTGGCCCTGTTTGTGATTACAAGAAACAAACCATAGCCCCAGGATGCTGCAGGCCCCAAAAGAGGGGTCCATCCCCCATCCTGGTGCTATGGAATCTGGCCCTGTTTGTGATTACCAGCCTCAACTATAGCCCCAGGATGCTGCAGGCCCCAAAAGAGGGGTCCATCCCCCGTCCTGGTGCTATGGTATCTGGCCCTGTTTGTGATTACCAGCCTCAACTATAGCCCCAGGATGCTGCAGGCCCCAAAAGAGGGGTCCATCCCCCATCCTGGTGCTATGGTATCGGGCCCTGTTTGTGATTACCAGCCTCAACTATAGCCGAAGGATGCTGCAGGCCCCAAAAGAGGGGTCCACCCCCCGTCCTGGTGCCATGGTATCTGGCCCTGTTTGTGATTACAAGAAACAAACCATAGCCCCAGGATGCTGCAGGCCCCAAAAGAGGGGTCCATCCCCCATCCTGGTGCTATGGAATCTGGCCCTGTTTGTGATTACCAGCCTCAACTATAGCCCCAGGATGCTGCAGGCCCCAAAAGAGGGGTCCATCCCCCGTCCTGGTGCTATGGTATCTGGCCCTGTTTGTGATTACCAGCCTCAACTATAGCCCCAGGATGCTGAAGGCCTCAAAAGAGGGGTCCATCCCCCGTCCTGGTGCTATGGTATCGGGCCCTGTTTGTGATTACCAGCCTCAACTATAGCCACAGGATGCTGCAGGCCACAAAAAAGGGGTCCATTCCCCATCCTGGTGCTATGGAATCTGGCCCTGTTTGTGATTACCAGCCTCAACTATAGCCCCAGGATGCTGCAGGCCCCAAAAGAGGGGTCCATCCCCCGTCCTGGTGCTATGGTATCGGGCCCTGTTTGTGATTACCAGCCTCAACTATAGCCCCAGGATGCTGCAGGCCCCAAAAGAGGGGTCCAACCCCCGTCCTGGTGCCATGGTAACTGGCCCTGTTTGTGATTACAAGAAACAAACCATAGCCCCAGGATGCTGCAGGCCCCAAAAGAGGGGTCCATCCCCCATCCTGTTGCTATGGAATCTGGCCCTGTTTGCGATTACCAGCCTCAACTATAGCCCCAGGTTTCTGCAGGCCCCAAAAGAGGGGTCCATCCCCCATCCTGATGCTATGGTATCTGGCCCTGTTTGTGATTACCAGCATCAACTATAGCCCCAGGATGCTGCAGGCCCCAAAAGAGGGGTCCATCCCCCGTCCTGGTGCCATGGTATCTGGCCCTGTTTGTGATTACAAGAAACAAACCATAGCCCCAGGATGCTGCAGGCCCCAAAAGAGGGGTCCATCCCCCATCCTGGTGCTATGGAATCTGGCCCTGTTTGTGATTACCAGCATCAACTATAGCCCCAGGATGCTGCAGGCCCCAAAAGAGGGGTCCATCCCCCATCCTGGTGCTATGGAATCTGGCCCTGTTTGTGATTACCAGCCTCAACTATAGTCCCAGGATGCTCCAAGCCCCAAAAGAGGGGTCCATCCCCCATCCTGGTGCTATGGAATCTGGCCCTGTTTGTGATTACCAGTCTCAACTATAGCCCCAGGATGCTGCAGGCCCCAAAAGAGGGGCCCATCCCCCATCCTGGTGCTATGGAATCTGGCCCTGTTTGTGATTACCAGCCTCAACTATAGCCTCAGGATGCTGCAGGCCCCAAAAGAGGGGTCCATCCCCCGTCCTGATGCTATGGTATCTGGCCCTGTTTGTGATTACCAGCCTCAACTATAGCCACAGGATGCTGCAGGCCCTAAAAGAGGGGTCCATCCCCTGTCCTAGTGCTATGGAATCTGGCCCTGTTTGTGATTACCAGCCTCAACTATAGCCCCAGGATGCTGCAGGCCCCAAAAGAGGGGTCCATCCCCCATCCTGGTGCTATGGAATCTGGCCCTGTTTGTGTTTACAAGGCTCAACTATAGCCCCAGGATACTGCAGGGACCACTGCAGAGGCCCACCACCCATCTCGGCATTGGCTGATGGGCACTGGCAGATTTGTGGAGGTGGCCCTCAGAGATGTGCTGTGTCTGGGTCACTGGGGCCCACACACAGGGCACATGGTGCCCAGGCCGGACAGGCGTGTGCGCGGGGCACACATGGGGCTGTCCCTTGTGAAAGCATGGGGCATGAATGTATCACTCAATAGGGGCAGGCACCTGTTGCATAAAGAGATAGATATGTGTTGCATCAGAGGACTCTAAAGTGTCTGTGCTAGCTAATGTCAATGTGCGTTGTCAACCCTACAGGTGGAGGATCTGCGGAAAAAGGCCCGGGAGTTAAGGACAAGATACCCGTGCTTTGTTACGCGCGTCCAGCGGAAACGGATGGCCCAAAGGAATGGTGAGTAATGTGACATGGCCCTGTGGGGCAATGGGTGGCAGATCCACAGGATGCATGTGACTGCGTTATCTGATGTGTGACCATGGAGATGATATGTGTTCCCCTCTCCCACAGCGGATACACGTGCTGCCATGGGCCAGTGGGGCCTGAGGAGGCGGATGGTGCTGCGGGCCTGGAGGAGGCAGATGGCGATGTGGGCCAGGTTGGCGACAATGGCCAGGAGCCCATGGAGGAGGCCAATAGCAGTGGAGGCCACGAGGGGGGTTCCGCAGCCCTCACCGAGGGGGAGGAGGGGGACAGGGAGGATGATGAGGGGGACAGGGAGGAGGGGGAGGGGAGTGGGATGGGGAGGGGGAGGAGGTGGGGGACAGGGAAAGGGAGGGGGAGGAGGGGGAGGGGGAGGAAGGGGACGGGGAATATGATGGGGACAGGGAGGAGGGGGAGGGGGAGTGGGATGGGGAGGGGGAGGAGGTGGGGGACAGGGAAAGGGAGGGGGAGGAGGGAGAGGAGGGGGAAGGGGATGTGGAGAGGGAGGTGGGGGCCGGGAGGGGAAGGGGATGGTTTGGGTGCGGGGATGGGGGGGCTATGGCAGGTCCCCATTGGCATGGTCTGCCACAGGGCAACGGGGGCACCAGCCACCTGCCCCTTGATGTTGGCGATGCACACCTACTGGACGTGTGCCTGCCACACATAGCCGCAGACAGGTGCACCGTGCATGCAGCCACACAGACAAGGGGAGATGTGTGTCTGTGCGGCTGCATGTGTGGGCTATGCCTGGCTGCGGCTGTGCATGCCCAGGCATACGCTCAGAGGCAGTATGCCCTCATCCAGGGGCAGGTGCTGGTGACCCTGGCCATGGTGGATGACCGGCTGCATGAGCTGGATAAGCGCATTGCCGGTGGCGCACCCGGCCAGCCACCATGTGACAGGGGTCCCCGGGGTGTGTAGTGTGGGGATACACATGGCACACCCGCCCTGTGACGGCCCGTGCCATGGCCTGCCACACCCAACAGGGACAGGGATGGGTGGGCCCCACAAATGTTGCCATGTGCTGCCATGTTAACAGAGGGCAATGTAAATAAAGATGTTAATATTTTGCATATACCAATGGTGGCCAGATGTTCCTCAATGCTATGTGTCAGTGTTGTGTGAATGACAAATGTGAACACCCACATGCGTGTCAGCGTGCACCAAAATGGGAGAGCGCAGGGTACTGTACCCATATCAGGTGTGGGGGGATATTACGGGCATCATATGGGGAGGTGCCACATGTGGACAAACCAACAAATGTGTCACGGTGGGTATGGGCCATCTGTGGTGGGCCATGCAAGGGTATGGGCAACAGTGGCGATAGGTACAGACCAGGGTGGATGCTGACATGGACAAGGCATGTGGCTAATGGATACTGTGGTGGACAGTGCACATGGCTAGGGGTGGACCGAGTGGCCATGGCTGCAGGGGGACAGGGGATGGGTGGCATATATGGGGCATGGGGGGGCCGAGATCACCACAGGTGTGATTGGACAGGAGCACATGGTGATGGCACCAGGATCCACATATGGCCCATGGTCATCGTGTTGTGGTGGCAGCATGAGGCGTGGAAGGCTATGCAGGATCCACAGTGCACTTATCACAGTCCCGTAGACCGTTAGCCCTATGTGGTGGGGGTCCTGTGGCCTGGAAACACAGTAGGCGCCTGCCCACGTCCATCAGTAGTGTCCAGGCATCTCAGGTATGGGGCCAACGTGGTAAGGGCACCACCATGGCACACAGTGCAATGAACTTTGCACGTTGGAATATCTGGTACCAGCAGTGCCGTACAGTGCACATGGTGCTGGGCATGTGCACAGTGTTGGGCATGGGAACAAAGCCACATAGCAACGTAGGCATATGACCACAGAAAACGACCACTAGGCATATCTAGTCTGTCCAGAAACACTACAACAGTCCTCCCTCAACACCTTTGCGAACCTCTGTGTGTGTTCCATGATTTACTGAAGTCAGATACTGTCCTCAACACCACCACCTCAACTGGGTGACTATTCCACGGATCAACTACCCCCTCAGTAAGTAGAAAGCTGTGCAAAGCTCAACTGCTGCTATCTCCCATAACCCGCACCCCATGTCCCACCGTTGCGGAACATGCTCCCAATGGAGGTAGTCTCGCCCCCTGAACAGGTATGCCATGGAGGTATGTAAAAATCTCAATAATGTCACCAACATTCCACTTGTCAGATAAGGGGAACATCTTAAGATCCCTCCGTCTGTGCCATATGCTGTTTAGTGGGGACCAATAATCATTCTGTTAGCCACCCTCTACACCAACCCTATCCTAGTCACATCCCTTAAAAGGTGCGGTCTCAGAGATTGGACACAATACGCCACATGGGGTTGCCACAAAGGCCTATGGGTCACACCCTTGTTACTGTTGGTCATCCCCCTCCATATGCACCCAAGCATCCCCCTAGCCGTTGCCGTCGCCACCTCCCTGAGCTACCCTGAGATCATCAGACGCAACCACACCTAGGCCCCGCTCACCGTTAGCGGACAAACGTACCTTGTGCCCCATACAGTATTGCTCCCCTGGATTACTGCCCCCTAAGTGCATGGCCCCATGGTTGTGAAACTTTAACCCCAACTGCTGAATCCCACATCAGTCCTCATGCTTAGCTAGATCCCACCTCATGTTATCCATACCTCCCTGGGTTCCCACCCTAATGCACAGTGTGCTATCATCTGCACAGGGGCAAGCCGTACCTGAAGGTCCGTGCATCAAAGCACCAACACAGATGTTACATATGGGCGGACCATGGACAGCTCCCTGGGGCACCCCACAGACAACACCCCACTCCTCAGAGCAAACACCATGTATATGTACCCTCTGTCACCCCCACCCAAACGGCCTCTAAACCAAGCAGTGACATTGGGGTCCACCCCTAGGGTGCCCAGTCTGTGTCTATGTAGCCGATGACGGGCATTACAGGGACTTTAATGAAATCTAAATACACCACATCTAGGGCTGTCCCTCGGTCCAACTCCCTTGTCACCCAGTCATGGTGAGCAATCGGATGTGTCAGACAGAACCTGCCTCGGGTGAATCCATGCTGCCCCTGATCCTGACATCTGCTGTACCACAGACATCACAATGAATGCACATCCAGCAACATTGGCAATAATGTTCATGCCAACACAGTCAAACTAACCGGCCTGTAGTAGCCAACCACATCCGTATGTGCACCTCTGTTCAACGGCACCACATGAGCCTCCCCCCACGACTACACCAAGGTAGTGACACAGTCGGTCAGAAGAGCTGCTCGTATGTACCCAGGTCCCCTCAGCAATCACTGGTGTACCCCATCCGGTTCCTTTCGCTCTGTGTATTTTAGACAGAGATAGTTTCCGACGGACACATTCGTCTGGCAATTGCTCAGGATGACCTTTGATGCTGTCCATACCTGTGGGTGTGGGCTGGGGTCCTTCCACAGGTCTGCCATCTGTGCACACAGAACAAACATATTTGTTAGACTGTACCGCTGTGGTACCATCAGCAGCCACATGTCCCTACCCTGCACCCCTGCATCTGACAATACTACTACTGCCCTTCACCCCCACTGAGATATCTGGATGATGTCGTATCACTGCATCCTCTTGCATTGTCTATGTCCCCACCTGTTGAACCCTGTGCCTTCCTGACTACTGTGATAGCTGACCCAGAGGTCTCCATATACCAACATGTGGACAGTTCGTACAGTATGCACATGTCAACAGATGTAGTGGCAGGGACACCTAACAGGGGCAAGAGGGAGGGTGGAGTGACAGTGACACCACCCTCGTATTGGGTCCCATCTCTCCATAGCAGGGTAGGAGGGACACCAACAATGCCAGGGATCTCACGTCTCCCACTGAGCCCACATTGCATGGTTGACCTTGGCGGAGTGAAGGGGGAGGCCAAAGATGCCAGAGCCTCTTGGGCAGGGAATGCAGCAGGTACACAGGTGCAAGAGGGCAGTCAGTGTGCCATCACCTGGGTGTGGGGGGTATGGTGGCTAGAGCCCCGAAAATGGGGACCGAGGCCAGTATATGTATGGAAAGGCCAGGATGGGAGCTAAGATGAGGGAGGGGGCAACATCAGGGGTGATGAGGAAGCAGGATGCCAGAATGCTCCAAGCCAAGGCACAGCTGCAGACTGGCAGGGTATGATGGGGCAGGGGAGTGCAATGGCACGGGGCGCCAGGGAGGGGTGATGGTGTTGTGGGATCTAGGACGTGTACAGGGGGCTTGGCAGCCAGGCACATGGAGGTCACCAGGTCAACCCAGGGGATAGGGACATGTGGACAGTGTGATGGACATAGAGCCTGCACCTATGCATCTGCGAGAGCCTGAAGTACACCTGCCAGGTGAGGTCACCCTTATGGACTGGTCCATGGGCACAGCTCATGAATCTGGGGAATAGGGATATAACAGGTTGGACCTGAGCTGTTTAATTTGCTTTACACTTGGGCAACTACAATTATTTATTCTGGTTCAACGGACAGTTTTGTGTGAATGAACTACAAGACCCATAATCCTTTCCAGGTCAAGTAAATTCATAGCCTTGCCAAGATTGTGTAGCTCTCACAACTAGACACCTGTTTGACAGCACCCACAGCTGCCCCTGTGATGGGCCACCCCTAGACCCTGTGACAGTGTCACCCCCTGTATCCCTGTCAGCCACGTACTGCCTCTCCCCCCCAGGCCACCTCTCCACACATATGTGTATGGTCCCCCACCAGTTGAGCCACTCAGACCTACCGGCATTTGGGTGCGCAGTGTCCAATGCCGGGGGCAGCCCATGAATGTACATGGGCCCCAGACGTTCTGACAGGCGTTGTTCAAGCTCAGACAGGGTTGACATCTGTGCAGGGACCCCTCCAGTGCCCTGTGCTGTGCGACGCTTCCTCATCAACTCTGTCCGGATGTTCTGCTTGATGTCACAATAACGTTTCCTTAGACTTTCGACATCACGGTGGGGTCCCCCTGCTGCCGCCACCGCTGTCTACACTTCTGCCCATGCCCTGGTGCGTGTGGCACTGGATGATGTACTGCTCAGGTGACCGAACAGGACCTCAAAGTGGTCAAGGATACTGGCCAGGAGCATATCATTTTCCTCTTGGCTGAACCGCACAGCCCTTTTCCTTGCCTTCCCTGCCACAGGGGTCCTGTGGCGCCTCTGTCCTTGTCCAGAGATTGTCTGTTGTCTGGGGTGGTGTAGGGCCCCAGACGGGCCTGGCCTCTCGCCATCCCCCTCTCCTGAGGGAGTGGCCACTGGTGGCTGAGCACTGTGCCCCTCTGCAGCCTCCTGGATGCCTCCAACGCTGTCTGACATGCTTTTTTTCTGTATGTGTGCTGAGGTGTTTGGCATTCTGAGCCTGCTCTATTTATATGTGTGTTTTGGGCTTGGTTCTATGTGTGTTACACCCCGTGTTATGCCCCGTGTTACGTCAGACGCGTGCGCCGCATTACATATACGCGCGTGCGTACGCGCCATGCCTTTCTGTCGCACCTGGGTCTTTGGGTGTGGTGTGAGATGTAGGACGCCATCTATTTGCACCGTTCTGCATCAGAGGGACACGCCACCCTCTCCCCCTGTGTGCATCCACCATGTCCAGTCACATCCAGCCATGTAGGTGGGTGCATTGTGTGGACGTGCGTTCCTGCGCGCGCTGCATCATTCCCAGCTCACCAGGTGTGTATCCTTCTACTGATTTTCAACCCCTCCCCAAATCCTATTTCCCAGACACGTGTCCTCTTTCCTGTGTCTATCATGGCTCAGACTGTGAATGCAGGTTGTGCGGTGGCTGCATTGATGGAGCTGGCCGGAGGGGGGAGATGATGTACCTGGGGCTGAGGCACTGGGCATGGGTGCTATCCCGCTGCAACACAGGCCTGCAGCTGTGGGGGGTCCACAGGCGGGTGTGGGTGAACAACGGCGCCATCAGCGTGCTGGGGCGCGGCCCCGCCTGCAACACCTCTACAGGCCCAGGACCCTACTCCAGGACATCAGAGAGGACCAGGTAATCTCCCTCTACCGGCTGGACACAGGGGCTATTAGGGAGCTATATGAGGATCTTAGACCTGACCTCGAGCCCCAGACTGCCCGGTCACATGCTATACCTGGATTGACCAAGCTCCTGGCTGCCCTAAATTTCTTCGCCTCTGGCTGTTTCCAATCCTCAGTGGCCGCAGTGGGTGGGATGAATAGGCCAACATTCTCTCGCTGTCTCCACCAGGTACTGCGGGCCATGGTCAGCTGGGTTGGGAATTACATTGCAATTCCCAACGGTAGGCAACATTGGGGGGCCCTGGGACAGGCATTCCAAAGGATTGCTGGGATATCACACGTGATGGGAGCTATAGATTGCACACATGTTGCCCTGGTCCCGCCACGGTACAGGGAGATTGTGTACTGCAACCGCAAACACTTCCATTCCCTAAATGTGCAGGTTTGTTGTGATGCAAGTATGCGTATTCTCAATGTGGTTCCACGGTTCCCAGGGTCAGCCCATGACTCCTATATCCTCCAGCACTCGGCACTGTTCGGCCAGTTTGAGGCCGGACAATATGAGGACTACGTCCTGCTGGGTGGGTATTCACCTCATCTAACGTGCACCTACCGTATATGGTTGACGGGACCCCATTGTCACCAGTGTCCTCTGCATGTCTTACATTGTGGTGTTATTTCCAGGTGCAGCCTATTGTGAGCTTCATACTACATCACGCCCTGTCACCAAGGATTGGGTCAAAACCTCTGTGCACTGCCACACGTCTCTCTGTCTCCCATGTGTGTGTTGTTGCTCGCCTGGGTGTCCCGGCGCACATGTGGTGTGGGCTGTTCCCTGCCTCTGCTGTTCAGTTACCGTGCTCCCGTGTCCTGGGTCACTCTGGTCACATTTGGTGTGTCCCCTTCATTGCTGTGTGGGACACCTCAGGCTTGCCCATGGCTCCCAGACCTGGCCACGGGCATACTTCACAGGCATTTGTGCATATGTCTGCCTGTGGTGTCTGTCCCTCTCCCACACCATATGCCACAGGTCTGTGCATGTGCCATCCGGGGTGGGTGGGAGGATTGGGTGCACAGAAACATCGACATGGTGTACAGTGTGTGTGGGGCCCCCTCCCTTTGGACATGCAGGGGGCAACACGTGACCTAAGCTGTATGCACCCCTGCTATGACACATGTAGACTGCATGTATGGGCACTTTCTCCTGTCTCCACTGCCACTCCCACCTGGCCCCCCCCCCGGGTATGTTTTCCATTAGACTGCTCTGTGTGCACTGTATCATGACGGTCACATAATTACACACCTGTGCATCCATTCCCCTCCGAGTGCACCATGCCACTGGTGGACAGATGCCCTCACAGCAGCCACCGCTGCTTCATGATCACAGGTTTGGGACGTGTCTTTTGGCATGGTACCGTAGATGTGCACTACCCCCATTGGCCATTCCCTGGGGCTTTGGTTCTCCCAGCATCAGCCTCTGGTGCACTGCCATTGTGTGCAATGATGTGGCGTCATATGTGTGTGTCCATGCCTCTCTGCTGTCCATTTGATTGTTGCTACGTCAGTGATTCCATGGGTGCATCAGCAAACATGTAAACTTACAACGTTTCTTTCTGCAGGTGATGCAGGATATGGGTGTCGTGCCTGGTTGCTGACCCCTGTACGTCTCCCTCGGCCAGGTGCAGAGATGTGGTACAATGAGGCCCATGCCTCCAGCTGCTCAGTCATTGAGCGCACCTTTGACGTTCTGAAAAGTCGCTTCAGGTGTCTGGATAGGACCGGCGGTGCCTTACAGTACAGACCCATGACTGTGGCAACAATCATTCTGGCCTGTTGCATCCTCCACAACATTGCTCTCAGGCACAATGTCCCAGTCAATATTAATGAGGATCTCGGGGAGGATCCTGTGTGCCCTCCTGCACCTGGCCGTGGTGACACACGTGAGGGGATGGCGGCCAGGCAACATCTGATAGAGCAGCTCTTCTCCTGTAAGTTCTGCATGTGTGGGGGATGTGCTTCTGGGTCACCATGTGTGAGCTGATCTTTGGATTTCACGGCACTGTCATGACATGTATCTATATGTCTCTTGTGGTTTTTGCTCCCCAGGATAAGCTGCTGTATTCTGGGCTCCCAGGGGTAGCCTACCAATAGTGCCCAATGCTGTGGTGCATGTAGGGACTGTGTGTATATCACTGCAACATGCAGGTGACTGTGGTGAGTGGACATAGAGTTATGTTTGCTGTGTTGGCAGCACCATTTGACACATATATGTTTTTCCCTCTCCACTGCTCCTATGGTGATGCACATGTCTTTGGCCCACTACTCCATCCCCCATTTATTCCATTTGTCACACATGTTACCTTTGACTGTGCACATCTTGGGGGTCTACATACTGTATCTACTGCACATAATACCAGGCTGTGTGAGTCTCCAGACACAGGGCATTGTACTGTTTGGGCGCATGTGGAGACTTCACTGCCATTGTGGCATTAGACAACCTCAGTGCACTCATGCATGGACTGGGATGATTGTCTCCACTTGTCCCTGATTGTCGAGGGTCCAGCCATCTGCATCTTGTGGCATGCATACCTTGTCTCAGGGTGTATGTCTCTGTGTCTTTGTAACGTGTCTGCATGATGGTACCTTCTGCTCCTCTCTGCCTTTGTCTGTTTCAGGGATGTATCTGGCCACCCATCCAGTGATGTTCAACTGTCTCTCTTTGCCCTTCTGCTTATGCCCTATTGTACATTGTGGGCATGTGTCATATATTTGTTCCTTACATGTCTCATGTTTGCTAGCAGGACACTGCACATCAACATTTCTTTTTCCACGCTACACAGCATACCTCGGACATGCTGCACTCACCATGAGGACATGGTGATGGACGCAGTTCATTTATGTCTGTAGCCTCTACTGGGACCCCTTGTGCCCTTGCCTGACTTGGACTTTCCCAATCAGACCACAGCTATACCTTTCAGGTAGGTTTCTGCTTCCATCCTTTGGGACATACACCACGTGCAGCTGCTGCATTTGGCCTGTTAGTATCAACATGGCCTTCAGTGGTATCTCTGTGCACCACCACTGCTAGACATGCTATGGACCCCTGGGATGCCTGTGTGTCATGGGCATTTACATGACCATGTTGGGATGTCCTGGTCTGCAGAGCCATCTCCTGCAGTGGCCCATATGCACTGTGCTCTGTGTTGTGGCCGTTTCATGTTGTGATAACTATGCATTCATGATACACATCTTATAATGTCACTGTCTCCTTTGTGACCTAATGGTGGGGGTGGGGGTGCCATTCCCTTACCTTATATCTACCCATTTTTCACACAGGACACAGCCAACATACATGGCACATCTACTACACTGCATCTGGGGAGCCCATCAGCCATATTTGTTTGGACACAGCACCTCTGTGAAACTGTCCCTGGATGTTGTTGCCACTGGGAGATGGCCCTCTGAGATTTTGGCACAGGCATTTTTTGGACCTCATTGTTGGCCTGCTATTTTGACTGTCACTGGGGGACTGACACACCGTCACTGCCATGAACTGTATGGGTGTTTTTCTGATTGCAACGGGGGGGGGGGGGGGATCAGCTTTGCATTGTTGTGTAACTTTGATACGTCAATGTTGACTTTGCATGGTTCCTTTTGACTCTGCATGCTTCAACCTGGGTCTGTGGGGGTCTGGGGATGGTGACTGCTGTGCATCCGTTTGGGGCGAGCACTGTGGGGGCGTGTCATGCTGACACCCTCCTCATCGCATCTTACAGTCTGGTTGTGACAGGTGATGGAATGAGGGCTAGGGTTTGGGGAGACAACAGTGGTGTGGTGTCAGGGTGGTTAGGGTCCTCGGGCAGCACCAGGTAGGTGGCCTTGCCACATGGATTGGGTGTGTGTTGGCGATGGTGACTGCCACACAGGCCCCATGGGTTTATCCATGGCATACGGTGCATCAGGGTGCAGGATACAATATCTGCTGTGATCTAGTGGGTGCCTTTTGTGGACCATTGCTTGCACTTTGGTTGTTTGGGTTCTTTGGGATAGTGGTCACAGACTTGCATTGCCACTCCGTAGTTTGCCGGTTTGAACCACACATGACCTGTTTCTTTTCCTTTCATGTTTGCTGATTACCTGCCCATGTGTTGTCTGCAGCCCCATCACATCTCCACGCACCCTTCCATAGTTGGGCTGCACATGTCAGTGTGGCCTGTCTGCTGTCTCTCTGCCGCATCTTGTGGATTAACTGTAGTTTTTTTCCTGGGGGCAAGCATGTGACTGGGCTGCATGTGGATAGGTACTGCTGCTGCTGGTTTTGTCTGGGCCACATCACTGGGCAGGCTGTTCTTTCACATGCTCCTTTTTCAGTCCATTGCCCTCATCCACAGGCCATCCACATAGCTTTCCATTCGGCTTGCCCCTTACACCCCTCATGTGTCGCTCCCCTGCTCAATTGCAAGTTGTTTACACTGCATTACATCTCCTGGTGTGTGTGCATCTGTTCATATGTGCCTCCCATCCCATCTATGGACTGTGATATGAGCTGTGGACACCTGCTCTACCTGTGCATTGCATCATGGTGACTCTTGGGGTTGCCCTCTCCTGACACACAGCTGGTGTTTTCTGTGGTGCCGTGCAGTGGTCCTGTATGCAGCCATTGATGTGTGCCTCAGAGTGTTTTTGTAGCCTATTGGTTTGTGCAGTGCTTTCCATCCTAGTGGCCATGGATTCACACACTCTGTGTTCTCCTGTTTTGCTACCTTTCCTACACTGGTACCTGTAATCCCTGTAACATTCATCTCTTGGCTGCTATGTCCTGCCTGCTCATATTGCCCTCATCACAGTGGCGGACCATCCTTTGGTCCATCTATCTGCATCTGTCAGCTGTGAGGTGTCCTGTATGTCAGTATTGGCTGTCACCCCATGTCCTGCACTGCTACCCTTTCCTGCATTGCATCTCTTCGTGCTTGCTGTGCCTGTGCCTGATCTGCATGGAACCACCACTCCTCTGTCCACCCATCGGTGAGACTATCCTGCCACCTCCACCTCCACTGGGGGACACATATTCCCTTCACCTACCACACACTGTTTTTCCAGTACTCTACATTGCCAGCACCCTGCGGTGTGGTACAGTTTCCCCCACCATGTTTGTCAGCACTGCTGCCAGCCACATGGGATTTCCACAGATATGGCAGGTCCACTGGCTCCCTGCTCTCCCTCCTTCACTCACCTGTTCATTGCCTTTACTGTGCGTTCTATGTGCTGTTCGGGCTACATCTGTCTCTGTTCCCCACAGGTCATGCATGTCTTCCTGATGCACCTTGCAGTCCCTAGGGCACACTGACCTTGGACACCATACCCTTTTTGGGGCACCTTGACTTATGTTTCTATAGGCCAGGGTGCCATCTGCACTGTCTTATCCATGTGTACCTGATATTGCACTTAGCCTGGGACTCCCTCTTAGACACCTTACTGGTCACCTTTTCAAGCTCCTTATAGGGCACCCTGTTGGGCTACTGTCTGTTGCTACTCTGTGGCAGTGACGCACACGGTCATCTCGCCCTACTGGGCTAGGGTGCTGTGGGGGTGCATACCCCATCTTGTGTTCATCTCTGGATTGCTGATCTGCATGTGCAGTGCACCATGGGTATGGGTGCGTTGACCCAGATCCTGGCCAACACAGTGGGCGGTTTGGGTGGTGGCCTGACGCCCTTCAGTAGGCAGTCAGGGGGTTGTTGGTGCTGGGGGAACAGGCGCCTGGATATTCTTTATCCACATATTCATAGTGAGTTCATTTTTTCCTTTGCTTTTGCCAGTAGCTTTCAGTGTATGAAAAGGTCTGTGATGTTATTGGGCTTTCTGTATTTGGTAATGATCTAGACCTTGGTCTTGATTGTGTTTGCCATGTGCCCTTGTTTGCTGAGACCTTGGTTTGTTTCACTGCCATGCATTCTTTGTTTGTACGTAGTGAAACTGTGGTTTATCTGGGGTGGGGGGTTTTGACATTGGACAGTTCTACTCCATAAGCTGGCCACATCATTATTAGGGATTTGTTTGTCGCACTAGCGATATAGGCGAAACGTTACTTCACTTCCTGTGGGGGCCAGAGGTCATTTTATTTATTTATTTATTTATTTATTTTTCTTATATACCGCGCTATTAAGATCAGTGTGGTTTACATTATAACTGAACAATGCAACAATGTATTACATAACACGATGTGCTTACATAAAACAGGGGTACAATCATAAGTGGAGAACGGGGGAAACTATTTATAAGATATATACACATAAAATTTACATAGAGTTATATACAACTAATACTTAAGCTCTTCATGTGATCATAGCTAGGTCTGGTGGGGACAGGATACAGCCATAGGGGGAGGGGCGGCTAACCGTTTTCATGTTGGGTTAGGGTGTTGGGATAGTCAGAGCAGGGGGTGAGTGCCTGCGACTTATGTTTTTCAGTACTGGTTTCAGGATAGTAGATTTGAAACAGATGGTGTTTTATTTCTTTTCTGAATGTGGTGAGGCTTGGTATGGCTCGAATCCAGGTGGGAAGTTCGTTCCAGGCTGTCGGAGCATAAATCGAGAAAGCTCTATTAGTAGTTGTCTTTGTGCACCTTGGTGGTAAATTTGGATACTATTAGCATGTTGAGTAGTGCAGGCCGTCTTATTCTATTTTCAGGGATATTGTTAATCAGATTACTGATAGGTGTGGGATACTGGTTGTTCAGTGCCTTGAAAGTCATGACTAGTACCTTGTATTGAATTCGGGCTTGTAGCGGTAGCCAGTGTAACTCTTTCATTACTGGCGTTATATGATCCAATTTTGATACACCTGTTAGAACCCTAGCAGCTGAGTTCATGGCCAGCCGAAGCGGGCTGAGGGTTGCCTGTGGGAGGCCATGGAGGATGATGTTTGCAAAATCAAGATGTGGGATTACTAGGGCCTGAAATATCGTTCGATAGTCCAAAAAATCTAGTAGTGGGCGGAGGTGGCGGAGGGTTCGTATCTTGTGGTAAACTGATCTTGTAACGGTCTTTACGTGGGTTGTCATGTCTAGACACCGATCTAGAGTAATTCCTTGATATCGGATTGTGTCTCTTGTTTTGAGTTCAGCGTTTTTAACTTGCAGGTAGGGAGGTGTGACGAACCTCTGGTTCCTAGTGACAAAGAGGACATCGGTCTTGCTATGATTGATCCTCAGGTTTTGTGTGAGGAGCCATTCAGCAACTGCATCAAAGCATCTGATGATAGGGGAGAAATCGGGCTGCTCAATAGTGAATGGAATGTATAGTAGTATGTCGTCAGCATACACCAGGCATTCTACATTTAGGGAGCGGATCAGAGAGCAGATAGGCTGCATATAAATGTTAAATAGTAAAGCAGACAGGGATGATCCCTGGGGTACTCCCTGCTTCTGTAGGAAAGGCTCAGAGGAAGTGTTACCTGTTTTTACTTGCTGCCATCTATTGGTTAAGTATGATTCGCACCATTGTAATGCAGTATTCTGTAACCCTTTTTCTTGGAGACGTTGTAGTAGTATTTTATGGTTCACAGAATCGAAGGCGGCTGCAATGTCGAGAAAGATAAGGATGAAGCCTTGGTGTATATTATCAATTCCTGTGATTAGTTTGTTGAAGAGGGTAGTTTTATTTATTTATTTATTTATTTAACAGTATTTCTAAACCGCCTTATCTTAATAATCAAGGTGGTATCACAGCAAGCAATCAGGTAAAGTGTGTGTGTTGTACATGCAGTGAGGATGAAACTTGGTTGTGTGATGGCGGTGTTGGGTGCTTGATTTGTTTGAGCTATGTACAAGGTGGGCTATTTACAGTGGTGCTAAAAACACATTTTATATACATACAGTTGTTTAGGAGGATTGGAATGCTGTTATCCATTCTCTTAGGTTATGTGATGTGACCATAGTGCTCTATGAACAGCATGGTTTTCAGTTGTTTTCTGAAGTCTTTGAGGTCTGGAGTTGCCCTTAGATCGTCCGGTAGATTGTTCCATATTGTTGGAGCAGCCATGGAGAGAGCTCTGTTTGTTGTATCCTTGCGTGTGTGCTTGTATTCATTTGGGGTACTGACTCGGTTGCGTGTTTGACTTCTTCTAGGACGTGCGCTGATTTCCGGTTGTATGAGCGTGTGGAGGCTGTTGGCTGATGTGTGCTCTTTAATCTTAAATAGGTTTATGATAGTCTTGTATCTGATGCGAGCACTGATTGGCAGCCAGTGTAAGTCCTTTAATGTAGGTGTGATGTGCTCCTGCCTTGCGGTTCCGGCTATGATTCGAGCTGCAGTGTTTTGTGCCAGCTGGAGTGGTTTGAGAGCTTGTTTTGGTAGTCCAAGGTATATCGGATTGCAGAAGTCCAGTATTGGGGTTATCAGTGCTTGACAGACGGTACGGAAGTGTTCTGGGGCGAGGAGTGGTTTCAGTCTCCTGATGATTCGCATCCTGTAGTAGGCTTTTTGGATTGTTTTGTCTATGTGTGGTTTGAGGTTGAGTTTACTGTCCAGAGTAACCCCAAGGTATCTCACCTCTGATCTTATCGGTATCGTAGTGCTTTGTATCTTTATGTTTGGTGGGTGTATGAAGCTCTGGTTCCGAGTGATGATTAAAGCTTCGGTCTTGTTGTAGTTTATTGCGAGGTTGTTGTTTTGGCACCACTTCGTCATTTGGGTAAGGCAGTCTGTTATCTTAGAGAAGTCCGGGTTGTCGATTGATATCGGGGAGTATACCATGATGTCGTCTGCGTATATTGTGTATTGGATGTTGTTCTCTTTCATAATGTTGCATATTGGTTGGATGTAGATGTTAAAATGGTATCTACCCCATGCGATTCTCTGAAGCCATGTTGAGCTGGGTCGAGAGGTGACTCAGTGTCAACGTGTTGCTGGATCTGTCACTGGACTATCTTCTCGATGATCTTGGCAAGCAGGGGAATACTTGATATGGGTCTGTAGGATTCGACTTTGGATGTATCAAGGCGACTATTTTTTAGTAGGGGCCGGATTGATGTGTGTTTTAAACTTTGTGGGAAGACGCCTCTTAGTAATGATTGGTTGGTTATATTGCATAATGAGTGGCTTAGTTCATGTCGAAGTTCCTTTATCCAGCTTGCTGGGCAAGGGTCATTGGGGGCCGTGGTGAGATTAATGGAGGTAATGGTGTCTTCAATTTCTTTAGTAGATACTGCAGAGAAATTGAGTAGTAGGGTAGGCTTTGGTGTACTTATTGCAATGGTTGGGTTGCAGGTAGATGGAATCATGTTGGATTGGATCATTTTTGATTGCAGGTAGTTCGAGTAATCCTGTGGTTGAGGCATGAGTGGGCTTACTGGTGCTGGGTCCCCTGTTAATGATTTTACTATATTAAATAAGTCATGTGTCCTATTCAAAGACCGTTTTAGAATGGTTGAGTGATGTTGTTTCCTTTTTTCACTTATTTTCTCTCTGTGTAGTGCTAGATGTGAGTTATAATTGTGGTAGGCTACTGTAGTCTGATTCCTGCGCCATCGTCTTTCGAGTTTACGTAGTTGTAAGAGGGAAGCTCGAAGGTCAGTAGAGTACCAGGGGGCATGCGCACGTTTCCTGGGTACCTTGTTGGTGGATGGAATACAGGCTATAGCTCTAATACTGTTGTTCCAATTCACTACAAGTTCGTCAGGGTCAAGGATAGGAACATCGAGGCGTGGCAGTAGCTTGATAAGTGCATCTTCCTTGATGAGTGGACGAAATTGTGTTGTTAGTATTCCGGGGTTGGGGGTGCTGGCCCTGTCACTGGTCTTATGGTGGTATGTGATTGGTATGTGGAAGTTGAGGAGATTATGGTCAGACCAAGGTACTGGGGATATAGCAGTCAACAGCTGAGGAGTGGTGTCAGCTATAAACTGAGGGGCAAAAATAAGGTCAAGGATACCACCCTTTGCATGCGTAGGGGAGTGTACTATTTGCTTGTAGTCCAGGTCATATAAAGCTTTGAGGAAGGTTCTTGCTTGTACTTCAGGTAAGGAGGGGAGGTTGAAGTCTCCTATTAGCCAGTTTGATGATCGTGGATTATTCGAGTTGCATGCAAGCTTGATGATTGCTGGTAGGTCATCAGAAGAAGATGTTGGCGCTCTGTAGAGTGCATTGATTGTGCATTGGTCGTTTTATATTGTAATAGTGTCAAGGTGCGCTGAGGTAGATGCGTCGTTTAGTTTGAATTTCAGTTCTGCTTTTGCTAGGATGAGTACCCCTCCTCCTTTTTGTTTTGCTCTGTGACAAGTATATGGTGAGAAACCAGCTGGGGTCATTTGATTGATGATCGCATTATCACAGTCTGACAACCATGTCTCCGTGATCATTAATATGTCAAGGTCGTGGAATGTTATAAGGTCGGTGATTGCTGGCCATTTTTGGCGTGTAGATCTCGCGTTTATAAGCACACATTTTAGTAGATGATGTTGCTGATGTTTGTCCGGGTGGGTTTTTTTGATGTTTTGTAGGGGAATGTATAGTAAGTGCTAATATGGAGTGTTGGAGGTGTTATGAGCAGTTTGGTGGACTTTCTCTGACCATCTCCTATTATTACTTTAACGGATTGGGATATGTTTAGCACATGTATTAAATGCCTGACTAGGGAGTCCAAAAGTGAGAAAGAAAATAGACAGTGGTATGAGTGCATACATCTTGGGGGATATTGGTCTCAGTTGAGATGTGAACAACTATCAGGGTGATTCAATGGTATGGAATAGCTGGACAGTAATGTGACTAAGATATTTAGATAAGATATCTTAATTTACAGGAGGCTGGCATGCACCTGTGGACTTGGATTCGCTAATACATAGTTGGGCTAACTTCAGCATTAAAATTATTGAGAGCTACTGGCAATAGTAATAAGTGACTGCTACTGACCACAGTAATGGTTGAATACAATGGTGATAATTAAATGCTACTGAAAACAGTAAAACTCGAGATGCAACAATGATAACTGAATGTTACTGGCAACAGTAATAAGTGAATGCAACAGTAATACATTGAGTGCTACTGGCGACAGTAATACATTGTGGGCATGCTACTGACAACAGTAATAAATATATTCCTAATCCAGCGTGTGACTGCTAGTAATGGTGGACCTAACTGACATGACAAAGTTGGGCGGAATGCAACGAGTTATGATATATAGTACAATCAAATAATTAGGCTGTTTAAGAAGAGTCTGTGGAGAATATACTTGCTGTGGGAGCTCAGCTGAAAATCATGGTCCATAGAGGCTCCTTTTGTGTGGACGCATGTCTTGAGCGGGCTGCTGCTTCGGCGTCTGGTCTCAGGCGAGCTGCGGCAGAGGGTGCACTTAGAAGTAGAGTTGCAGATTTGTTTTCACAGTCCTCGCCTAAGGGCCACGCCAAAGGGCCCTCTTGCGAGGCCCTCAGGCGCGGGCCAGCCAGGCGCGGGCAAGCCCGATGGCACGAAGCTTTTCAAATGAAGAGCAGCTGCCCCGATTGGGCAGTGCTGTTTTGAGGCCCCTCCCGCTATCGGTGGCTCGATCCCCGGGAAGGGGAGAGCTGCTGGTGGTGGCGGGGGTTCAGAGGACCTGCGCCTGATGGCGCGAAGCTTTTCAAATGAAGAGCAGCTGCCCCGATTGGGCAGTGCTGTTTTGAGGCCCCTCCCGCTATTGGTGGCTCGATCCCCGGGAAGGGGAGAGCTGCTGGTGGTGGCGGGGGTTCAGAGGACCTGCACCCGATGGCGTGAAGCTTTTCAAATGAAGAGCAGCTGCCCCGATTGGGCAGTGCTGTTTTGAGGCCCCTCCCGCTATCGGTGGCTCGATCCCCGGGAAGGGGAGAGCTGCTGGTGGTGGTGGGGGTTCAGAGGACCTGCGCCCGATGGCGTGAAGCTTTTCAAATGAAGAGCAGCTGCCCCGATTGGGCAGTGCTGTTTTGAGGCCCCTCCCGCAATCGGTGGCTCGATCCCCGGGAAGGGGAGAGCTGCTAGTGGTGGCGGGGGTTCAGAGGACCTGCGCCCGATGGTGCGAAGCTTTTCAAATGAAGAGCAGCTGCCCCGATTGGGCAGTGCTGTTTTGAGGCCCCTCCCGCTATCGGTGGCTCGATCCCCGGGAAGGGGAGAGCTGCTGGTGGTGGCGGGGGTTCAGAGGACCTGTGCCCGATGGCGCGAAGCTTTTCATGGGTTTGATCCCACAGTGGTGTTATTTGGTGGGGGTGTCTGAGGCATTTTCTTTTTTTTACTTTACATTGCTGCTGCCAGCAACACCACCCTCACAGTGCCTCATCGGGCACCCTATAACGTGCCCTATGAGGCACCCTGTAGCGCGCCCTATAGGGTGCCCCATGGGAGACATTATAGGGTGCCCTGGTGGACAGTGCACATTATACTGTACCCTCTGGTGTGCATTGTAGGGTACCTTATGCGGCATCTTGGGTTACGGCCCTGTGAGCGTGTGTTTGCCAGCAGCACTTCTTAAACATACAAAACAAACCGCTTTAGACAGCACTGAATTAGTGTAAAGGTAATGTCTCAGCCAGCTTTAATCCTTAGACCCACAGGGGGATTGAACTCACAATTCTTGCACCATCTGTCAGTGTATTAACCATTGTGCTATGGCTAAGGCTGCCTTACTGGACACCTTTTCAAGCTCCTTATGGGGCACCCTGTTGGGCTACTGTCTGTTGCTACTCTGTGGCAGTGACGCACATGGGAATCTCGCCCTACCGGGCCAGGGTGCTGTGGGGGTGCATACCCCATCTTGTGTTCATCTCTGGACTGCTGATCTGCATGTGCAGTGCACCATGGGTATGGGTGCGTTGACCCAGATCCTGGCCAACACATCGGGCGGTTTGAGTGGTGGCCTGATGCCCTTCAGTAGGCAGCCAGGGTGCTGTTAGCAGCTATGGGGCTGTAGCCCAGTGGTTGCTTCACTACCTGTGGTGCTAGTGGTCATGGGTTCAAATCCACAGTGGAGTTATTTTATAGGGCTGTCTGCAGCATTGCCTATTTTTAATGTACATTAGTGCTACCAGCGAAAACCCCTCAGCGTACTGTAACCTTACAGTGCCTCATAAGGTGCCCCATGAGGCACCTTATATGGCGCCCTATAAGGTGCCTTATAGGGTGTTCTATAGGGGACATTATGGGGTGCCTCAGCGGACAGTGCACTTTATAATGTAGCCTATGGAGTGCGTTATGGGCTGCCTTATGCGGCACCTTAGGTTACGCCACTGTGAGGGTGTGTTTGCTGGCAACACTACTGAAAATAAACGTAAAATGCCTCCTCATTCATTACTTAAATGTACAGGGTGATGCCTCAGCCAGCCTTATGCATTAGGCACACTGGGGAATCAAACCCATGACACTTGTATCATCAGTCAGTGCAGTAACCATTGTGCTACAGCTCTGTTTCAATGCTTTATGTCTGTGCGCCTTCTTAAGATTAACGCGCGGTAACGCGCCATGGTGCCCTCTAATGCTCGTTAATTTCTGCAACGCGCGTTGTCGGTAACGCTGTACCACCCATTTCCTTATTTGGGATTTCTTCTACTACCACGGATCCTAACGCAAATCACACTAACGCAATTTAGTAAACATACCCCTATGAGTATGATATTGAAAATATCTTAACCATAATAAATGAACATGTCCGGTGAAAAAGTAGGGGAATTGCTGACCACAGAATGTACAATATATGTGTACCAGTATCTTTAATGTAACGGTCATGCAGAAAAATATAACCTTATATACAAACGCCCAACTTGTGGCAAGCTGAAAATTAAAAATAATATTAAAGCAGAGTGAAGCCCACACTAAGTCGCTTGAAACTCGGAGCCGTTTGTGACGTTGTAATATACTTCATAAGAAAAAGGGACCAATACTCTAAAAAAGATAATCCTTTAGTAGAATCCTAAAAAAATGATACTTAGGGGCTTGTTTACAATCAATGGGGCCGCGGCTCCGATAACGATCGGAAACCGCTACCGCGGCTTTGTAAACAAGCCCCTTAGTAACCTGTCAACATAGTACTCTCGGATAACTAAAGTGAGTGGAACCTAATGCTCTGCAACAATACTATAGACCGCATCTAAACAAAAAAAAGACCTTTTATGAGAACAGTGTCTAATGAAGATTACTAACCTCAGAGTATATGAGTAAAAATTCCAAGTATTAAGACAAATGTCTCCAAAGTAGAAATCCTGCGGACAAACAGAGCCCATTATGTAGATGCCCAAATGAGCGCCAAAATGAAAGTGAAAACTGATTTTGAGGGCAGAATTAAAGTCCCGCACAGACTCAGTGCAGTATTGAAATCTGGTTTAGAGGACTTAATACCATCCTGTTCTATATATATGCCCATTCAATTTTTTTTTATATACAAACTGGGACAGAATATGTAACTAAGTATCTTTGATATAGCAGTCATGTACAAAACACAGCCTTCTGTACTAACGTCCAACTTGTAACAGCCTAAAAGTGAAGGATAATCTTGAAGCAGAGTAAAAACTCCAGAGCAGTATGTAACATTGTAATTTTACTCATACAAAGATTATCCCTTTGTGAATACAATGCTAAAAAAGGGGAATTCATTGTATCCTATTAACCTACTAAAATGCATGAAACCTAGTGCTCTTTAAATTTTACTGTTAAAAACCATGAAACATCCAAACAGAGAAGAACCTTCATAAGAACAGTGTTTTATGAAGATTACTAACCTCAAAATATATAAATTCCAGATATTCAGACACATATATCTTGAAATAACAATCGCATGGATAAATAGAGCCTATTATGTAAATGCCCAAATGCGCACCAAAATAAAAGTGAAAGCTTGTATTAGGGGTGGAGTTAAAATCCCGTATTAAAATCTGGCATGAAGGTCTTAAAAGCAAATGCATCCTGAAATAACAGTCGTGTGGACAAACAGAGCCTATTATGTAGACGCCCAAATACGCACCAGAACGAAAGTAAAAGCTTATCTTAGGAACGAAGTTAAGATCCCGTATTAAAATCTGACGTGTAGATCTTAAAAACAAAGTATCATCCTGTTCTATATGTATGCCCATTCAGAAATATGAGAGCAGGAACAAAATGAGGCTTAAGAATATAAAACTACTCCTCATTCTGTGAAAAATTACAATAATAAGTAAAATAGGAATGTAGAGATGAGGAAGACTATTGCTGAAACGAAATTATATCAATTTAAGAAACATTTAATCATAGAAAGACTGAAAGATCAAGTTCCTGATTTAAACCATGGGGTTCCAAACTGTCAAACTCATAGATATAGCATTGTTCTAATTTAAGTAAGATTTTATCAATATCACCTCCTCTCCATTGTGGTGTTACTGCCTTCAAAACCAAATATTTCAAGTCACTGACTGAATGTCCTAATTGTGTCCAATGAGAGACCAGGGGCTTATCTGGAACACTTCTTTGTATGCAGCTTCTATGTTCAATAATGCGGGTGCGTACTTGTCTTCTAGTCTTGCCTATGTAAATAAGATTGCAGGGGCATAGTATAAGATAAATGACATTTTCAGCCTTGCAATTAGAATAGTGATGTATGTATGTCTTCTGACCTGATACCAGGTGTGTAATGCTGTCTTTCACAGTAAGAGTGTGGGAGCAAACTGAACAATTGCCACACTTGAAGTGGCCTTTGATTTTTGGCTGTGATCTAGGATGCGTGAGAGCAGATGGAACAAGAATGTTTGCAAGATTGGGATTACATTTGTAAGCCACAGTAAGTTTTTTAGAGGCAAATGATGGTAATGAATTTAAAAGATACCATTCTTGTTTTAAAATGCTAACAATTTGAAAAAGTAAGCGCACAAATGATCCTGTCTGTGCGTGAGTGGTCCTTGGTCTGCGAAAGAGAAGAGCGATCTGTAGTGCAGGCTTTGAAATAAGCTTTCTTAATGCACTTCTGTGGGTAACCTCGTTGTATAAATCTTTTATGCATGTCAACTGCATGGCATTCAAAATTTGCTTCCGAAGTGCATAATTTTTTAATCCTCAGGAATTGACTGATGGATAAATTATTCTTGAGGGATGTATTATGAAAGCTATCATATTTCAATAAGGTGTTTCTATCAGTGGCCTTATGATAAAGATCTGTGACAAAACCATGATTATCCTTTTTTATCATATTATCCAAGTATGCAATGCAATCTGGACTAAACAATCCTTCAAATTGTAAGTTTGAATTAAGGGAATTGAGCCAGGTGAAGAAAGATTGTAATAAGGACTCTGCACTGTCCCATATCATGAGGACGTCATCTATATCTTGTTTCCAAAGTAAAATATGAGATTTGAAAGGGTGAAAGGTCAAAAATTGTTTTTCAAAATTTGCAACATACAGATTGGCAATATCTGGTGCCATCGAAGACCCCATGGCAACCCCCTTTATTTGCTTATAAAAGATCCCTTTAAAACTGAAAAAATTCTCTGTCATGGCGAGGAAAGCTAGTTCTGTCAGAAAAAAAGTAGGTACACATATTGGTTTGGGTCTTTGAATCAAAACATTTGCAAGAACCTCCAAAGCCGCTTTCTGTGGGATATTGGTGTATAAGGAGTTAATATCAAGGGTGACCAACAAAAGCTGATCATGATAACCCACAAAATCATGCAAAATGTTGATCACATGGGCCGAATCCCGTACATAAGAATCTATTTGTGTAACAAAGGGTCTTAGGAAGACATCTAGAAACTTAGACAAGGGCTCCAGCAAAGATCCAGTAGCAGAGACAATTGGACGCCCTGGGGGGATCTTGAAGGGACTTGTGTATCTTAGATATCGTATAGATGGTGGGAGTAACCGGATGAGGAACCGTAAGGAAAGCAATTTATTTTGGTGATAAGTAGCCTGCCTCTTTTCCTATATATAAAAGAGTGTCAACTTTTTTTTGTAGACTTGTTAGAAATCCGTGAAATCCGTAGAAATCTGTAGAAATCCGTAGAAATCCATAGAAATCCGTAGAAATCCGTGAAATCCGTGTTGTTTAATTGACGTGAAACTTCATTGATATTAGACTCCCTATCTTGTATCACAAGTGCACTTCCTTTATTAGCAGGTTTTATTACTATTGTTTGATTTGATTGTAAACCCTTCAATGCCAATTTTTGTGGACCAGTGAGGTTATAAAATATATGGGGTTTTTTTATTGTAAAGTTGCTCTACTTTAGACAAAACAATGTTTTCATACGCCATCACCATGGCATTAGTAATGGAAGGTGGTATCCATGAGGATGGTTTTTTCACCACTGATTGATCAGTATTCACAGATTCAGTTTTGTCAAAAAAATCAATTATTTTTAATTTTCAAAAAAATTTGAATAATTCTACGTGGGTAGAAAACCTGTCATGTTTCTTTGTCGGCACATAAGGCAGGCCTTTTTCCAAGAGTTGAATTTCAATATCCAAAAGCTGGCAACTAGAGAGATTAATGATCCCACTTAAAGGTCCTAGTCCAGCTGTCTTTTGGATGATGGGCCCTGTCCCCTTCCCTTCCCCTGTGGCTGGAAGTTGGACTGCTGATAGACCCTGGTTCTGAATTGTCGGTATGTAGGTGACTTCTGAGGAAATTGAAAGGTGCTGTGACCACCTCCTCATATATAGGGTCATTTACAATTTGCCCTTTGTACGTTTTTTTTTTTATATTTAAGTGAATGACAATGGTGTATCACAGTAGGCATATTTTGTTTTGTGTTTTATGCTTTATACATCATTCTAGCATGTTCAATATGCACTTTTAGCCTTGCTTTCTTTTTACTGTTTTAATTGCATGAGTCACATTTCTTAAATATTTTAATTTTTTAATTTTTAATTATTTATTATCTTCTTATTACTTATTATGTTTTAATGTTTTTGTTTATCTCTGAGGTTTGTACCCCCCCCCCCCCAAAAGGCTTCATAGCTGAAACATGTTGGGGGTTTTGGAATAAAGCTGCTTAGACTGCATTGTACTTGGTACTCCTGCTTTTGTTGGTTCTCTATTCCTCTATGGGTAGTTTTTGCTCTCTTTTGGTCTCTCAGTGTTCCTGACCGTGGATTACATGTGCTCTCCCATGTTCCCCCCCCCCAAGAGCACGTGGAAGCATGGCAAGTTGAACACGGGGGTAAATGTTGGTATATTTGTTGGCTACACATATGCCACCATCTCCAGCTCTTTATACTCTAACAATACCCTTGTGGCCATCACACACAGTGCCCATGGAGAGTGGACAGAAACTGAGTAGGCCCTCAGAGCTTCTCTGCATCTGAACAGAGCCTCTGGCTGGTTATGCCACCTATCAGGGACACATTAAAACATGTATAGGACTTTTCTGCCTCCCCCCCCCCCCCCCCACACACCTCCACCACAACATTCATCTCGAAGCACTGCCTTCCCACATGGTGGCAGGCAATGCAGAGATCAACATGACATCGTGTGACACATTCCTCAAGCTGGAGTTGTGCCGGGACCATTCAGAGGTCTGTCCCATAGTCACAATCAGTCAAACCAAAACATGTTGTGTCTGTAAACATAAGACTTGTTGCTGTTATGGAAAAATATATAATATCATGCTGACTTCTGTGGTCAATGATCAGTAGACAGTGCTGAGACAGTGGATACTGTATGCAGATGTACCTTAGATGGACATGCCTATATGTGCATATTGTGCATGGAGCTAAGAGACCCCAAGATTTCACTCTGTGACTGCAGCATAGGACAAAAGCACAGATTCTTTATTGTCTCAAATGGCTAGTATCACATACCACATTCAACACCTGCAGCAGTCTAGCAGTGAAAGAGATCTTCTCCGGAACCTGGGGACAACATCTTTTGTGGTGCTCGGGCTGGGGATCAGGTGATGTGTGCCCTTCCTCACATTCAGGGTGGCAGGTGAAAAGGGACACTTGTACATGTGGCAGCTGTTATGTCCATGAAGCACACAATGTGCCTGCACATTACAGAGCTCATGTGATGGATCACTGCATTCTCCATAGGGGCAAAAGTAGCATATAGGTGCTTAGGTTGTGAGGTGCATCTTCGGAAATAAGGGACTAACCAATACCAGCACACATAGCCCACATTGAAGCCATAGTACCCAGTACCTGCATGTCTTGCTTGACGAAGGATAAGTGTGCATGGCTCCCCGGAGAGGGCAGGATGGTCTGGGATGGACCTCATGGATCATGGCTGAGGATTGAGTTTGATGTATGTGTAAAAGTACTTATCTTATAGTGTACAGCAGGTCACAAGGGATTGCATGCCCTGCACGTGTTGCTTCAGGGATTACTGTCACACTGCAGCCCAGCAGACCTCTGTGTGAGAATGTTGTTTGGCTTAGGAGGTACAGTGGAGGGAAGGGCATCTTGCCCTCACATATGGCTTGGTCTTTGGACAGGAGATTGATACTGCTGCTTTGTGTCTGTTATACAGTTGTAGTATTGAGTGCCTAGTGCAGTCCGTACTACATGTATACCACTGCAGGCAGGACCTAGGTATGGTTTACAACAGACTGCACCTGCAACATTGTTAGGTCATTACAGGCAGAGAGCTGTAGTCTGGTTTATTCTAGAGAGTGCTGTAGAGAAAAGTGCGAAGGTGTAAACAAATGTAATCTGTTTTTATGTGTTAGGATTGCACATTGGGTCAGCAAGCATGCACACTACAATCATACCCATCTGAGAGCATGACTTTATTGGCTTTGCTGCACATTGCAAAGGGTTTTACAACTTCATCCTGTAGATGCATGACACATGAGTTGTACATGACCAAAACCTTTGTGATAATTGTTGAGTGAACATCTTTTGCTCCATCAAATATACAGTATGCAGGTCATGCATGCACAGCACACTGCTGGGATGGCCACCTGCACAGATCATCACAGGTCTTTATATGCTCCATATAGCCAATTTGGAAGACACATCAGTTCAGAAACATAAATGGATGCCAGGTGTGTAGCATCATGAGAGTGACCTTGTTCCACCAGACAGTATGAGTGTAGACCTTATCTGTAAAAGAACACTTAGTGTTTGCATGCAGCTTCTACAGATGTGAGGATGTTCTGTCCTTGGATCACAGCCTACTTATGTACTTGGCCAGTTGTTATATGTATATGTGTCAGGAAGATTGTATGGTGGTTAGAGAAGCTGAGACATCTGTGACACACAGATAGATGGTAATAAGAACATAAGATATGCCATACTGGGTCAGACCAAGGTCCATCAAGTCCACTATCCTGTTTCCAACAGTGGCCAATCTAGGTCATAAGTACCTAGAAATTTCCCCAAAAGAGACAGGTTCTACAATGCTTGTACTGGGTCAACCAGTGATATCCCAGGTCCCTTTTAATAATGGTTTATGGACCTTTCCTCTAGGAGCTTGCCCAACCTTTTTTAAACCCAGCTATACCAGCAGCTTTTACTACATCCTCCGGGAAAAAATCCCAGAGTTTGATTACACGTTGAGTGAAAAAATATTTTCTTTTATTAGTCTTAAATAGTTTACCCTGTAGCGTCATTGCATGTTCCCTAGACTTTCTATAGTCTGATGCCGTAAACAATGGATCTACGTTTACCCGTTCCACTCCATTCATTAATTTATAGACCTCTATCATATTTCCCCTCAGTCGTCTCTTTTCCAGGTTGAAGAGCCCTAACCTTCATAGGAGTATCCTTCCATCTCCTTTACCATTTTGGTGGCTCTTCTCTGCACCTTTTCTAATAATGCTTTATCCTTTTTAAGATACGGGCACCAGAATTGTACACAATAATCAAGGTGAGGTTGCACCATGGAACGATATAGAGGCATTATAATATCCTTTGTTTTATTTTCCATTCCTTTCCTTATGATACCTAGCATTCTATTTGCATTCTATTCACTTTCTCCATTAGAAAAAGTGGCCATTTAGCCCTACCCTTTGCTTTCTATCTTTTAACCATTTGCTGATCTACAATAGTACACTGCCTCCTTTCCCATGACTTTTTAGTTTTGACAAAAGTCTCTGATGAGGTACCTTGTCAAAGGCTTTTTGAAAGTCCAGATACACTATGGGGCTTGTTTACAAAGCCGCGGTACCGGTTTACGATCGTTATCAATGGGGCCGCGGCTCCGATAACGATCGCAAACCGCTACCGCGGCTTTGTAAACAAGCCCCTATATCAACCAACTCACCTTTGTCTACCTGTTTATTTACACCTTCAAAAAAACATAACAGATAAGTTAGACAAGATCTTCCTTGTCTAAAACCATGTTGGCTGTCTCCCATTAAGCCATGACTATCTACATGTTCACTAATTTTGTTCTTTATTATGGTTTCTACCATTTTTCCTGGTACTGATGTCAGGCTCACTGGTCTGTATTTTCCCGGATCACCACTGGAACCCTTTTTAAAAATTGGCGATACATTGGTCATCCTCCAATCTTCAGGTATTACAGATGATTTTAATGATAGTTCACAGATTAGTAATAGTAGGTCTGCAATCTCATATTTCAGTTCTTTCAATACCCTTGGATATATACCATCCAGTCCAGGTGATTTGCTACTCTTCAGTTCATCAAATAGTTGTAATACATCTTCCCTGTGTATCGATATTTCTTTCAATTCTTCCACAGTATCAGCTTTAAATACCACTTCAGTCATGGGTAACATCCCTACATCTTCCTCAGTAAAGACTGAAGCGAAAAATTCATTCCATCTCTCCGCTATGGCCTTGTCCCCTCTTAGTGCCACTTTTACCCCTTTATCAACTAATGTTCCAATTAACCCTCTCACAGGTTTTTTTTGCTATGAATGTAATTGAAAAAGTCTTTTGAACACGTTTTTGCCTCCACAGCAAGCATCTTCTCAAATTCTCTCTTTGCCTGCCTTATCAATGCATTGCATTTAACTTGTCAGTGCTTGTGCTGTTTCCAGTTTGTGTCATTTGGCTCTTTTTTTCCATTTCCTGAAAGATTAATTTTTGGCAACAACAGCCTCTCTGACCCCACCTTTAAACCATGCTGGCAGTTTTTTGGACTTCCTTCCACTTTTCTTAAAGTGTGGAATACAGCTGTTCTGGACTTCCAAGATAGTATTTTTAAACAACACCCAAGCTTGATGTAAGTCTTTAACCTTTGCAACTGCTCCTTTTAGTTTTTTCTTAACTATTTTCCACATTTTATCATAGTCTCCCTTTCGAAAGTTAAAAGGTAGTACTGTGGATTTCCTTACCATCCCTCCTCCGTTAATTAAATCAAACACGATCATGCTATGATCACTATTGCCAAGTGGCCCCATCACCCTTATCTCTTGCACCAGATCTGGTGTTGCACTAAGGACTAGGTGCAAAATGGCTTCCCCTCTGATTGGTTCATGAGCCAGCTGCTCCAAGGATCAGTCATTTATTTCATCTAGAAACTATCTCCCTAGCATGTCCTGCTGTGACACTGACTTACTGTGCTGTAACCTTTGTTAGCTTCCCTGATTTCTTTGAGCATTTCATCATCCATTTGTTCATTCTGGTCAGGCGGTCAATAGTACACCCCCACTGCCATCGCCTTCCCCTTTTTACATGGAATTTCAATCCATAGAGATTCTACAGGAAATTTTGTTTCCTGCAAAACTTTAATCCTTTGTGACTCAATGCCCTCTTTAACATAGAGCACAACCCCTCCACCAATTTGATCAGTTCTATCATTGGGATATAGTTTGTACCCAGGTATCACAGTGTCCCACTGTTTATCCTCCTTCCACCATGTCTCTGAGATACCAATCATATCTAACCTCTCATTTAGAGCCATATATTCTAACTCTCCCATCTTATTTTTCAGGCTTCTAGCATTTGCATACAAGCATTTTAGAGACTTTATTTTATTCATATTGATCTGGCTATTGGTAGACAGGGGTAATTTGGAATCTTTAAGCTCTGTCTGCTCTGTACTCAAGGGCATTTGGGCTACTTTTGTCTTTATTGGAACCTCTCTGCTTATATGCCCTTACTTCATTCTTTTGGTAGTATCCTTCAAGGATACATTCTTCCGAACCATGCGCTCTTGGGCAACTGTCAGCAACCTCTATTATCTAGTTTAAAAGCTGCTCTATCTCCTTTTTAAAGGTTAATGCCAGCAGCCTGGTTCCATCCCGGTTAAGGTAAAGCCCATCCCTTTGGAAGATCCCCTCCTATCCCCAGAATGTTCCCAAGTTCCTAACAAATCTAAAACCCTCATCCTTGCACCATCGTCTTATCCATGCATTGAGACTCTGGAGCTCTGTCTGCCTTTTGGGTCCTGCATGTGGAACGGGAAATATTTCGGAGAATGCTATCCTTGAAGTTCTGGATTTCAACTTCCTACCTAAAAGCCTAAATTTAGCCTCCAGAACCTCCCTACCACATTTTCCTATGTTTATTTTTATTTATTTATTTTATTTATTTAACAAACATTTATATACCGCATCTTCCTGAGATCAGTTGCGGTTCACAATAAACAACTAATTAACAAAGCAGCGTTTGTTTTACATGTAACGTCAAATAACAAAGAATATTATAAGTAAACAACAAATGTTAAGCTTGAGCAGAACATAACAGTAAAAACTATATACATTATATACAGATACAGCTTTTAGGGCTTTAGCATTGGGGGTAGTACAGTTTCAGCTGGGATGCGATGTCTGTTTAGATCGTGGTCAACTAAGGTCAATACTGGTTAGCCTTTATCCAAATCAAGTGAAGGATGATCTATATTGTTGTAATGTAAGGTGAATAGATAGGTTTTCAATTTTTTACGAAACTCAATGATCTCAGTTATGTTATTGGTACCAACATGTACCAAGACAGTAGACTCCTCCCCAGCACTATCTAAGACCTTGTCTAGGTGGTGCGTGAGTTCCGCTACCTTTGCACCAGGCAGGCATGTTACCAGGCAATCCAGATGTCCACCAGCCACCCAGCTGTCTACATGCCTAATGATTGAATCACCAGTTATAACGGTTGTCCTAACCCTTCCCTCCTGAGCACATGGCCCTGGAGAAACTTCCTCAGTGCAAGAGAGTTTAACATCACCTGGAGGACAGGTCCTAGCTACAGGATCACTTCCTGCCATACCAGGGTGATGCTCTCCTGCGACATGACCTCTCTCCTCCATGGCAACTGGGATGCTGCCAGACTGGAGGTGGGACTTCAGGACTATATCCCTGTAGGTCTCGTCTATGTACCTCTCTGTTTTCCTTATGTCCTCCATGTCTGCTACTCTAGCCTCCAGAGATTGGACTCATTCCCTGAGAGCAAAGAACACCTTCCACCTAGTGCACACATAAGATCCCTCACCAACGGGGAGAAAATCATACATGTGACACTAAATGCAAAAGACTGGAAAGCCCCCATCACATTTTAGTTTAGGTTGTGTTTAGATATTTAAGTTCTTTACTTACTATGGGTTGCTGGGGATACTTATACTAATAAAACTATATCTAATACGTTTAATGTACTTTGTTCACCTGAAGCTTATTTAATCTCAGATCCTTAATGTATGCCTGATGAGGATAAACAGTAGCATCTGAGAGCGAATATGGCATCTTCTTTCCTTTAAGAGGTTTAAACACCTATAAAGCTACGATTATCCCAGGGGTGGGTGGCTGTTGGGGAGGGAGGGAGGGAAAGAAGACCTATGAAAAGCTTGCTGCTACATAGTACTCTGTCCTGTGCTTCTAAGGTAATCTGTGACCAGTTTCCAGGGGGATTCCCATAGCCCTTGCTTAGATAGAGGGGGTCTTGGGGTCTAAATTTAACCCGAAAGCCCTCTGCTGTTTTTTAAATTTAAACTGAAATCTCTTTGCTGCTACTAGGCCATGGCTGATTTAACAAATACGCTGGGTTCACAGATTAATCAGATTCAATCTAAAGAATTCCTTTTCCCCTAAGGTATAGAAAAATTCCCAGAAGTAAATACTTATATTTGCAGATCTCTCTCCAGAAGTAGCAGTCCCCTTTTGTAGATCTTCCCTATGGCACAGCAACTATTTTTCACACACACTACAAATGAGGTTAGCTTCATTTGTGAGGTCACATTTGGGTAGCAATGCCATATAGAACTTTCACTTACCCCCATCCATCCTTCAGCCCATTCCTCAACATATATCCATCATTTTCACTCATATATTCTCCTGCCAGCTGTTACACCATGGCCCACATGGTAAAATTGTATTTATTTGGACGTATCAGTACAGTTATAGTTTATTCAGCTTGATATACTGCCTATAGCAATACAACTATGCGTTTTAAAGTAAAAATTAGTCACACCTCTCCTGCGACTAATGTGCACATCACCACTCCTCCAGTCATTCTTTTGATGCCCACATCGTGGCTATTCTGGCATCTCCAGGGCACACTTCTACCCAATCCCATGCCACCCACTGATATCACAGCAGGTTACATGAGCACCCCTCACTAATACAGTCAAACCACATTATCCTCACACTCACTGTCTAAGACGTAAGGGACATATGAATGTAAGAACAGAAGAACAAAAGATATGCCATACTGGGTCAGATCAAGGTCCATCAAGTCCAGTATCCTATCTCCAACAGTGGCCAATCTAGGTTACAAGTACCTAGCAGTTTACCCAAAAGACACAGGTTCCACAATGCTTGTACTGGGGCAAGCAGTGGATTTTCTGGGTCCCCTTTAATAATGGTTTATGGTCTTTCCTCCAAGAACTTGTCCAAACCTTTTTTAAACCCAGCTACACTAACAGCTTTTACAAATTGCATTGAGTGAAAAAATAGTTTCTATTATTAGCCTTAAACAGGTTCCATTGTAGCTTCATTGCATGTCCCCTAGTCTTTCTATATTTTGATGGTGTAAACAATCAATCTACATTTTCCGGTTCCACTCCATTCATTAATTTACAGACCTCTAACCAAGCAACCAGGGTTCGAGTCCCACTAACACTCCTTGTGGCCTTGGGAAGTCACTTAACCCTCCATTGCCTTGGAAGAAAGGCATGGTAATCTACTTCCAGTCACACTGCCAAGAAAACCCAGGAGCTTCTGGGTCACCAGTATTCAGTATTGACTCGAAGACACACATTGCATTGCATCATACTGTATTTCCCCTCAGCCATCTCTTTTATAGACTGAAGAGCCCTAGCCTTTTTAGCCTCTCCTCATAGGGGTATCCTTCCATTCCCTTTACCATTTTGGTGGCTCTACTCTGTACCTTTCTGATAGCACTATATCGTTTTTAAGATACGGCAACCAGAATTGCACACAATACATGGACTGATACAGAGGAACAATAAAGAGGCATTATAATATTCTTTGTTTTATTCTCCATTCCTCTCCTTATGATTCCTAGCATTCTATTTGCTTTCTTGCCTGCTGCTGCACTATGGGTGGAGGGTTTCAACATGTTATCCACAGTGACACCTAAATCTTTTCCCTGGGTGGTAGATCCTAATGTGGAACCTTGCATCGTGTAACCATAGTCTGGGTTGTTCTTTCCTAGGTACATAACTTTGACTTGTCCACATTAAATTTCATCTTCCATTCGAACAACCAGTCTTCCAATTTATCAAGGTCCTCTTGCAATTTTTCACAATTCTATTGGGTTTTAACAAATTTGAATAATTTTGTGTCATCTTCAAATTTGATTACCTCACTTGTTATTCCCATTTCCAGGTCATTTACAAATATGTTAAAAAGCAGTGGGCCCAGCACAGATCCCTGGGGTACTCCACTATTCATCCTTATCCATTGGGAAAATTGGCCATTTGCCCTACCCTCTTCTTTCTATCTTTTAACCATTTCCTGATCCACAATACTACACAGCTTCCTATTCCGTGACTTTTTAATTTCGCCAATAGTCTCTTATGAGGGACCTTGTCAAAGGCTTTCTGAAAATCCAGATACTCTATATCGACCAGCTCATCTTTGTCTACTTCTTTATTCACACCTTCAAAAAAACATAACAGATTAGTAAGACAAGACCTTCCTTGGCTAAAGCCACATTGGCTGTCTCCCATTAAGCCATGACTATCTACATATTCAGTAATGTTGTTCTTTATGATGGTTTCTACCATTTTTCCTGGTACTGACGTCAGGTTCACCAGTCTGTAATTTCCAAGATTATCCCTGTCCACCTTTGATCCCATCCAGCAGCTCAAATTGGACTGGCAGATAGGTTCCCTTATGCTGTGTTAAGGCAACCGGCCTTATTTGGGCATTAAGGTGTACGCTTGGCACTCTTACTGCCTGATGTCCTCTCACCACCCAATAACCAGCTGCTATCACCCTTACCACCAATATACCTACTCACAGCCCCATTCTTTAATGCACGTTGGATCCCTTAATGCTGCTGTTTTACATTCACAAATGATGCACCCTTAACATTCTTTAGTAAACATACCCCTAAGTCGCATAAATTTACATGCATTCTTTCCATTTTGGGTACTTTTAAATATGGGAAACACAATCCTAATGGGTAGATGTTCTCTGAAGAGATGAAACCAAACTTGAGCTGTTTGGCAATGCAGACCAGCAATACATTTACAGGTGAAGAAATGAAGCTTATAAGAAAAAAACACCCTTCTTACAATTAAATATGGTAGAGGTTCTATAATGTGGGGCTGTTTTGCCTCCTCAGGACCTGGAGGCCTGGAACATATTAAAGGAATCATGAAGTCAAAGGACTACCAAGGTATTTTGGAGCAAAATGTGCTACCTAGTGTCAGAAAGCTAGGACTGGGTCAAATGTCATGGGTCCTCCAGGACAATGACCTAAGACATACATCCAAAATTACAAAAGAATGATTAAAAAGGAAGAAATGGACTGTTTTAAACTGGCCAACAATGAGTCCTTGTCTCAATCCAATCGAGAACCTTTGAAAAGAGTTGAAATCTGCCATTTGTAAAAGGAATCCTGGAAACATTCATGAGCTGGAACAAATCATAGCTGAAGAGTGTGAAAAACTACCAGCAGACAGATGAACAAAACTTATAGATGGCTACAAGAAACGTTTGGAGGCTGCCATCACTGCCAAGGGTTGTGCAACCAAATATTAGTGAAGGGTGCCATTAATCCTGTTCAGGTCATATTTTGTTTTTTTCTCAGAAATTACTATGTCTAAGTTGCACAGACATCTGGGGGGGTTTTGTTGAATATCTTTGAACATACTATTAAAATATTATGATGACATACAGTTGTAATATTTCCAATTATTTCTCAAGATATTGCACACAACATACCTAAAAAGCAAAGGCGCAAATAATGTTGACCACAATTGTAGGTTTATGTGCATATAGGGAGGATAATTCTAGAAAGCCTATTTCTGCACATAAAACATTGTTTTATGTACAGAATTGTCTTTTAAATATACCCCCTAGACGTCTAAACATTACTGAATGATTGATGGTGATGAATGTAGCACTGACTGAGATTTAATAGCATCAATACTACATCCAGCCCCCCATCAAGAATTTGTCTGAGATCATTAATCATTGAAACCAACACAGTCCCAGTGCTATGAAAAGATCTAAACCTGACTTGGCTGTCTAATAAATCAGTGGCTGTACAAAAGTCCTGCACCTGAATTGAAACAATGTTCTCCATAACCTTTTCCAAGAAAGGCTAATTTGATACTCGGCAAAATTTTGTGGTTCTCGATCACTAACACCTATTTTTTTTCAATTGTGGTCTTATAACTGCTTTCTTAAGAATATATTAGAATGTTCTCTCAATGAAGTATTAATTATAAGGTGAACAGAATCTGTACATCTCTCACTGTGACATAATAAGATCAGAAGGACATGGGTCCAATTTAGAGGTTGTCGGGTTCAATGTTAGCAAAATGTTTCATGTTTCATTCGGACTAGATCTATAAATGAAGATAACATTTTATTTTCAAAAAACAATTGCCTCTTTTATATATGAAATTCCTTTGAGATTTATTCTGAGTATATAATATTTTTTAATTAAAACAATGAAAATTCAGCCAAAGATTTTCAGGAAGAAAGAAATACTGATAGAAAGAAGAGGATCATTTTCTCACCTCGAGTGGGTCTTACCCCTGCTGAATATTTAAAAAAAAATCCACAAAATAATCTCTAAATATGATGCAATCTAAAGCCACCACAGTGTACTTTGCTGGTAAAAGGTCTACCCTCCTCTGATGTCATCCTAAGAGGCATTACTCCTTAGGAAACACCTGGAAATGATCATGGATAGTTGATTGTTTTTAGAAAATGGTTTATTGTGTGCTGGGTCTCAATCAGTTTAGTTGAATGGGATTGAATACATGTCCACTGAATTTTCTGTAAACTATAAAGGAGAGATTAGGGATAGATGATTAGGAAGGACATACATTTTTTTCTTTTATATTTATGGTATCTAGTCGTATTATTACTGTATAGGTTTCAGGCGTGAAAGTTTATGCCACTGTTTAAGTGTGTTATAATCTGCTCCAGCATCCTAGTGAGGGTGAAGGGAGGGTCAGATTGTACTAGGAATTTTATATTGATGTATTATATATTTATATTTTTGTGATATGTGTTAATAGAAACATAAAGAAATATAGAAAACAACAGCAGATAAAAAACCATATGGCCTATCCAGTCTGCCCATCCATGAGAACTATTAAGTTCTAAAATTCTTTCTTCTCCCTCATAGATACTCTGTATTTGTCCAATGCTTTTGTGAATTCATAGACAGTTCTACTGCTACTATTATTACTACTCATCTCCACCACCTCCACTGGGAGGCTGTTCCCTGCATCCACCACGCCTTCTGTAAAAACATAGTTCCTCAGATTACTCCAGAGTCTATCCCCTTTCGCCTTCATCTTATGACCCCACATTCCAGAGCTTCTTTTCATCTAGAAGAGGACTACGTCCTGTGCATTTATTCCACAGAGATATTTAAATGTCTTTGTCATATCAGTCCTTTCCTGCTTTTCCTCCAAAGTATATATATTGAATTCTTTAAGCTTCTCTCTATATGTCTTATAATGAAGACGACTGACCATTTTAGGAGCTGCCCTCTGGACCAACTCCATCCTATTTTTTGAAGGAACAGTCTCTGGAATTGTACACAATATTACAACTGAGGTCTCACTAGAGACTTGTACAAAGATACTATTGCCTCCTTTTTCCTGTTGTCCATTCCTCTCCTTATGCACTCAAGCATCCTTTTGTTTTTTGCCGTCACATTTTCTGTTTGGCCACTTCAAGATCATCTGATACAATAACCTCCCCCCCTTCTCCCTGCCCCCTAGGTGCACCATCCTTTGTTTTAGCAGTATTTCAATTAATTTATTTACCATAGAGGTCAGACTAGCCAGTTGGTAGTTACCCACCTCCTCCTTACTTCCACTGTTATGGACAAGAACCATATTTGTCTACCTCTAGTTCTCTGGGAGCATTCTTGACTCTAATAAGCATTGAAAAGGTCAGCCAGAGGATTCACCAGTACTTCTCTAAGTTCTTTAAATATCCTCATCTGGCACCATCACTGTGTACACTTTTAGGGATATGTTTACTAAGCCACGGTAAAGTCACTGGTGTTAAGAGCAGCACTAAGGTTCCCAAAGCCATATAAGGCTATGGGTGGGTGGGGGCAGTCCGGCATAAAGGAAGCCATGGGCCATGTAATGCACGGAACAGGGTGCCCTGACCATTTAACTCATGGTAACGGGACATCTTACATTAAGGTGACAAGCGTTAAGGTGCCCAAGGAGTTTAAGTCACTTGAAGTTAAGGCACCCTAAGGGGTTAAGGCACCCGAACCGAAGGCACCCTAAGGGGTTAAGGCACCCAAACTTAAGGTGCCTTAAGGGGTTAAGGTGCATAAAGTTAAGGTGCCCTAAGAATTTAAGGTGCATGACGTTCAGGTGTCCTGAGGAGTTAAGGAGCCCTAAATAAGGTGGTCAAGGTTTCTAAGGTGTTTCAGGTTGACAAGCATGCACTTAAAGGCCAGAAAAAAGCTGTAACCCCAATGCTGGATAGGGCACCACAGAAAGTCAATGTAAAGGTGATGGAAGGAAGGACAGGTGGGAGCTAAAGGACCTGCCATATTGGTGGGCACCCTATGTGGCGGCCAGTAAAGTGGATGAGCATGTGGGAGGCAGCTGTACTGATGCACAGGATGGTGTCAATGTAAAGTGCTGCAGTGTCAGTTTGTGGCATGGGATGGGGAAGATGTGTCCCCCAGCAGAGATAGAAGCGGCAAGATGCGTGCAGCGACAAGAGGACAGAGCAGTAGTGGTGACGGGCAGAGCAGGCACAGGAGAGGCAAGTGTAAAGAGCCAAAATGCAGAGAAGAGTACCAGTGTAGGCCATGGTGTGGCAGCTTGCACAAGAAGACATGACTGCACACAGTTGACAGAGGCGGATGGATCAGCTGAAGGAAGGATGGTGGCAGAGGAGAGGGTGGTATGGGATGCCAGCACCGATGTGCAGAGCCCAGACTATTACAGGCATGAAAGTGATCTGAGTAGCACAGACACAAAAAGAGCAGGCAGGAATTGAGCCCATGTCTCCTGCATATGGAGACAATGCACTAACCATTAGGCTACACCTCATACCTCACTGTACAGCAATGGCTGGATACAAAGAAGCGGCGGGTCACTGCCTAAACTGTCTGCTGTATGTGCTGGCATAGGATAGCCCCACTGGTACTCAAGATGCAGTGCACACGCAGAACAGCAGTCTACAGCTGATCACCAACTGGAGAATGCACCTACCAATCACCTCAGCTCAGTAAGATGCACTGGCAGTTTGTGATGCAAGCATACAGCAGCTATACACTCTTTTTGGAAAGAGTAGTGGATCCGTGATATAGTCTCCCAGTGGAGGTGGTAGAGATGAGGACAGTATCTGAATTCAAAGAAGCATGGGACAAACACAGAGGATCTCTAAAGGAAAAAAGGGGACTGTTGTAGTAGTTGATATGGAAGGACATACTAGATAGGCTCTCCTCCTGTGCATTTATGCCATGGAAGTATTTAAACATCTCAATCATATCACCTCTATCCCGCCTTTCCTCTAAGGTGTACATATTAAGATCCTTAAGTCTGTCCTCATATGCTTTATAATGAAGACCACTAATCATTTTAGTAGCCACCCTCTGCACCGACTCCATCCTGTTTATATCCTTTTGAAGGTGCGGTCTCCAGAATTGCACACTATACTCCAAATGAGGTTGCACCAAAAACTTATACAGAGGCACTATCACCTCCTTTCTTCTGCTGGCCATTCCTCTCCCTATGCACCCAAGCATCCTTCTAACTTTTGTCGTCATGTTTCTATGTTTTGAGTTGCGTTAGGGTTCCTGCCATTAAGGTGCCTGAGTTAAGGGAGCTAGCCTTTTTCCTGCCCATTCCCCGCTCATTGACCTCCCACTTTCTGCCCCATGCATGCCTTCTCTCTGCACTAAAGTGGCTTTTTGGACCAGTGTAGGCCTTTTTGGACCAGTGTAGGCCTTTTTGGACCAGTGTAGGACCAGTGTAGGCCCATTCCCCACTCATTGACCTCCCACTTTCTGCCCCATGCATGCCTTCTCTCTGCACTAAAGTGGCTTTTTGGACGCGCTAAGGGCACAGACGCACAGTTAGCACGCGCTAGCGGCACACTTGCTCCTTTACCACGGTTTAGTAAACATACCCCTTAGTTTTGCTAGTTCCTCACAAACACAGTATTCTAAAAATTATTTGAGTTTTCCCTTGCTCCCATTCCTCTTTTTATTTGTTTTCTGAGATTCTATTCCTGACCTTACATCAATGGACATAGATCAGAAATATTTGTTAAGGACTTCCACTTAATCCTTGTCATTCTCTACATATTCCTCTCTTTCACCTTTGCACTTCTTCTTGTCCGTAAGATACATAAAAAGTCTTGTCCCCATATTTTACTGTATGGGCTATTTTTTTCTTCCATTTGCATCTTTGCTTCCCTTAGCTTCTCCAGATATTGCCTTTTGTCTTCCTCTTTCTGTGATCTCTTCTACTTTATGAAGGCTAAATCTTTTGGGCCCAATATTCAAAGGCATTCACACAGTTTACAGGTGTGTAAACAGTATAAATGCAGCTTAGAAAGATATTCAGTGGCACTAACACATGCCCTAATATTGAAGGGGCATGTGCTAGTGCTGCTACAACATTAAAAATACTCTCCCCATTTGTAAGCACCAAGTCTAGTATCGTCCCCTTCCACGTGACTCCCTTTTTCAGTTGCTGGAGCAATCTCCCTGTGGGAAATCTGGGATCTTTCTAGTTCTAGATGGCACTGCATCAAGGATATCTCAATCAGAATCTGGCATATTGAAATCTCGTGCTAATAATATGTCCCTTTTCAAAGCAAAATTATGAATGTCTTTATTAAATATTTATTATATTTATCTATAGATATAGATATAGATAAATCATTAGATGTAGATATACACAGTAAATATATAGACAAAGATATATAGACATATTTGTGCAGTATTAGGTATAATGTAACCAGGGTTGGTCCAAGGATAGCCCTTGGTCTAGGTGAAGTTCTGCCTGGGTCGTCTGACTTCTGTAGGCACAAAATTAGCTGTCATCATAGCCATGGGCCTTCAGCATATACACTTGCTCAAGATTTCTTGTGTCCTACCCTCTCCGATGCAAACTTCCTGTTGGAGGGGACAAGAGCAACTGTCATTGAACATTCATGGGTGTTGAAAGTCCCACTGCCACGATTAATTTGACAACAGCTTTTAAGGTGCTGCACTGTACTGTCTTACCATGCTGCCATGCCGCCCATGAGTTCTTCCATCAGGGATGCCTGGATGGTCATCTAGTCCCTCTAATGCTTGGGCCAGTCCTGAAAGTCAGTTAAACGTCTTTCACCTAATAAAACAAGGCTGAACAATTTGGAAAGTGAATGCTAGAAGCAGTACAAATAGGCTGAGTATGTACTGTAGGTGGGGAGTGTATACATACTGCGGCAGACTAAAGGGAGCCGGTATATGGATTGGCAGTCAGCAAAACATTATTGTAAAAACCCCAATGCATTTCAGTCAATGGGCTTCTTCAGGGGGTACAAACTTTATAAAACAAACATAAAAACAAGTAATAATAAAAAAAATCACAAAACCAATTGCACATAAAAAATAAAAACTGATAAATAACAGTTAATGCCTAAAGGCCATAATAAACAATAAATATATACATAAAAACAGTGATATCTAAACATAAAAACCCTGATGTGAGGACATACAAAGTGCAGTGAACGACTCTCAATATAGACAGTATTGTAAGGACAGTGTTCAATCAAATGAAACATAACTTAAAAAGGAAGTAAACGAAAGTGCTGTACAGCACAATGTTATTATAATGTAGTGAAACCATATAAAAGTACCTATGTGCTGGAGCTGTAGACCAACAGACACTAGAAGCTAAGGTATAACTTTGTGTGTTGAAGTCACCAAGGTGCAAACTCAACAAGCCGAGTGCAATAATCCTGTATATTGAGGGAAACATGTGTTACCATTAGTACTGCAATTGAATATACTAAATCTCACTGAAAAAAGGAAAGTGAAACAAAATGTAAACTTGCCTGAGGACCTTGTCAGTGCACACTGCTGCAACAGTGAAACAGGAGGAGGAACTGAACCTGCTCTTTTAATAGTTGTGCTGTTTCGTGCCGAAATAGGACCAGAGGTCCGGACCAAGAAAATATATAAGAAACAATCCCAAACAAAGGGAAAAGGCAGTATTATGTAATGGACCTAGGGTTGCCAACTGGCTCCAGATGCGTCCGACAGGCTTGATCCAGTCCTGTGTTTACCCCATTGCATGCAGGGACTTGTAGTCTGGCTTTTCTTATGGAGTGCAATGGAGAAATCAGAACTACATGTCTCTGCATGCAATGGAGTAAACCCAGGACTGGATCAAGCCTGTCGGGCGCATCTGGAGCCAGCTGGCAACCCTAAATGGACCTAGCGTATGCTCAGAGGACACTCAAAACCACTGTGCAAAATGAAGTTAGAACAGTGCCGACAGATTGTCGGTGTCCCCGCATTGTCAATAGTCTGATCAAAATGCCTGTACTGGTGCTTACATCATACTAACAGATGACTGCTGTGTGTAAAACAAAATTAGTGAACCCATGGTCTGAACATAAAACAAAACTTTGGAAAATGTATTCTTCTGTATTGTGTATATGTGCTTAAAATCAGAATCAAATCATGAGAATGAAATAGCAGAAAAGTGAAGGGGCTGGTCAAAGTCGACAAAACCGTGTCTGAAGCACAGCCTATTGTGAAAATGTGCTCTTCTGTGCTGTGTGTATGTGCTTAAAATAAAGATCAAATCATAAAAATGAAATAAAAGGGGCTGGTCAAAGTCGACAAAGCCATGTCATGAGCAGGAGACCTTTTTAACCTGCCGTACTAGGACAAAGTGAAAAACTCAGTTAAACTTAAGGGGGGGCCCAGAGCAATACAGGGATCTTGCGAATCATCCCTCAGCAAGGATATAGATGTAATCCCAATCAATGGTCAGTAGGATCTATGATATTGGCCATAAGAACAAGGAGAACCAATAAAACTTAGGGGTATGTTTAATAAACAGCGGTAAAGTCACTGGCGGTAAGGGGAGTGTTAGGATGCCTGAGCCATATAAGGCAGTGGGTGGGTAGAGGTCGTGCCAGCATTAGGGTTCCTTGGACCATTTAATGTGCGTTAACAGAACCAAGTGCGGTAAGGTGACAAGATGTCCTAAGGAGAGACACGGCGTCTTTGGATGTGATAAGGTGCCTTAAGATGTGCTAATGTGCGTTATCACATCTTAAGGTGCCTTAAGACACCTTAGCACTTCTTGAGGTGCCTTGAGGTGCCTTAGAACTTCTTGAGGCATGTTGAGGTGCCTTAGAACATCTTGATGCATCTGGAGATGCCTTAGCACATCTTAAGGCATCTTAAGGAGCCTTAGCACTTCCTGATGCTCCTTAGCACTTCTTGAGGCACCTTAGCACATCTTGAGGCTTCTTAAGGCACCTTAAGGTAAGGTGCCCTAACAGAAGATAAGGCATCCTAAGGATAGACAAGGTGCCCTAAGGTGGAAAACATGCACCTTAAAGCAGGACCACGGCTGTAAGCCAAACGCTGGACAGAGCACCAAGGAATGCCAATGTAAAGGTGATAGAAGGAAGGACAGGTGGGAGTTGATGGACATGTTATCTTGGGCACCCTATTTGGCAGCCAGTACAGCAGATGAGTATATGAGAGGCAGCTGCATCGATGCACGGGGTGGTGTCAATGTAACATGCTGCAGTGACAGTGTGAGGCATAGGACTGGGAAGATGTGTCCACCGGTAGAGGGAGAAGTGGCAGGATGTTTGCAGCAATAGAAGGACAGAGTAGTAGCGGTGCCATGCAGATAAGGCACAGGAGAGGCAAGCACAAAGAGCCGCAATGCAAAAGAGGGTACTAGTGCAGGACATGGAGTAACAGCATGCACAAGAAGACAAGACTGTACACAGCTGACAGAGGCAGATTTATTTATTTAGCTGAGCTTATATACCGCTTTTCACTGGATGGGCTGAAGGATGGATAGCGGCTAAGGAGAGGGTGCTATGGGCTGGCAGCACAGATCTGTAGAGCCCCGACTGTTACAGGTATGAAAATGATCTGAGTAGCACAGTCACAAAAGGAACAGGAAGTAATCAAACCTCTGACCCCTACCTACAGCGAGCTTGAACTAACCAGTAGGCTATACTTCCACACCTCACTGCACAGCAATGTCTGGATACAAAAAAACTGCAGATCACCTCCTAACATGTCTGCTGTGTGTGCCAGTATAGGTTAGCCCCACCAGTACCCATGATGCAGTGCACATTCAGAACACCAGTCTACAGTTGATCACTGAATGGAGAATACACTTATCCATCACCTCAGCTCAGTAAGAGGACCTGACAGTGTGTTATGCAAGCACAGAGCAGCTACAAACCATGCTACTGAGCAGTTTCTGTGGTCACCCTAAGGGTGAGGATGTGCGCCCATCACCGGGTCCCCAGTATCTGCCTATACTGCTGATCCTGATCAATACCAGTTGGTGGTAGGTATTCTCTGCAGTGTAATATACTAGTCACCTTGTGTCCTGCTGTATGTGCTAGTCTTATCTGGCCCTGTTAGAGTAGAACCCACGCAGAACCATGTATCGTTATACCCAGTGTTGTAATGCTGATAACATAGCTATTTACTACCTGGAGGGAGGAGGTGTCAAGACCCATGTGGGATACATATATATATATACATATTATGTAGCAGTGCTTACATACTGCTTTTCATCAGGAAAAAGTGGTGCATAGTCAGGTACAGTGTAAATTTCCTGTCACCGAAGGTCTTGCAATCTATGACTTGTACCTGAGGCAATGGAAGGGGGTATGTGGCTTGCCCACAGCCACAAGGGGTGCCTGTGGGACCAGAAACCCCAGTCCCTCTGGCCAGAGGTTGTTTTGGTCAAGTGGGATTGGAACTCTCAGCCTGAGTAACATGGCCCAACACCTGTTACTAAGGCCCTATCAGTAGCACTGGGAGTAGGCCTGGAAGACCTCACTTACAACCAGCTAGGTTTAACATTCACCTGCAGCAAGCACAGTCAGACTGCACCTGATGCCCTCCACTGGGTGTCCCCGCCATGCAGATAATAACTGCAGACAGTCCAAATTGCATGTGCACAGAAAGACCATGTGCCTTACAGATCCTGCGGGCTGTTCACTGATACTCCCTGATACTCTAAGGGCACAAGACAATGTTTGTCCTGGATCTGGTGAGAACAACGGCCTCCAAACGTAAACAATATTTCGCTGTGATTTGGGGGCAAAATATGGAATTTTTTTACCTGGCATGCATGCAAGTTACATATTGCAATAAAACGACTTGGTTCACAGAACCACCCAAACTGCAACTCTTTCTTGATGGCCATAAGATGTCTTGAATCCTGACTGCGGATTTGGTTCAGTTACCTCTTATTTGGATGGGACTGATGCGACTCCTAACTGTTGATTTGTTCCTATTGAGGAGTTCAATTGTTGTTCATTGTACTGGCTACGAGCCTCAGCCCTGGTGTGTGTGTGACTTGGGTTGTGTGTGTGTTTTGTCTGTGGTTAAGGGTTAGTTTGCTTTTGATGACTAAGTGGTTGAATGTGTGGATGGATGTGGATGAAAGTTATCAGCCCTGGCTAACGGAATATGGGCGGCCCTACTTATGATGGCACTGTTGTGGCCAGAGGCATGTCGCCGTTCCCAGCAGTATGGTTTTACCCTCTGTTGGATGGTGGTTGATTGCTTTAGACTCTGCCTATTGCAGAGGCCTACTGCTTTTTTTCTTTTTTCTACTTTACTTTGGAGTTTGTGATGCTGATGTGTACATGTGGATGACTATCATGGGATGAACATGAATAAGGGGCTTCGATGACTAGAGGGAATATCCTGTTCTACTTAATTTACCTCTGTCCTCGTGTATGAGCTCAAGTTGATTTCATATAATGTGAATGGTCTTCATCATCTGCTGAAAAGAAAAAAAGATCAGGGGTGATCTGGGAAACTACAGACTGGTGAGCCTTACATCAGTACCAGGCAAAATGGTAGAAATCATTATAAAGAATAAAATTACTGAACATGTAGATAGTCATGGTTTAATGGGAGAAAGCCAACGTGGAATTAACCAAGGAAAACTTTGTTTTACTAATATATTATATTTTTATGAAGGTGTGAATAAACAGGAAGACGAAGGTGAGATAGTTGTGAATAAACAGGAAGACGAAGGTGAGATGGTTGATATAGTGTATCTGGATTTTCAGAAAGGCTTTCGCAAGGTCCCTTATGAGAGAATCTTGGCGAAATTAAAAAGTTATGGGATTGAAGGCAGCGTAGTATTGTGGATCACGAACTAGTTAAAAGATAGAAAACAGAGAGTAGAGCTAAATGGCCAATTTTATCAGTGGAGAAAAGTGAATAGTGGAGTATTACAGGGATCTGTACAGGGCCCGCTGATTTTTAACATTTCCATAAACAATCTGGAAATAGGAATAACAAGTGAGGTGATCAAATTTGCAGATGACACATAATTGTTAAAAGTTGTTAAAACACAAGAGGATTCTGAAAAATTGCAAGAGGACCCGAAGACCGGATGTCCAAATGGCAGACGAAATTTAATGTGGACAAGTGCAAAGTTATGCACCTAGGAAAGAAAAACTCAAACTGTGATGATACGATGCAAGGTACTACCTTAAAAACTACCACCCAGGAAAAAGATTTAGGCATCATCATGGATAGTATATTGAAACCGTACACCCAGTGGGCAACGGCAACCAAGAAAGCAAATAGAATGCTAGGAATCAAAAGCAAAGGAATGGAGAATAAAACCAAGGATATTATAATGCCTTTGTATTGTTCCATGATACAACTGCAGCTTGAATATTGTGTGCAATTCTGGCTGCCATATCTTAAAAAGGATATAGCAGAATTTAAAAAGGTACAGAGAAGGGTGACAAAAATGGTAAAGGGGATGGAAGGATACCCCTATGAGGAGAGGCTTAAAAGGTTGGGGCTCTTCAACTTGAAAAAGAAACGAATGAGAGGGAATATGATAGAAGTCTATAAAATAATGAATGGCGTGGAACGGACTAGCGTAGATCAGTTGTTTATTCCATTACAAAGTAGAAAGACTACTGGACATGCAATGAAGCTTTAATTTGATCCTCTAGAACACTCAGTTTGACCTTCCTCCTTTGATACTCTTTGATGGAAAAACTGGTAACCGAAGCACGGAGCGAGGCCTTAAAGGCCTCCCACCAAGCCCATATCGCAGTGTCCCCCACACTGTTTAACTCAAAATATTCCTTTATAACTGCTCTAATTTCTTCCTGAAAGTGAGGGTCCGTTAAAAAAGATCTGTTAAAGGACCAGACCCGCGACTGACTGCGCACCTCCTCCCATTCAACCCTTAGAGAAATGGCAACGTGATCAGAAACATGCATACCTAAGATTTCTGCACTCTGAACCCCAGGAACTAGTCTTTTGGAAATCAGAAAAAAATCCAATCTCGACCAGGACTGATGTGGAGGTGAGAAAAATGTAAAATCCCTCACCGTGGGGTGCATAAGCCTCCAAATATCAACTAGCCCTAGAGAAGTATATAGAGCCTGAAGAGCCTCATGTGCTCTAGCCACTCTTTCCACCCTCGCAGGGTTTTTATCCACCAGGGGATCCAGCGTGACATTGTAATCCCCCCCAACTATCAATGGAGACACAGGGGTGTTCCTGTACTATACTCAGTAAATCTGTAAAAAAAGAAGGGTCATCCGAGTTAGGGCCATATACATTGAGGATTGCGACAGTCACCTGCCCAATCGCAACAAAAACCAAGACCCAGCGCCCCTCCATATCCGAACGCACTTCCGTTACCCTACATCCCAAGGACTTCTTCCCCAAAATTACCACCCCATTCCTCTTTTGTAATGAAGGGGAGGCCCCCAATAACACAAAATGCCTATCCTCTAACTTTTTAGTCTCCTTCAGATCCAAATGGGTTTCCTATAATAAAACCAGGTCTGCCTTCTGGTGTTTACAATATGCAATTATTTTCTTCCTTTTCATTGGAGTTTTAATTCCTTTCACGTTCAGAGAGAGCAAGTGTATAACCCTAGCCATTTAAGATTAATAAGATTAAAAAAAAATTTACTCAACATGTGATCTAGCTCTGGAAGTCGTTCCTCTGCCTCTGTGAACCATGCTTAATGTCAATTGGATTTGGGAACATATCTTTGCACAGGCTTTTGGATGTGGGCTATGGAGAAGAGTCATTTAGTCTCCCTTATCTACAAGAACCTCTGGGAAGTGTACTATTCACCTTGGGTGGGTCTTATGAAGGTATGGAGTAATGGCACTGCCATACACTTAGAGCCAAAACAATGGACACAGTTATGGCACATGATAAACGGGCTCACTTGTTTGGGGGTTTTTTTGGCCCACAGGGCAGTTTGGACAACCTGAAAAAAATGGCATGCTGGGCTAGCCACAGATAATAATTACTGGCACTGTGAGACCGTCCCTGGAACTCTCAGACACATGATCTATGATTGTGCTCTTATTCAACCCTTTTGGCAGGCTGTGAAGAAAAGATTGCAGAACATTTTCTAGTTCTCTATCCCCCTCTCTGTAGATCAAATCTTCTTCCAGTCTATACAACTTACTGAAGTGGTGTCTGCCTCCAGAAGGAAACTGTTTGACTTATTAATAGCTATAGGACTCCAGGTTATCTTATCCAATTGGAAAAATGCTTCCCTGATTTCATTTCATTTATAGTGGCATTCTGCTTGCTTGGTGCACAGATATGGAAAGTCCTTGGCGATTAAGACCAGCATTCTAGTTTCATTGGTTAAGATGTGGGATCCCCTGGAGAAGTTTCTCCAGGTTCATGATATTTCAGACTGAGGTCTTCTTATCCATTAGTCTATTTTGAATGTATTATCTTCGATTGCTGCCCCATGTTTGTCTTTGCTTGCTGGCGTCAGAAACACCCCAAACAGTAATGTACTCTTTCTTTTTCATTTTTGTTTCTTTTTTGATTATTATTATTGTTGGTTGTATTAAAATTCAATAAATGTTGGTGAACTAGGAAAACTAACTTTGCCAAGATGGGATAATACCTCAAGGAGTCATTAGCGGGATGGGAACAGCTGGGGTATGTAGAAAAGCAATGGGCAAAACTGAAAAGGGATATTTTAAGGATAACAAACTTTTTTGTTAGAAAGGTAAATAAATGTAAAAGGAAAATGAGGACATTATGGTTCTTAAAAGAAGTAGTTGAAAAGGTGAAGAAAAATAGAGTGGCCTTCAAAAAATGCAAGAGATCACAGAGAGAGGAAGACAAGCATCAATATTTGGAAATACTTAGAGAAGCTAGGAAAGTAGTCAGGAAAGCAAAGATACAAAAAGAAGAAGAAATAGCCAATGCAATAAAATAAGATATGTTTCAGATATGTTACTGAGAGGAGGAAGGGCAAAAGTGGTATTGTTAGACACGAGAATGAAGGACAAAAATATGTAGAAGCTGATCCGAATAAAGTGGAATTGCTTAAGAAATATTTTTATTCTGTGCAGGTGAAGGGCCAGGAGCAAGATCTCAGAAAACACCCACAAATAGCAACAGAATCAGTAACTCTCCTCGCAGCTACTTCTCATTTACATAGACATATTCTCTCAGCGACATGTATATAAGTTGTTATATTGTATTTAGCTATATGTTTAACCACCAACAATGGCCATGTTGGATAAGTTACTATATAAATAGTCATTTGCCACAATGTTCTCTGTAAATAAATAAATAAATAAATAAATAAGTGATGGGGATCTTGAATGATTTTCAGAAGACTATGTTTGTGAGGAACTAGATAAACTAAAAGTAGATAAAGCGATGGGACCGGATGGGATACATCTGATAATATTAAAGGAACATTGGAACATTCCAGCAACTTCACTGACTGACCTTTCCAATGCTTCTTTAGATCAGTAGTAGTCCCAGCAGATTAGAGAAAGTCACATGTGGCCTCTTTACATGAAAGTGGAATTAAGGATGAGGTTGAAAACTACAGGCCAGTTAGTCTAACCTCTGTGGTGAGTAAATTATTAGAAATGTTGCTAAAACAGAGAATAGTGAGGTTTCTGGAATCTAATGGATTGCAGGATCCGAGACAACATAGGTTTACCAGAGGCAGGTCTTGTCAGACAAATCTGAGTGACTTCTTTGACTGGGTGACTAGGGAGTTGGAGTGAGGGAGAGCCCTAGATGTGGTGTATTTAGATTTCAGTAAAGTCTTTGACACCGTTCCACACAGGCAACTTATAAACAAATTCAGCGCCCTAAGGAGGGACCCTAAAGTGACTGACTGGATTAGAAATTGGTTGAGTGGGAGGTGACAAAGGGTAAAATGGGTACAGGTGAAAAAGGGTACAGGTAAAATGGAGCTCACTCTGAGGAGAAGGAGGTTACTAGTGGTGTGCCGCAGGGATATGTCATTAGCCCGACTGTTTTAACCTCTGTTAATTATATTGAAGAAAGGCTGTTGGATAAGGTTTGCCTCTATGCGGATGATACCAAAATCTGCAGTAGAGTAGACACCCAGGAAGGAGTAGATAAAATGAGGAGGGTTCTAGCGAAGCTTGAAGAATGGTCAAGAATTAGGCAGCTGAGAGTTAATGTTAAAACATGCAGGGTCATGCATTTGGGCTGCAAAAATCCAAGGGAGTGGTACAGTGTAGGGGACAAAGTACCTCTGTCCATGAAAGAAGAGTGGGACCTAGGTATGATTGTTTCTGATGATCTTAAAGTAGCTAAACAGGTAGAAAAGGTGACAGCAAAAGCCAGAAGAATGCTTGTATGCATAGGGAGAGGAATGACTAGTAGAAAAAAGGAGGTCATAATGCCTCCAGAAACTTGTTCATTGCCAAATCCAATGTACTCTCCTCGATTCTCATCCTTCTGGACTTTTCTCCTGCCAAGCGACTACTCTGTGAATTGCATAGAGAGGCAGAGGTTCCTGAAATACCAAGAAATGCAGCCGGAGACCAAGAAAATGTGGCAGAAAGATACAGAAATATTTCCCATCATATTGGGTGCTACAGGCTTGATAAAGAAGAATTTCCAAGCACATTTTAATGAACTGCCCATACATGAAACATCTTACAAACTCCAGCAGGAGGCTCTGTTTGGCACGATGCAAGTAATACGCTGAATATTAGCAGTAAATGTGAGAGACTGAGATCATACTCCACATGCCATGGCTTAGAAGTGAGGTTCATGACTGTCATGGCATGCACAAAACTAATCTTCACAAATATATTCAACCATTAAACTAATCTTACAGACAATTTCTCAGGCAAAGGACCTCAGGATAGCTCATACCCTACATTTAGTGAAAAATTCCACTATAAGGAGCAGCTGACGCTCACATCACAGGTCAAGAAGCCTTACATACAATCCCATACAACATCTAAACATCCAAACCTACTCATAAAGCACAAAGCCTTACAATCATACACAAACATACAAAAGCGTCTTTTTAAATACCACTGAAAACCAGGTTATGTACTGCCGGAGCATCAGGTAAACACCTAAAACAGAAAACAAATGTGAAATCAAACGCTGAATAATTTAGCAACCCAATGGGGTTCACAATTACTTATTTATTTACATTCTCTTATATACTGTGCTATTCTGCATCAGTGTGGTTTACATTGAACAGGGCATTATAACTTGGAGATAACTATTTTACAGGGAACATGGGTTATGGAGGGTTAAGTGGCTTGCCCAAGACCACAAGGAGCACATGTGGGACTGGAAACCCCAGTCCTTCTGGCCCAAGGTTGCTGTCCTCTAGTGGGATTTGAACCCCTGACCTTCTGGCCTGAAGTACCTTGCCCCAACCACTAGGCCACTCCTCCACTCCATCTTATTGTTAAAGTTATAGCTCTCAGAGTTCCGCAGCAGCCCAACAACTCAGACGTTGATTTGGTCTCTGTACAGGATCAAGAATGACCTCTCCAGCTCAAACAGGAATGCAGTCTCCATACGGAATCAATCTCACAGCGGGGAACTAATCTATCCGGCAGTACATAACTTGGGTTTTCAGTGGTATTTAAAAAGACGCTTTTGTATGTTTGTTTATGATTGTGGTTTTATGTGCTATGTATGCAGTTGAGAATGGTAGATTGTAGTTAGAGATTGGCTTTTCCCAAGGGTATATTTGGTAGTACGTAAGGCTTTGTGCTTTACGAGTAGGTTTGGATGTTTAGATGTTGTATGGGATTGTATGTAAGGCTTCTTGACCTGTGATGTGAGCGTCAGCTGCTCCCTATAGTGGAATTTTTCACTAAATGTAGGGGATGGGCTATCCTGAGGTCATTTGCCTGAGAAATTGTCTGTAAGATTAGTTTAATGGTTGAATATATTTGTGAAGATTATTTATCTAAGAGCATATATTGGTTGGAATAGTTACGCTCTTACACGGCTATATTAAATAATGCACAAAACAAACCCATTTGGAGAAACTGCCCCAAACCAATCAGTTGCAGTTGGGTTTCCAGGGAAAGAGTTTAGTTCTAGACCTGCCCTTGTAATCTTTCCCACTACATTAGCTTTGAAAGATAAGATATTTATTTATTCACATTCTCTTATATACCGTGCTATTCTGCATCAGTGCAGTTTACATTGAACAAACTAAAATTACATTGAACAGGGTAATATAATTTGGAGATAACTATTTTACAGGGAACATGGGCTATGGAGAGTTAAGTGAATTGCCCAAGACCACAAGGAGCACCTGTGGGACTAGAAACCCCAGTCCTTCTGGCCCAAGGTTGCTTGTCCTTCTAGTGGGATTTGAACCCCTGACCTTCTGGCATGAAGTACCTTGCCCCAACTACTAGGCTACTCCTCCACTCTCTCTATGTTATGAGTGGAACTGGACTCAGGTTTGGCTTTTTTATGGGCACATTTCTGTTTTGGCTTGTTCTTCTTTCTGTACATTGATAAAACTATGGTGATCAGATTCATACATACTCTGCTTATAAACCTTTTGGACTAGTGCAACTCTCTTTTTTCTGGGTTCAGTATGCAGTCAAGAGGTTACAAATGGTTCAGAATGCAGATGTAAGGTTTCTCTCTAGGGCACATAAATATAATTATGCGACCCCTCCTCGAGTAACATTGGCTTCCGTTGTAGGTTAGAATTCAGTTTAAGATCTTGTTATTCACGCATTGTGCTTTTTATGTGGGAAGTCTAGGTTATTTTGCCTCTGCAGATCTTGCATTATCCTTTATGTCCATTAAAGTAATCACAACTTTATCAACATTGCCATCAACAACTGCTGTCAGATTAGAAAAGCATTTGTAGAATGGCTTTTGTCTCTCTCACCCCATTACTTTTTAGCAAATTGCCACAGCGCTTGTTTATTGCTCTAACCGCTATTAAATCATGACACTGCCATGTTCCATGCAAACTCCTCTCCTGAGTATGTTTAATCTACAAGTATGTTCCTAAGTGCACCACATATATGTTTAGGCATGACTTAATTTTATAAAAGGCTTTTATGCCTGTAAATCAGCATACAACATGTAGAAAAGTATTATAAAATTACCTCTTTAATGTCTATTAGTAATGAAATCCCACTGAAAATAAATGGTATCTGTGGGGAAAGTAATGAGCATGAAGAGGATAATTTTATAGAGAAACCTTCTTAGGCACTATTTTATAAAGAAAAGTAGGTGCCTACTTTTCTTTATAAAATATTAGTGCCTGGTTGAAAATGCACATTAATTTAAGGTATGATCGCTTATGCTAGCCCTAAGGCTGGTGTAAATACCTGCGCCTAGATTTCTGAAGAATGTGCGAATTATAGCATTTTATTATTCAGATGCTTAACTTTGTGCCCTATCCATGCATGCCCACAGTGAAATTGTGCACCATCACACTGATGCACAATTGTGCAGAATGTGGTCCATTCTGCAAGTCATGCAGACTTACAGAATGGACCACAGCACAAATGTTTAAAATGATTAAAAGGAGCAGTCACAGCGAGGGGGAGGTTGTTGTTCCTCCCTCTTTTGTATGACTGTTCCGACAAAAAATAAATCAAAAATTATATAATAATGGGATATAGGAGGTCTTTTGTATGCTAAGGTTTAGCATTATTTCTTGGATTTGAAAAGAGCCAGAGATAAATCCTGATGTATAGACTAAGGTAGTTTATTCAGGTACGGACAGATATTTAAAGCTTTAACTGGCCGGCCAAGAGGAGGCTGGCTGTTTTAGGGAGAAGATCGGAATATTCAGCAGCACTGTCTGCATGGTGTCACTGAGTATATCTGCAGACTATCCCAGCACTATTCAGTTAGGGCCCGATTCTGTCCCAGATGTAGATCCCCTCTGTGCATCCAGTATGAACTGGACACACACAGGGGATTGTGATTCTGATTCTGTGGGGCAGAATCACAAACAGTCCTGCATGTGCAGGCTGGGAGAGCGATTCTGTCTGGCCCGCACGTGCAGGACCGCACCCGGCTAACTCAGTCAGGGTTTTTAAATGGAGCCGCAGCGCTATGGCGTCATGTTGCCATGGCACTGTGGCTCCATTTAAAAGCCACGATGCCAGCCGCCAAGAACAAGAGTTTATTTCCCGCAGCCTGACCCCCGATCTGGCCTCCTAAGACTAGGGTCGGTCTGTGGGGAATAAACCCTGGCCCCCTCCCCCCATCCATGCCCTGGGCCTTCCAAAATGAAACATCCAGGGACTTTATTCCACCTCGGAGGTGGAAAAACTTCCCCAGACATTTTGTCAGCCTCGGAAGTACAAGGCAGACATTAGAATCGGCCTTGTATGTCCAGGGCCAGCGACCACCCACTGCCCATCCACTCTCCACCCCCATGCTACCCATTCTCCGCCCCCATCTAACTTCCCCACACAACTGGAGGGGAAGTTATTGGGGGGGGGCAGGTGAAGCTACGAATAGCGAGCTTGGACATCCCGTCGGGCCATCCATCCCTGCTATTTGTGGCTCAAAATAACCCCCTTAATGAAGTGGTGCTAACCAGATCAGTGCCGACACTAATCTGGTTAGCCCGATAGTCAGCCAAGACTTCTGCAGGCAACTTGGGCTGCCTAAAAGGCTGTCATATCTTGCAAAGTGCAGAAGTTCTAACTGAAAATCGGGCCAATCGGCTATGTGCCCAAAGTTACGGGTTAGCACTGCAAAGCTGATATATTCAGAGGCAGCTCCAGTCTAAATACTGCCACTGAATATTCCGCTGATATTTAAACATCAAGCTAACAACCATAACATTTTTAAATATCCCACTCTGAACATCAGCTCCTGAGATTTCATCAAAATTTGAGCTTCACCTCAGAGGTTTTCCATCCCTATTTGTTTCTGGTAAGAGTCAGATTGATAAATACTTTCCCATGGAATACCTCTATAGATAGCTTCTCATAGAGATAATTGTTTTGCCTCTGCTCTTTTCAGATCCTCTCCTGTTATTCCCAAACTAATCAATATACATAAAAAGTTATGCTTTACTATCTGTTAGGCCATGAGGACAGTTATGAAGGTCACATGGCTGCTTCTTTTCATTATAAATGCCTCCTTATGTAGCAATCTGAGAGAAAAATTGAAATGAGAAGGACTGAGAACACTCTTCAAATCAGGTTGGGAGGTCACTGGACCTAAACTACAGATTTACAGGAGAACAAAGTTCAGACTACTGCCCCCTTCTCTTGTTTGGGGGGTTAAAAATCTTACTCATTGGTGCTTTATCACTCTAAGGATTTTTGAAGTAAATTAGTAAGACAAATCTAACTAACATCAATTATAGATTAGTAATGCCTTGAGTTTGGGATGAAATAATTGACAATAATGCTTAATAGATTATTTTCCATAAGAATCCGGTTATAGTATTTACCTTTTCACAAAATACTGCATCTCTTCCTTTTGTTTCAATTGAATCTGCTTCCTGATCATTTCGTTGGGTGATGTTCTTGTATTATGAGACATATTTCCAGCAGAAAGTTATTTCACCAAATAAATCATCAAAACAATAACTGCATTTTACTGGGGTAGGCATAGAAATATTTTTGGTTCTTTTTCAAGTGATTTTCAGACTTTCCCCCTATTTTCAGTAATCTTTCTGGTTTGTTTCTCATATTTACAGCAGTTACGCTGCAGAGGAATTCAAAGTGACTGCAGCAACACGTGCCATTATAAGAAACACTGAAAGAGGAATACACCTTGCACAAACAGCCACTTGAATCCCATTTGCCTGGATTAATACAGCAATTTGCATCTGTCCTGACTCCTCCCCAGATGCTGACGCTGAGTGATCACATGACCGATGTCAGGAAAGGTAACCAGCCCAATACCTAATATCATACAGTAGAGGTGTTTTGCAGGTCTTGCTCCTTGGGGCAACTCCAGGGGCACCTCGAGAACTCCCATGCTCTTGTCAAGTCTTCCAAGACTTTCCTTGATTGGTAAGTGTACCTCCACTCCTAGTGCTCTAAGGTTTCGGTTGACCTCTCTACTCCTCCTAATGTGTTCAATTCCTACAATCTGGTCTGCTTATCATCCTGGTCCTAATGCTCCTTTCCCACCTTCTGTCTCCCGCAATTTCAGTAATCTGATTTACTGTTGAATTACCTCCAATCCTGGCTCCCCCCAGCCGTGATTCCCCCTAACCATGGCCCCTTTTGTTATGGGCTACTTAACTTCAGATCCCTCTGTTCAAAGACAGCTCTTCTTCATGAACTTATCTCACAGTATTCTTTTGATTTTCTTTTCCTAACTGAAACTTGGCTCAAACTGGGGGATGAACCTCTTCTTAATTATTGCTTGCCTGCCAACTACTCGTTCCTTTCCACACCTCGGATTGTGTGCACTGGTGGTGGTGTCGCTGCTATCTGCTGCTCTTCTCTCGCTATTACCAAACTTCCCTCTGCATTACCTGGAATCTCTGCTTCTTTGCCTTTCTGTGCAACCCGAGGTTCACTCCCATATACTCCATGCACCACCGTTAATATCTGTCTCTCTCTGGGATTCACTTCTGCTCACTATCTCTGAGGCCCTCCTTCACTTTCCCAATCTCTATATTCTAGATGACTTCAATATTAATGTTGACTCCCCAGCTACAGCCCATCATGTACTCTTTCTAACTTACCTTTCTGACCTCCAGCTCACTCAACATGTCAACTTCCCCATACATTCAGCGGGTCATACTCTTGATCTCATTCTTTCCACCCCCAGTGCCTCTTCTATTACCACACAACTCTCTTCTTTCCCTTTTCCCTTGACAGATCATTACCTGGTCCACTTCCTTCTTCCCTCTTCTCTTTCTGCCCTAGCCCTAGCTAAGCACCCCCCCCCCCACCCCAAACTACAGCTCCCTCCAGATATTCCTGCAAACTCTCTCCGAACACCCCAGCATCCTTTCCTTAAGCAGACTGTAATTTTCCCTCCTGATTTCCAGTCTCTTTCGTATTGACACTCAGGTTCATTATGTCATACCTCTCTTATTTCTGCTCTTGATCAGGTTGCCCCACTTTGACCAATTTACCTTAAGCCACATCAACATCAACCCTGGTTTTATCTTGGCTTTTGGCTTACATATACTCAACTTCATTGCTCTGAATACCATTGGAGGAGACATTGCTCCCTGGAAGTGCTACAGTCCTTCCAGCAGCCTCATAAGACCTACTGCGCCATGATCTCAGCTGCAAAAAAGGGCTATTACTCTTCTCTTATTACTTCCTCTTCTTCCCAGCTGAAACAACTCCACTCTATCCTTTCTGGTCTATCTAAGTCTCCATCCCAGCACCTGATGACTGTTAACCAACCATCCCCATCACAATTGGTTATCTGCTTCCATGATAATGTCTTGTCCTTGCAGTATGATTTCCTATCATTCTCTCCTTTTGTCACATCCAGCCCTCCTGCTTCCCCTCCTACTTCTCCTCCCTCTCTGATGCACACTTGGGATACTTTCACTGCTGTACCTAGTACTGCTCTCTCTATGGTTCTCTCCACTTCTCAGAAAACAACCTGTTCTTTGGATCCTATCCTATCATCCTGGCTTTCCATCCCTTCTCTCGCAGTTTTACCCTTCTCTCTCACTATTATCAACAACAGCTTCTCCACAGGCTTATTTCCCTCTACCTGGAAACAAACCATAGTGCATCCCCTACTAAAGAGCCCCTCTCTAGACAAATCAGTTCCTGCCAATTACAGACCCGTCTCCAATTTACCTTTTCTGTCTAAATTACTTGAGAAACTTGCTTTCCAACAATTAGACCCACACTTTGAAGCCACCAATTCTGTCCACCCTGCCAATCTGATTTCCATCCTGGCCAATCCACTGACACTATTTTTAAGTCAATCCTCAGCAAGATTCCCCACAACTGGGATCATGGGAACATCACTCTTGCTGCCTCTCTGGACCTGTCCTTGACTTTTGACCTTGTTAATCATGATCTTCTCCATGCATCTCTGCATGAAGTCAGTCTTTGTGGTACTGTCCTCAACTGCTTTAGCTCTTTCCTTTCATGATGCTCTTTTAAAGTCACTAAGGGTTCTCTGTCCTCCCTGACTATCCTCTTTTATGTGATGTTCTCTAAGGCTCAGTCCTGGCCCCTCTCTTCTTTAATGTTTTCCTTGCTCCACTTGCTCTTTTCATCCAACTGCTTGGTATCTCATTCTATTTCCATGCTGATGGCATTCTTCTACTCTGCCACACTAGCCCTTTTACTCCAGACCTTTCACCCATGAATGTCTGCCTTATCTGTGTTGCTTCTTATTTAAGCACTCATCACCTCAAATTCAATCCCTCCAAGATCACAGCAACTTAGCTTTCTGGTCCATTACCCATTCCTTCTGTTTCACCTACTCTTGACAATGCTCACATTACTCTTACACCTTCTTTCCACTATCTAGAAACAAAGAAACATAGAAATATGATGACAGAAAAAGACCACATGGCCTATCTAGTCTGTCCTTCCATATCAACAACTACAACAGTTTCCTTTTTACCTTTAGAGATCCTCTGTGTTTGGCCCATGCTTTTTTGAATTCAGTTACTGTCCTCATCTCTACCACCTCCACTGGGAGACTATTCCATGGATACACTACTCTTTCCGTAAAGAAATATTTCCGCATATCACTCCTGAATCTATCTCCCTTCACCCTCATCCCATGTTCCCTCATAACAGAACTTGCTTTCAATTGAAAGAGGCTCTCTCCCTGAACATTTATGCCATGGAGGTATTTAAACATCTCAATCATATCACCTCTATCCCGCCTTTCCTCTAAGGTGTACATATTAAGATCCCTAGGTCTGTCCTCATATGTTTTATAATGAAGACCACTAATCATTTTAGTAATCACCCTCTGCATCGACTCTATCCTGTTCACATCCTTTTGAAGGTGTGGTCTCCAGAATTGCACACTATACTCCAAATGAGGTCGAACCAAAGACTTATACAGAGGCATTATCATCTCCTTTTTTCTGCTAGCCATTTCTCTCAGTATGCACACAAGCATCCTTCTAGCTTTTGCCGTCGCCTTTTCTACCTGTTTAGCTACTTTAAGATCATCAGACCCAACCACGCCTAGGTCCCGCTCTTCTTTAGTGGAAAAAGTACTTCACCCCCTATACTATATTGCTCCCTTGGATTGCTGCAGCCCAATGCATGACCTTACATTTTTTAACATTAAATCCCAGCTGCTAAATTCTAGACCATTCTTCAAGCTTAGCTAGATCCCTCCTCATATTATCTATACCTTCCTGGGTGTCTACACTATTGCAGATTTTGGTATCATCCGCAAAGAGGCAAACCTTACCCGACAGCCCTTTCGCTATATCACTAACAAAGATGTTAAAAAGAATCGGACCAAGGACAGATCCCTGGGGCACACCACTGGTAACATTCTTCTCCTCAGAGAGAGTTCTGCTTACCTGTACTCTTTGTCGCCTCCCACCCAACCAATTTCTAACCCAAGCAGTAACTTTAGGGTCCATCCCTAGGGTGCTCAGTTTGTTTATAAGTTGCCTGTGAGGAAGTGTCAAAGGCTTTACTGAAATCTAAATACACCACATCTAGGGCTCTCCCTCAGTCCAACTCCCTTGTCACCCAGTCAAAGAAATCAATCAGATTTGTCTGACAAGACCTGCCTCTGGTGAATCCATGCTGCATTGGATCCTGTAATCCGCTGGACTCCAGAAACCTCACTATTTTCTCTTTCAGCAGCGTTTCCAATAATTTACTCACCACCGAAGTTAAATTAACCGGCCTGTAGTTTTCAACCACATCCTTACTTCTGCTTTTGTGTAAAGGCACCACATGAGCCTCTCTCCAGTCCTTTGGCACCACTCCCGACTCCAACGAGGCATTGAAAAGGTCAGTCAGTGGAGCTGCTAGAACTTCCCCAAGTTCCTTCAGTATTCTAGGGTGTATCCCATCCATTCCCATCGCTTTGTCTACTTTAAGTTGAGCTAGTTTCTCATGAACACAGTCTTCTGACAATTGTTCAAGATGTCCCTCGCTTCTGTTCCTGTTTGTGGGTGTTTTCTGAGGTACTGCTCCTGGTTCTTCATCTGTGAACACAGAACAGAAATATTTGTTAAGAAATTCTGCTTTATCCTTATCAGCTTCTACATATTCCTCCCCTGCACCCTTGAGTCTGTCAATACCACTTTTGCCCTTCCTCTTCTCACTAACATATCTGAAAAATGTCTTATCCCCCCATTTTATTGCATTGGCTATTTCCTCCTCCTTTTGAATCTTTGCCTTCCTGACTACTTTGCTAGCTTCTCTAAGTTTTTCCAAATACAGATGCCTGTCTTCCTCTCTCTGTGATCTCTTGTATTTCATGAAGGCCTCCCTCTTTTTCTTCACTTTTTCAGCTAATTCTTTCAAATTCCATAGCGGTCTCCTTTTCCTTTTACCTTTATTTACCATTTTAACAAAAAGGTTGGTTGCCCTTAAAATATCCCTTTTCAGTTTTGCCCACTGTTTTTCTACATCCCTCAGCTGTTCCCATCCCACTAACGACTCCCTGAGGTATTGGCCCATCTTGGTAAAGTTAGTCTTCCTAAAGTCTAAGATCCTTACCTTTGAATGGATTCTAAAAGCCCTAGTCCTAATACTGAACCACAACATCTGGTGATCACTAGATGCAAAATGATCTTGGAGTCATCTTAGACTCCTCTCTCTCTTTTCATGATCATATCAGCCTAGTTGTGCAGTATTCCTTCTTTTAACTTGTGATAAGGAAGCTTATCATAGCTCAGGTAGGAGCTATAGAAAAGATGATGTGACTCTGAACAAGCAACCTGTCAGTTCTGGTAGAAGTAAGAAAACAGAGTTTTCACCTAAAAGACTACCAGTCCCAGAATGCACCAAGTTTCCAGCAGCCATGAGAGGGGCTGAAGTGAGAAAACGTGTGTGCAATCAAGAGAGCTATGAGGTAATCCCTAAGCACTCATCTCAAAGGGCAGGGCCTGATTCAACACAGCTGCGCTGTGTTAGGGAGGAGCACACATTAGGACAGAATAAGAATAGAGCTTATTCTTCAGATAACGGCTACAGAAAAAGCTTCAGGGAGAGCTTCAAGAACAGCTTCAGGAAGAGATACAGAGACAGAGACAGCAACGGCTACAAGCTCAAGCCCCAGTATCACCTGGAAAAACAGAAGCCAAGCCAAGCAGATAGAGAAAGAAGGAAACTCTCTGGAAGGAAGAGAAGAAAGCCCATTGGCAGGTCTGGGAGAATCCAAGGCAGTACCTATACTGGGAGGTATTCCAAATGCCAGCAGATTCCATTGGACTGGAGTGTCCCAGAGGAATGGAATGGCAGAGATAGGAATCACCAGTGGCTACCTGGAAGAGAGAAGACTGCACGTGGAAGGGACTTTCAGACCAAGGCCAGAAGGTATGTGAGAGGAGATCCAGTGTCCAGGGATCAAGATTGGAAGGCTGGACATCAGAATTGGATTACATACTGGCCAGGCTATACAGAGAGGAATAATGATATCAGGAGAGGCTCAGGTATGAACACTGATCCAGACCCTATCTATAATAGAGAATGGCAGCAAGGGAATAAGTATTCTCATGATAGTGCCTTAATGAAAGACTCGTCTGTGCCAATGTATGATAGTGACCCTATGCTGATTGATGAAGGGGGAGATACAGCAGATGAAAGTACAGTTTACATGGACTGTTCTCTATCTAAATGCTATTGCTAGCTTTCTGTGAGCAAACACATCAGCCATCACAAAGAAACCTAACTTTGTTCTTTATTTCCACTGCAAACAGCTCTTAAAGCAGGATTTGGGTTCACACAGTAGCAGCCAGCCAGCTAAAGGCTTACAGCTGATCAATTGATAGTAATTAAAGCTGCACCTGATTGTGTGTGTGAGCAAGGGAGAATCACTGCTGAGATCTGCATGGAAAATAAGCAGAAGTTAACCTAACAAGCAAAGTTTATTCTTTTCTTTGTGCCTTTGTATTTGGTAATTATTTGCTAAGAAAACATTAGCTAATTGCCTGACAAGCTGAAGGTTGTTTTCTGGTTTATTTTGTGACTTTTTGTTATCCATTTAAACACTGCAAGCAAGTAACCTCATTTATATTGCTATCAAGCATACATGTGCTGGGTGAATTAAACCCCATCAATAAAAGAAGTATTTTATTGACCTTACCACTTGGTTTCACAACTCAATTATTGTCATCAGCTGTGTTTGGGAGTGAATGAACTACAATACCCACAATACCTTGCCAGAATCATATGAATATATGCATCGTCAAGATTGTGTAAGTTCTCATCCTAGGCAGCCGTCTGACAAATGGCGTAGTTTTTCGGATTGCTCTTGCACCAAGAGGATTTACTTGTTGTGGATTACAAATAAAAGTCAAGTTTAAAGCTGTAAGAAGATTTCTTTCCCTCATCTGCACTTTGGAAGAAAAGTGGTTGTTCCAGGAAGCTGTCCCAGATGAAAAGACCCTGTGCAAAAGCTGGATTCATCACTGAGACAAGGTAATATGTACCTGGGCATGTCTAGTGGTGGATGTGTGTAAGCACAGGGGGTAATTGAAAAAAAAAAAAAAAAAGAGTTGGAAAAAAAAACCACACCTGGTTGGAAGGTGCTGCTCTTTGGTTTTTTTTTTTCTTTATTTCTTGCAGGGGTCAAGATGGATCCGACGGAGATGGCTCAGTGGATGGCAGCCCAATTCAGCAAGCAGCAGGAGCTATCACAGCAGGCCCAGGACACTGCTATGAAGGCCTTAATGGAACAGCAGAAACCAGTGCTTGATCTGTTGCAAGCTCTAGTACAGCTGCAGAGCCAAAGTGGAACAGATGCAAGACCAGCAGTTAGTACTGGTACACCACTTGTGGACACTGTGGGACTCAATCAAGGGATTGGGGCATTTAATTTTGGGAAATTAACTCCAGATGATAATGTTGATGATTTTCTAGAGTCTTTTGAAAGAGTGGCACAGGCTTTAGCATGGCCAGAGACCCAGTGGGCAGTAAGGCTGGCAGCCTCATTAACTGGTGAGGCACTAGCAGCTTACAGAGCAATGCCAGCAGCCCAGGCTTTGATTTATAAGGATGTAAAGGCAGCTATTAGAGATCGCCTAGGGTTGTCTATTTCAGAGTATAGGCGAATGTTTAGAGCTGTTACATTGAGAGTGGGTGAGACACCCAGGGCTCTGAGTCAGAGAATTAGAAGTTTAGCTGTAAAATGGTTGGAGCCTGAGCAAAAGACAGTAGAAATGTTATTAGATATTATAATGCTGGAACAATTTATGCTTGGGGTACCTAAAGATTTGAATGTTTTTCTTATACAGCAAAATTGCCAAAATCTTGGAGAGGCAACCATGCTAGCAGAAAGATTCTTGGAAGCCACGCAGGCTTGCCATAGAATGGGTGGCCCTCTAAAGATGGATGCTGAGGCTAGAGATGCTGTATCAGAAAAGGGAATAATTAAGAATGTTTTTGAAAATGAATGTACTGTATCAAACCAGATGACACAGTGGAATAGAAAGAAATGTTTCAAGTGTGGAAAATTGGGACATTTAGAGAAGAGATGCCAGACACACACTAGTTTAATGGGTCTGGATTTAAAACAGCCCAAGGAAGGATTTCTTTTGATGGTTGATGTGCAGGGAATTACCACAAATGCATTATTAGACTCTGGGGCAGACCAGAGTATGATGTCAAAAAGGCTTTGGAAGAGGATAGAGGCCCAAGAAAGATTTGTGCCTAGAACCCCTGAAAGCCAAGTTCACATCAGATGCATTCATGGTGCTGCATCATCATATCCCAACCTATAGGCTAAAGGTTAAGTGCCTAGGGAAACAAGAGGAAGTCCTATTAGCAGTGGTGCCTAGGCTACCCTTTGATTTGGTTCTAGGAAGAGACTGGCCAAGATTTAAGCAGGGTCTAGTGGAAGGACTAGGAAAGAAGGAGGGAGAAGGTTTAATGGTAGTAGCTCCCGGGCCTTTATTTGGAAGTCCTCAGACCCCAGCTAAAAAGATGGTTAAGCATCCAGAAGACCAAGCTACCCCAAAGCAGATATTCGTCCTAAAGTACCATAAGGTCTCCGAGAAAGCCCAAGCTCCTAAGCGGGCAACCCCTCAGTCTGCTGGGTTTGACCTATGCAGCATAGAGAATGTGACTGTACCTAGCCAAGGGAGAGCCCTGGTTGACACCGGTCTCCAAGTGGAAATACCAATTGGATGTTATGGGAGAGTAGCCCCAAGGTCCGGATTAGCCCTTAAATTTTTCATCGATGTGGGTGCGGGAGTAATTGATCCCGATTACAGGGGCAATATTAAAGTTCTGTTTAACTTTGGACAGAATGAGTATCATGTGAAGACAGGAGACAAAATTGCCCAATTGATCTGTGAGAGGCTGGGTTTTCCACCTGTGGAGGAGGTCACATCCCTAGAGAATTCTGAACGTGGAGCCAAAGGCTTTGGTTCTACTGATGTCAAAGGGGTTAAAAGCTTAGCTGCCACCTGTGCCCGAGAGAGGGAGGTAAGTGAAGAGGAAGATTTGGGACCCCAGGTATCTGATTGTAAAGAAAAATCAGAGCCCCAAATAGGTGAGGACCTGACAATGGTACAACAGGAAGAAATTAGGAAGTTGCTTAAGGAATTCCCAGATGTGTTGACACCCATACCTGGGGAGACCCATTTGGTGGCCCATGAAATAATAACTCCACCTGGGAAATTGGTTCGTCAAAGGCCATACCGCTTGCCTGAAGCCAAAAGACAGGAGGTGGTGGCACAAGTCCAGGAGATGTTAGATATGGGGGTAATAGAGGAGTCAAAGAGTCCCTGGAATAGCCCCATAGTCCTGGTGCCGAAGCCTGATGGATCCTTAAGATTTTGTATTGACTTCCGGCAGGTAAACGCCATATCAGTTTTTGATGCATATCCAATGCCAAGAATTGAGGAGCTGTTAGACCAGCTGGGACAGGCTCAATACTTAACCACCCTTGATATGACAAAAGGATATTGGCAAATCCCTCTCACCAGGGAGTCGAAGCCGAAGACTGCGTTCAGCACCCCCGTTGGCCTTTTCCAGTTCAAGAGGATGCCTTTCGGACTGCATGGAGCAGCAGCTACCTGCCAAAGGTTAGTGGATCAGGTACTTCGACCCCACCAAAGTTATGCTTTTGCATACATGGATGATGTCATAATCCATAGTAACACCTGGGCGGAGCATTTGAAGAGGATCAGGGCAGTCTTGTGCTCTATGAAGCAAGCGGGAATCACTTTAAACCCGAAGAAGTGTGCCTTTGCAAATAGGGAGGTAAAATACCTAGGCCACCTAGTGGGAAGAGGAAAAATTAAACCTCTATTAAGCAAAATAGATAGCATCAGGAATTTTCCTCCTCCAACAACAAAGAAACAACTAAGAAGTTTCTTAGGACTTATTGGATACTACCGCCGGTTTATACCGCAATTCGCAGAGAAAAGTGCCATTTTTACGGATATGCTGCGAAAGAATTGTCCAAACCAGATAAAGTGGACACCAGAAGCTGAAAAAGCGTTTTCAGTATTAAAAGAAAAATTGTGTACAGGACCGGTACTGAAAGGAGTAGACTTCAAGAAACCCTTTCTGGTTCAAACCGATGCATCAGATGTGGGGCTAGGAGCGGTCCTATCCCAGTGCCATGATGGGGAGGAGCATCCTGTGATGTACCTGAGCAGGAAGTTGTCACCGGCTGAACAAAAGTATTCCACGATAGAAAAAGAGTGTTTGGCTATCAAGTGGTCAGTGGAGGCGTTAAGGTTTTACCTTACAGGGAGAAAGTTCCAGTTGGTCACGTACCATGCCCCACTTAAGTGGTTGCAGCAAATGAAGAACCACAATGCCAGGTTGACACGCTGGTACATGGCCTTACAGGCGTTTGATTTTCAGGTTGAACATCGTGCCGGGAAGTTACACAAGAATGCGGATGCACTTTCCTGTATTACGGACTGTAGAGAAGAAGTTTCACCAGTAAAACCAGTCCATAATAACTTAAGCAGGGGGGTATGTGATAAGGAAGCTTATCATAGCTCAGGTAGGAGCTATAGAAAAGATGATGTGACTCTGAACAAGCAACCTGTCAGTTCTGGTAGAAGTAAGAAAACAGAGTTTTCACCTAAAAGACTACCAGTCCCAGAATGCACCAAGTTTCCAGCAGCCATGAGAGGGGCTGAAGTGAGAAAACGTGTGTGCAATCAAGAGAGCTATGAGGTAATCCCTAAGCACTCATCTCAAAGGGCAGGGCCTGATTCAACACAGCTGCGCTGTGTTAGGGAGGAGCACACATTAGGACAGAATAAGAATAGAGCTTATTCTTCAGATAACGGCTACAGAAAAAGCTTCAGGGAGAGCTTCAAGAACAGCTTCAGGAAGAGATACAGAGACAGAGACAGCAACGGCTACAAGCTCAAGCCCCAGTATCACCTGGAAAAACAGAAGCCAAGCCAAGCAGATAGAGAAAGAAGGAAACTCTCTGGAAGGAAGAGAAGAAAGCCCATTGGCAGGTCTGGGAGAATCCAAGGCAGTACCTATACTGGGAGGTATTCCAAATGCCAGCAGATTCCATTGGACTGGAGTGTCCCAGAGGAATGGAATGGCAGAGATAGGAATCACCAGTGGCTACCTGGAAGAGAGAAGACTGCACGTGGAAGGGACTTTCAGACCAAGGCCAGAAGGTATGTGAGAGGAGATCCAGTGTCCAGGGATCAAGATTGGAAGGCTGGACATCAGAATTGGATTACATACTGGCCAGGCTATACAGAGAGGAATAATGATATCAGGAGAGGCTCAGGTATGAACACTGATCCAGACCCTATCTATAATAGAGAATGGCAGCAAGGGAATAAGTATTCTCATGATAGTGCCTTAATGAAAGACTCGTCTGTGCCAATGTATGATAGTGACCCTATGCTGATTGATGAAGGGGGAGATACAGCAGATGAAAGTACAGTTTACATGGACTGTTCTCTATCTAAATGCTATTGCTAGCTTTCTGTGAGCAAACACATCAGCCATCACAAAGAAACCTAACTTTGTTCTTTATTTCCACTGCAAACAGCTCTTAAAGCAGGATTTGGGTTCACACAGTAGCAGCCAGCCAGCTAAAGGCTTACAGCTGATCAATTGATAGTAATTAAAGCTGCACCTGATTGTGTGTGTGAGCAAGGGAGAATCACTGCTGAGATCTGCGTGGAAAATAAGCAGAAGTTAACCTAACAAGCAAAGTTTATTCTTTTCTTTGTGCCTTTGTATTTGGTAATTATTTGCTAAGAAAACATTAGCTAATTGCCTGACAAGCTGAAGGTTGTTTTCTGGTTTATTTTGTGACTTTTTGTTATCCATTTAAACACTGCAAGCAAGTAACCTCATTTATATTGCTATCAAGCATACATGTGCTGGGTGAATTAAACCCCATCAATAAAAGAAGTATTTTATTGACCTTACCACTTGGTTTCACAACTCAATTATTGTCATCAGCTGTGTTTGGGAGTGAATGAACTACAATACCCACAATACCTTGCCAGAATCATATGAATATATGCATCGTCAAGATTGTGTAAGTTCTCACCCTAGGCAGCCGTCTGACAAACTCCATCACATTAGGATAATCCATTCTTTCCAGTCTTACTGTCTTTGTTGTTTCTCTTGTTCTCTCTTGCCTTGACTACTGTAATTCTGTCCTGGCTAGCCTCCCCTAGTATGAACTTCGTCATCTCTAATTCATACAACACACAGCTGCTAGACTGATTTTCCACGTTTCATGCTTTAACCATGCTATCTCCTTGCTCATCCACCTACATTGGCTCCTGGTTCCATTTGGCATCCAGTTTAAGATTCTTTGCCAGGTTCCTAAGACATTTCACACTGGTCTTCCTCAATACCTCTCCTCCCTTGTCATACTACATACTCCCCATCGCTCAATCCTCATTATCCACATGAATCGACTTCTTCCCCCCCCCCCCTTCTCAAGCACATTTAGAATCTACTCATCACTCCACATTTACTTCCTCGGTCCCTTTTTCTGGAATAATCTCCAGCCCCCCTTTCCCTCTGGTTAGAACCATCATCCCTGAATTAAAATCATTGCTCAAGACCATCTATTTTTCACAGCATATAACCTCCCACCTGACCTCTCCCCCGCCCATGATCCTGCCCTCCCCTATACTTACTGTTCTATCTGCTGTGTCTTTTTCTTTGTTAAGTTACCCCTTTTGATGTTTCATGCTGTTTCCTGTCCATCATTGTCGTTCCTTTCTGTGTGTTTTTAAATTTGTGTTTACTAATTTGTAAACCACTCTCTTGTCCCCACTAAGGGCGATATATCATGTTTTAATAAATGAAATAAATGAAATATTCACATTAATAATATTTTTAATGTGCAGTAGAACTTCACATGTTCTAATTGATTTATGAAGCATTAATGCTTAGGTTAACATGAGTTAAACTGATTTAATGCACACTACATTTATGAGTTAGGAGCTGTGCCTTCCACGTAAAGTGGAAATAGTTACTATCTGCTAACTGCTAATGTGGCAGATAACATGGTGCAGTTAATGTCACCTCACAGGTATAGCTAATTGTATTTCATTGTCTGCTATGCAATTAACACACATTAACAATTTTTTCTCAGTGTTAACTGATAAGGAAACTGCTGTAAATACCCCAGTAGTTAGGGAGTAATTTTACAAAGGTTTTTTCTGTATATATGCATAAAAAAGCTTTTAATAAAATTACCTCTACTTAAAAGAGAGTGCTATACCAAGTGGGCACATGCATTTATGTAGGCATGTTCATGGGCATAATTTGTGTGGAACATGGGCGGACTAGTGAATTACATGCATTGTTTATAAATTATGTGTATACCTACTCTCGACCTGGTGTAAATATATATGAAAAAAAGCTGAAAAACGTGTCATTCTCCATACAATGGGCTACAAACAGAGCTTCCAAGTGTTATTTTACAAGCTGACTTCTATGTTCAATTACACATGAGTGAAACATTCTTTTCATTTGGCTAATGAAAGTAAGAGCAGAGGGCTATGTTATCACATATAGCACTATACTTGCCCTACAATCATATTGAAATGTTAAGAGGATATCCATTTGAATGTGTGAAACATGCATATAAAAGGGTCCTTTTTTTCTGATGGAATTGTGTCAATCTTTATATTTATCTTTATTGCCAAACTTGATATACCGCTTTGGTCAAGACATATAAGCGGTTTACAATAATTTAAAAGACTACGCTCCCTAACTAAAAGAAAAAGAACGCCATAATAAAAAGATAGGACAGAGGGAAAAGGATAGTGCAGACAAACAATAGAATACTACAAACACAACAAACCAAACTCAGGAGGGGAGGGTGGTGGGAAAATCAAAAGCTTGTTGAAATAGATGGGTTTTTAGTAAATCTTTAAACTTTGAGTAGGAGGATTCTAGACGGAGGGAAGAAAGAAGGGCGTTCCAAAGGACAGGGCTAAGGAAAAAGAGAGCTGCATGGCGGGTTTGTTCTAGATGAGCCTGAGATGGTGACGGTAAACACAAACGGTTTGCATGTAGGGAACGCAACTGACAGTAAGGCGTGTGGAGGGAAATGAGATTGTATAAATATAATGGAGTAGATGTATGAATAACTTTATGTGTCAGAATGAGAAATTTGTATTTAAACCGGAAACAAAGGGGCAACCAGTGAAGATGACAAAGAATAGGGGAAACATGGTCAAAACGACGGGCAAATGTAATGAGATGAGCAGCGGTATTCTGTATCAGTTGAAGATGTTGCAATTGATAAGCAGGCAAATTAGCCAAAAGGACGTTACAATAATCCAGTCTACTAGTGATTAGTGCCAACACCAAAGTGACCAAGGAACTAGGGGGAAGAAAAGAATGAACAGCTCTGATTCGACGTAATGCTGCAAAAGAGTGACGGGTAAGATATGAAATATGGGCTTGAAATGAGAGGGAGGAATCTAAGACTACCCCCAAATAACAGAAAGAAGTGATGAGAGGAATCGGAGTCTGATCAATTGAAGGTGCTAAAGTTGGACAGGAACTACTTAGGGAAACCCACATTGCAGTAGACTTAGAGGGATTTAAGTGTAAAAAATTAGAGGAAAGCCAGGACGCAACACGGGAAAGACACTGGTTCAACTGAGAAAGGTCCAACTGAGCAGGTGAGGTGTGAAATAGAAAAATGATATCATCAGCATATATATATGTAGAAACAGGGAACTGTTGGATCAAGAGTGGAAGTGGAGAAAGAAAAATATTAAACAATAATGGGGAAAGAACAGAACCCTGTGGCACCCCACAGGGAAGAGACAAGGAAGAAGACGACTGATTATTGACAAATACAGAAAAAGAACGGGCTGTGAGAAAGGAACGAAACCAGTTCCACACTATACCATGTATACCAGAATCGTACAAGCGGGAGAGAAGAGTTTTATGATCCACTAAATCAAAAGCGGCGGACAAATCCAAAGACACAATAAGGGTGATGTCGCCACGGTCATGAGCGACATGAATTTCATTTAGCATGGCCAAGAGGACCGTCTCGGTACTATGACCCGAACGAAAACCTGCTTGTCGAGGATGCAGAGAGTTAGTTGTTTCAACATGGGAATTAATTTGTAGGAAAACAAAACGTTCGAGCAGCTTGGCCAGAAAAGGGAGATTTGATACAGGCTGCCAATGGGCAGGCTCAGAAGGATCCAAAGAAGGCTGTTTTAAGAGAGGGCGGACTATAGCGGACTTCCATGCAGAAGGAAAGATACCCGTAGCTAAACTATTATTCATGATGGTAACCATAATAGGGACAAGTTCTAAGGTTGGCTCCGCCAACCAACGAGATGGGATAGGGTCAAGCTGGCCAGTTGTTTTTCTGGACTTGGAGAGAAGCTGTACCAATTCAGCAGAGGAAATAGGGGAAAAGGAGGACCAGACATGGGCAAGAGCCCGATTTGAAGGGGAAGATGGTGACTCAATGTACTCTGGACAAGACAAGTTGTCAGAAAGAGCCAAAGCAGGAGAGGAATCTGACAAAGAAGTCAAAGGTGAGGGAGGAGAGCTAGTGAATGAGGAACGCAAGTTGAGAACTTTGTCTACGAAAAAAGAAGCCAGTGTTTGTGGCGCTGGAGCTTTAGTGGATAAAGGGAAAGACACAGAGGTAGATGAGAGCTGACGCAGTATTGTAAAAAGTTGCTTAGAGGAATGAGCTGCCTCAGTAATGGCAGTAGAATAGAAGGAGCGCTTAGCAGACTGCACAGCTACACGATAGGTGGCATAAAGCTGTTTAAACTGACTAAGAGACTCTTGTGATGGATGTTTAGACCAATGATGTTCTGCTTGCCTGAGTTGGGTATGCTGAAGGTGTAAGCCAGAGTGATACCAGGGAGAATGGACCCGGGGAGGAGCCCTAGAGCTGAGGCAGAGAGGAGCTACTTTATCCAAAGCTTCAGTAAGAACAGAATTCCATAGAAAAGCTTGGGTGTCGGGAGAGGAGGCAGCAAAATCGGCTGGAAAAAGGGAGGGAGCAGCTGGGAAAGCACTAAGCATTTCTGGAGTAAGGCAACGGTACAAGCGAGGCAGAGCCTGCAATGTAGACACCTCAATAGAACCCGAGGGAGTGTGAGTTACAGAAAATGAAATACAAAAATGGTCAGACCATGGAACAGAGTGGGTAACAGGGGTAGAAAGCAGAGGAAGCAGAGTAGGGGGTGAAAGCACTAAATCAAGAATGTGACCAGCTACATGAGTGGGCCCAGTGACATGCTGTTGAAGAGAGAGGTCATTCAAAAGATTCTGAAAAATCTGATCTTTTGATCTACAAGGAGCATCCATATGGATGTTAAAATCACCTAATATAATAATATTAGGGAAATGAAGGACCAACTCGGAGAGAGCCTGTAAGGTTGCCTCCCAACGGGGAGTAGAGAGAGTAGGAGGGAGGTAAAGTAGCAGAAAAAAGAGTGGAGGAGAGGATTGCAGACGAAGGAGAAGACATTCAGGGAGAGTAATCCCAGGGGGTGAAATCTCTTCAAGAACCACCAAAGAACGATAGAGGACGGCTACACCACCTCCTGATCTACCCAACCGATGAGACGAAAGAGCTGAGTAGCCGGAGGGAAGCGAGCTAGACAGAACAGGACTGTCACCTTCTTTAAGCCACGTTTCAGTAAGGAAGCATAAATCATAGGAGTGACTATGAATAAGATCCTGAACCAACAGTGGCTTATTTCGAAGGGACCTGCAATTAAGTAGAGCAAGACTGAGTGTCAGAGTTAAAACCAAGGAGGACACTCTCAATGCAGGGGGGTGGGGAGAGGATAAAACCCTCTGTCGCTTACATAAAATCAAATTTGACAATGGAATCTTGAATGAAATCCAAGGAGCCACTGCCTTTAATATAACAAATGCCTTTAAGGATGACATGTTCCAACAGTGTGGAACAGGATGAAGGACTGAAAAAAGGGGAAGATACCAAGTTATTACCCATCGTGTTGGGTACAACAGGCTGGAAAGATTTCCAAACACACCTTGATAAATTACCCATACATGATACAGTACATCTTACAAACTCTAGAAGGAAGCTCTCTTTGGTATGATGCAAGTACTGTACTGGGCATTAGCAGCAAATTTGAGAAAGGATCATACTCCACATACCCTAGCTTAGGAATGAGGTTCATGACTGTTATGGTATGCACAAAACTAAATACCAGTATCAAAATAAACTCTTAGGGGTATGTTTACTAAACTGTGGTAAAATCACTGGCAGTAAGAGCAGCATTAAGGTGCCTGAAGTCATATAAGGCAAGGTGCCCTAAGGTGGACAGCATGCACCTTAAGGCAGGGAAATGGTTGTAACCCAAACGCTGGATAGAGCACCAAGGAATTTTAATGTAAAGATGATGGAAAAAGGACAGGTGGGAGTTGATGGACCTGCCATGTTGGTCCTATGTGGCAGCCAGTAAAGTGGACGAGCATGTGGAAGGCAGATGTACCAATGCATAGGGTGGTACTAATGTAAAGTGCTGCAATGACAGTGTGTGGCATAAGATGGGGAAGACGAGTAATTGATCTGGTTCCTGGTGACCCACGGGGTGGTGACCATATCCACCGGTTGCAGTGATTGGAACAACGATGGATATGCCGTCTGAAGACTGTTTCCCCTAGTGGGCTTAATTTGGAAGAGGATTGGTGGAGTTTAATTTGAACTTTTGGTTTTTAACAACATTTGGTGTTTAAGTATCGCCAAGGAGTTCCCGTGATTTGGAGATTCCCTTATCCGCCATTGCTCCTCCTCTTCCATTCTCTATCAATCTTCCAGCCAATCAGGAAAGCTGCAGGCACTTTAAAGACTTTCACGTGATTATCGGAGTTCTTGTGCTTTGGCATTACGGATCCCAGTTTACAGCTTATCTGACACTTGAAGCAGGGCCTGAAGTCGGTCTGAAACATGCATGTTGTGTGGGAATTAACTGCTTTTGGAGGGATGGTTCTGCGTCACGAGTTTCATCGCTTTTCAAATAAGTTTCTTCACTATATATGAAAAATAATACAAGGGCATTGCAATCATATGAGCGGAGTGGTTTCCAACTCCCCTCCTGATTGTTTAACCCGACAAACGTCATGTAGGTATTTTCATTTGCTGGTGCATTAATTTAGAGAAAAGGCAGGATAGAGGTGATATGATTGAGATGTTTAAATACCTCCATGGCATAAATGCACAGGAGGAGAGCCTCTTTCAACTGAAAGCAAGCTCAGCTACGAGGGGACATAGGACGAGAGTGAAGGGGGATAGACTCAGGAGTAATATGCAAAATATTTCTTTACGGAAAGAGTAGTAGATGCGTGGAATAGTCTCCCAGTGTGGTGGTACAGATGACGACAGTATCTGAATTCAAAAAAGTATGGGACCAATACAGAGGATTTCTAAAGGGAAAAAGGGAACTGTTGTAGTGGTTGATAAGGAACGGTAGACTAGATAGACCATGTGGTCTTTTTATGCCATCATGTTTCTATGTTTCTAATTCTTCTACAATCCAATTCTATTGCAGTTTAAGCCCCCCCCCCCCCCACACACACTTTCACTACTGCCCTGGAGACAAATTCCTGGTGACTATCCTAACCACAGCTAAACCATGAGCAACCACACTCAACTTACAACTCAAGCTAAAATTGTGATGCCGCCCGCTCAGATAAACTTGAAATCCAACTCCCCATGCTTTACATGTTAATTGGCCTATGAGTCAAGCTGGGAGTGCTATCATGTGAGGACCCCAAGTCTAAAAGGAAAGCCTTTACCTATCCCTGCACCCACTGAGGGACAATAATGGCTGGATATACCTCCCTCTACCTAAATTGTACCTGGACTTACAGCCACCAAATACTCACCACTCCCACTGTTGACTTGGAACACAAATTACCTTGCTGCCTCAAAGGCAGTAAGCTGGAATCCTTGGAAAGATGCTATGATCACCTTGCCTAGCTGCACTGACCAACAACCCTGTAAGTTACAGTAAATGGAGCACTCTGACAGACCACAAGATATGCTTGCTTCTGAATTTACTTCTTATATAGAACTCAGAACCATGGTTGACCTCAGAGGCAATAGGTCATTACAGCACATTGATTTTTGATGTTTGTGAAGATAAGTATAATTTTTTAATAGTTTTCGGATGTATATATATATATATATATGTCTTTTGAATGCCAAAACGGCTAGACCAGTAATGTTATGTTTTAGGGCATGAAGATGACCTGATTTTAATATCAGCCATTCTGTTAAAGCCCAGAAGAGTAGAGAACTGAGGTCAAGCATGGTTTTGGGTTCTATGTAAGAAGAAAAACATGCATATCTTTTGGACAGCAGTTGTCTTTATTTATATCACTAGTTACTGCTATGAGTGGAGGAGTAGCCTAGTGGTTAGGCAATCTGGGTTGGCTTCCTACTGGCATTCCATGTGGCCTTAGGCAAGTCACTTTACCCTCCATAACCTTGGAAGAAAAGTCCTGGCAACCTATGTCTGGTCATACCTTGCTAAGAAAATCCAGGGCTGCTGAGTCAGCAGTGCCTTGAAGGCACATAAAAAAAGAAATTGTTACTGCTATTTTGGGGACTTTTTTTTTTTAAATTTAACATATTTTGCCCAAATAAATGCAATGGAAAATCAGGAAAAATCATCAAACCAAATAAATTCCAATATAGGAAAACAGGAAATAAATACATAATATAGTCCACATCAAGGGAGTGAAACTAGATAACAAATAAGGAAGCAATTCTCCATCAGTAACCAAAACCAAATAAACGGCCCACACATTAAGGAGATAATTTACAATCAGAGTACCTCATTCCCCTCCACACCCCGTCTGTCTGTCAAGAATTTCTCCAGATGTACAACATCCATAAATATAAAGGAAGCGCCATCATAAGTGATGACACACTTACAAGGAAATCTTAGAAAAAACGTGGCACCCAAAGCATGCACCTGAGGCTTAAAAGACAAAAACTGCCTCCGCTACAATTGGGTGGCACGGGATACATCGGGGAATACATTGACAACCTGCCCACAAAACTTAATTGCCTTAACCTTAAAATAAGCTTTCAGAATGCGTTGCTTGATTACCACTGAAGGAAAGGTGACCAGCAGCGTAGACCGTAAAGAAATAGTGTCTGAGGAATCTTCTATAAAGGCAGTGAGATTAGAAATAGAGGGAATTACCTCATCCAGTTCACCTTCCGCTGAGTTGACCTTTAATTTGGATGAAGAGACATAATAAATCTGAGAAATCTCAACAGGGTCGGATATGGCTAAAACCTCTTTAAGATATTTATCCAGGAGAATCTTAGTGGATAACAAAGGAGATTGAGGAAAATTTAAAAACCGTAAATTGCACACCCTCATAGAATTTTCCAGTGATTCCAATTTAGAATGTAAAGTCAAGGAATCCTTGATTCCAGCAACGCTGGCTGAATGAATGGGAAGCACCTGGGATTCTATTTTAGAAATGGCCATATCCAAAGAAGAAACCCTTTCATTCAATTGCTGCAGTGATACTGTAGCATCTTGGGTGAAAGCACATAAAGAGTTTAGTTTTGAGGATACTTTCAAATCGATACATTTTAAGGCTGCCCATACATCCTTTAAAGTCACATCAGCCTCAGGTGATAGTTCTGGGAGCTCAGAAGAAACGTCCAGAGTTATACCCTGAAATGGAGTCGGTAAACTAATCCCTCCTTTCAAATCTCCATTCACCAAGGAAAATGACCGAGAAATGGCAGAAAAACCAGACCCAGGGCAAGGAGGGGGAGATCTCCCGTCGGAGCTCAAAGAAACCCCGTCAGGAGAGGACTGAGCCTGGGGAGCAGATAGAGTAACTATGTGTTTGTCCATGGGGCCAACCGGTTTAGACACTCCGGAATCAGCCCCCGGGACTTTGTTGTTTGCTTTTGCCTTTCTCTTCCCCATCTAAACAATAAAACTAATGTTAGAAATATCCTTACAACACAACATCTAAAGCAGGGCTACCAAGGACAATAAGCAAAAGCAACTCACACACACCAACCTGCTGATTCCACGCACAGAGCAATTATTCTCACAGTGTCGAAATGGCGTCAAAGGGGCGCCTAAGGGGCAGTAACTGCCCCTTTAAACACGCCACTTCAAAGCATACCCCGCGGTCACGCTCCGTGGTCGCGGAGCAGTAGAAGGAGATATAAAGATACAAAAGCCCCCACCAGGAGAAGACTGTCCCGGGTGTGCCTGCCCAATATTCAGTGCAGCAGCGTCGCCTCCACCAGGTCAGTCCAATCGTCTCTAAACCCAACCTCCACGGTCCAACTCTCCTCTACTCACTCTCCGATCTCACTCCCTTGGGGACTTTTTTGACTGTAATGCAATAAGGTATTCCCAAAGATCCCTGACATGCAGATGTGATTTCCATGAACCAAATATCCACTCTACCTCAATAGGCATAAGATTGTTAATTGTATTTATTTAGTTTTAAAGCTTTGCCCGTACGGATGTGACTGCTACATTAGAGCCCAGCCATCGCTTTACATACTCTGAGCACTCCAGATCACATCTGACTACCTCACTAACCTAGCTATATAGCCGGTTCAGTTCTTCCTCCCCCATCTCTCTGGAGCTCTAGTTAACCAGATAATATATATCTAACAGGAAATACAGCTACAGAGTCTATTATGCCCCTAATACCTACATGCTAACTTCCTGCAGAACCGGCCTACTTTAGTGGTGCCTCAGGTCCATCAAGAAAGAACTCAGAGGCCAGAGCCCTGAGACCATGAACCTTCCTTAGCAATAGCAATCTAATTTCTTTGGTCCATAAATCTCTCACTCCCTCACTGTGAACACTATCATCATCCATATATTGCGTATTGCCTTCCAACCTGTGAAGCACTTCTGTGGAGGAAAGGTCCATAAACCATTATTAAGAAGGGACCCATGATATCAATGCTTGACCCAGTACACACATTGTGGAACCTGTGTCTTTTGGGGAAACTGCTAGGTACATATGACCTAGATTGGCCACTGTTGGAAACAGGATACTGGGCTTGATGGACCTTGGTCTGACCCAGAATGGCATATCTTATGTTCTTATGTTCTTATCCTAGCTTTGCTGCTCTTTCTGAATGCCTAACAGTGGAAGCATCTGTAGGCCACCACTAAGTTCTCATAACACCACTCCTTTAAAACTACAGACCGGTGAGTCTCACGTCAGTACCGGGAAAAATGGTAGAAACCATCATAAAGAATAAAATTACTCAGCATGTAGATAGTCATGGCCTAATGGAAGATAGCCAACATGGCTTTAGACAAGGAAGATCTTGTCTTACTAATCTGTTATGTTTTTTTGAAAGTGTGAATAAACAGGTGGACAAAGGTGAGTCAGTTGATATAGTGTATCTGGACTTTCAGAAAGCCTTTGACAAGGTCCCTCATCAGAGACTTTTGGCAAAACTAAAGAGTCATGGGATAGGAGAGAGTGTACTACTGTGGATCAAGAACTGGTTGAGAGATAGAAAACAGAGGGTTGGGCTAAATGGCCAATTTTCCCAGTGGAGAAAGGTGAGTAGTGGTGTACCCCAGGGATCTGTGCTGGGTCTGCTGCTTTTTGACATATTCATAAATGACCTGGAAAGTGGAATAACGAGTGAGGTTATCAAATTTGCAGATGACACAAAACTATTTAAAGTTGTTAAAACCCAAGAGGATTGTGGAAAATTGCAAGAGGATCTTGATAAATTGGAAGACTGGGCATCAAAATGGCAGATGAAATTTAATGTGGACAAGTGAAAAGTTATGCACCTAGGGAAGAACAACCCAAACTATGGTTACACAATGCAAGGTTCCACATTAGGAACCACCACCCAGGAAAAAGATTTAGGCGTCATTGTGAATAGCATGTTAAAACCCTCGGCCCAGTGTGCAGTGGCAGCCAAGAGAGCAAATAGAATGCTAGGTATCATAAGGAAAGGAATGATAAATAAAAAAATATATATTATAATGCCTCTATACCATTCCATGGTGAGACCGCACCTTGAATATTGTGTGCAATTCTGGTCGCCGTATCTTAAAAAGGATATAGCATTATTAGAAAAGGTTCAGAGAAGAGCCACCAAAATGGTAAAGGGGATGGAGGATACTTCTATGAAGAAAGGCTAAAAAGGTTAGGGCTCTTTAACCTGGAGAAGAGACGGCTGAGGGGAGATATGATAGAAGTCTATAAATTAATGAACGGAGTGGAACGGGTAAACACGGATTGATTGTTTACTCAGAATATAGAAAGACTAGGGGACATGCAATGAAGCTACAGGGTAAACTATTTAAGACTAATAAAAGAAAATATTTTTTCACTCAATGTGTAATTAAACTCTGGAATTTGTTACCGAAGGATGTAGTAAAGGTTGTTAGTGTAGCTGGGTTTAAAAAAGGTTTGGACAAGTTCCTGGAGGAAAGGTCCATAAACCATTATTAAGAAGGGACCCAGGATATCAATGCTTGACCCAGTACAAGCATTGTGGAACCTGTGTCTTTTGGGGAAACTGCTAGGTACGTATGACCTAGATTGGCCACTGTTGGAAACAGAATACTGGGCTTGATGGACCTTGGTCTGACCCAGTATGGCATATATTATGTTCTTATGTTATCCTTTCCCCTATGAAGACCTAGTTCTCAATGGACCAGTCAGGGCATCAAGATGCTCCCTTCCCAGAGCTTCCATTTTCCTGACTTGAGGCCCCTTAACCTTAGTGGCCACTTATAAGAAAAAACATACTCCAGACTTCTCTTATCCATCATATATGCACTCCTCCCAAATCCCTCCCAGCTGCCCCCCAAACCCCAACACTTCCCGACAAACCTCTTATACATCATGCTTCCCCAATACACCAAAATTTCCAAAATGTATCAGAAAACCCTGAGGCTACCTAAAGTAGTGACCTTCCTAAGTCCCACTGAACTGATTCCCCCATCCTCTCTGACTCCTCAGGCAGCCAGCAGGATGTAATGCCTCTGACCCCCACTGCCAACCTTCCATGCAAACCCTGCTGAACCATGTAGATGCAGGTCTGAACAAACCTCAACTCTCCTGTGTCAACATCCATAGTAGTCTAAATGAGTGGGTGCTTCCTTTTCTACTATGGCAGGCTGCTCTAGACTTGAACCCCACACCCCCATGGACCCACCATGAAGAGTATCATCAACTCTACCAAATGCTGAGAGACTCTCCAGTTCACGGAAACCAGAAACCCCATCTGTGCACTGCCTGCCCAAAACTTCATTGACAATGCTTCTCCATGATAAATGTTATTTATATCTCCTAGGAGCTCCTTCCCTCATCTTTCCCACTCTTGCTATATTTTCCTCCTCTTACATTCAACTACCACCCTCCACGCCTGACCCCTCCACCCTTAAAGGAGCAAGCTACCTTGTGGAGGAGTTTTGCTATGTAATGAGACCAACCTATGGGTGGGAGGGATTTACAAAGAGGAAAAAAAGTCAATAATGGTTACTTACCAAATGATGATGAAACATTTTTTTCCAATAGACAAATTTGGGTGAAATGCCGTATCCTTATAATGGACGCACTTGGAATCAAATTGATGAAAAAAGTCTATCATATTGCAAACAACTTTTCATGTTTGGTTGATTTAGATACCTTGGAGAAACAACTAAATGAAAGTGTAATGCTCTTGATAAACTATCCATAAGCTGCTTATGCCAGTTTCACAGGGGCAATAAAGCACTTCCATGCTTATACTGAGTAAAATTACACAGATAAAGGACATTAAAACCATCAGAACCTTTATCAAGCTGTCATCATCCAAGATAAGAGTCACTCGGCATTCCCAATTGCAGAAATAATGTTTTGGTCTATTTTACAGTCTTATGGTTGGAAACTGCTCTGAAGAGGTTATTTTTACAATTGAAATATTTCCAGAATGAGCTGTTGGCAATGCTGAAAGGATGACTATGCAGTTTGTGCATCAGAAGTGATAAATTCTGTAGCTTATTATTTGGGGATATCATTAATGACTTTTCTGTCCAGAAATCCAGAGAGAACATGTTTCAATTTCAGCACTAAAAGTAATGTGATGAGCAAAGAGATATACTGCATGTTGAGCTGCTTAAACTAAATGAGCTGGTCTCTGTTCTCTAATGTCTTTTGTGGACCGTAGATATTACAACCTTCATCATATTCAGAAAAGTTAATTTAAAATTATTTTATAATGCAAAAAGGCATATTGCAAGACACTTTTGTTAGAATATTTGTACAGATTTGCTTTTCAATAGGTCCTATTGTGTGGAGTATTAGCCTAATGGTTAGTACACTAGCTTAGGAATCAGGAGACCAGCATTTGATTCTCACTGGCACTCCTTGAGGCCTTGGGCAAACCACTTAACCCTCCATTGCCTTGGAAGAAAAGGCTTGGCAATCTACTTTTGCTCATACCTTGCCAAGAAAACCCAGGGGCTGCTGGGTCACCAGTAGTCAGCATTGACTTGACAGCACTTTAAAAAAAGGCTCTATTTATTAAGCATCATTTAACTGTGAATAAACTTTCATGAAATTCACTGAACTGTGATAACCAACTACTGTAGATTAGTAAATCCTGCAGTAATTTAGTTTATATATTGTGCAATGGTGAAGTCCTATCCTGGGGCCATCACTTTTATGGGACAGGCAAAAGCTAATGGAAGGTCTTCCAGCTCCTAATAGGAAAATCCCTATTAGTATATTTGGAAAGACCCATTCTTTCCCAATGTCCCCATCTGGGACCTTATAAAAATAAATAATGTACCCCCTTTGAAGCCCTATTCTCCCCCCCCCCCCTATAAAAAGTCCCCTCCTAGACCCTCCTTTCAATTACCACCTAATACCTGGGGGTTACAGGGAATAGGAGTAATTCCCACTTGCTTCTTCAAAGTAACACTAGCTGATCCCAGATGTTTGATTTTTCCAATAAATGGCAGGGGTATGTTTTAGATGTCATTGTGAGCCCTTTAAATATTTGCTTGTAGTTATCTTTTGGTTTGCAAAGTTACAGATTTTTTTAATGTTGTGTTTGGATTAAGAACAATATGAAACTTTGAGATTTCCCATGTTATTTCAAATGAATGTGCATCCCTAGTATTAATCAGGCAGCAGTGATAATGCAGCTTAGCAAATAGGCCCCTATATATGTAAGTATGAAACTTCAGAAGGCAAATTTGCAAAACTATGAATGTGAGTAAAAAGTGGTTTGTTTACTAGCTTTCTTTCTCGTTCTATCTCTCTTTCTTTGTTGAACTTCTCCTGCTTCTGCGCAAGGCCATAGGCAGAAAACCAGTGGGCAGAGGAGTTTCCCAGAAATTAGAGAATGGGGATCCTGAGCCCTTGCTTTTTGGGTGCCTGCAGAATGTGGTGCCCTAGACACATGCCTATGTTTCCTATGCTTTAATCCAGCCTTGTTTCTACAGCTCCATCTCCTCCACCAGTAACCTCTAATTCATCTTGTTAGCTTATTCCTTGAAAAAAAAAATACAAGCTAAAAATTAACACCTGATCAGAAGAATGTTTTTCAATTTTAGTCTTTAGCATATGAACACTAAATAGCATATGGAGAAGACCATACTACACAATCTATCTTGCCTGATAATGTGAACCCCTTAAGATCACCTGAAACCAGTTTAGCATGCTAGGGTCCTAGTGCGTAGCATGCTATTTTATATGCACTTTACATGACCTTATCGTTAACACAGAATTTTAGGGGATAATTTTATAACAGATTGTCTAGGTCAAGAGCGCTGAAGGGCACTTGTTTCATAAAAGCACATAGGTGCCTACAGTATGCATCTTTATAAAATACTAGGGATAAAACTGTAAGCCAATCGAGATAGGTAGTGGAATTTAGGTTGCACTCTTGAATTGGTTCTATCCCTTTGGTCATGAGTTTAGCTTAGGTCTGAGGGCAACTATTGAGCGGGTAATGGATTTTATAATTTCTTTATTGAGATAACTAACTTCAGGGGTTAACAGGGATACAGAACTAGTTGTAAAGTGCATTTAGGTACCACAGAAGCTTAATAGGAACATTCAAGTACAGGAGAATTGCATTAATCATTTATCCTGACCTTCCCATCTGCAAGCAAAATACAAACACTGTCTAACTAGCCCCAAGGCACAGCTGACAGCTCTCATCTCACTGGCAGGATGCTGAAGATGTCTCCTTCAAGAAGCAGCAGAGATAAGAACATAAGAACACAAGAAATGCCATACTGGGTCAGACCAAAGTCCATCAAGTCCAGTATCCTGTTTCCAACAGTGGCCAATCCAGGTCACAAGTACCTGGCAGGTTCCCAAAAAGATTCATAGATTCCACAATGCTTGTCCCGAGGTAAGCAGTGGCTTTTTGGGTCCTCTTTAATAATTGTTTATAGACCTTTCCTCCAGGAACTTGTCCAAATCATTTTTAAACCCAACTACACTATCAGATTTTACTACATCCTCCGGTAACAAATTCCATATTTTGATTATGCATTTAGTGAAAAAATATTTCTCTTGTTATTCTTAAATGGGTTACATTGTAGCTTTGAAAGGATCAATCAATGCATGTGCATTTTGTGCTGTATATTGTATATAGTATTGTAGGAATTTGATTATTTAAAAAGTTGAATTCTCTATCTTTTAGAAACCGGTGCATTTTCTCTATATAGAGGATGAAAGGAATGTCATGCTACAATCATGTAGCATTCCAGATAACTTCATGTAATAATAAGTTGAAATGGCAAGCTGTCTATTGATCCAAACAATGTATTTAACCTTATCAAAGATGACAACTGCTGACTTTTTAGTAATGAGTTTTATGGCAATGTCAGTATCAATCTGAAGGCTTCTTCCAGCACATTGTTTTGTGCGAGGACCTGTGTGTATTTTTCATTGTTGTAAAAGACGTAAAGTTGCATTAGAGAGCAGGTGATCATGATTGACAGCTTTCTATGACTTTGCAAAACTAGTTCTACAAATTTAATTTATGCAATGGTTCTGGCTTGTATAGCTAAATGGATTCATCTACTTTTCTTTAACTTTCTTTTGCTGCTGACATTTGCTTTTAACAAGTGTTGGAGTGCATCTCGGGACAAGTTTCCTGTAAAATAGTTATCTCCAAGTTATAATGCCCTGTTCAATGTAATTTCAGTTTGTTCAATGTAAACCACACTGATGCAGAATAGCGCGGTATATAAGAGAATTAAATAAATAAATAAAGTATAAAAAGTTGAGAAATGCCATATTTTAAGCATTGCAGGAAGGTGTCTTTTGCCAGCTGGTCAAGTGATATAGTGTATGCATCTCATAGTCATAGTAATTGCTTTTGAGGAAGAAAGAAGTAGGTTGTATGGCCTTCAATTAGAGTTCAAGGACTGTCAGGTAGGCATAATGCAGTGAAGACTAGCTGTACACAGCAAGAAGTTTGGTTAAACTGGATTCATGGGAAGAGGATATATCAAAGGTTGTAATGTTTGAACAGCTATGGAGCCATTGGAGAAATTATGAATAGCTAGAGGCTAGTGATGAACTAGGACTGAAAGTCAATACACTGGCCCAAATTCAGGCAGTAAGCTCTTTCCATGGGCCAATTCAACCAGTCTATATTTGGAGTGGAGGAGTAGCCTAGTGGTTAGAGCAGTTGTCTAGTACCTAGAAGTTCAAGATTCAATTCCCACTGGCACTCTTTGCGACCTTGGGTAAGTCACTTTACCCACTCTTGCCTTGGAAGAAAAGGCCTGGCAATTTACTTCCAGCAATATATTGCCAAGAAAACCCAGAGGCACCTGGGTTGCTAGGAGTCAGCACTGACTTGATAGCACAAAAAAAAATAAATTATTTGGAGTAGCCCTTCCATATTGCCTTTCAAGGCTTGATAAGGATGTGATGCATGAGTGAGTGAATGGGGTCTGTGATTGAGTGATTAGATATTTGAGCATGTTACTGTAGAGGAGGTGAGTTGATGTATATGTGAGAGAGAGAGAGAGTTGGTGAGGACTGTACCTATGTCCATAGAAGAGATGTGTACATTTCAGATACATGAAACACATTTTTAAAATCTGAAGTTTGAAGGGATAAGATAAACTGCTGTATGCCCCAATTATAGGTGAGCAAGCAAGCAGGACTACACAGAGGAAATCAGAACAAAGGTGTTAGATATTATATAAAAAAGGCTAACTTTTTTTTATTTTGACTTACAGGAGAGCTCAGGAAAAGGTAGGGACTTTGGTAGGGGTTTTTTTTTCACATTTCCTTGAACAGCTACCAAAGCTCCTACAACTGAAGTCTAGCTGGAAACTGTCTCCAGAGCTTTTTTCCTCATTACAGCTTCTGGCTCTATCCAAGTGGACAGCTTGATCACAGATCAGGGACTGCTTCAGTGTGCAAGATGCCTGCAGGTTAAATTCATGAAGCAAGTGGCGGAGCAGAGAGAGTAAATGGCAAGCTGAGAAATATCCATTGCAGCACGAGCTACACTGATGAAATACTTTTTGAGGCGTCAAAGGTCTCCATCAGAAGGGAAGATACAATGGTGCTGAAAGAAGATAGCTGGGCACAGATCCCTAGAGCCTGCAGAATAAAAATCTTAACTCCACCTTCCCTCAAACTGAAGAACCAGTGTGCAGCCCTGGAAGTGGAAGAGATGAGAAAATCCCAGGAACAGGAAGAACTGGAGCTCAAAAGCCCAAACTTGCCAGATCAGTGATCACTAGAAAACAAGAGGTGGAGGTGGTTGGTGACTGCCTTCTAAGTGGTACAGGCAGCCATCTTCCAACCAGATATAATGTTCCTAAAGCTGAGCTATCTGTTAGGTGCCAAAATCTGAGTTATTATGGAGAGTTTGCTATTATCCAGTGCTTCTCATCCACATTGGTTTAAATTATGCTGTTCTCAATAACATATCAAGAATGATATCAAGATTCTGGGAGAGAAGGTAAAGAAGATAGATGCACAAGTGGAATTCTCCTCAATCCTTTCTGTTGAGAGTAAAGTCTGAGGTATATTGTAGATGCTTGCATCCTGGAAATAAATGCATGCATGCATGCATGCATGCATGGAGTCATCAATAGTGTTTTAGCTTCCTATATCACTGGATGATTTTCCAAGGGCTGCTGAGCAGATATGGTATCCATCTATCAATGAAGCAATGAAATGCCTATTCTACTATCAGTCGGTGCCATCTTCTACACTCTGGTATTACCTTAAAACAGTTTCTGGTATTATCTTAAAACAGTTTCACTATCTCTAGTAGTGATATTGCATTGAAGTATGAATCCTGTATGTATTAATCTAGAAATATAGGGCCCGATATTGAGTTAAGTTGGCTAAGCGTGAGTACAGCACCTAGCCATTGCCGCCAACGTCTAACCCTGGATATTCAATGCCAGAGTCATATGCAGCCCTGGCATTGAAGATCCAGGGTCACTGCACATGCCCAGAAGCCCAGAGGCTAACTGGGTAGAGGCGATATTGCACCGCTGCCCGGTGAGCTTCAATAGGTAAAGGCAAACCAGCTTTTGCAGCACCTATCTTTTACCTGTAGAAGCTAACTGGGTAGTAGTGCAATATTGTGGCTACCCCATTTATTTATTTAAAGTTTTAATATACCGCATTATTCATCATCAGTATGGTTCACAGGCAACATATTTGTGCAATGTAGGAAGGTCTACATTGGACTTACAATAAATGGGTTGTTTAAACAGGGCTAACAGGTAAACTATGTACAAATTGGTAGCCAAGATTCTACATGCAGCTTGGCATTATTTACAGGTCAAACAATGTGACTATATACCTTCTAGTTGTATGTCGCAAGGTAGTGGACATCTCATCGTTATCTCGGTTAGTGTTGGGTATCCGCAGGAAGGTGGTTTCAGAGGGAAAGTTCACTTAGGTGATCTGAAAGGTGTATGGGCTGCGTACTCTGGGGTGTTGGCTTGGGCACGGGGTGTGGGTGGCTGTGGGATATCGTCTGAATTGGAGAAGTATTGAAGAAACAGATGGTGCTTCAGTGCCTTTCTAAACTGGGGAAGGTTGTTGATGGCCTGGATGTCTGGTGGAAGGGCGTTCCAGCAGGAAGGTGCATAGAGTGCAAAGGCTCGGTTTCTCGTAGCCTTGGAGCATTTGGTGATTTCTCTCGGGAGTAGCAGAGTGTTGGTGGCGGCTGATCTTCTCAGCCTGTTGAGGGGCGTGGTCTGGACGAGGTCTGAGAGGGAGATGGACGTGTACTTGTTGATGGCCTTGAATGTCATCGTTAAGATCTTAAAGGAAATCCTGCAGTGGACAGGGACCCAGTGCAGGTGTTTTAGGACTGGGGTGATATGGTCCTTTCTAGATACTCCATGCAGGATTCTGGTTGCAGTGTTCATCGCAAGCTGCAAGGGGTTTAGTGAGCTCTTCGGAAGGCCGTGCAGTATGGAATTAGCGTAGTCAAAATGAGGCATTACTAGTGCTTGATAGACTGTTCGAAAGTCTTTCGGCTCTAGAAGCTGTCTGATGTGGCGCATCATCCAAATTTTGTGGTATATCGCCTTTACCATGTGGCCTATGGGCATTCATGTTAAGATGTTGGTCGAGCGTGACACCGAGATATCGTATCGTAGGCTTGATGAGGAGCTCTGCATCGCGTACCTTCAGTGATGAGGGTGGAGTGAATGTCTGGTCTCTGCTGATGAAGAGGGACTTCTGTCTTTTTGAAATGTATTTTGAGCTTCTGCATGTGTAGCCAATCTGTGACTGCATCAAAGCAGGTAGACAGCCAATGTATATATATAGTTAATGTATATAGTTATACAATGTACATAGTTCACCCAGTTACTTCCAAGTTGATCTCCCTGTTTATTGTAAATACAACTCAAATTTCCTTGTGTTGTATAGTTGATGTTAAATGTAAACCGCTCTGATCTAAAATAGAGTGGTATAGAAGAACTGTTAAATAAATAAATAAATAAATAAGAGAGGTCTGGATGCTCCATGGATATTGGCGTGTACATCAGAACGTCATCGGCGTATATTAGGCAATTAATGTTGAAGGATCGGATGAGGGTGCAGATGGGTTGCATGTAAACGTTGAATAATAGGGCTGAGAGTGATGATCCTTGTGGCACGCCTTTCTCTTGCGGGAAGGTTGTGGATATGGAGGAGCCAGAGCGGACATGCTGCCATCTGTCATTCAGGTATGAAGCACACCAGGCCAGTGCCATGCTGTGGACTCCCTTTATCTTTATCTTTATTCGTAAAATTTGATAGACCATCCAAGCCGGAGCGTCAGGGCGGTGCACAATGCAAATACAATGGCTACAGAAGGAGGTCAGAAGAGAATGCCAATAATGATAGGACAGAACGAGACAAAGAGAAAGTAGAGAACCAAAGCAGTACAAAAAGCAAAAAGGAGACAACGGAAGAAAGAACATAGGGAATGGGTCAGGTAAAACTGGATTGAGAAGGTGCTACAAGGAGTTGGGGACGCGGCTGGGGAGCAGTGCGTCACCGGCAGGAGGGGAGAGGTCAAAGGCTTGACAGAAAAGGTGGATTTTGAGAAGAGCTTTGAAGCAGGAGAAAGACAGTTCAGTGCGGAGGGGGAGGGGGAGCGAGTTCCATAAAGCGGGGCCAAGAAAGAAAAAGGCGGAGTGACGGGTAAGTTCCAAATGTGCCTGAGAAGGGGAGGGAAGGAAAATACGGTTACCATGTGCGGAACGGAGAAGCCGTGGGGAAGGTTGAAGATGGATGACATCAGCTAAGTACTGGGGCGTACTAGTGTGCAGAACTCTGTGTGTGAGGACAAGCAATTTATAAATGAATCTGAATTTCACCGGGAGCCAGTGAAGAGCAAGAAGACAAAGAGTAACATGTGCACGGGCAGAAGAAGAGGAGACAAGACGAGCCGCGGTGTTTTGAATTAATTGGAGACGACGAAGCTGAGAGGAGGGGAGGCTGGCGTAAATGACATTACAATAATCCAAACATGCAACCACCAGTGACAGAGCCAGGGTGACAACAGATGAGGGAGGGAGAAATGAACGAACAGCCCTTATCTGACGAAGATAGTAGAAAGAAGTGCGGACAACCGAGGAAATGTGTTGCTGAAAGGAAAGAGAAGAGTCCAGGGTGACTCCCAGGTAGCGAAGAGTTGTACCAAAGGGATAGGGTGGGAGGCCATGGAAGGAGACAGAGTAGGAGGGGGAAGACAAAAGGAAAACCAAATTGCGGAGGATTTAGCGGGATTAGCATGAAGAAAGTTAAGGTCAAACCAGGAGGCAATAGACGTCAGACAGAGGTTGAGGGGGACAAGATCAGGAGAAGAGGAGGAGGTGTGGTGAACTAAAAGAATATCGTCGGCATATATGTAGACGGAAGGACGCTGACCGATGTTTCCGCCAGAGACGTTCTGCGCGGCGAAGGTAGGTGCGCTGCAGATAGAGCCCTGGATGATACCATGGATGGTGAGAGGAGGAGCGAAAGGACACAGGACAGAGAGGAGCCAAGGCATTAAGAGCAGTGGAAAGAGTGGAGGACCAGGAATCCACTTGCTGGTCGACCGAAAGCGAGGGGAATGTTGGTGAGAAGAGAGAACCAGCGGGGGGAAAGGAGCGTAATGTATGAGGAGTAATATGACGCTTGAGAGAGGGGGCTGAAGGGACAGAGGAAGAGGGGCCTCCTGTCCCAGAGGATGGGATGGGAAGAGAAAAAAAGAGGCAAACATGATCAGACCAAGGGACGGGGCGCGGAAGGATACCAGAGGGAACGTAGGGGGAAGGGCCAAGGGTGAGGATCAGATCCAAGGTCTGGCCAGAGGCATGAGTCAGACAAGGGACATGCTGAACAAGAGACAAATCAGAAAAAAGCAAGGAAAGGGTCTTGTCACGCAACCGTGATGGGGTGACCAGGTGGGCGTTGAAATCACCAAGGATGACCAAATGAGGGGACAAAAGAACAGAATCCGACAGGGAAAGCAGAAGAGAGTCCCAGGGATCGGGACGCAGAGAAGGAGGGACATAGACGAGAAGAAAATGGATTGGGACGGGAGAAATGGAGCGGACTAACAGGGATTCGGGGTAGGCTGGGGGAGGTGAGACGAGTGACAGGGAGAGGATGGATCGAAAAATTAGTGCTACGCCGCCACCAGAGCGACAAGACGGGGAGTGTGAAAGGCAGAGTAGCCTGGAGGAAGACACTGGTGGAGAAGGGCATCCTCTCCCTCCCGGAGCCAAGTCTCCATGAGAAAGAGGGCGTCCAATGAATGCTGAACCAAAAGGTCATGAATCAGATGGGTCTTCGAAAGGAGGGAGCGACAATTCAAAAGGGACAGTGAAAGTGTAACAAGGGAAACAGATGGAGAGGACAGAGACGGGGAGGAGGGAAAAGACGAAGAAGCTCGGTAGGAAGAGCAGGAGAGAAGATTGAGCGGATTACGAGCTAACGGGCCCGGAGGAGGGGGGGCAAAGACCGGTGGACGATGGCCCCAAAGGACGGGAATAGAGGCCATAGCCGGGAAAGCAGGACGGGCAAGTGCAGCAGGTATGAGACCGGGGTCAGTCAGGGGACGGGCCAAGCAAAGGAGTAAAAGAGTGGCGAGAGCAAGGGAGAAAGAGCAGGACCAATATAAGAAAGGGTTGAGAGGAGCCCAAGGACGCAAAGCGCCCCAACCGTCGCCCCAAGGAGCTCGCCCAAGGAGCACGTCCTGCTCCTTGTGCGCGCTCCTTTGGCGCGCGCCGCCGCGGCACAAAACGCCGCTCCCATAGTCTTTAAATATGGAATGGTACCTGGAAGATGACGTGGGCGCGTTACACTTCTCAGTGAGGCGGGATAGGAGTAGTTCGTGACTTACGGAGTCAAAAGCTGCAGCGATGTCCAAGAAGATGAGAGCAAAACCTTGTCTGATATTGTCCAGGCCTATGGTTAGTGTACTGAGTAAGATGGTCAGCAGAGTTTCTATGCTGTGTGACTCCCGGAATCCATGCTGGCAGGGATCAAGGGGTGAGTTATTCTCAATATGATGGTTCAGTTGGCGTTGAACTATCTTTTCCATAATTTTAGCTAGGAGCGGGATGCTCGAGATTGAACTATAAAATTCCACCTCTGCAGGGTCCAATTTATTGTTTTTCAGCAGCGGTCTGATTGCTGTTTGTTTCAGGCTTCGGAGGAAGGTTCCGGTCAGGAATGACATACCTATAAATTTGGTCAGGAATGGGCTAAGGTCAGCCCATAGGGCTTTTATCCAGAATGCTGGACATGGGTCATTCGGTGCAGTGGTAGTGTTTATGCTCGTGTTGATGTCTTGGATATCTTTTTCAGTTGGGGTTGAGAAGGTGGTGATGATATGTTGGGCCTCCATTAAGGCTTGTGGAGGAGAGGATGAGGGGGTCAGTTTGGGCGCCCCATCTGGAGAGCGGATGTTTGAGGGTATGCTGGACTGACTTGTTTTGGCACGCAGGTAGTCTGCATATTCCTGTGGGTCCGGGTTTGATTGGCCAGGGGAGGGCTCTTTTGCTAAGGTTTTAACGAGGTTGAAAAGCTCGTGTGGTTTATTTATGGAGCGTTGTAATATTTCTGCATGGTATTGCTTCATTCTCATTGAAACTGCTGACTGGTGTCCGCCTAAATGAGCAATGTAGTCTTCGTGGCTCTCAGGTGATCTTGAGCGACGCCAATGTCTTTCTAGCTGTCTAAGTTGGAGGGGGGATTTCCGTAGCTCGGGTGAGTACCAGGGTGCCTTCGTCCTCTTGCCAGGTGCTTTCTTGATGGGGGGTGGGTCGATTCCGGCATCCAGACTCACATTCCATGTGGAGATCATATCGTCTAAACTCTGTTTGAGCGGGACATGAAGAGGCCGTGCTCTCTCCAGGATCTCATCTTTGTTGAATGGGCGGAAGCGTTTTGATGTTGAAGTGGCTGGTTTGTCTGAAGACTGGGGACTAGTGGGGTCTGAGTGTACTGGTATCAGGAAACTAATCAGGCAGTGGTCGGACCATGGTACCGGGCTTACAGACAGATTGATCTTGTGCGTGGAGTTGAGGGCTGCTTGTGGTGTGAATATCAGATCAAGTATGTTTCTCTTGACATGGGTAGGGGAGTTAACCATCTGGGTATAACCTAGCAGTTCGAGGGCATCGAGGAAGGCCTTGGTGTGGGTGTCTTGGAGGGCAGGGAGGTTGAAGTCGCCCATCACCCAGTTTGACGTGCGTGGGTTTATGGGGTTGCAGGCGAGGTTGATTATTGTGGAAAGGTCATCCGGGGATGGGGAGGGTGCTCGGTAGAGCAAGTTGATGGTGCTGTGTTTATTTGCTATGGTGATGGAGTCGAGGATTGATGTGCTGCTGGAGGCGATCATCTAAAAATGTAGATCTGTCCTGGCTAGGATGAGTGCTCCTCCAACTTGTCGGTCAGTTCTGTGACATGAGTGGACAGAGAAATTAGGGGGGACAAACTGGTGAAGGAGAACAGTGTCTGAGGTGGACAGCCATGTCTCAGTAACGCATAGGATGTCGAGGTCGAGGGTGGACAGCATGTCAGTCACGGCTGGCCATTTCTTCCGGATTGAACGCGCATTTATGAGGGCACACTTAGGGTTGCCAACAGGCCGGTTTTCAGCCGGCCTGGCCGGTTTTTCCATGGCCAGGCCGGCTGCCGGCACAGATGTAAAACCGGCCATTGAAAAGCCGTTTTTTTGCTCTGGCCGCAAAAAAACGGCTTTTGTGCCGAAGTCCGCGGCGCATACGCGAACGCGATTCCCCCTAGCAGTGCAGCCGCTGCTTCTGCTTTGTACAGAGCAGCGGCTGCAATACACTTACATTGAAAACTAAAGATAAACTGTGTAAGGAGCCCTCCGGTCATCGCAGAGCCCGAGGAAGTGATGTCATGGGGGCGGGCTCCTCACAGGTTGTCTTTCCTTTTCAAATTAACTTTAGCTGCAATAAAGTTAATTTGAAAAGGAAAGACAACCTGTGAGGAGCCCGCCCCCATGACATCACTTCCTCGGGCTCTGCGATGACCGGAGGGCTCCTTACACAGTTTGTCTTTACTTTTCAAAGTAAGTGTATTGCAGCCACTGCTCTGTACAAAGCAGAAGCAGCGGCTTGGGCAGGGGGGGGGGGGGTGATGGTGTGAGTGAAGCAGCAAGGGGGGGGGGTGATGGTGTGAGTGAACCAGCCAGGGGGGGGGGGGTGATTGAACCAGCAAGGGGGGGGGTGTTGGTGTGAGTGAACCAGTAAGGGGGGGGGGGTGGTGGTTTGAGTGAACCAGCAAGGGGTGATGGTGGTGGTGGTGTGAGTTAACCAGCAGTGGAGGGGGGGGGGTTGGTTTGTGTGAACCAGCAGGGGAGGGGGGGTGAGTGAGTGACCCAGCAGGAGGGGTGAGTAAGTGACAGGGGGGTGGGTGAGTGAACCAGCAGTGGAGGGGGGGGTGGTGTTAGTGAACCAGCAGGGGAGGGGGGTTGGTGTGAACCAGCAGGGGAGGGGGGTTGGTGTGAGTGAACCATCAGGGGAGGGGGTGAGTGAGTGACAGGGGGGTGGGTGAGTGAACCAGCAGGGGAGGGGGGTGAGTGAGTCAGCAGGGGGGGTGAGTGGTTGGGGTGAGTGAGTGAACCAGCACTGAGAGGAGGGGGGGTGTGAGAACCAACACTGAGGGGGGTGTGACTGAATCCTCGGTAATTTTTGTGGGTGGGGCTGGGGGCGGGGCAGGGGTGGGACTAGGGGCGGAGAATGGGTGAAGCATGGCGAGCCACAGGTGTTGGGTTTTTCTCGGTGAAAAAGTTGGCAACCCTAGGCACACTTAAGGTCGCAAGGGTGGGTGCGATATTCCTGCTGAGGGGGTTTGGGCTGCTGGAGGGCAACATAGATGAGGTGAGGGTATGGCATGCGCCCAGCTCTCCCTGTTTGGTGGTTGGGGTGTCCATATCATCTCTTCCATGAGCCGTGTAGAATTGGAATGGAGTTGTGAGTATGTAAAAAGTTAAAAAGTATGTTAAAAAGTTAAAAAGTATGTTAAAAAGTATGTAAAAAGTTAAAAAGTTATATGTAAAAAGTTAAAAAGTTCTTGTTCTATGTAATGTTATACGAACGTATACAATTGTTCCATGTAAACCGCCCCTGATCTCTGGAAGGGGCGGTATAGAAGAAATAGATAAATAAATAAAATAAAATAAATTGTGAGAGGAGGTGAGGGCCTGGGAGCCCTGTGCCAGAGCCAGTATCATGCAGCAGCTGGCAAGGGCATAGGAATATGTGGTTGTAGTAGGTAGTAACATGGTGGCTAGGTGAGACAGGGGGTTCAATTGGTCAGTAATGGTTCAGTTTAGTGTACCAATTTAACTGGGTTCAATTATACAATACAGCTGAATTAAATAATTGTTACAGCTGGGAACGACAGATGGTACAGTAGAATTCAAGCACATAAATCAGCACATTTGATGTAAAATTCTGGCTAGCTGGTTTAGGCCGATACTTGGTACTGCTTTGGCTAGTGCAAAAATAGCGTAATTCTAGCTAATACATTTAGTGCAGATTTAGCTTACTCTGCAACTCGCTATGGGCTAGAAAACAATATCAGGTCAGTGTTTTAAGGGTGCCATAGCATAATAGATACCAGACAAATGACCATGAGGAATAAGACAATAGAGGCGTTCTCACCAGAGTTAAACAGTATTTCGGCTCTCCACGAGGTTCAGCAGGATGAGGTCAACTTCAAGCGAGCGTTGAGGGGCTGTTCTCCCGTCTGCCTATGTCCTCTGGGAAGGTGCTGGTTATGTTGAGGTCCTTGCCTAAGGGCCCTCTAGTGAGGCCCTCAGGCGCGGGTGCGCCTGATGGCGCTCCCTTTTAAAGAAGACCGGGCTGCCCCGATTGGGCAGGGCTTGCTTCCGGGTGGCTGCTTGGTGCTCCAGCTTGCTCGATCCCACCTGGGAGAGCAGTGGCTGCGCCGGAGTGAAGAGGGGCTGAAGAGGAGTTCGCGCCCGATGGCGCTCCCTTTCAAAGAAGACCGGGCTGCCCCGATTGAGCAGGGCTTGCTTCCGGGTGGCTGCTTGGTGCTACGGTGTGCTCGATCCCACCTGGGAGAGCAGTGGCTGCGCCGGAGTGAAGAGGGGCTGAAGATTAGCCTCTGTCGCCGCATACGACATGCCCCTATGCTAAGTGGTTAGCATTGGGGCATGTAGGGGAGAAGATCAGGGATATAACCGTGTTAGTGCCATTAAATATCCTGCTGAGTAACAGTTACATGGTTTACAGGACTGTAAGCTGTGTAAATGTCTTTCGAATACTGTGCTAAATTCAATAACAGCAGATAAAGGCCATATAGCCTATTTAATTTGCCTATTCATAAGACCTATTAAGTTCTACAAGCCCTTCCTCTCCCTTTTATTTATTTATTTTTTATTTATTTATTTATTTTTATTTTGCATTTATGCAATTTTTACAAATAAATCAAGAATTTATTTATAATAAGAATTGTATATAGGGTTTTGCTCTGCATTGTTTGACTTTTTTTAACTGTATTTTATTTTACTGCTTTTCAATTTGTATTTTCTTGTTTTTCTCCGAGTGCCCCATGACTGGAGCAGTTTAGTGCCAAAACCTGATAAAAAAAATAACATAACATTTATATTATTGTCTTGGGTAGTCCTGGGTGCAGCCTTATGTTCAAGGCTCCTTCATGAGAGTTTCATATCCTCTGTACACTTCCTCAAAAGTCATCTATATGAACTTTTTATTCTTTATCGTTTTTCATCCAAAATCAGTTTTATATGGTTTATGGTTTAGGCACTTGATAAACCGCCCTTTACTTGCGCATCAGAGCGGTTTTACATGTATGTATATACTAACAGGTACTTTTTATTCCCTTGTCCCCGAAGGGCTCACAATCTAAGTGTACCTGAGGCAATGGAGGGTTCAGTGGCTTGCCCAAGGTCACTTTTTTTTCTTCTAACAAAGTATGTTCTAGCAATTTAGACATAAATAGCATTGTTCTTTTGCCATACACAGCCTTGACTCCACACAGGCCTTCATACTTCTGTGGCAAGGTTCAACATCTTTCAGTTTCTAGCTATTTTCACCTTTTCCTATGCTTAATGCATTTTCTAATTTGTCTCCTTTTTAATTCTACTGCCTTTTGGTCTCTTTCTCAGCTTCATTCAAAGAGAAGGCATACAATTAACCAGAGGCTAAACATGCTAGTATAGCAGCATCATAGCTGGAAAAAATGAGCGGTTGGTTAATTAGCCAATCAGACTTTTATTCTCCAGTTCACTATCATTTCTGAGTAAATAATTTGATGGTTTTTTACCTGTAATTTTCAAACATTTTGCTTGTTGCCTGGCAAACAGTGAATATACAGCAGTAGTTACTGTTGCATGGTTGTAAATAGTTTTCATGATGCTGTTTATTATATTACCACATACGTTCTATGTAAACTGCTTTGACTCGGCGAAAGGTAGTATATAAATACAGCTAAATAAATAAATGGTTAAATTATAAATAGAATACTGCTGTGTACTAAAATCTATTACCTTAGTATGTCTGTAAAATGCTATTTTCCTTGAAACTGTGAACAAAGATTTTTTAAACCAAGGATCAAATTAAGTTTGTGCTCATTTTTCATCCTCCATGTTGTTGGTTTGTTGGTCTGTGCACTGTGCAAAGGGAAGATAATGCCCAAATCCATATAAAATAAACACAGCTCTAATGGTGTGACTTCAGGTCAGCTTCTACTCAACTCTTTTCTATAAAGAAAGTTTAGAGACTTTTCTTTGTGTAAGACTGTATTCACTGAAGGAAAAAGGGAAAGGAGTCAAGGAAAAGGGAATTTGGCTTTGGGTAAAACCTTTTTAGATTGGGAAGGCAATTAATAAATATAAAAAAATAAAAGCTGAGTCTGTTCTATAAAATATACTTTCCAGAATCGTCTGTTTTTTCTTTATGTGTAAAACCCAAGAAAATCATGACCTATGCAATAAGGGAATCTTTTTTTTTTTTTTAAACTCTGTTTATTGAGAACCAAATAGTACAGATCATGCAAAACAATATATAAAAACGGCATTCCTAGTGGTCCCCCAATCCAGGATTCCTCAGCAAATCAGTCATACAAATACAGCAAAAAAGAATTCACAATATTCCCCTCTCTCCCCTTCCTCCCCCCCCACCATCCCCCCCAACCTCCCTCCCACCCCCGCAGCCTCTCCCTTTGGCAACCAACCCCCCACAGTGAACATACACAGTAATTACAACACCTTTTTTATAACATTAGTATCCCATTCCTCCTATCTCTTTCCTCATCCATCCTCTAGGCCTTCTCAACCCAATTGAAGCACTTCATTCCGGACACGAGGCCTCAGTATCTGAATATATGGCTCCCAAATTAGCAGGGATAAGGCCCAATGTCGAGCACTTCCTCTAGCCTCCCTCCTCTCCATAAGCATCAGCTGGTGAAAGTTGTTACGCCATTCCCAATAGGTGGGACCCGTCGCTTCCCTCCACCTATGAAGTATCAGGCCTTTACCCACCAGACATGCCTTCCTGACCAAGAGGCATTCCCATTTCCCTTTTGGGTGGAGTGGTCCAAGCTAATCTAACACCACAAGCGCTGTCCAACGGATTCGCTGTAGTACAATCCTACTCATAAAATCAGCTATCCTCTTCTAGTACAAGCGAACCATCGGACACCCCCACCACATATGCCCTAAGTCCGCCTCCTGCATGTAAACCTCTGTTTTACACATATGAAATCGCTTTCATAAAATTACTCCAAGGGTTATATATGTAAAAGTATGCATGGTGAGAAGAAGGTGCCTGCTTTTACGAGACTCGGCTGTAGGAGTGTTTTAGGGTGGAGTTTGAGCAGAGTCACACAGTACTTGCATTCTTTATAAAATGTGTGCTCAAACATAGATTGTACAGGGGAGCATTACTTATACCAGCTTGCAAGCTGGTATAGATGTCTGCAGCTTCAATCACGCTCTAATTTCTGCTGGTTTTGTAGGATGCATAGTATGGCTGCTCATTTTAACCCTGGGAGTATCGATGGGGTCAAAAGTGACCCCATTGCAAGTTTCACAACGCATATCTCAGAAACTAATTGTTCAAGAATGCAGGCTTTTTATGACTTTTCACTTGTCAATATTCTCTTTATATTGCGCCATGAGAGGAATAATTTTCATCCGCTAGGTGATGCTAGTGATGAATTGCAGCACAGAGTACCAGTGGGGTCATTTTTGACCCCAGTTGCTTACATCCAGTTTGGGTCGTGAGATAATTTGTAGTTTTGTGAATTTTTTGATCTGACAAAGGTATTTATCATTAATTATGTATCATTTATTTTTTGTACTCTTATTTTATGAAAATTACACATTTTTAGTAATTGATATCATACGTGCTCTCATTATTTCCGATGAAATCTAAAGGCTTTCAGCTCGTTCATCACGATTATTGTACACCTATAGTAAAACTGCTTTGCGTTTTATTCAACTTTATCTTTGTTTATTTATTTTAGGTTATTGTTTATGATGTCAAAATGAAAGTATTCAGCTGTCCAAGTAAAAGAAATATTGCAACGAGATGCTAACAGTGATGGCTCTGAGTCGTCTGATGATGCAGCATATTCAGCAAGCGAAGAAGCATATCAGCCAAGCTCGGGTGATAAATCTGATGATGACAGTCATGATTCAGATGGCGACAGCAGTTGGTTGCCAAGTGAATGTGAGACTGATGTTGAGCCGGTAACATCGCCTGCAGCAAAGAGTCAAGTTACAGGTCGAAGAAAAGGTCGAGTCTGTGCTGGACGGGGAAGAAGGCAGGAGTCCTCGGTGTCAGTATCATCTGTGGTCGTAGAGGAGCTAAGAGGACATCAACTATAAGCACAAATGTTGCCATTGAAGCCTATGTATCTAAGGATGCCACATCATAGAACAGGAAACCTATAAAGCAAGCTGCTGGAAGATACACCAGAGCTAATGTCATGCCCGTACAACAAAGTCCTACAAGGTATGCTGTACGAAATGTTGATGGCCCTCTTGCAGCATTCCACTTGTTCATGAGGAAGAACTTATTGAATGAAATCATGATGTGGATGAGCAAACAAGGAAGACACATTTATGATGACACCTGGAAAGATTTGACAGATGGAGAATTTCAACATTTTTTTGGACTTCTGATCTTCTCAGGCGTGTACAAGTCATGAAATGAATCCATAGTTCAGTTGTGGAACCTTGAAGATGGTTGTTCTGTTTTCGGCAAAAATATGGCCTGTAACCGTTTTCAGCAAATTTCTTGTGCTCTCAGATTTGATGACGCAACCAACAGACGTGAACAATGAGGCGTGGATAAGCTTGCTCCAATCAGACACGTTTTTGATACCTGGGAAGTAACTCTAAGTAACACCTTTGTTCCTGGTGAAAATATTACCGTGAATGAGCAACTGCTTACATTTCGTGGCCGTGTTCCATTCAGACAATATATTCCCAGCAAACCTGGGAAATATGGCATAAAGCTATGGATGTTGTGTGACAGTGCAACATCATATGTTCTGCGTCTTCAAGTATATACAGGAAGGGAACTCGGACAAAACAGGGAACAGAATCAGGGTGAAAGGGTTGTGCTGCAACTCACTGAAGGATTGACGCAATCTGGCAGAAATGTTACTGTTGACAATTTCTTCTGCAGTTTATCCCTGTCACGGAAATTGCTAGAAAAACAAATGACACTTTTGGGGACAATTCGAAAGAACAGAAAATAATTACCTCCAGAATTTGTAACAGCCAAGGGCCGAGAGGTATTCACTTCACTGTTTGCCTTTCGCGATGACGCCACTCTGGTTTCCTATTGCCTGAAGAAAGGAAAAGTGGTTGTTCTTCTGAGCAGTTTGCATGATCAAGCAGAAGTAGATAACACATGTCCAGACAAAAAAACACGCATGATCTTTGATATAATTCTAGTAAAGGTGGAGTTGATACGGCAGATCAAATGTTGCACACGTATACCACAAAACGAATGACAAGACGCTGGCCAGTGACAATCTTCTACAACATGTTGGACATCAGTGCTTTGAACGCCTTCATTGTTTGGATGTCACTAAATCCAGAATGGCAGTCCAAGTCAAAGCACAGACGTCATCTATTCCTCTTGGAATTAGGAAAGCAGCTGCTTCAGAGTAATTGTAGCGAGACTTCTTCCAGCATTGAAGAAGCCACTGATGCTGTTTGCAATGCCGGGATCCCAAAGAAAAGGGCAAGGTGTCACTGCTGTTCCAGAGAAAAAGACAAGAAAAGCAACATAGCTTGCACCTCCTGCAAGCGCAATGTTTGCAAAGAACATTCAGAAATTGTCTGTGTCTCATGCAAATGACTGTAGTACTTTACTGTGTTCATCAAGTGCATGCAAAAACTTCTTTCATGGCAACTCTTCTTCATGTAATTTTATGATAAAGCATTAAATTTCAAAACATTTAACCTTCATATAATAAATAATTAATTCGGAATAATATTTTGTCTGTTTAGTTTAAATTTTTCATGGTTAACAATTAAAATTCATTGTGGGGTCATTTATGTCAGTGTGTGCAAAAAATCTCGGTAATTCCAGGGTTAAACAAAGACAAAATGGAGTCTCTGCACTCTGTCCTACCATGAGGCTGAACAAAGGCCAGATAAAAGCTGGCATTAAAGCCTCTTTTTGAAGACAGACAATCATTCTCGGCCATTAAACACCATGCAGGGAGCCCATTCACATGTAAGCACTGTGCACCAACTAGACTGGACTCCTGAAATTAGTGATAGTAGTGGTCTATTGGCAGTCAGAGCATGGTGCCCTTTCAATAAAAAGCAATATGTTATTGGTGCCAAAGTGGTAAATATGGTGCCATTTGAATGACTGAGCAAGGCCGGTTAGTCTGCTAGGTGAATAAGGCGGCCACCTAGGGCATACATCCTCGATATGTGTTGCAACACTGTGTGACAGCAGTGGCACACACATGCCGCTGCTGTCACAAAGGAGTCATGTCACTGCTGCTGACACCATGCAGCCATGTTAACAATGTATAGGGATTGGGGTGGCAGCAGAGGCAACAGAGGCTTCTGCCTGGTGCAGAAGATACCTTATTCCCTGACCTGCATGTCAGGTGCAATGTGCTATGTCTACTGTCAGGGGCATGGCAAGCATGTCATTGGCAGGAAAATCGGAGTCCATGGTGAATCCTCCCTTTTTTTTTTTGTCCTAATAATTGACCCATCTCCTTTCTTCCCAAACTTCTTGAATGTGCGGTTCTATGCCGCTGTCTTGAATTTCTCTTCTCTCAATCCCTGCTACATCCTTTGCAATCTGGATTTTGTCCCTTACACTTTTCTGAGACGGTTCTTGCCAAAGTCTCTAGCAACTGGTTCCTGGCTAAATCCAAAGGTTTTTACTCAGTTCTCATTCTTCTTGACCTTTCTGCTGCTTTTGACACTGTTGACCACCATCTTCTCCTCAACATATTGTTGTCACTTGGTTTTAGGGGCTCTGTCCTGTCCTGGTTCTCTTCTTTTCTCTCCCATCACTCTTTCAGTGTTTGTTATGGTGGTACCTCCTCTATTGCTATCCCACTCTCAGTTGGTGTACCCCAAGGGTCTGTTCTGGGCCCTCTCCTTTTCTCTCTCTATACTCAGTACCTTAGTGCTCTGATCTCCTCTCATGGATTTCAGTATCATTTTTATGCTGATGACTCTCAGATCTATCTTTCTACATCTGATATTTCTCTTACACTCCAGGTCTGCATCTTTGCCTGCCTATCTGACATCGCCATTTGAAAATGAACATGGCCAAAACCAAACTTCTTATTTTTCCCCTAAACCATCCTCCCCCTTCCTCCTTTCTCTATCTCTATATCTACTTCCTATTTCTTCAGCCCACAACCTTAGGGGTCATCTTAGACTAAAACCTCTCCTTCTCCACACATATCCAACAGATAGCTAAAACCTGCATTACTTTCTCTATATCTTTAACAAAATTTGCCCCTTCCTTTCTGAATACTACTAAAATACATATCCACTTTAGTCACGTTACAGAGCTGATGTGAAGGATCAATGCATTCTCCATGGGGTAAAAGTTGCATCATGGGAAGTGAAAGGGCTAACCAGTACTGGCACACCTAGCCCCAATTACAGTCCTAATAGCAATTGTGATCACTGGATCATTGCCCAGTACCTGCATGTCTTGTATGATGGAAGAACAAGTGTGCATGGCCTCCCCAAAGAGGGCAGGATGGTCTGTGATGAACCTCATGGATCATGAATGAGGTTTGAGTTATGTGTATGTGAAAAAGTACTTATCTTGCAGTGTACAGCAGGTCACAATGGAATGCACACCCTGCACATGTGCTGTCTCAGGGTTTACTGCCACATTGCAGCCCAGCAGACCTCTGTATGCAGATGTTGTTTGGCTGAGGAGTTACAGTGGAGGGAAGGCATCTTACCCTCACATGTGGCTTGGACTTTGCACAGGAGATTACAGATGCAGTACTGAGTGTCCAGTGCAGTCCATACTCCGTGTGTACCACTGCAGGCAGGCCCTAGATGTGGTTTACCATTGTCTCAGAATGTGCCAGCCAGGGTGTTTCAAGTCCTGGATTTAGGCCATTACAGGCAGGGACCTGTAGTCTGGTTTATTCTAGAGAGTGCTTACAGTGTGATGTTTGAGGCCTATTGGTTAGAGCATTGGCTTAGTAATGAATGGACCAGGTTCAAATCCCACTTGTGCTCTTTGTGGCCTTGGGAAAGTCACTTCATCCGCATGGCAATGTACTTCTAAAAACACCCAGGAGTCTGGAAGGAACTCATCATTGTCCTTTTTTTATGTGTTCTGTTAGCACATTGGGTCTGCAAACATGCACATTACACTCATCCCCATCTGACAGCATTACTTTATTGGCGCTGCTGCTGCTGCTGCACATTTAAAGGGTCATACAACTTCACCCTGCAGATGTATGACATATGAGCTGTACATGATTAGAAAATTTTGTAATAACTGTGAAAGAATATCTTTGGCTTCATCACATATACTGCATGCAGTACATGCAGGCACGTCACACTCATGGGCTGGCCACCTGCAGAGGTCATCACACATCCTTAATTGCTCCAAATGGCCAATATGAGAGACACTTGTCCAGTTGTTATATACATATGTGTCAGGAAGATTGCATGGTGATTAAAGCAGCTGAGATTGCTGTGACACCCAAATAGAAGGTAATAGACCTTCCCTGTGGCACAGCAAATATTTTTTCACATACACTTCAACTGCAGTTATCTGCATTTGTAAGGTCGCATCAGGTACATCGGGGCAGCAAGGCCATACAGCAGTCTCAAATACCACCATCTATCCTTCAGTCCATCCATCAGCATACGCCCATCATGTTCAGTCGTGTATTCTCCAGCCTGCTGCTACACCATGGCCCACACAGGAACATTGTGTTAATTAGGATATATCACTTACACCTCTCCTGTGACTGATCTGCATGTCACCACTCCTGACCAGTCATCCTTTTGATACCCACATCGTAGCCATGCTGGCTCCTCCAGGGCACACTTCTACCCAGTCCTATGCTATACACTGACATCACAGCAGATTACATGAGCACCCCACATTGATACAGTCCAACTGCCTCCCTCATTATCCTCCCACTTACTGTCTTACTGTAGGCATTCTGGTGGTAAGGGACATATGATATGAATGTGACATGTCCATCAGCTATTCCCTTTGCTCCCATCCAGGTGCCTTATCAGCTGTTAATATGCACGTTTGGCACCCTTTCTGCCTGATGTACTGTTTACACTCGCTAACTGTCCGCTATCACCCTTACCGCCAGAATGCCTACTCCCTGCCCCATCCTTTACCGCACATTGGAGTCCTTAATGCTTCCATTTTGCGCTCGCAAATGGTGCACTCTTAATGGTCCTTAGTAACATACCCCATAGTATATGATGGCAGATATAGACTAGTATGATCCATTTAGTCTGCCCAGTAAGATGGCTGGAGTATTTGTAACCACCACTCGTGCAAGTCACATCACCCATGCCTTTGTTTTGTACCCACCGCTCCATGCAGGTCACTCCCCCTCTATTTATTAAAGTATAAGAGATATTTAAGTTTGCTTTGATTTCATTCTCTTGCTATAAAGGGATCCACTGTATCTGTCCCATGCCATTTTGAATTCTGTCACTGTATTTGTCTCCTATAAAATGCTAGCCAGTGTAAAAATAGGTATTTTGCATGATGGTGGGTACTTTGTTGGGAGATGTGCCCAGGCTTAGGATTTGAGTGGAGCATAGATGGAGTACACAAGTACCCTCATGGATTATAATATTCCTAAATCTGAACTAATACATGTGCAAAGAATGCGAAAGCATTGCACCTACATTGTAAGTGTGTTTACTGCCACTTACACTAGCATTTTATAAAGAAAAATAGCATCCTACTTTTCCTTAGAAAATACTGTTAATTAAGAGCCTAAAAACCTGCTTAGACTAAGCACCCCCTTATAAAATGACCTTCTTATGGCTTAGAAAAAAACTTTTCTAAACCTTTATTCATTTTTACTGATTCAGTTTTGAAATCTTGAATTCTTTTAATACACATGAAGTGAATATTCAGAAGATTTATCTGGGTAAACTTCAGAGCTATGCAGAAAATCTTTGGGGCTTGTTTACAAAGCCGCGGTAGTGGTTCGCGATCGCGATCGCAGCCGCGGCCCCATTGAAATCAATGGGGCCGCGGTTCCGATTACGATCGCAAACCGCTACCGCGGCTTTGTAAACAAGCCCCTTTGTTTTAAATTCCCCCACTTCCAACACTCATATCTTAAATTTTGGCCAGGCGACTTTTTGTCTGGACAAACGTATCTGATTTTCTTGAAGTGGAACCTGGGGTATTCAAGGGGTGCAGCTTTAGTATAGATAGTGTTAATCAGTCCTGAATACAAGTCAAGTTAGACTGCTGAAATATTATGCTAAAATTATCCAGGTAAGTTTATCCATATAACTTTATCTTGTTCTATTCAGCAATGAGTCTTGTTAACTCTGCTGATTATCTGGTTAAAATTGTATGGATAATTTACCTCAATATGTTTATCCTGTCACTATTTCTATATCAGTCCCATGATTAGTACCTCATATGAAGTTTCTATCGATTTTGACAATTTTCTTCTGGTAGCCCTAATCATAGAGAGGATAATTTTATGAAAGATTTTTCATGCCTAAACTATTTCACGCATCTAAAAGGTCTCTTATAAAACTACCCTATAGGCTATGCATACGAAAGGTTGTAGAATGACAAAAAGATGCCTACTTCAACACAACTTTAGTGTAGGTACCTTCAGGAATATAGTTTGGTTGGAGTGTGCGTTGAGTCAAGAATTACACGCATAGATTCTAAAATATGCATCTATATGCATACCTCATCTGCATACATTCATACCTGCTATTGAAGAAGTGCAAACATGCATGGCTACACTTTAGCACAACTGTGCAGGTTTTGTGAGGCTATTTCATAAATACATATGTGAACTTATGCATCTTTATAAAATAGTCTCAAAACAGACACCTAATTCGCCTCCCAGCTGTAGGTGATCTGTTATAAAATGACCCTCAGAAAGTTCTATGTAATAAAATTCACACAAAAATAATTTTTGCCTAGGTTCAAAACAAAAGCCGTGGCTCATTAAAAATCCAACTATGTTATGTAAAAAGTATTTAGCAGTCCTGTCATACAAAATGCCAGAAATAGCTTGGTCATGCTATTTTCATGCACAGATTGGCTGCATAACGTATGTTCCAAGATCAGCTAAATAGCATAGGCATATTAACTGACAATGCTCTGTTTCCTCCTAATGGCTTCCAAGTATATGCCTGGTATGTGAGGATTGCTTGACAGTGTAGCAGGAAGATGCTGGTGTGCTAATACATGCTAGATAAAGAGGGCAGAGGAGAGTAGTGTTAAAGGAGATAAAATGGAGTGGAGGAGTAGCCTAATGGTTAGAGCATTGGCTTAGGAACCAGTGTTTGATTCCTACTAGCACTCCTTGTAGCTTGGTCAAGTCACTTAACCTGCCACTGCCTCAGAAAAATCCAGGTCAATGTCCCTGTTTAAAGTATATTATCCAGTTTAAGTTACAATGTAAGTCACTTTGACTGAAATGATAAAATGGTACAAAAAAACCTGCTAAAAAAATAAAATCTGACATGACTGCATTCTAGAACCATTGATCTTCTGCTTCAGTAAGCATATTCAGAGAGTGGTGGCAGATGACATGGTTGGAGATTGTAAAAAACATGCAGTTCCCAGTGGAGGAATCTGACTGTCCAGAACTACCTCATAATATCAGCACCACTGATACTTATCTTCTGAGATAGGAACTATCCACTCAAACCAAAACAAATTTGTCAGTTGAAAAAAGGCTTTGAGAATCAAAATGGCTAAATAAAATAAATAATAAACTGCTCTTAAGTCTTAAGCATCTGAATCCTGTTGGTGGACTTTGGCTACAGTGACAATGGCAATGGCAGCAAAATAATCTGACTTCTGGGAACCTACTGGTTGGAGACATGTTTACCTTGTGCAGGGAAAGGTGGATTTCTTTTTAAGGTGCCCAAGAATGTCTCCTTTATCGCTTCCTTCTCGCCATCATTCTTTTCATCTCTTCTGTGCCATCTCTGTGTTGCTGGTATCCTTGAGAAATGTCTTTAAACTTTGAATGGGGTGGAGAAAAGACTAGGGGAACACTGTCGAGTTGCTTATTTATTGGGAACTACCACGAAAGGCAAGCCTCCTGCTTTTGCACTTGCTAGGGATTGAGACCGAGTCCCTCAAAAAAGATTGCCATGGACAGACATTCAAGTGCCAATAGTGGAAGAGTAGGAAAGTGCAGACGGGGGGGGGGGGGGGGGGCAAATTTATTAAAGGGTTCTACCTGAGTAATGCGAGGTAAGCACACATTATCGGCACCATACGAAAAAGTAGCACAGTGCCGTATGCTAAGAAATCTGTGCAGCCTGGGTAGCGTGCATATGGGCAGTGAATGGGCGAGGCAGGGCATTGCCACCACAGCACTGCTAGCGTGGGCCTTGAAGGTCCATGTTGTCAGCGCTTCAAGGGGAGCAATTACCACCAGCACGATGAGAGGTGATAGTTGCTCCTTGCGGCACTTTTAACGCGGCAAACCATGCTACAGTAAATTGAGGGGGATAGCTGTCCGCACACCCCTGCATCTAGCATGATGCCACGTGCAAGTAATGTGGCCCAAACCCATTTTTGCTATCATGGGGCTTAGCAAACATGACCCAAAGATGGTAATTCTTCTGCTACCCAGTCACGTTTTTGCAACTTCTTGAACCTAAGTGTTGAAGGGGTCATGACATAGGAACAAAGAAGAGTAGCAAAGTGAAAATGTTATTGAAGAATTAATAGCTGGATCTGTCTAGCAGATTTATACATTTATTTATTTATTTAACAATTTTTATATACTGCCTTTTCATTTAATCAAGGCGGTTAACATTAACATCAGCTTTTACAAAGACCTTGCAATTGTAAACTAACATTAAACTTCAAAAACTTAAACATTACTAACCAGCTTTTACAAAGACCTTGCAATTGTAAACAGTAAGATTGCACGTTCCTCCGTCTTCATCATCTATATTTTGTCTTTCTCCTTGGCAAACAGCTGGAGTATGAGTGCTTATGGCTTAGATTTTCTCTTTTGAAACTCTCTGTTCTCATTTGACTTTCTTTCCTCAAGTGTAATAGGTTTAACACTTTTTTAAAAATTGTACTGACAAGCAGTCCCCTTGTGCCAGGTTTACTTGTATACCCTTTGGAAGCCAGCTTTAAAAGTGAAGGGAAAAAGAGAATTGAGCATGGCTAGTTTAGAGTGGTCATTTGATACATAACAGTTTGGAGTTAACACTAGGTCCTAGGACATATTAAATAGCATCCAGTTTGCAAAATCTCACTAAATACTGTAGTGTGATGGGCAAATGTACTATTTTATTTAGCAAGAGTTTGCTAATCTCTCATAGCAGTCATATGCAAATGTTTGCATGTATGGATTGTATTTATGTGCTCATGCTAACATCATCTGGGATCCTTTAGCGAGCATGGTAAGGCCTTCCTGCTTGGTTTGCTATTGTAGCATGCACAAGAGAGTCTTACAATGCACAATAAATTGCATTACATAGGCCTAGAGTTAACATTTTCAACTGAAAACAGTGAAAATGCTTTAACTATACAGTCCAGACTGCCTATCACTTGTGTAGCTACCAAACTGTGAACAAGGTAGTGCTGAGTCATCTACAAATTATTGTTTCTTTGATTGGATTTTTTTTATCATATAGTCAAAGGCGTAGACATAGAGCCATATAATGGCTCCTGATTTAGCCAATTTGTATGTGGTAAAATCTGAAAGGTTATAGTTGTCCACCACTTCTTTTTTTGATAAGATTCGCCTTTTGAAGTGATACATTGATGAAGTATTTGTCTTGCAGTCTGGTACAATGGATGAATTCAATTCCTTTATAGAATGGTTGAATGCCTGTGACCTTACTGTTAGATTTATTTTTCAGCAGAATGCCTTTCTGTATACTTGAATTAAAAAAACTCAGGATGGTTTTGTTACATCTATCTATTGGAAGATAGCTGATTGCAATGTTTTAAGATATGCTAGACAATTAAATGATAATTTACTAACTGGACAGAGTATGCCATTTGGGGTATAATTTTATAACAGTTTGTCTAGGTTAATAGGGCAGGAAGATGTCTATTTTACTCTTAGGGCCCAAATTTGAGCTAGGCAGTGCCTCATCAGGGCATAGCCCACCCACCTCCCACCTAACCCGGATTTTCCATGCCAGGGTCATATGAGGCCTCGGCATCGAAAATCCGTGTGTCGCCGCACAACAGGAAGCTATAGGAGCTACCCATGGAACACTGATTTTTTGATGCTACACGGTTAGCCCCAGTGCCTTAAAGATAGGTGCGGTTTTCCCATGCCTATTTTTAAGGCACAGAGTGCTAACTGTGTAGCATCGAAAATCAGTGCTACATGGGTAGCGGCATGGCCCGCCTCCTCTCCACCCCGGAATGCCCTCAACATGCCCTGATGGTATGCAGATGGCATCGGGGCATGTTGGGGACATATCCAAGATTTTTGAAGGGCACTAACTGTGTAGGTGCCCTTCGAAAATCCTGGATAAGGCCTTTACACGGGTAACTAGGGAAGTTATCCGTGTAAAGGCCTTCAAAAATCGGGCCCTTATTTTATAAAGACTTTATAGAACTCTAGCACAAATCCAAAAACAATTGTGTCTAGATTGCTATGCCTCCTTGAAAGCAGGTGAAAATGACAGCGCATATTTTACGCAAATATTTTATAAAATATGCATGCAAATTACAACTTTGCCCATGCTCCATTCTTTTCCACCCCTGTGCATGCCTATTATGCAAGTAGGCATCTACTCACACCACAGATGCTATTTTAGGTGTGATTTAATTTTATAAGAGCCCATGTATGGCCATAAAGAGCTCTGATCTCCCTATCATCCCCTCTACCAGGTTTCCCTGATTTACCATCATTCTTCCCTTTCCACCATTCTATCTTGTCCCTTTTGACCTACCCCACTGCCTTCCTTGCCTTTCCCTTCTTCGGTCTCCTTCTTCTTCCTCCCTCACTTTCTCTCTCATCCATTGAATTGTACACCCCTTCTAATTTACCTTTATCCGTCCTGCTTTGTCTGAGTATGGTCAAGATGTTGCCAGCAATGGCAGGGAATGAGCCAAGTCCCCATTGCCCCATTCCCAGCTGAGGACATAGCTGTGCACAACTTGACCATCACTGTGTGCTCACCAACCCCAATCACACCACTATAGGTGGCCACCTGAACAACCATGTGTGCACACCATAGGTGCTAGAATAAGAACATAAGAGCATAAGATATGCCATACTGGGTCAGACCAAAGTCCATCAAACCCAGTAACCTGCTTCCAACAGTGGCCAATCTAGGTCACAAGTACCTAGCAGTTTCCTCAAAGTTCCACAATGCTTGTATTGGTGCAAGCAGTGGATTTCCTGGGTCCCCTTTAATAATGGTTTATGGAACTTTCCTCCAGGAACATGTCCAAACCTTTTTTAAACCTAGCTACACTTTTACTACATCCTTTGGTAATGAATTCCAGAGTTTGATTACATGTTGAGTGAAAAATTATTTTCTCTTACTAGTCTTTATAGGTTACACTGTAGCTTCATTGCATGTCCCCTAGTCTTTCTATATTTTGTGCACTACAGTACCTGGGCTGCTGAAGGACTAGCTGAGGGCAGAGATGGGTACATCCATGCATCTCACAACCACCACAGGACAGATGTCCGTGCTCCATGACTCAAACTGCTGTCACCAGCACTGTCTCCACCCCCATCCACAGTCCCAACAGTCAATAATAGAAAGAGCCTATGGAATGGAGCATATACAGTAGGCCCTACAGGCCCTTTCAGGTACTGGTGAACCCTGACGCCATGATGTCACAGCTGATGATGTCATACAGTGTGAGAGAGAATATGTTAATCAGAGAAGTGAACAGCTGATTCACGGGTCTGCTGGACAGATGGAAGATAAGAAGGGATACCTGCAGAAGACCTCAGGCGACTTCAAGCAGTGAAGTATACATTTTTTTATTCTTATATCATAGTAGTATTTTGTATTGATACTATTAATTTAGCATAAGTGCACGCATATAGGACTAATAAGTAGAATTTGTTATTAAGAAGTTATTAAAAAAGAAGAAGGAACTTGTTTAAGTCTTTATCTTCCACCCTCTGGCTCAGGCACACTTATTGCTAAGAAAAATAATGCTGCATTTTGCTTTTTGGCTAAGATTGCAACTGATTGGGTATAATAAAAATCTCACTTCCTTCTAAGTGTCTGAGTTTGTTTGGAGCAGAGCGAGGTCATTCTTATATCTTTGGGGTACAATTGCAGCCCTTTTTCATCCAGAATCCCCAAGAGTACTGGCATTCCTGACAGACACCATTGCAAAGCAAGGTAATACTCTGCCTGAAAGCTCTCAAAGGGGCTTTTGTGTTCATCTTTAAAAACAAATTCTTAAAGGGGTTTTGGTGTTCTTTTTTAGAAGCTAATTTTTAAAGATGTTTTAGTGTTTATTTTTAAAAGTTAAGAGCCTGATATTCAACTGGGCAGGGCTAAGCGCTATAGCCGTTTAGCCCTGCTCGCCGACTGCCAAACCCTATATATTCACTTCTGCGGTAACAGAAGTGAATATCCAGGTCTCGCCATGCTGCCCATAAGCCACCAAGGCTAACCATGCAGCATCAATATTGGATGATGCACAGTTAGCCTCGGCGCCTATAAGATAGGCATGATTAGCGCAGGTCCCTGCCTCCGCTCTAGCCTAGAATGCCCCCAGCACACCCCGATGCTAGCCGACTTGCATCGGGGCACATAGGGGACTTAGTCGGGGATATTTGACAGCACTGTACTGTCGAATATCTGGTTAGCAGGCATTTACATAGTTAACTGATCCTAGATATATACTGACTGAAATTTAACTACTGTAAATACTGTAATATATGTTCATTGTAAACAATTTATCACCAGTTCTTTGTAACACCTTTTGTTAAAAATTAAATGTATCTAGTTTTGTTCTTTGTAAACCGTACTTAAACCTTGGAAGGGGCGGTATAGAAAAACACTTAAATAAATAAATGCCTTTTGAATATCGGGCCCTAAGTCTTTTTTCTATACTGCAAAGGGGGAATTTATTTGTTTGCTTGTAGTGTAGGGTAAAGGCTCTATCAGTTAGGGTTCAGTATCTTTCTTCTAGCTACCTATTCACAGCTAACTCTTTGAAGCCTCAGACCACATCAGCTGTTAGGTCCCTCCCTACCCACCCCCACCCCATTTGAGCCTTCTTGCTTTATAGAGCAACTCCCCAATTAGCTACATACAGAGATATAGAACTGCACTGTTAAAACACACTTACAAAAGGTTAACTGCTTTTTCTCTTAAAGGACAGCTGAGGAACAGGTAGGGACTTTGCTAGGTCTCTCGCTTTTATTTCAACAGGTACCAAAGCTCTATTAACTAAACAATGGCTGGGAAAAATCATATTGCTAAAGCTGTTGCCCCTGTTACAGCTTCTGCCTCTGTCCAGACAAAGATCCCAATGCCAGTTTAAAGACTGGTTCCATGTTCAGGATGCCTGCATGTTGAGGCTCTCAGGAAAGAAGCAGAAGAGCTCAGGGAAGAGGTGGCAAGGCTGAGAACAATTTGAGACACTGAGAACTACATTGATGAGATGCTTCTTGAAATATCCAAGCTCTCCAACAGAGATGAAGATGGGAGGCTAAAGAAGGAAGAAGGTTGGACATGAGTCACCAGCCTGCAGTATCAACACTCCAACTCCTCCAGCCCTTGAAATGATGAACCAGTATGCAGCCCTGGAAATGATGAACCAGTATGCAGCCCTTGCATTGAAGAACCAGTATGCAGCCCTGGAAATGGAGGAGCTGGAAGCATCCCAGGAAAGGGAAGAACCACAGCTCAAGAACCCCAAAGTTGCAGAATCAGTCACCGCTAGTAAGCGAAGAGTAGTGGTGGTTGATGACCCTCTTCTTAGGGGTACTGAAGCGTCCATCTGCTAACCAGAATTGATGTCCAGAGAGGTGTACTGTCTGTCAGATGCCAAAATCCAGGATGTTACAGAGTTTGCCGAGACTCATCAAGCTTACTGACTATTATTCAATGCTGCTCATCCATATCGGCACAAATGATAGTGCTAGGAATCCCTCCAGTCCAACAAAATAAAAAAATCATTCAACTCAACTATACATAAACTATCTTATCACAGGTTTAAAAGGAGAAAAAAGGCTTCAGATTGTGTGGCTGCTGTTTCCTTCTGAATCATTTGTCTGTAAGTTTCTTACACAGGTTTATTTATTTATTTGTACTTCCCCCCTTAGCATCTTTATTGCAACCCCTTGAGAAAGCATAGTGTGAAACACTGAGTCGACAAAATGTTTGACGTCGGGGTATGAATGGAAATCTGTATGACCCGAATCAAGATTTTAAAATATGCTATGGAGACCATTCAATTAAGTTGTATTAATGACACTATAGAATAAGAAGGGTAGATTATTTATGCTGTTTGCAATATGGATTTACATTGAAAAATACTTATAAATATAGATATAAACAAGGTTTAAAATGGTTGAAAAATATTTATAAATATTAATATAAATGATGTTAAAGGAGTTTTTTTGTCTGCTGATGTGATGGAGAGGGCAAAGACATGTTTTGTGCTGTCTGCCTGACCCGTGTAAACTGAAGCCTTTTTTCTCCTTTTAAACCTGTGATGAGATAGCTTATGTATATGACTTTAATATCTGGCCTATGCTTAGTTGAGTGGAGTGATTTTTTGTTTTGTTGGACTGAATCTATTTCATTCTGGAATTGAGGATTTTGAATCCCTCCAAGCATATCAAACGTGACTTCATGGCTCTGGGACAGAGGGTGAAGCAGATAGGTGTGCAGTAGGTGTTCTCTTCAATCCTCCTTGTTGAGGATAAAGGCCCAGGAGGAGAAGCTCGCATCTTGGAGATGAATGCATGGCTGCATGGATGGTGTCATTGAGAGGGTTTTGCTTTCCTGGACTATGGAATGATGTTCCAAGGGCTGCAGAGCAGAGATGGTGTCCATCTGTTCAAAAAGGGTCGAAGTGTCTTCAGCAGCAGACTGACTAACCTACTGAAGAGGGCTTTAGAATAGACTTATTGGGGATGGGTTAAGAGAGCCCCCAGGTAAGTGAAACATTAAATATCTCTGTAGAAATGGGTAATAGAGTCAACATCTGGAAAGTGGTGTGTATAAATGCCTGTAGCATGGGAAATAAGATTCCAAATATTGAGGCTTTAATGAAAGAGGCTGATTTGGATTTAGTGGACAACCATGACTGGGATGTAATTATACCTGGCTATACTTTATTCAAGAAGGACAGGGTAGGATGAAGAGGAGGTGGAGTGGCACTATATGGAAAAAATAATATTAAAGCTTTAGAATTTCAGTGCTTAAAAAGAAGAGAGGAGACACTGTAGATTAAACTAGAAAGAGGGAAAGGGAAATCCATTTGCATTGGAGTTATATGCAGATCTACCTCACAGGGAGTAGAAGTGGATGAAGATTTAATAGAAGACATACACAGTATTGCCATGAAAGGAGAAGTGCTACTGATAGGTGATTTCAATATGCTAGATGTGAATTGGCACATTCCTGCTGTGGTGTCATTGTGAAGTAAGGATATCCTGGATTCTCTACAGGGAGAACCATTCAGGCAACTGGTAACAGAACCCACATGTAATGAGGCCATACTGGACTTAGTGCTTATCAATGGGGAAAGTGTTTCTGATGTTATAGTGGGAGATCATCTCACATCAAGTAATGGTATGATTCAGTATTAGGATTAGGACTAACCTAACCAAAATAATTGAGAAAATAGCGCAACAGCAAATCCAAGACCACATAGACTCCTATTCTCCTCTTGATCCTCATCAGCATGGCTTCCATCAACATCACGGTGTCGAGACTTTACTGACTTCCCTTTTTGACTATCTGATTAAAGGCGTGAGCAATACAAAACAAGGCTTCGTCCTTATCTTCTTAGATATCGCCTCAGCCTTTGACACAGTAGCACACAGCCTCCTGCTTACCCAACTGCAACTTAAAGGCATTCAAAGTTCGGCATTGGATTGGTGTCATTCTTATCTTTCGGACTGCCAACAACAAGTGCGCATTGGTACGCAATCATCAACAATATTTCATCAATCCCAAGGAGTTCCTCAGGGCTCATCACTTTCAGCCCTGCTATTCAATATTTATATTCAATCACTATGCACTGTCATCCAATCCTTCGGTATACTCTACCACATATATGCAGATGATGTGCTTCTTTATGCCCGATTCTCACTAGATAACCCCAACTTCACTGGAATCATATAAGGCTTTAATGCAGTATCTTCCTGGTTACATTCACGCAACCTGAAAGTAAACAATAAAAAACCAGAGATGTTGTTCATCACAAAAGATACAACTTTCATTCCTCCATCCCACCTACAGGTCAAGAATGCTGACCTAAAGTCAAATCAAGAGGTTAGATATCTTGGTGTCACCTTGGACCAACATCTAAATATGGAAACCCACATAAGAAACATCACAAAGCGTCTATCTCAAAATAAAATCACCCCGACAGCTCCGACCCTTACTTGAATTTACTGACTTCCACACTATATTCCAAGCCCTGGTCACTCCACTCTTTGATTATGCTAATATCATACTTCATGGTCTACCTGCATATACAGTCCGTCCTTTACAAATGGCTTTAAATACTGATGCCAGATCCATCTATAGAGCCTCCAGACATGATCATGTTTCACCTCTCCTAATACAGCTACATTGGTTACCAATTAACAATCGACTCAAATACAAAGCCCTTTTACTTTCATTTAAAATACTTCATCAGATCTCAGCTTCATCACTGGAAAACCTCCTACATTGGACACCTGAAACCAGATCCAGGAGATCAAACTTTGCTAATACACTTATCATTCCAACTATGGCGAGAAAAAGCTCTCAATTTGCCAGAAGCAGAGCCTTCTCATATTTTGCCCCACTACTCTGGAACTCTCTCACTCCTCCTATCTGCCTCATCACCGACCTGGCAACATTCTGCATAGCAATTAAGACACATCTCTTCTAGCTATCATTCGATCATGTTCCATAGAAGCTTACCGCCTCCCTACTACGCATATTTTCAGCCTGTAAATATCATCAGCCTGTAAATATTACCTACCCAGGTCCCATGTTAACGAATCACCTTTTGAAATGCTCTACTGTTAGCCAATCCTGTTAATTATGTTTTTTACCTATTATGTGTATTATTTATACCGTTCAATGTATTTTGTTGTTACCATGTAAACCGCACTGATTGTAAAAGTGCGGTATATAAAACCAAATAAATAATAATAAAATCCATTCAAAAGCGAGGGTCTTAGACTTTAGGAAAACTAACTTTGCTAAAATGGGACAATACCTCAAAGAGACGTTAGTGGGATGAGAACAGCTAGGGGATGCAGAAAAACAGTCGGCAAAACTGAAAAGGGATATTTTAAGGGCAACAAACCTTTTTGTTAGAAAGATTGTTGTTGTTAAGTGCCATCAAATCGGTGTTGACTCCTGGTGACTCTCTGGATAGTTGACCTAAACTTTGTTCGGTCTTCAGCCAAGCGGCTCATTGTTGATAGAGTGGTATCCATAGCTGCTGTTATTGTATCAATCCATCTTATTGCCTGCCTTCCTCTTTTATGGTGATCTTCTATCTTGGCAAACATTATGTCTCTCCAATGATCTCTCTCTTTGCATGATGTATCTTATGAAAGTCAAAGTCTTGTCATCTCAGCTTTTAAGGAAAGCTTAGATTTGATCTCCTCTAGTACTGACTGGTAAATAAATGTAAAAGGAAAAGGAGGCTGCCATGGTTCTCAAAAGAAGTAGCTGAAAAGGTGAAGAAAAAGAGGGAGGCCTTCATGAAATACAAGGGATCACAGAAGGAGGAAGACAGGCATCTATATTTGGAAAATCTTAGAGAAGCTAGCAAAGTAGTCAGGAAAACAAAAGGTACAAAAAGAAGAAGAAACAACCAATGCAATGTGGGGATAAGACATTTTTCAGATATGTTAGTGAGAGGAGGAAGGGCAAAATTGGTATTGTCAGACTCAAGGCTGCAGGGGAGGAATATGTAGAAGCTTATGAGGATAAAGCAGAATTGCTTAACAAATATTTCTGTTCTGTGTTCACATATGATTGGCCAGGAGCAGGACCTCAGAAAACACCCACAAAGAGGAACAAAAGTGATGTTGATCGAGAAGACTTTTTTTAGTGAGGAACTAGCTAAACTAAAAGTAGACAAAGCTATGAGCCCAGATGGGATACATTCAAAAATACTGAGGGAACTTAGGGACATTCTAGCGGCTCCACTGTCTGACCTTTTCAATGCCTCTTTGGAGTTGGGAGTGGTGCCAGAGGACTGGAGAAAGGCACATGTAGTTCCTTTACACAAAAGCAGATGTAAGGATGACATTGAGAACTACAGGCTGCTTAGTCTAACCTCTGTGGTTAGTAAATTATTGGAAAGGCTACTAAAACAGAGAACAGTGAGGTTTCTGGAGTCCAATGAATTGCAGGATCCGAAGCAGCATAGATTCACCAGAGGCAGGTCTTGTCAGACAAATCTGATTGATTTCTTTGACTGGGTGACCAGAGAGTTTAACTGAGGAAGAACCCTAAATGTTGTGTATTTAGATTTCAGTAAATGGAGCTCACTTTGAGGAGAAGGAGGTTATCAGTGGGGTGCCGCAGCGATATGTCCTTAGTCCGATTCTTTTTAACATCTTTGTTATTGATATTGCAGAAAGGCTGTTCAGTACAGTTTGCTTGTTTATGGATGATACCAAAATCTGCAATAGAATAGACACCCAGGAAGGGTCTAGGACAATTCAGCATGGCCAAATCAGTGCAGACCAACTCAGAGCAGGCCAGCTCAGTGAGCTGCGCTGAGTTGTCCTAACCCATTGCTGCTCACAACTAAGTACAATTTTAAATATATAAGCCTTTAATATATATACATATATGCAACCAAATAAACATCTGACATCTGACATCTACTTCTCTATATTATTCATTACTTCTTTTATACTTTACTTATCCATTGCTCAAGAAAGAAACCGTTGAATCTCAGGCTTTTGAACTAAACAGAAACAGATGACCCTTGCTTCAGTCTACCAAGATCTGGCTTATTCCCACTTTCAGAATGGTCAAAAGAAAGGGCCTCAAAGACAAAAAAACAGATTTGGCTTATATTTTAAACACAAAGAAACCTGCCAGAAACAACGTCTTTCATCCACATACAGGATTACTGGCTAAATCTGCTCTCGATTCCTTTCTACTGCAAATGCCACCAAACCTGGCCCCACTTCCTAAAAATGCCAGTCACCAGCCAATCAGAGTCACTCCCATTCAACAGCTATTACTTTACATATTAAATATTATGGAATATGGCATCAGACCTGGACCTACTAAACACCTAATGTTTTCTGGCAATGAGATGGCCCGCACCGAGTTGGCCGTGCTGAGTCATCCCATTCCACCCAGGAAAGAGTAGATAAAATCTGACATCGAAGACTGCAAATCAGAAACTTTTAAAGTGTGCTGCTGAAGCAAATTGGTATGAATTTGGGACTGAGCCGCCAAAGCAGAAACCTGGGGTGCAACCATTTCCCCAAGCTTTACAATGGCAGACCAAATAGTCTCCAAAGTGAATTCAACAGGTCTCAAAGGAAAAAAGTTACCGGGACTTGTGCCATAGCTGTGCTGTCCTCCGAGGGCCGCCACTCCACTGCCGACATCCCAGCTGCAGATAAGGTGTCAGCTGTCCTGCTAACAACCTTCCTTAAAGCAGGTACTCCCGAGCTGTCAAGGAGAGATGAACTAACCACTCCACTACTCCTTAGCGGAGCCGACCCTCCAGGTTCCGCACCTCCTCCCGAACCGGAAGGAGACACTGCCTCCAACAGTGCTGGACTCCTCACGAGCAAAGGGTCCTTGGGAGGGCGCCACTGCTCTGGCGGCGAGATCTGAGGCCCAGAGCCTCCAGGCGAACTATCCAACTCCAGCGGGAGGCCAGAAGGGCTCAACACCGTTGTTACTCCTGGCTGCTGTTGCAGCATACGAAAAGGGTCGAGTGGACCCACCACTCATAAAGGTAATGAAGACGAGGCCGCCGGGGTAATGGAGAGATTCTTAATCCCCTTGGCCTTTCTTTTACCCATAGCAGGAAAAACGCTGCTGCAAGCCGTTCGCGTCAATCTGCCATCTTGGAACTCCCCCGAGACCACACCGTCTAAAGGGTATAAGCAGGGTGGAGTTGGTGTAGAGGGTAGCTACTAAAATAGTTAATGGTCTTCGTTATGAAGCATATGATGACAGACTTAAAGATCTTAATATGTATACTTTATGTTTCAACTGTTTATTAAATCATAACAATATAACAAGCCACACAACCATTTGTTATACAATACATATGATTAAAACTCTTGCCCCGCTTGCATTGCAAATAATAACATACAGCATTTTTTTTCCTCTTTCCTCCTCCTCCCTCCCCCCACTCCTCTTTCCTCCTCCCTCCCCCCACTTCCTCTTTCCTCCTCCCTCCCCCCACTTCCTCTTTCCTCCTCCTCCCCACTCCCCCCCTCCCACATAGCATCTCATTCCCCCTCCCTACCCCTTATCCCTCCCATGGCCTCTGTCAAAGGAAAATTATCCTTCAAACCCTAGGGGTGTGGGAACTCTTACACCCCCCAAGGATGTAGCAAGGCCAGGCCTCTATCTATCTCTATCTCCCTATCCCCCACCCCTCATGCCTCCAATTTCTAGTGTGGACTGTCTATCAACCATTACAATAAAGATATAAGCTGGTGTTTCCTAGCCAGTTCAATGAATACAGCATTACTAACGGCCTAGTCAATTTCTTATGTTCCACCTTCCATGTGCTAGGGTAGCTTCAATTGCTTCAATTTTCTTATACTAAATCCCACCCTCCTCCCCAACCTCCTGACCCCCCCATCCCCCCACTATGAATGTCTTTAAGGTGGTATCTGAGAATGCTTCAGAAAAAGGGTCCCCCAACTACCTTTCCTCCTCCTTCCTCTACCCCCTCACCAGGATTCCTGTGTCAACCTAGAGTGATTACGCATCGGGGAAGATCCAGATCCAGAGTCCCTTCAGCCCCTCCCCTCCAGTATTGTGGTTATTCATCTGGTCACCTGCTCATCCCCCAGTTGTCCATTTAGTCTGTATTACCTTTACTGCTTTACCACCCTCTCCCTAGGCATCCCCGTGCGCCACCAACTCTACCTTCATCCTTTTCATACACAATGATTAACTACTCTACTCCGAGCCCTGGATTGTTTTATCCTCCATTCCTTTCCTTATAATACCATTCTATTTTCTCTCTTGGCCACCACTGCACACTGGATGGAGGGTTTCAACATGTTATCCACGATGACACCTAAATCTTTTTCCTAGGTGGTGGTTCCTAATGTGGAACCTTGCATCGTGTAAACCATAGTTTGGGTTGTTCTTTCCAAGGCGCATAACTTTGCACTTGTCCACATAAAATTTAATCTGCCATTTGGATGCCTATTCTTCCAAATTATCAAGGTCCTCCTGCAATTTTCCACAATCCTCATGGGTTTTAACAACTTTGAATAATTTTGTGTCATCTCCAAATTTGATTACCTCATGCGTTATTCCTAATTCCAGGTCATTTACGAATATGTTAGAAAGCAACAGACCCAGCACAGATCCCTGGGACACTCCATTTTTCACCTTCTGCATTGGGAAAATTGGCCATTTAGCCATTTATCTTTTAATCAGTTCCTGATCCACAGTACTACACTGCCTCCTATCCCATGGCTTTTAAATGTTGCCATAAGTCTCTCATGAGAGATCTTGTCAAAGACTTTCTGAAAGTCCAGATACACTATATCAACCAACTCACCTTTGTCTACCTGTTTATTCACACATTCAAAAAACATAACAGATTATTGACAAGAACTTCCTTAGCTAAAGCCATGTTGGCTATCTCCTATTAAGCCATGACTATCTACATGTTCAGTAATTTTGTTCTTTATAATGGTTTCTACCATTTTTCCCAGTACTGACGTCAGGCTCACCGGTCTGTGGTTTCCCAGATCACCCCTAGAACCCTTTTTAAAAATTGGCATTACATTGGCCATCCTCCAGTCTTCAGGTATTAGAGATGATTTTAATGATAGTTCACAGATTACTGATAGTAGGTTTGTAATCTCATATTTCAGTTCTTTCAACACCCTTGGATGTATACCATCCAGTCCAAGTGATTTTCTACTCTTCAGTTTATTAAATAGTTGTAATACATCTTCCTGGCGTATCAATATTTCTTTCATACCGTGGCATCACCTTTAAATACCAATTCAATCATGGGTAACATCCCTACATCTTCCTCAGTAAAGACAAAAACAACAAATTCATTCAGTCTCTCTGCTATGGCCTTCTCCCTCTTAGTGCCCTTTTACCCCTCTATCATCTAATGGTCCATCTGACTCTCTCATAGGTTTTATTTTCTATGAATGTACTTGAAAAAGTCTTTATTATGAGTTTTTGCTTCCACAGCAAGCTTCTTCTTAAATTCTCTCTTTGCCTGCCTTATCAATGCCTTGCATCTAACTTGTCAGTGCTTGTGTTGTTTCCAGTTTTCACCATTTGACTCCTTTTTACATTTCCTGAAAGGCAAACAACAGCCTCTCTGATCTCACCTTTAAACCATGCTGGTAGTTTTTTCGACTTCCTCCCACTTTTCTTAAAGCATGGAATACAGCTGGTCTGGGCTTCCAAGATAGTATTTTTAAACAATACCCTTTTTAAACAATACCCATGCTTGATGTAAATCTCTAACCTTTGCAACTGCTCTTTTTAGTTTTTTTTTAATCTATTTTCCTCATTTTATCATAGTCTCCCTTTTGAAAGTTAAAATGTAATAATGTGAATTTTCTTACCGTCCTTCTTCTATCTTTAAGGCACTGGGGCTAAACGGGCAGCATCAAAAATTGTTGCTACCCATTTAGCCTCAGTGGCTGCCGGCCTGTACGTCATGACCTGGACTTTCATTTCCATCACTGCGGAAATGAAAATCCAGGTTAAGGGGGTCAGCGGGTAGGCTATGTACCGACATGACGCATAGCCTGCCTAAATGAAAATCGGGCCCCACATGTATAAAGATTATCCATTTAATTGAGCTAAAAATATTTGCAAAAGAATTTGTTTTGGCTAAATGGGGACTGTATTTTCAAATCTTGTAGAAAGACTGAATCCATTCAGGTGACTTGTTTCTTTTTTTATCCAAGCATATTCCATTAAACAACTTATCGTGAAACATTTTTCTGTTCTGCAATTACATAATTTATATTCTTATCCTTTAATAATTGCTCACACAACTGGTAGAAATTTGAAACTTGATAGGCCTTGAAACCATTACAGTAAATTCTAATAGTGGTTGGTCACTTCAAAAGAGGATCTTATCCCTTTTGCAGAAAAAGAAGATACAGTAAAATTATATTTTTGCAATAAATTCATTTATTGTATGTCTCAGAAACAGTGGAGGTGGGAGGGCACCTTACTGTATCTATACCATTCTATATTCATAGAACACAATTGAATAAAACAAAAAGATGAGACCTGTTGGACGAGGCAGGGTTCTAAAAGACAAACAGTCCCTGGTACCCAGCAGGGACAGCCCAAGCGTTTCTGCTGCCCCTAGCAGAAACCCCTGCCACATTGCCTTCCCTTCCTACTGCTGCCGCCCCCCCCCCCCCCGAATCCATCTTATGTTCTTATGTTATTTTCTCATCTTGTGGCGGCAGCAGCCCAACTCCGTTTTGAGCCACTGCCACTTTCAAAATGGAGTTGGACTACCGCTGCCATCAGAAGATGAGAAAGATGGATTCAAGGGGCAGTGGCAGCCTGATTCTGTTTTGAAAGCAGTGGCTTTGTGCCATCACTTTCAAAATGGAATTGGGCTGCCCACCAGGATCTTCTGTTCTAGGCGGCCACCTAGTCTGCCTAGTGGACAAGCCGGCCCTGGTGTCCAGAGCTGTAAATCTAGTTCCATGGGATCATTAGCAGAAAGAACACATCCTCCTTTTTCCTGGTCCTTTGAAGAGTATCAGCAGGCAGACAATATATCCGGGCAATGCAGAGGCTAGCCCAGGCCAGGCCTATGGCAGGGTGCATGAGGTGATAGTACTCCTGGGTGGAATAGGCCAGTTAGGTGGGTCAGAGTGCTAAAAGACAGTCCGTCCCTGGTCTCCAGCTTGTAATCCAGTCCAACGGTAGCATATCGTAAGCATAAGCAAGGCAAATACAACCCTCCTTTCCCCTTTCCTTTGAAGAGTGGCAGCTAGTGAGCAGCATAACTGGACAATGCCTAGCCTAGACCCAGTATAGGACCCTGGGCATGGTATCTAAGGCAGTGCACTTGGGGTGATGATATCCAAGGGCTGAAAAGGCCTCAAATACAGCCAATTCCTGGTCCCCAGAGCAGGGAATCCAGTCCGATAGGAGCACTGGCAGGGAAACACACACATCCCCCTCTCCAAAGTCCTTTGAAGAGTGTCCTCAAACAGGCAGTGTAACCAGAAAGTGAAGGAGATAGCCTAGACCAGATGTGGGACCTTGGATACAGTATCCGAGGCAGTGCACTTGGGGTGATGGTACCCCAGGGTTATACAGGCCAATTGGGTATATCAGAGTGCTAAATAACAGGCAGTCCCTTGTCCCCAAAGCTGGAAATCCAGTCCCATAGGAGCATTAGCACGGCAAACACCCCCCTCTCCCCACTCCTTGAAGACTGTCAGAAGGCAGAATAAATGGACAGTGTGGGACCTGCCACAAGGGAAGGAAGGTGACAGCAGTACTTACACAAGTCTGGAGAAAGAGACAGGACATTCCCAGGGTATTGTTATGGGCTCCTTCAGTCAGCCACCCACACAACAGAAAGAAGTCTTTACAAGGAAAGTTGAAAAAGCTGCACTTTCCAGTGCAACTGTAAAAAAGCAGGTATCCACAATCATCTCCACAGAGGGGCAAAAGGACTTTGACATGGTGCATGGGGGAGGACAAAAGAGAAGCAGCAGGTGACGATAAATCAGCCTCACAGCAGACATGCTATATTCCCTGCTGAAAAGTGTATGGAGATGGCCTTTGCAGATACAGAACCTGGGGGATCCACATGGGTGGAATTTATGTCTGAGTCATCAGATATTGAAAGTACATTGGTTGAAGAGGTTGGTTAGCGTGACAACTAGTGAGGAAGTCAACATTATTGGCAGCCTTGCATTTTAGGTAGGTTATGCGCAATATCTTGAGAAATAATTAGAAATATTCCAACTGTATGTGATCATAATATTTTAACAGTATGTTCAAAGGTATAGAACAAAAAAAGAGATGTCTGTGCAACTTAGGGGCTTGTTTATAAAGCCGCGGTAGCGGTTTCCGATCGTTATCGGAGCCGCAGCCCCATTGAAATCAATGGGGCCGAGGCTCCGATAACGATCAGAAACCGCTACCGCGGCTTTGTAAACAAGCCCCTTAGTTGTAGTAATTTCTGAGAAAAAAAAAACCAAAATATGATCTCAACAGGATTAATGGCACCCTTCACTAATATTTGGTTGCACAACACTTGGTAGTGATGACAGCCTCTAAACATTTTTTGTAGCCATCTATAAGTTTCATACATTTGTCTGCTGGTAGTTTCTCCCACTTTTCAACTGTGATTTGTTCCAGCTCATGAATATTACCAGGATTCCTTTTTACCACTGGCAGATTTCAGCTCTTTCCAAAGGTTCTCGATTGGAATGGAATCAGGACTCATTGCTGGCCAGTTTAAAACAATCCATTTTTTTTCCTTTTTAACCATTCTTTTGTACTTGTGGATGCATGTTTTTCATGATCTTCGAACCATACCAAGTTTTCTGACACTAGATAGCACATTTTGCTCCAAAATGCCTTGGAACTCCTCTGACTTCATGATTCCTTTAATATGTTCCAGGCCTCCAGTTCCTGAGGCAGCAAAACAGCCCCACAACATTATGGAAGCTCCACCATATTTAACTGCAGGAAGGGTGGTTTTTTTTACTTTATAAGCTTCATTTCTTTACTTGTATATGTATCACTGGTCTGCATTGCCAACAAACTCAAATTTGGTTTCATCTGTCCACAGAACATTTTTCAAAAATGACTGTGGTTTCTCAAGGTGGGTTTGGGCAAAGATCAGATATGCCTTTTTATGTCTGTCTTTGAGCAGTAGGATCCTTCTTGGCCTTCACCCATGAGGTCCTTTTTTATTTAGTGCACAGCGTATGGTGCGAGTTAAAACCACCACTCCAGATTGTTCCAGATCAGCCTTAAGCTCTTTGGATGTTGTACATATTGTTCTTCCAACAGTTCACACTATTCTTCAAAGACTTCTTGGATTAATTTTCCTCTTCCCAATGTGTCCTGGGAGGTTCTTGACAGTTTCATGAGCAGAAAACATCTTAACATTGCGAACTGTAGACACAGGAATCCCAAGGTCTTTAGAGATGGCCTTGTACCCCTTTAAAGTTTGATATTTGGTGATAATGGCTTTTCAGATGGTCTCAGGCAGCTCTTTTGTCAACTGAGTAGAATTGTTTATAAGGGTGCCAATATCATGTCCTGACAATGTCCCAGTTTTATACTATTCCTTTTTTAATTCATCTTGTTTTATTTGATTCTTTTATGTGTCAAATATGTGTGCATATATAGTCAACGCCATTTCACTGGCCACTTTTTTTTTAGGAGATATTGGACATTAAGGGGTTATAAGAACATAAGAACATAACATATGCCATACTGGGTCAGACCAAGGTCCATCAAGCCCAGTATCCTGTTTCCAACAGTGGCCAATCTAGGTCATACGTACCTGGCAGTATCCCCAAAAGACAAAGGCTCCACAATGCTTGTATTGGGTCAAGCATTGATATCCTGGGTCCCTTTTTAATAATGGTTTATGGACCTTTCCTCCAGGAACTTGTCCAAACCTTTTTTAAACCCAGCTACACTATTAGCTCTTACTACATTCTCCGGTAACAAATTCCAGAGTTTGATTACACGTTGAGTGAAAAAATATTTTCTCTTATTTGTCTTAAATAGTTTACCCTGTAGCTTCATTGCATGTCCCCTAGTCTTTCTATATTCTGATAGCGTAAACAATTGATCTATGTTTACCCGTTCCACTCCATTCATTAATTTATAGACCTCTATCATATCTCCCCTCAGCCGTCTCTTTTCCAGATTGAAGAGCCCTAACCTTTGTAGCCTCTCTTCATAGGAGTAGCCTTCCATCCCCTTTACCATTTTGGTGGCTCTTTTCTGCAAGAGCACCAATGATGTTGGCCACATCTGTAGGAAGTGATATTGGCAGTGTTGATGCCAAGAACAATACAAAGGAGGAAGGGACAATAGAGCAGGCAGGATCCTACTGGCCTTTCATCCTCTCCTCCATGGGTCCAGCAATTACTCCAAGAGCAGAAGCCCTCCCTCCAAGGAAGTGCAGGGAAAGTCTGGTAAAACCTCACATGTTTGTAAGCATTTTAAAGTGTTAGGCAGTTGTGATGCGGGTCTATAGAGTGTGGTCTGTCCAGAGGGATTATCAACAGGCCTTTTTAAGAGATCCTGAAGCCCAGAGTTCAGGACTGGGAGGGCATGGCTTACAGGAAGATGTTAAAAACCCAGCAGGCTGCAGGAGGGAGAGAGGCCCATAGAGTCAGGAGTTCATTCAAGACTAGCTGTACAAAGGTAAAAACTTTAAACTGGGCTGCAGGAAGGGCTGGGAGACCAGCTTTGTGAAGGTTTAACAAACTGGATCTGAATAAAAACACATTTTGTTTTCCCTGAACTGCTGTCTATTTGGTATTTTAACAGAAAACCCCTTTCCACCACATGCCACACTACCACATATGTTGACAGCTTGGGGATTTTCTCTACTGTACCACATGACTGAAGGCAAATCCTCTAGAGCTGGGCCTCTATAGCAGGTATGGGGTTTTTGTTTGTTTGTGTGGATTAAGAGGGTTAGCCTCCCTCTAGTTAGGGAGCTTTAAGAAAGTTTAGTTAGTGTCAGACAGGCTAGGCTTTGTTTTGACCACTAGAGTGGAGTGGAGGAGTGGCCTAGTGGTTGGGGCAAGGTACCTCAGGCCGGAAGGTCAGGGGTTCAAATCCCACTAGAGGACAGCAACCTTGGGCCGGAAGGACTGGGGTTTCTAGTCCCACAGGTGCTCCTTGTGGTCTTGGGCAAGCCACTTAACCCTCCATAGCCCATGTTCCCTGTAAAATAGTTATCTCCAAGTTATAATGCCCTGTTCAATGTAATTTCAGTTTGTTCAATGTAAACCGCACTGATGCAGAATAGCGCGGTATATAAGAGAATATAAATAAAATAAATAAAAATAAAAATAAAATAGAGGGCGCAAAAAGCTTTTTGGAGCTAGAAGCTCTCCAGATCAACCAACAGTAAGGATTTAAGGGTTTGTTTTTTTATATTAAGTTGTTAGCTCTCTGACTGGGAGCTCTTAAAAGGGTTTTTTGTTCATTTTTAAAGCAAGGTTACTTTTTTGGGTGCTTTAGTGGGACTTTCCTTGAGCATAGTAGGTGGTTGAACTCCAGTAACCTCCTCAGCTTTGGGAACTGCTAACACCTAATCAGGTGTTAGTTCTCTCCCTACCCACCCCGACTCCCGCCCACACCTAGTGAGTAGTCTTGCTTTATAGGGCACCTCCCCATTTGACAAAGCACAGAGAATTGGAGCAGCACATTTTGAATACAATTAAGGAGATTTAACTGCTTTTTCTCTGAAAGGACAGCTGCGAAACTGGCTGGTAATTGGTAGATCTCTCTCTTTTGCTTTAACAGATACCTAAGCTCCACGAACAGAACAATGGCTGGGAAAAATTCTATCGCTAAAGCTGTTGCCCCCGTTACAGCTTCTGCCTCGGTCCAGACAGAGGTCCTAATGCCAGTTGAAGGACTGGTTCCATGTGCAGGGTGCCTGCATGCTGAAGCTCGGAGGAAACAAGTGGAGGAACTCATAGAGGAGGTGGCGAGGCTGAGGAGCATTCAAGACAGTGAGAAGTACATTGATGAGATGCTTCTTGCAGCAACCAAGCTCTCCAGCAGAGGAGAAGATGGGTGCCAACAGAATGTCGATGGTTGGACACAAGTCACCAGGGCCTGCAAAATCACCAATCCAACTTCTCCAGCCCTTGAAATGAAGAACCATTATGCAGCCCTGGAATTGGAGGAGGTGAAAGCATCCCTGGAAAGGGAAGAATCAGAGCTCAAGTACCCCAAAGTTGCAGAATCAGTAACCACAAGGAAACGAAGGATAGTGGTGGTTGGAGACTCTCTTCTGAGGGGTACTGAGGCATCCATCTGCTGACCAGACTTGATGTCCAGAGAGGTATGCTGTCTGCCTGGTGCCAAAATCCAAGATGTTACGGAGAGTTTGCCGAGACTCATCAAGCCCACTGACTATTACCCAATGTTGCTAATCCATGTTGGAACAAATGATACTGCCAGGTATACCTCGGAACGTATCAAAAGTGACTTCATGGCTCTGGGACAGAGGGTTAAGCAGTTAGGTGCACAGGTGGTGTTCTCTTCAATCCTCCCTGTTGAGGGTAAAGGCCAAGGCAGAGAGGCTCGCATCCTGGAGATGAGTGCATAGCTGCGTGGATGGTGTCATAGAGAGCGTTTTGGTTTCCTAGACCATGGGATGCTGTTCCAAGGGTTGCAGAGCAGAGATGGCATCCATCTGTCCAAGAAAGGTCAACGCATCTTTGGTAGTAGACTGGCTAATCTACTGAAGAGGGTTTTAAACTAGATTTGTTGGGGATGGGTGAAGAAAGCCCACAGGTAAGTGAAAGCCCCCAGGTAGGTGATACATTAAATAACTTTATGGAAATGGGTAACAGGGGCAACATATGGAAAGCAATGTGTATAAATGCCCGTAGCATGGGAAATAAGTTCCCTGATGTTGAAGCTTTGGTGGGAGTGGCTGACTTGGATTTAGTGGAAGTTACAGAAATATGGTTCACAGAAAACCATGATTGGGATGTAACTATACCTGGCTATACTTTATTCAGAAAGGACAGGGTAGGAAGTAGGGGAGGAGGAGTGGCACTATATGTAAAAACTACTATTAAAGCTTTGGAATTACAGAGCTTAAAAGGGAGAGGGGAGGCATTGTGGGTTAAACTAGAAAGAGGGAAAGAAAAATCTATTTACATTGGTGTGATATACAGACCTCCCTCACAAGAGGAAGAGGTGGACAGATAGTTAATTGAAGACATGTGCAGCATTGCTAGGAAAGGGGAAGTGCTACTGTTAGGAGATTTCAATATGCCAGATGTTGATTGGCACATTCCTGCTGCAGTATCATCTAGAAGTAAGGAGATCGTGGATTCTCTACAGGGAGAACTATTCAGGCAATTGGTAACAGACCCCACACGTAAAGGGGCCATACTGGACTTGGTGCTTACCAATGGTGAAAGTGTTTCTGATGTTGTAGTGGGAGATCATTTTGCATCCAGTGATCACCAGATGGTGTGGTTCAGTATTAGGACTAGGGCTGTTAGAATCCATTCAAAGGCGAGGATCTTAGACTTTAGGAAGACTAACTTTGCGAAGACGGGCCAATACCTCAGGGAGTCGTTAGTTGGATGGGAACAGCTGGGGGATGTAGAAAATCTCTGGGAAAAACTGAAAGGGGATATTTTAAGGGCAACCAACCTTTTTGTTAAAATGGTAAATAAAGGTAAAAGGAAAAGTTCTCATATTACCCCAATACTAAAACAATTGCACTGGCTACCCATACAAGCTAGGATCTTATTCAAGATCCTAATTATGACCCATAAAGCCATCAAGAAATACCCTGCTACTGCCATTACTGACCTAATTTCAATCACACCTCCCAATCGAGCAAGGAGATCGAATGCCGCAAATACTCTCATATTACCTAAGGCAAGCACGAAGTGTTCTCAATTCACTAGATCCAGAGCCTTCTCCTTCTTTGCTCCATACTGCTGGAACGCACTACCAGCAACTATCAGAACCATCAGTGAACTCTCCCAATTTAGGAAGGCACTGAAACGTCACCTCTTTCTTCATCACTACGATGTTGCAGTCTTCCCCCCACACCCACCCACTCTCACATCTCAATGCAGCACCTCAAACTGATGCACGTCACATTCCCAGACTGATCACTCGCAATCACACCTTCTCCTCCAACCACCATGAGAAACTTATGCAGTGCCGCATAACTCATTATATTGTTTCATAAAGTAGACTGTATTTATTCATCGTGTCTCCTTGTTAAGGGACTGGTTATTTATACCCTATTTTACCTGCTATACCTGCTTAATGCATACCCAAGTTTAATTTTCCTGTTTAATGTATACCCAAGTTATTATACCTGTTTCACTGTAAGCACAAATCACGAAATTGAGATGTGCAACTCTTATGTTCATTGTAAACCGCACTGATGTCGAATAGCATGGTATAAAAGAGACTGCAAATAAATAAATAAAATAAATAAAAGGAGATCGCTATGGTTTTCGAAAGAAGTAGCTGAAAAAGTGAAGAAAAAGAGGGAGGCCTTCATGAAATACAAGAGATCACAGAGAGAGGAAGACAGGCATCTGTATTTGGAAAAACTTAGAGAAGCTAGCAAAGTAGTCAAGAAGGCAAGGGTGGTATTGTCAGACTCAAAGGCGCAGGGGAGGAATATGTAGAAGCTGATAAGGATAAAGCGGAATTGCTTAACAAATATTTTTGTTCTGTGTTCACAGATGAAGAACCAGGAGCAGGACCTCAAAAAACACCCACAAATAGGAACAGAAGCAAAAGACATCTTGAACAATTTTCAAAAGACTGTGTTCATGAGAAACGATCACAACTTAAAGTAGACAAAGCGATGGGACCGGATGGGATACACCCAAGAATACTGAGGGAACTTGGGGATGTTCTAGCAGCTCCATTGACTGACCTTTTCAATGCCTCGTTGGAGTCGGGAGTGGTGCCAAAGGACTGGAGAGAGGTTCATGTGGTGCCTTTACACAAAAGCGGAAGTAAGGATGTGGTTGAAAACTACAGGCCGGTTAGTTTAACTTCGGTGGTGAGTAAATTATTGGAAACGCTGCTGAAAGAGAAAATAGTGAGGTTTCTGGAGTCCAGCGGATTAAAGGATCCGAGGTAGCATGGATTCACCAGAGGCAGGTCTTGTCAGACAAATCTGATTGATTTCTTTGACTGGGTGACCAGGGAGTTGGACCGAGGGAGAGCCCTAGATGTGGAGTATTTGGATTTCAGTAAAGCCTTTGACACTGTTCCTCACAGGTGACTTATAAACAAATTGAGCACCCTAGGGATGGACCCTAAAGTTACTGCTTGGGTTAGAAATTGGTTGGGTGGGAGGTGACAAAGAATACAAGTAAATGGAGCTCACTCTGAGGAGAAGAATGTTATCAGTGGTGTGCCCCAGGGATCTGTCCTTGGTCCGATTCTTTTTAACATCTTTGTTAGTGATATAGCAGAAGGGCTTTCAGGTAAGGTTTGCCTCTTTGCGGATGATACCTAAATCTGCAATAGAGTAGACACCCAGGAAGGGGTAGATAACATGAGGAGGGATCTAGCTAAGCTTGAAGAATGGTCTAGAATTTGGCAGCTGGGATTTAATGTTAAATAATGTAAGGTCATGCATTTGGGCCGCATCCATCCAAGGGAGCAATATAGTATAGGGGGTGAAGTACTTTTGTCCACTAAAGAAGAGCGGGACCTAGGCGTGGTTGTGTCTGATGATCTTAAAGTAGCTAAACAGGTAGAAAAGGCGACGGCAAAAGCTAGAAGGATGCTTGGGTGCATACGGAGAGGAATGACTAGCAGAAAAAAGGAGGTGATAATGCCTCTGTATAAGTCTTTGGTGCGACCTCATTTGGAGTATAGTGTGCAATTCTGGAGACCGCACCTTCAAAAGGATGTGAACAGGATGGAATCGGTGCAGAGGGTGGCTACTAAAATGATTAGTGGTCTTCATTATAAAGCATATGAGGACAGACTGAAGGATCTTAATATGTACACCTTAGAGGAAAGGCGGGATAGAGGTGATATGATTGAGATGTTTAAATACCTCCGTGGCATAAATGTTCAGGGGGAGAGCCTCTTTCAATTGAAAGCAAGTTCTGCTATGAGGGGACATGGGATGAAGGTGAAGGGAGATAGATTCAGGAGTGATATGCGGAAATATTTCTTTACGGAAAGAGTAGTGGATCCGAGGAATAGTCTCCCAGTGGAGGTGGTAGAGATGAAGACAGTAACTGAATTCAAAAAAAGCATGGGACAAACACAGAGGATCTCTAAAGGTAAAAAGGGGACTGTTGTAGTTGTTATGGAAGGACAGACTAGATAGACCTATGTTTCTATGTTTCTAATACTGTAGAGCTAACTCAGTAGCAGAAAAGGAAACCGAGGAGGCGTTCCAAGAGATCAGTGACAAACCAGGATGGAGTGACTCCTCCAGGATCTGGCAGAAGGGCAGAAACAACAACAGTATCAGGAGCAACAAGTGCCAGTAGCAGTTTCAATGTGCTCTGCTGGAAGGGCAGCAACAACAGCAGCAGTAGCAGCAGCAGCAGAGACAGAGTATTGTTCAGGCACAGGGGGATCTACAGAAGAGTTTGCTAGCTCAGTTGTCCCAGGTCCTGCAGAGATCACTACTCTGCCCTCCAGTGCAAGTGTTTCTTAAAATGATGGCAGAAAATGGACCAGACAATTTCCTGGTGAACTTTGAACAAACTGCCCGCGTGACTGGGCAGCTGGAGGAGACATGGACTGTTTATTTGGGGAATCTGCTGACAGGCAGCAGTCAGGCTGCATTCCAGGATGCCAACCCAGATGGGCGAGCTACATATGCAGCTGTCAAGGCCACCACACTGGAGCAGGCCAGCTGTACAACTAGCAATTCAGAAGGGGGTTGGCTCCAGATAAAAGAGAGTCCCTAGAACTTCTTTTATCAGTTGAAGGACCTCGCATGGAAATGGCTGCAACTGGAGGGAAAGATCAGGCCTGAGATAGTCAAGATTGTGCTATTGGAGCAGTTTTTGGAGGGCAGACTAGATAAATCATGTGGTCATTTTCTGCCATCATGTTTCTATGTAACCCCCAAAGTCACCTCCTAGGTGTGGGCATGACACCATCCATGGCCCCTTCACCTGTTTTAGGTGTGGAACTCAGGGACACTTTGCTCGGGAGTGTCCCCTCAATGCAGAAGAACCCATGGAGGTTAGCCTAATCACTCCTCACAAATACACTTTTGTGGTCAGTTCCCACCCAGGGGCCCAGAACTTTGTGATTCCTATAGAGCTTGAGGGTACCTGCCTCTAGGCCTTGATAGACTTCAGGAATGTAGGGACCCTCATTCGCCAGGAAACAGTAACCTGATTTCAAATTGACCATGCAAAGACGGTAACACTGGCCTTTGTACATGCAGAGCAGAGACAGATCCAACAGCACAATTTACTTAAGACTCCAGCAGGCAAACCATGTTCGAGGTTGTGGTGCTGCCCTGGCTCCCATATCCAGTGGTGATCGGCTGAGACTATCCAAACTTTGGAGCAATATGGGCCCGACTAACTGATGGTCTGCTAAGTTGGACCAGGAGTATTTCCTAGAGATCTTCACCCTGGAAGACCCAGATCTATATGTCAAGACTGCCAAGCCTGTTAAGTCCCGGGGTCAGCATCACCAGGAAAAGCTATGCTACCAACAGAATCTGAGAGAAGCTATGGGGGTGGTATCCAGGGAGGGGACCCTAGGAAAGAAACCCCTGAGAATAGCTCAGGGCTCAATGTTAATGACACAAACATGATTATCCCCTTCCCAGACTGGGTGCTGGAGGAAAGCGCAGGGAACTTTGGCAGGGCCCAGCAAGAGGAGAAGTCCCTTAAATATGCCCAAGAGTGGATTTTGGAGGTGGATGGGGTTTCAGTAGCTAACAGAGAGTGCCTTGCAAAAACCTGTTGCTATTTGTGCTAGAGGGAGATTTATTGTACAGAGTGGCCAAGGGGGTCCTAGAAGGGGGAGAGGTAGAACAACTAGTAGTTCCTCTGCCCTATCATCAGCAGGTGTTAAAATTGGCTCATAACCATTTGTTAGGAGGACACCTGGGATGGAGAAAATACTAGAGCATGTTTTAGCCCAATTTTTCTGACTCAAGAGTCCATAAACAGGTGCAATTATATTGCCAGTCATGCCCCATCTGCCAACTTCATAACTCCACTAGAGTCCAGTGTTTTGGAATTCTTTACCTCTGGCATTATGTTCTTAGTTAAATCTGTTGATCTTTCATAAGGGTTTAAAAACGTTTCTCTTCCCTTAGTTCTTGTTTGTTCAGGGGGACAAGGATGCAGTGGCAGTGAGGCAGTTATCAGGCAGTTGGATGGCTTATGAGGGTTGCTTGGGATTATTTTAATTATTTTATATTGAATTGATTGCTGTCATTTTTAATTGATGTCTGCACCCAATCTAGAATACTTTGCACCTGTCAGTCTATAAATGTTTTTAAATAAGTAAGTAAGTCTGACCTGTCCCTCTAGTCCCTGTCTATTATTGAAACCCCATTCGAAAGACCCCTCTATGCAACATGTATATTTTAGTCATACTAGACTATACTACCTGCTACCCGGAGGCCACTGCTCTAAGGAATGTGAAGACTACTATGATCATGAATGCCCTCTGGGAAGTAATCTCGCAGGTGGGAATACCCAATAAGATCCTCACAAATCAAGGAGCACCCTTTGCATCCAAGGTGATGAAACAAGTGTGTGACTTGGTGAAGGTCAAGATGCTGTGAACAAGCATGTGGCCAAGTGCAAAGTTATGCACCTAAGAAAAAACAACACAAACTATGGTTACACGATGCAAAATTCCACATTAGTAACCACCACCCAGGAAAAGGATTAAGGCATTATTGTGGATAACATATTGAAACCCTCCCTCTAGTGTGCAGCAGCAGCCAAGAAATCAAATAGAATGCTAGGAATCATAAAGGAAGGAATGGAGAATAAAACAAAAGGTATTATAATGTCTCAGTGTTGTTCCATGGTGCGACTGCACCTTGAATATTGTGTACAATTCTGGTTGCCATATCTTAAAAAGGATATAGCGGAATTAGAAAAGGTAGAGAGAAGATCCACCAAAATGGTAAAGAGGATGGAAGGATACCCTATGAGGAAAGGCTTAAAAGGTTAGGACTCTTCAACTTGGAAAAGAGATGGCTGAGGGGAGATATGATAGAGATCTATAAATTAATGAATGGAGTGGAAAGGTAAACATAGATCGGTTGTTTACAGCATCAAAAAATTGAAAGATTAGGGGACACGCAATGATGCTACAATGTAACCCATTTAAGAGTAATAAGAGAAAATATTTTTTCACTCAACTTGTAATCAAACTCTAGAATTTGTTACCGGAGGAAGTAGTAAAAGCTGTTAGTGTAGCTGGGTTTAAAAAAAGTTTGGACAAGTCCTGGAGGTAAGGTCCCATAAACCATTATTAAACCTAGGAAATCTACTGCGTGCCCTTGGACAAGCATTGTGGAACCTGTATGGTTTTTTTGGGAACCTGCTAGGTACTTGTGATCTGGATTGGCCACTGTTGGAACAAGATATTGGGCTTGATGGACCTTGGTCTGACCCAGTATGACATATTTTATATTCTTATATTATGTTTTCAGTATATCACTAATAGACGTATGTCCTAATTGAGAGATTGAATAAAACTCTGAAAAAGATGTTAAAAATGTTTGTGCAGGAGGATGGGAAGAATTGGGACATTCTCTTACTCTATTTGATGTTTACCATCGGCGAAGTACCTCAGAGTTCAATGAGGTTTTGCCTTTTGAATTGCTCTTAGAAGATGGCCAAGAGGCATATTAGATGTGGTAAGGGAGACCTTGGAATAATATCCTGTGCCAGGCATAATGTGGTGGAGTACATTATACAAATACTATACCGGCTGAGGAAAGCCAGAGAGGTAGCCAAGCTCACTCAGAAAAAGCCCAATCTGAACAGGCCAGGGGCTACATTTGGGCAGCTGTATGCTTCACCTTCCAACGGGAGACAGAGTTTTAGTCCTGTTGCCTCATCCGAAAGCAAATTGCTCTGTAAATGACAGAAGCCCTATGAGGTCAACGAGAAAGTAGAGCCTGTTAACTATAAGATTGTCCAGCCAGATAAACGGAAGAAAGCCAAAATTTATCATATTAACCTACTGTAAAAGTGGACTCCAGTGGCAGCTGTGATGGTACACAGAGATGATTTTGGGCCGGAAATTTCAGCTCCATCAAGTCCCAATTGGAGACCAGCTCTCTGCTGCCTAGAGAAGAGATCTAAAAGAGTTGATCCACCGAAACCTAAAGGTGTCCGCCACCCACCTCAGATGAACCCATTCTCATGATATCATTCCTGACCCTGGGGTAGTTATCCTAGCAGATTCCAGAGACCCAACAACAGGCCATCACCAAGGAGCTAGAAGAGATGTTTAAGTTGGGACTTATAAAAGAGTCCATGGTTCCTAAACCCGATGGAAACATCAGATTCTCAACTGACTTCCAAAGGGTCAATGCGTCTCCTAAACTGGAAGCATATCCCATACTCAGAGTAGATGAGCTAATCGAACAAATTGGTGGAGCATGCTTTATATCAACTTTGGACCTGAACAGGTTTTACTGGCAGGTACCCTTGACTCTGGCTGCTAGGGAGAAAACTGCTTTTTTTGACCCCGCAAGGTCTGTTCCCATTTAAAGTGCTGCCCTTTGGATTACATGGGACGTTTGCCACATTTCAATGCCTAGTTGACTGTCTACTGAGACCACAAAAGAAGTATGCAGTACATTGTCAGGAGACCGCACATCATCATCTACAGCAGAGACTGAACCACCCATCTAACCCAAGTGCAAGCCAAATTGATCAGCCTATGGCAGGACAGGTTGACGGCCCACCCCAAGAAATGTTTTCTGGGAGGTTACAACATTCAATACTTGGGATATTTAACCAGGAATGGGCAGATATACAACCTCAACTATGGAAGGTGAATGCCATTGCCCAGGTCCCCACCCTGAAATCGAAAAAAGAGGTTCATGCCTTCCTTGGACTGATTGGTTATTACTACCTGTTTATCCCCAATTTTGCAGAGGTGGCAGAGACATTAACCATCATCCTCCAGAAATGAGCTCCCAAACAGATCCAGTGTTCACCGGACTGGGAAGTTGGACTTCCAGCATCTCAAGAAGGCCATGAGCTCTGAACCAGTCTTAAGTAGGCCTGATTTCTCTCTACTGTTTATTGCGCAAAACCTCGGATGTGGGCCTAGGAGCTGTTTTGGTCCAGGAACTTCAAGAGACTACACATTCAGTTAATGCTTTCAAACTTTATCATTGCCTATTTTTTGATAAACTTTACCTGCTGCATATAGGTTTTTAGGGATCTTCAGCCTGCCTACGTTCCTTGCATAGCCTTTAAATCAGATATCTTGAGTGTGCACTCAGTTCATAGAAGGCCTACTGGCCAGGGACACTTGTGATATATAGCTACTTGGAAAATAAATATACATTGCTTTTTGACTTGCAGCTAGACCTGGTCTTCTACGTAGGTCTCCTACTTAATCTTACAGCAAGGGTATAATTTTAAGGTTATAGGGACCTTTGCTTAGTAGGCTGATATATAGCAGTATGATTTCAGTTTGAATTTTTTAGTTTCCTTTGTCTATTGCAAGCCTGCCTTACAGGGTGGGGCTAATTAAATTAAAGCTGCTCTACTACTGACCTGAACCAGTCTGCTCATCAGAACTTCAAGGGACATACCCAGCTAAGGCTTTCAAACTTTATCATTGCCTATTTTTTGATAAACTTTACCTGTTGCATAGAGGTTTTTAGGGATCTTCAGCCTGTCTACGTTCCTTGCATAGCCTTTAAATCAGATATCTGAGTGTGCCCTCAGTTCATAGAAGGCTTACTGGCCAAGGACACTTAAGTTCCCGCCCACCCTACCCCTCACTCCACCTATCCATGGGTTGCATTACCTATATAGTCATCATATACATTGACATCTATCCTTTAATTAGGTGTTACACCCACTTTTTCTCCTTTTTTCCTTCTAGGACAGCTGAGTCAGAATGTTGTGTATCCAATGCAATAACTGTGGTGCTTTCATTCTAAGAAGAATCATTTGTATCCTAAGAGCTTACCCTATATGCCTCAAGTTAGCTGCTATGCATAAAGAATTGACTTTACTAAGAGAAGAATTAGCTGCAATTAAACACAATTCCTTTAGGTTACAAGCTAAACAAAATCCACCACGGCTTCCACAAAGAATCAAACAGCCCAGGAACAAATGGATCACAGTGGGTTCTGGTAGGTCGCGACCTGTAATGCAGAGACACCCTATACATCAAGTGATATCCCTGCATAATGCCTTCTCTGCCTTGGACAATGAGGGTGCCCAATCGATGGAAACTGAAGTGCCCTTAAATGATAGACTTATCTCTATGTGATGATATAACTCCCCTCCTATACTAACTACACTGGTTGCCAATTTCTTCATGAGCTAAGTATAAGTTAGCCCTTACCATCTTCAAAATCAAAAACAACATAACAGCCAGAATCTTGCAGGTCCTTATATGTACTGAACCCAAAAACAGGCCTGAGAGAAGCAGTAACACCATATCTACACCCAACCTATTCTCAAAGGCCAAAAATTCCACGGCAAAGAGCACCCTCTCACTTGCTGCCCCCTCTATCTGAAACTCTCTCCTGGAAAAACTAAGAACAACCTCAGACTTAAACAGCTCAAGACCCTCCTCTTCATTGAGCACTTCAATGAACACCCCTAACTCCACAGCATTACCCGGATCTCGGGCCCACTCCACATGATCAATTGCATATACATTACCTTGTACATAAGTTATGTTTTAGCACTCCAAGTTCCCCCACTCCCTTTGCATGTTATGAAAGTTGTACAGTAATGGTTTAAATTGTTAGCTGTATTTCTCGCAAGTTCTCTGTAAAAATTGAAGTTACAATGTAAACCACCTTGATTATTAGATAAGGTGGCATAAAAAAATTGTTAAATAAATAAATAAATAATGCCAAATCTATTGATAATGTTCCAGATAGGAAGAAAAAAATCACAAAACAGAAAACTACTACTACTCCTTGGAGATTCCATCATCAGAGGCACCAACTTGGGAACACAGCTCAAAGGAGAGAGGATGGTCAAATGCCTCCCAAGCTCTTCAGCCAGAAGGAATACAAACCAAATTGTTGGTATAGTTAGTGCAAAAAGTGAGCACTCCAAAACTGATATTGTCATCCACTTGAGTACAAATGACCTGGCTAGAAACAGTGCCTCTGTAGTTCAAAGGGACTTCCAAACTCTGGGAGAGAAACTCAAGCCCATTGCTAACACTATAGCATTCTCGGAAGTTCTACCAGTTCATGGTAAGGGGGCAGAAAGGCTGCATCCTATAAGCAACTTTAATACATGGCTCCAAACCTGGTGCAAACAAGAAGGATTTAGATATATAGGTGACTGGGGAAACATATGGCTCAACAAGAGACTATATTTTACTGATGGACTACATCTCTCCGCCACAGGGAAAAGGATCCTAAGTGAAAAATTCAGGCATTATGTGGATAGGCATTTAAACTAGAGAAAGGGGGTGACAGATGGAGAAGGACAAGTTCAGTATGTCACCCCAGCAAAAGCAAAACAACATTGGAAACGGCCACACTTTTGAACAACACATCAATGACAAGCGGGAAGGGGCGTGTAGAACAAAACCCAAGAAAAAGGCAGGCAAGTCATTCAAAAAATGCTGGAAAGCAATAAGTACAAATGCTTGAAGCCTAGCCAACAAAGTTCCTGATCTGGAAGCCCTAATGGTGGAAATGGACTTGGACATTGTGGCCATTACAGAAATATGGTTTAATGAGTCACATGAATGGGATATAGCCATAGATGGCTATAATCTATTTAGAAGAGATAGAGAGGATAGAAGGAGGACGAGTAGCTCTGTATGTCAAAAACAATATCTGTTTTTCATCAACAGTGCTACAGTGGGCACAATTTCAGCTAATCTGGATAAGCACAAAGTCAATTAAGATAAGCGATTTTTGAATTTGCAGACGAGATAACACCAGTTTGAAATAGTAGCTTTAAATCATACTGGAGGTCGTTGATGCAATACTGGTACTTTACAAGAAGTCATGTTTTGAAATTAGTACCATAAGTCTGAGACCTCCATTAGCTACATATATGTTGGTGGAATGTCTGTGTTAAAAGAAGTGATAACCATTAGGTAGTTATATAGCCTATTTGTAGAATAGAGGACTTTTTTCTAAAAATACCATGTCAGTTTAATCCTATATACATTGGACCAACATATTTTTTAGTGATAAAAAACAATATTAAAGCTGCTGAAATGCAGGGGATGTGGGGAAAAGAAGAAGCACTCTGGATTGTGTTGCAAAGAGGAGATGGCACTGTTATCCATACTGGTGTGGTCTACAGTTCTCCAACTCAACCGAAGAAATGGATAGTAAATTAATTGTTGATATTGCAAAGATAGCCATGAAGGGGGAAGTGATCATATTGGTTGACTTTTATCTACCCGATGTGGATTGGAGTGTTCCTTCTTCAAATCTGAAAAGAAGTAAAAAAATTGTGGATGCCTTCCAAGATGTGTTAGTTAAACAAATGCTGATGGAACCAACCAGCTCCGTGCTAGATTTAGTGCTCACCAATGGAGATAGCGTGTCGAATATCCAGGTGGGTTCCCATGTGAGAGCAGTGATCATCACACAGTGTGGTTTGAGATAAATGCCAAGGTGGAATCCAATCACAGCAAACTCAAAGTCTTAGACTTCAAAAACGCTGACTTCAGTAAAATGGCCAAGTACCTGAAGAAGGAGTTGGTAGGGTGGGAAGGGTTAAGGGAGGTGGAATTGCAATGGGCTAAATTAAAGAAAGCAATGAAAGGTGCAACAGATACATTCGTAAGGAAAGTAAATTAAAAAAAGAGGAAAAGGAAACCTATTTGGTTCTCCAAAGAAGTGGCTGCACAAAATTCAGAAGCTCGCAAACAGAGGAACACAGAAAAGAATACAAGATCAAACTAAAAGAGACAAAAAGAGAAATAAGGATAGCAAAATCAAAGGCAGAAGAAAAGATGGCTAAAGATGTGAAATGTGGTGACAAGACTTTTTTCAGTTATATTTGGGAGAGGAAGAAAATCAGAGGTGGAATTGCAGGACTCAAAAGTGCTGGGAACAGATTCGTGGAAAGTGACATTGAAAAAGCGACAATGCTAAACAAATACTTCTGCTCTGTTTTCACTAGAGAAAATCCTCGAGAAGGACCACCTGTGATTGACAAATATAATGGAGTAGATACCACATCATTCACAAAAGATGATGCGTTAGAATAGCTTGCAAAACTGAAAGTGGACAAGTCTATGGGACCAGATGGGATACACCCCTAGATACTGAAAGAGCTCAGAGAAGTTCTTGCAGGGCCTTTAACGGATGTTTTTAATAGATCATTGGAGACAGGAGAAGTTCCACAGGATTGGAGAAGGGCTGATGTGGTACCTCTCCACAAAAGTGGTAATAGGAAAGAAGTGACAAACTACAGGCCAGTAAGCCTTAACTCGGTGGAGGTAAAAGTAATGGAGGCACTCCTGAAAGAGTGAATAGTGGACTTCCTAGAAACCAACATGGCTGAGGCATGATCCGAGGCAACATGGTTTTACCAAAGGACAATCTTGCCAAATAAATCTAATTGAGTTCTTTGACAGGGTGACCAGAGAACTAGATCAAGGGCATGCGATGGATGTGATCTACCTAGATTTCAGCAAAGCCTTTGATACTGTTCCTCATAAGAGGCTTATCAATAAACTAAACAGCTTGGGGATGAGTCCCAAGATGGTGAACTGAATCAGAAATTGGTTGACTGACAGACGACAAAAGATGAAGGTAAAAGGAACTCATTCAGATGAAAGGAAGGTGATTAGCAGTGTGCCCCAAGGTTTGGTCTTGATATTGCTGAAGGGCTGAATGGAAACGTCTGTCTTTTTGTAGATGACACCAAAATTTGCAACAGAGTGGACTCCCCTGAGGGAGTTGGGAACATGAGGAAAGATCTAAAAAAGCTGGAAGAATGGTCTAATGTTTGGCAGTTAAAGATTAATGCGAAGAAGTGCAGTGTCATGCACTTGGGAAGAAGAAATCCAAGGGAACATAAGAACATAAGATATGCCATACTGGGTCAGACCAAGGTCCATCAAGACCAGTATTCTGTTTCCAACAGTGGCCAATCTAGGTCATACGTACCTAGCAGTTTCCCCAAAAGACACAGGTTCCGCAATGCTTGTACTGGGTCAAGCATTGATATCCTGGGTCCCTTCTTAATAATGGTTTATGGACCTTTGCTCCAGGAACTTGTCCAAACCTTTTTTAAACCCAGCTACACTAACAGATTTTACTACATCCTCCAGTAACACATTCCAGAGTTTGATTACACGTTGAGTGAAAAAATATTTTCTTTTATTAGTCTTAAATAGTTTACCCTGTAGATTCATTGCATGTCCCCTAGTCTTTCTATATTCTGATAACGTAAACAATCGATCTACGTTTACCCATTCCACTCCATTCATTAATTTATAGACTTCTATCATATCTCCCCTCAGCCTTCTCTTTTCCAGGTTAAAGAGCCCTAACCTTTTTAGCCTTTCTTCATAGGAGTATCCTTCCATCTCCTTTACCATTTTGGTGGCTCTTCTCTGAACCTTTTCTAATAACGCTATATCCTTTTTAAGATATGGTGACCAGAATTGCACACAATATTCAAGGTGCGGTCTCACCATGGAACGATATAGAGGCATTATAACATCTTTTGTTTTATTTTCCATTCCTTTCCTTATGATACCTAGCATTCGATTTGCTCTCTTGGCTGCCGCTGCACACTGGGCCGAGGGTTTTAACATGTTATCCCCAATGACGCCTAAATCTTTTTCCTGGTTGGTGGTTCCTAATGTGGAACCTTGCATTGTGTAACCATAGTTTGGGTTGTTCTTCCTTAGGTGCATAACTTTGCACTTGTCCACATTAAATTTCATCTGCCATTTTGATTCCCAGTCTTCCAATTTATCAAGATCCTCTTGCAATTTTGCACAATCCTCTTGGGTTTTAACAACTTTAAATAGTTTTGTGTCATATGCAAATTTGATAACCTCACTCGTTATTCCACTTTCCAGGTCATTTATGAATATGTCAAAAAGCAGCGGACCCAGCACAGATCCCTGGGGTACACCACTATTCACCTTTCTACATTGGGAAAATTGGCTATTTAGCCCAACCCTCTGCTTTCTATCTTTTAACCAGTTCTTGATCCACAGTAGTACACTGCCTCCTATCCCATGACTCTTTAGTTTTGCCAAAAGTCTCTGATGAGGGAACTTGTCAAAGGCTTTCTGAAAGTCCAGATACACTATATCAACCGACTCACCTTTGTCCACCTGTTTATTCACACTTTCAAAAAAACATAACAGATTAGTAAGACAAGATTATCCTTGTCTAAAGCCATGTTGGCTGTCTCCCATTAGGGCATGACTATCTACATGCTGAGTAATTTTATTCTTTATGATGGTTTCTACCATTTTTCCCGGTACTGACGTCAGGCTCACCGGTCTGTAGTTTCCCGGATCACCCCTGGAACCTTTTTAAAAATTGGTGTTACATTGGCGATCCTCCAATCTTCAGGTATTAGGGATGATTTTAATGATAGTTCACAGATGACTAATAGCAGGTCTGCAATTTCATATTTCAGTTCTTTCAACACCCTTGGATGTATACCATCCGACCCAGATGATTTGCTACTCTTCAGTTTATCTAATAGTTGTAATACATCTTCCCGATGTATCGATATTTCCTTCAATTCTTCCGCAGCTTTAAATACCACTTCAGTCATGGGTAACATCCCTACATCTTTCTCAGTAAAGACCGAAGCAAAGAATTCATTCAGTCTCTCCGCTATCGCCTTGTCGCCTCTTAGTGCCCCTTTAACTCCTCTATCATCCAATGGACCAACTGAGTCTCTCACAGGTTTTTTGCTACGAATGTACTTGAAAAAATCTTTATTTCACGTTTTTGCTTCCGCAGCAAGCTTCTTCTCAAATTCTCCCTTTGCTTGCTTTATCAATGCCTTGCATTTGACTTGCCAGTGCTTGTGCTGTTTCCAGGTTTTGTCGTTTGGCTCTTTTTTCCATTTCCTGATTTCATCATCTTATATATTTTTGTTGGCATTTCTTTCCATGCATCCAAGTGCTGAACATATATTTTTGTAAAAGGGTCCCTATGTAATATTACTTTTACGACTACCCTCTATTGGAATAGAATCCATTGAATTGCAGTGGTTTTGCAGGACATAGGCAGTGAGTGAGGGTAGACTCAGCAATTTGAAATGGGTTACATTACAGCAGGATAGCTCCATTTTCAAAAATTGCCTTAACAAGGCCCATACTAAAAGAATCTTTTTACTAGCTGTGAATCCCATGCTAGGGATGCGAGCGGGTGGGTTTGGGTGCGGAGTGGGTGTGATGACTCTGCACATTTAGCATGGAGTACACACTGTACACTAACTGTATCCTGCATGATTAGTGTGAGTTCACCTAATGCCACCGCAGTAGGTGTAATTAATTGCACCTGCGCTAATGTGACACATGTTAGAGGACAGGGCTGTGCATTAACTGCTGGGACAGTGCTGTCTCCTGACAGTTACTGTAGTATTGCTGCACCTATCGTACCATGGTTTTGGAGCTAATAGTGCATTATGTGCAACCCCTTACCTCCCTTTAGTAAAAGACCCCCTAAGTTAAATAGAGCCCACCTGTGTCCAATCACAGTAGTTGAATTGATTCAAATATGCCTGGATGGAGAATCCTTCTGCTTCTGCTATATGAAGTGAATATGAAGCAAATGTCTAAATATTCCTAATACTGAGCTGCCAATAGAGCTCTGGGATGATGCCTTTCCAATGGTACTTTAGGTACTTAGGTATTTCTCTGTCCCTGGAGGGCTTACAATCTAAGTTTTGTACCTGAGGCAATGGAGGCTTAAGTGACTTTCCCAAGGCCAGTCAGTGGGATTTGAACCTTGGTCTTTTTGATGGTAGGCTGCTGTCCCCCAACCACTACATTCCTCCTCCTCCACTTCTGAAGACTGCAAGAAAATTTCAGTATGTTTTATAAGATTTGTGAATTTAATAAGGGTATCGCACACTAAAAGGATTCTGGTTTCTTTAGAAGGAGATGGAATAATAAAGAATGTGATGGATCTCTTCTCCATTTAGTTTGCCTAATACTTCACTTCAAAATGGCACTGATTGAAAAAGCTGTTTTTTTCCTCATTAGTCAGAAAATGAAGAGGCCGCGGACAGGATCCCGGCGGCCGACCCTAACCGGGCGCGCGGCCGGTGCGAGGACCCTGCGCGTGGCCGCGGACAGTTTAAAGTTATTGGCTCCCGGTGGTGGCAACCACGCGGGAGCCAATCAGGGTGGTTCCTGGCAGTGTGGTGGGTGGTGAGGGCCGGCGGACAGCCTCCGCGTGGTCATTCGCAGTGGAGGCTGCTCGGGGGTGCCGGCTTAGGCTTCTGCTGCGGGTCTTCGGGTGCGGCCTGGTCGGCGGGGTTCGGGGCGGGAGGCGCCATGGCTCCCGGCGGTGGTACAGTCCCGGCGGCTGCAGCGGACTGGCGGCGACGGAGCCGCGGAGCTGGGCTGGTCGCCGGCTGTGGGGTCCGGTGGGCGCGCCCGGAGAGGGTGACAAGTGTCGACGGAGGATTCCCGCACTGCAGGGGCCCTTGCAGGAGAGCTGGTGAGTTCCCTGCTTTGGAGGGTGGGGGGTTTGCTGTATTGGGGGACCTGCTGTGTTTTGTGGGGGATCTTTAGAGAAAGGGAAAAGGAGGATGTAATACCTGGGGACGCTGTTGGGTTTTTTGTGGTGCGGGATCTTATTAAACAAACAAAAAAACCCAAAAAAACAAAAGGAAACAGAAAAGAGGGTATATAGCTCGAGACTGGGATTGGGGGGGTGCATGGGGCTACGTGTGCGGGTGCTTTGGGGGTGTGGGAGGCTTGCGTGGGCGTGCGTGCCCCCCCCAGTGATGCGGATGTTGGGCTGGGAGTGAGTTGGCGCGGGGGGGAACTGTGCATGGAGCCTCTCCTGGCGGGCTGGGGGTCCGCTGCTCAGGGGTGTTGGGTGGTTGGGGGGGTCCGGGGCGATTTATAGGGGAGGTGAGGGGGGCACAGGCCAATGTTCCCTCTACTCTTCCGTGGGATGTGTGCGTGGGGTGTCAGCTGTGCAGCTTTTGGGGGGGGGGTGGAATTTTGTGCGCCGCATGGTGACACTCGGAGTTGTGCTTGGGAATTTGGCTACCCGTCGGAATGCAGTATGTACCCCACATTGCTTGCACTAGAACATATTGGAAAACTCGTGAAAAACGTAAATACACAACAACGTTTAAGTTTTAAGACGTAGGTGTGGTTTTCTATCCAGCCGGGTAGGGTGCAGTGGGGTCGGGAACACCTTACTCCTGCTGGCAGGTCTACGCGGTGAGGTGATTCGGTGGTGCCGGTGGGCCTTCGCCTGGGGCGCATTGGCTAGGGGGTGGGCTGGGTACGTTTGGATCTGTTTGAGGTGGACCCTGACCACATGCGTGGTCTCTGCCAGCGCCCCCCCCCCGTTTTGTCGCTTATGTCTCCGCAGGGGCCAGTGATGGTGCAGTAGTCATGGAGGCCTGGTGCTGGCGGTCGTGAGCTCTGGATGGATCCGGGCGGTGGAGTGGCCACAAGGCATGGTGCTGCAGCGGAGGCATCCGGTGAGGCGCAGTGAGATGGCGCGGATCTGCGATGATGTCAGCCAGCTGGACATCGGGACTGCAGCTGCCGGTGGCAGAGGGTCGAGAGACAGGTGAGTGGTCGGGCCCACCGGGCGAGGGATGGCATGGGCTGGACGGTCAGGGGATGAGGGGGGGGTTTAGGACAGGGATAAGCAGGCGGCATTCTTGTCGGCGACTTCGAGGTCGGCCTCCTCCTCCTACTCGGGTGATGCGTCGTGGGCAGCTGTGGTGGTGCTGCCGCGGAAGGGGACGGATAGCGCAGGGGTGGTGGGGCCTAGGGCGGGAGGGGCCCATCGGGGTCGCGTTCTCGGAGTTGTTGGAAGGGGTATCGGACCGACTTGACGTAGGATCTGTCCGTAGCACTATATAGATGTCTTCGACTGTGGGGAGGCAGGAAGCGCTCAGGGGAGAGCCTAACAGGGAGCATGGTGGATGATAATGTGGGGTGGGTTTCGGAGGTTGCGTGCAAGGTAGTGCATTGGCCTTGATCCTTCGGTGCTTAGCCAGGGTGTGGGGACATCGCACGCTCGAGCATTCTGGGATGCTATGGGTACGCGGATTCGGTATTGGAGGCGTCCCAGACACGCAAGGGGGGGCGTGGTTGTGCTCTGTGGGATGGTTCCGGGATCGGCTGGAAGGGAACGGCTGGGTATTTTTTGGCACACAAGGTAACCTCTGGCTGACTCCAATGTCCATTTGGTTGGGTGCTGGAGCGGGGGTGCTTGGGGCTACCGGCCCGTTTGCAGCAGGAAGCTGGGGCGGGGGGGTTGGTACCACGGGTTGGGGGTTTCATAAGTGAACCTGCCTAATTCCGGACTGCACTCTGTTAAGGTGTGGTTAAGTAGGGGTCGGTATCCGCGGCTCTGGGTTCAGTTTTTAGTTTGGCGTTGTTCTTCTAGTGCTGGGCGTAGTGGTGGCGCCTTGTCCTCGGAGTTCGCCTTCAGTGTGGTGTTTTGGAACCGTGGGTGGGGTGGTTCTTTGGGGAGCTGGGTGGGGGCAGCATTGGGGGCCCGTTACAGGATCCGCCTTTCCCGAACTGGATGATTTCCCCCTGGGGGGATGGTCACAAGGAAGGTGCCTGAGCGGTTCAGGCTAATTCATAATTTGGCCAGTCTTTTGGGGGTGCTGTCGATGGTGCACGTTCCGTGTGCGTTGTGTACAGTGCGGGTGTGTCATTTGATCGGGCAGGGGGATGGTGCAGGAGATGGGTCGGGTAGCATTGTGGGCCGAGGTTGATCTTGAATCGGCCTTTTTCGCATATTGCCAGTGCCAACTGCGTTTCCATTGTGGGGTTTCCGTTTCAAGGGGCGTGTTCTTTTACAAATGCATGCTTGTGGGCTGCTCAGTCTCTGGTACGTACGTGGTACTGTTCAGGGCAGTGGTTGCTTGTGCAAACACGGGGCTTGGCGTATGGGGTGCATTGCTGGTGGGCTATTCTGTTTAGGGGGCGGCTTAGTCGGTGGTGTGCCAGGCGATGTTCACTGGGTTGCCGACCCATCGTGGGATTTCGGTGGGTTTTGCGTTGGGTAGGGCAGAGGGTCCGCCGAGGCGACTATCCTGGGGTATGGAGTTAGACTCGGTGGCTGTGGTAGCTCGCCTTCAGCGGGAATAGGCTGCCAGTGCGGATGTTTCCACGGGGCGGGGCGTTGAATCCTCACCATTCGGAGGGGGGGCCGCAGAGTTGTGTGGGCGATTTCGCGTCTCTCGAGTCGCGTCTGGGCCAGTTTCGAAGGGACATTGGTTTTGATGGAGTTGGAGTTGTCCCGTGAGGGGTTGTTGCTCTACACGGATGCGGCGGGTGGGGCGTGTACTGCGGCAGGGCCTGTAGTCTTGGCTGGTGTAGGGTTCGGCTGCCAATATCTCCTTCCTGGAGCGGTTTCGGCTCTGGGTGGTTGTGGAGCTTTGGCCTGATTGGCTCCGCAACCGTGCGGTGGTATGGTGGGCGGTAATGCGGCTGTGGGCAAGGTGGTCCATCGCTACTCCCACGGGGGTTTGCCAGTGGCGGGTTTAATGCGGGTGGTGGTGTTGGCATCTCTACACTTGCGAGTGTTGAAGGAGGCTTGGCTTATCCCTGGCGGTGTGGCCGGTTTTGTCAAGGCTCTCTCGCGTTCCGGTGGAGCGGTTTCGGGCTCTTGCCCGGGAGCGGACAATGAGGGATCCGGGGCCCGGGGATCTTATGGAGCATTGTCCTTGGCTACATGCGGAGTTTATTGCAAAATTTGGTATCACAGGGGCCGTGGTCTGGGTGTCTTCAGGGTTGTGACTAAGTGGTCCAATTTTGGTCGTGCACGGGCGGCAACCGGAGGTCTTGCTTGGTGGGTATATCGTGGTGGCTAGGGGTGTGGGGGGGGGGGTTTCAGACTGGGGTGGGTGAGCAGTTGGGACGGTTTCATCTTTGCGAAGGTGGGGTGCGAATTGCTGGTTGGGGGGATTGGTAACTCGCAGGTTACTGGGGGGGGGGGTGGTGCGTGCTCGGCCAGCCTCTCGCACATGATGGCTCCTTTCGGCGAGCCTGCAGATGACTGCATGGGGGTATGAAGCCGCCATGTCTGGGGCAGTTTTTTGTATGGCCTTTTTTGGGGCCTTTCGAATGGGGGGAGTGGGTGGCGGCTCCGGTCGGGACTGGGGGCGGGGGAGGGCATCAACGGCCCCACATTTGGGTTTCTGGGCGGTTTTGGGATGTTTGGGAAAGTTTCCCACAAGGCTCGAGTGTGCGTCTGAGTGGGGCTGCAGGCTTTGTGACGTTCCCTGTGGCGGCCATGCGGCGATACCTGCGGGTGCTCCCCGGGTCGGCGCGGGGCTTCTTCTAGGGGGAGGGGGTGTTGGTCTGTTTCAGGTGCCCAGGGTGTTCCGGTGCTCGAGGTGGTCAGAATGGCGCTGTGCTTGGTGGGGGGGGGTGAGCCTACATATTTTGTGCTGCACTTTTTCCTTCTGGGTGGCTACACAGGTCCTGTAGAGCATAGGATGGTGCTCTCGGGCGTGTAGGGGTTAAGTGCGGCTGTACCTGCTCAGGGGAGTCTGGGGGTTGGAAATTTTCCTTGTTCATTTCTTTTGCAGGTGGGGTCTGGAGCCTTCTGAAGGTTGGGGATCCTTCACTCCTTTGTCCGATGAGCCGGACGGCGAGTTCTGGTGAGGCGGTGAATGACAATTGGGGAGCGGCCCGGGTTTGGTGGCTATATCATGGCTAGGTGAGCGCGGACCCCGCGGGTCACAGCGGCTTCCTTTGCTACAGCGCCACGGGCAGATATCGCGACTGCCTGCAGTGTTGGAGGCAATGATCGGGTTCCAGGTAATGCCGGCATCTGCTCAGAGCGGCGCAGGGGATTTGCTGGGTTTTTGCAGGCGTTTCTGGGTGTAATTTTGCTGGGGTCTGACTTTGTTTCAAGGCCTCCATGTGGGAGCCAGCGGTGTTGGTCGCGGGGGCTGGCTAATAGCTTGCTTGGCCGACATGGGGTATCAGAGGATGCCTTATCGGGGAGGTTGTAGGCCGGGGCTGTATAAGGGTGATGGGGCAGTTCTCGCCAGTAGTGCTGGCTCTGCTATTTTAGGACTGGCGGGAGGTTTTGGAATGTGTTTTGGTTGGGTTGTTCACTGGTCGCAGCTTGGCTTTGGGGGGGGGGGGGCGGCACAAGAACAAGGTTGTTACTTGTGCCGGTGGCGGGATCCCGGAGGTTTCCGGAGTCCGGAGCCTCAGACTACACTTGGGCGGGGGCGGGGTGCCCCTGACCCGGACAAACCCTGGTTGAATTTTGCTAATAGCATGGCGAAGTCGGGGGAAGGGTTAGGTAACTTGCCGGGGGGGCAAGTTATGGCGTTAGCGGTGGCAAGGCACTTTGCTAAGGTATGGCTGGTGCGGGCCGGGTGCTGCTAATCGATTGAGAAGGTGTAGCAGGTTGGCATATTGTGAATTTGTTAAAGGTTAATAAAGCTGCGACCAGTTGTGTTCCATGAAATGTTGGTGTGGTGTCTTTTGTGGGGTTGGGAGATTGGGGGTGATGGGGGGATGGTGGAAACGGGACCGAAGCACCAGGTCCGCCTGCCTCGGTTAATGGAGAGGCTGCGGGCAGGGTCCCGGCGGTCTACCCTAACCAGGCGCGCGGCCGGTGCGAGGACCCTGCGCGCGGCCGCGGACAGTTTTAAGTTATTGGCTCCCGGCGGTGGCAGCCGCGCGGGAGCCAATCAGGGTGGTTCCTGGCAGTGTGGTGGGTGGTGAGGGCCGGCGGGCAGCCTCCGCGTGGTCATTCGCGGCGGAGGCTGCTCGGGGGTGCCGGCTTCCCGCCCACGCATATTTATGAGGGTGTGGCTTATGGGGTGTTGCAGCTTGGGGGGGGGGGGTTGGCGGGATCCCGGAGGTTTCCGGGGTCTGGAGCCTCAGGCTACAGTTGGGCGGGGGTGGGGTGCCCCTAGACCCGGACAAACCCTGGTCGACTTTTGCTAATAGCATGGCGAAGTCGGGGGAAGGGTTAGGTAACTTGCCGGGGGGGGGGGGGGGGCAAGTTATGGCGTTAGTGGTGGCAAGGCACTTTGCTAAGGTATGGCTGGTGCGGGCCAGGTGCCGCTAATCGATTGAGAAGGTGTAGCATGTTGGCATATTGTGAAATTGTTAAAGGTTAATAAAGCTGCGACCAGTTGTGTTCCATGAAATGTTGGTGTGGTGTCTTTTGTGGGGTTGGGAGATTGGGGGTGATGGGGGGATGGTGGAAACAGGACCGAAGCACCAGGTCCGCCTGCCTCGGTTAATGAAGCTGAAGCAAGAGAGAAGTGTTATAAGTTTAGTTAAAAAAAAGAAAAAAAAATCAAATTCTGCCTATTTCATATATTTCACACTTTTTTTCAAACAACCTTGGTAACCTATGAATCAGAATATCCAGTGACTCTCCTTTAACAGTGTATTTGATTTAAAGAGAGTAATTTTATAACAGATCACCTATGTGTGAAGGCCACACAGGCTCCTACTATATATTTAGCCTATCTTATAAAGATACATAGGCCCTTACATGTCTTTATAAAATATTAGCACACAAAAAAAATAATCTGGCAGAAATAGTGGTGAGATGGAAGCCACGGGCATTTACACCTACTTGGGTGCAGACCTAAATTAAAGCACATAAAGGAGCATGTTTGCTAAAGGGCGTTAGCTGCTACTGCAGAGCTACTATGGAATTAACACCCAGCGGTAGCAGCTAACTTGGGAAAAATGTAGCCAGTGCTTCTCTGCGATGTCTGCATTTCACATGGTGGGTGCAGGCTTGGGCGAGAATAGGGTGGAGAGGGGACTGCCTGCAAGGCATGATTGCTGCAGACATTACTATTGTGCGGTAATTGCAAAATGTTCAGGCTTGTGGATGCAGCTATTGCAACCTCACTGGATGGTGATACTTCCATCCATGAAGCTTACCCCATAATCCCTTTGTTTTCTCCACAGTATCTGCAGGAGAAATGTTGGAAATGCCCCAGCAGCTTTCGCAGAGCTTTTGCTACTATCTCCTAGTATCAGCTGCAAAAACCTAATGCCTTTCAGTAAACATTCTCTAAAGTACTCATGTATGGATGCATTTTATAAAATATGTGCATAAATCATGACCACCCACACTCAACACAAACTCCTCCCTTGGAGACGCCTAAAGTCCTGTAGAAGCATGCATCCAATGTACGGTAACTTTATTGGAGGCTTGTACATGCATCGACAGGCATATATGTGCAAAAAGTCCTTTATACAATTACTTCTCAAATATTTATTTGTTTTATTTATTAATTTACTTAAAAATAAATTATGTGCTACATATCAGAGTTCCTATGTGAGTTACAACAAATACATAATACCAACATAATGCGGGTAATTTTGAGCAGCTTGTGTAGTAAACTACTTATGTGGATGTCAGCATTACTTTGTACCAGTTTATAAAAAGAAAGCATCCAGATACCATTATTACCCGTTGAAAATTACAAATCACAGAAACGAACCAGAGGGGTAACACATTAGTAAACCAAACTCAAAAACCATTCCTGTACAAATCTTATTTGCTGATATAGATAGAGAAAAGACTTCAGTAATAACCACACAGTCGATCTTTATTTTCTATCATTGGTCTAAAACACTCCATTTCAAACATATGTATATGATCTCTTGTTAAATCCATTTTCAAAAATAGTTCAACATTTTCCTGTGTAATCTTCAAACATTTATGTATGTGAACTGTCGCGCCCTTGCCTCGCCTAGGTGGTTGCCTGACGAGGAAAGGGGGCGAACGTTCCTTTCAATTGTGAACTCCTGGGCAAAGGCCTCTGGGAGTTGTAGTTCCTTAAGCATTTAATTGTAGTTGTAATGAAGTGCTGAGCCGAGGGTTGAAAGCAACACAGGAAATTTTATTCGCCTCCCTTGATAACAGGAACTTCTAAAGAAGCTTGGCATATCACATGTACAGACTTTTCCACAAGAAATAAAAGGTTTGAACACTTCTCAAAGATATCAATTGCTCTTGCTTACTTCAGCAAGGCAAAGGCTGTTTCTTCAAAAGTAAAGGCTTCAATTCACAGTGCTTAACTGAAACTAAATGTCCATTGAAAACTTTCAATGCAGCAAAACCCAGGTAATAAACTTTTCTTCTTAGCTTTAATTCCTTAAGGGTTTTAATTAGTTATTCCAGAGACTCTAAGCATTCCTTCTTAACAAGTCTCTTTTAAAACAGCAGCCATACTAATTAAACTTCCTTCCTTCTTAGAACCACATGCACATCAAACAAATGGGAATTTCTTCAAGCTTATAATTCCAAAAACATTCTTACTTTACTGTTATGGATAAATCACATTCCATTTCTTGCTCAGGTTGACTCAAGACATTATCACTTTCTCCAATGTCCATTGATTCACACTCAGAACACTCTGGTTCTGTGACGTCGTTGAAAAACAGCTGTTCCCCTCGAGACCTCTCTCGGGACGCAGAGCTACTATCAAAGCCAGTTACTTCCTGGTCTTTTATCAAACGTTTTAAAAGCTTTAAAACATTCAGGCTTTCTTTATTAAGAGGTTTTCTTACCAGCCCTTCCTGGGTTCTTGAACCTCCTGCAGGCTTCCTGTAACCCTGGTACTGGTTTAAATACTGGAGCTGGCTTTGGGGATATTCTTCCCTCAAACTGCTGTCTGGGAACCTCTCTTGAGACCCTTGGCTAACATCCTTACGAGCAATACCTTTTGGGATTCTCCTCAGCAGTGCTTCACTGCCACTTCCCTGGCCATGCTGGTTCCTGGATAAATTAGCCCTTCCGTCTCTCTTCCTCCTGTAAGAGTGAGACTCCTGCTCAGACTGAGGTTCCTTCCCAGACTCCGCCTCTGAATCAGACTCAGCTCTTGATTCAGTTCCTTGCCTTGTGGCACCTGTAGCTTGCCTTCTTGCTCCTCCTCTTCCTCCTTCTCGCCTTTCTCTCCTCTTGCTCCCTGTTCTCTCGGGCTTATATGAGGGAGTCTGACCTGTATCTTTCCACCCCGCCCCCAGCTGTCTTAGATTACCACCCTCAGTTACCATGGAGCTGGGGCGTGGCCTTAGGACAGCAGCTTTGGACAGGTTTTTTTTCAATGTTACCTGCACTTTTAAAGTGACCATTCCCTGCACTTTCCTTCTGACTAGGGGAAACTGCTTGTGTTTTCTCTATTTCCATAGGCACCTGGCTGGCTTTGCCACCACAGAACTCTTGTTAAATCCACTTTCAAATGTAGTTCAAAACTAAATGCAAATGACAGATAATACAATGCCTTTGCTCTATATGAAGCGAGAAAACGTCAGCCCTTCACACAATTCTAAATAAATATCAGCACTTATCTTGAATCCAAAACAACATCTGACATGTAGATGTTTAGCTTGGATGCCAATGATGCAGAGCTGCAGGCATAATAATTAAGGCAGGAACCTAGTACCAGAAAGACCAGGATTCAAATTCCATTGACATTTCTTGTGGCCTTGGGCAAGTCACTTGACCTTCCATTGCCTCAGACACAAAAAGTTAGATTGTAAGCCTGACAGGGAAATACTTACAGTACCTGATTGTAACTTGCTTTGAACTACTAGTAAAAGGTGTGAACTAAATGCTAATAATAAATAGAACCAAGGCAAAAAAATTAATTCCAAACTGGCCAAGGCTTCACCTCTCTAGACTGCTTCATGACTCAGTTTACGTATGCTTCAGTCTATTATTTCAACTGTGCAAAATAATCACAAAATGATTTTAAAAATCCATCTACCTGTATATAACAATTTATATAACTTCACACACATAAAGAGGTAAAGCCCTTATCCTCAGAGTGAGCTCCTTTTACTATTACCCTTTATCACTACCCACTCAACCAGCTTTTAACCCAGTCAGTCTCTTTAGGGTCTATACCAAGGATACTCAGTTTATTTATAAGTAGCCAGTGAAGAACTATGTCAAAGGCTTTGCTGAAATCTAAGTATGCCACATCTAGCACTCTCCCTTGATTAAAATCTCACGTCACCCAGTCAAGGAAATTAACCAAATTTGTCTGACAAGACTTACCTGTAGTAAAGCTATGTTGCTTTGTAATCTGCAATCGACTGGCTTCCAGAAATTGCACTATCCTCTACTGTATCTTAGCAGCAATTTCATTAATATAGTCACCACAGAGGTCAAACCAACCAACCTGTAGTTCCCAATCTCCTCCATACTTCTACTTTTGTGGAGAGGGGCCACATCTGCCCTTCTTCAGACCTGCAGGATTCCTCCCGACTCTAATGAAGCTCTAAAGATGTCAAACAGCATAGCTGCCTGCATGAAAAGCATTTTGAAATGATGTCCCACTCCTCTCGGTTTTAGGAGATGCTACCTCAGTCATGTTTAAAAGTGCCCAATCACTAAATCATAATCACTAATCACAGTTGCCACACTATAGCTGCATTTAGCTCCACGGGCTTTATGGAACCAAATCTAAACAGCTGTTGTTGTTCCAGCTGATAACATAGCGATCCACGATTACCTCCACATTTAAGAAGTGGAACATATTGGTGATAATGCACTCCAAGTTCTTGAAAAAATGTCCAAATTTCTCTAAAATTTGGTTTCTTGTGTTCCTAGTCCTGCTGAAGAAGATTTTAGCATCAATGAGAGACATTTTCCACAGGTAAACTATAGGAAAAAAATTACGGCTATGTGATTATTCTGAGGTCTTGTCTCCATTTGTATCAGCAAATGAGATTTATTTGGACTTTTGGGTTTATTATTTATGTCTGTGGCAGTGGAGCATGATTGCTTTGGAACATGCAAAGCACAAATGCAGTTGTATGCCTCCAATCAGTTGTATGTTATCTCTGAACAGGGCCGGCACTACCAATAGGCAAACTAGGCAGGAACCTAGGGTGCAGGCCTCCTGGGATCATCCATTGTTAGCACAGCCGTCCATCTCCAGGGCCAGCAGAGGCAGCCATGGCGTGGGAGCTGGGATGCAGTGCTTACCAAAGGCTCTAGCACTGCGCCACGGCTTCTGCCCGCTATTTTTATTATCAGTTGATTTTGCTTCCCCAATGCAGACTTCGGGTTTGCACCAGAAGTCAGCATTGGAGGGGGCGGAAGCGTCTGATAATAGCAGGCAGGAACCGCAATGCAGTGCCAGAACCTTTGGTAAGCACTGCATCCCAGGTCCCATGCCATGGCAGCCACTGCAGGCCCCAGAAAGGGGGAGGGCAGTGGTAGCAATGGACGTGGCAGGATACAGGGGCCCGCCTAGGGCTCCTCTAATCCTTGCACCGGCCCTGCTTCAGATAATGCATTTCTTTTAACACAACTATAATTATACATACTATGAACATAATGATTTCCAGATGCTAAAATGTATCCAGGTAATCACTATTTATCCAGAAAAAATGGCTTTGATTGTATTCTATGTGCATCAATAGGTGTTCGGTGCCAAATTCCCCATGGACTTGTACAAAAGAACCTATCAACATGCAGGCATTCATTAGTATTGCTGTGTGGATGGAGCTTTTCACTGGACCATATGATATGCTTTTCCCTGTTCCAAAGGTTATTAACATCTTTGGAACACATTGTTTTACAAAAAGGCATTTTATTGTAAGGTTTAAAGAAATGACCCCTTAGTAAAATGTAGTATGTTCATGTATAGATCAATGCACAGGAAAAGATTTATCCTCTTTTATGCTAGTTCAGAACATCAGTGAATGAACCTAACATTTTCCCTTTACAAAAGTGAATATTAAACAATTCTGTGCTAAAGTAAACATTAAAGTGCAATAACCCTCATAAGAACAGAAGATATGCCATACTGGGTCAGACTAAGGTCCATCAAGCCCAGTGTACTGTTTCCAACAGTGGCCAATCTAGGTCACAAGTATCTAGCAGTCTCCCCAAAAGACACAGGTTCCTCAATGGATAACAAGTAAAGAATTCTATGCCTTTGTGTATACTTTTCTACTTAACTATGATCCCACTGACAAAAGAATTGCAAACTGATTTTATTTTTAATACAGAGAAAATACAGCTTTACAATTCCAAAATGTGCACTCAATAGTTTGGCTGACTTTTATAGAATCCACAAAGGTGTTTAGGTTTAAAATATTTGCCAAATACAAGTCAGAAAAGCAAAAAAGTTGAACATTTGAAAAGAAAATAGAAAGAAAATAAAACCACTGCTTATATAAGGGGTAAAGTTCATTTCATGTTACACTTTCCATTTTGGAGAAAATATTATAAGAGCAAAATGTTATATGGACTTACCTTCCCCTTTCTATAATTGGCATTTCATTGCTTTTCTCCATTCCATCCTCACAAAAAGTTATTTAGGCTGTTCAATAAATGCACTAATCTTTGTAGAACGTATAAAAAGTTCTTGTGGCTGTATTTGTAGATGATAACTTTTAAAAGACCCATAAATGAAAAGACTTAAACATAACTGTTGTATTATAAGGCCTCACACACTCACACAAACTCAGGCAATAATATAGACAACCAAAACACTGGAAATAAAAGGCTTTTAAAGCTTTATTTAGAAATTGCATAAAACATAAGGAGGGACATAGATCATTTTAGACAATTAGCAGACCTGCTAACCAGCTAAAATGTGGTCACCATGATATTCAGTAGCACTAACTGGTTAATGCCACTGAATATCCCCACAGATCAATAAAAAATGTCTGATTAAAACTGGAGTAGGAGTACCACGTGACGCATGAGCGAGTAAGAGGTTTCTCTACTCGCTCCGGGGCTGCCCCGATATTAAACTGAAATTTGGAGAGTTTACCCCAACGTAGGGCACCGAAAAATGCACGATTCGAAGAGAGTGTGGTGTAGAGGTGCCGTTTGGAAAAATTGGACCCAAATATGCCTCTCCCGGTGCAACGAGAACGTGAGAAAGCTCAGAAGCCTGGGGCCTCCTCTAATGTGGGACAAGCAACCAGCATGGCGCAGCCGCGGTCCCCAGGGGGTGAGAGCATGAAATCGGGGTCCGCAGAGCTTGCACGGGAGGTGGAGAAACTCTTGGAGCCTAAATTTGATTTAATTCTCAACAAGCTAGAGATGGTGGGAGAGACGCTCACGGAGTTTAATCAGAAAATCGATGATCTGGAGCATCGGGTGTCAGAGATGGAGGATGAAGAGTGGAAGCGGACCCGGGAAATGGACACGTTGCGCAAGAAGATTGAAACCCTGCTCGATAAGGTAGATGACTTGGAGAACCGTTCACGACGGAATAATTTAAGAATCGTGGGGGTCCCGGAGACAAAGACTGATGCGATGTTGGTCTCTATTGTGGAGAACTGGTTGCCCAAAGAGCTGGGATTGGAGGGCCTGGTTGGACAACTAAAGGTGGTGCGTGCACACCGTCTGGGGCCTAAGACTGAAACCTGACAGAGGCCCAGAGTGATCATAGCGCGGATCCTGAACTTTCAGCACAAGTGGCAGCTCCTACAAGCGTTCCGGAAAAAACAAGACCTGATATTGGATAATCAGAGAGTATTGCTGTTTCAGGACTATTCTGTGATGGTGGCTGCGAAGCAAAAAGAGTTTTCACCGATGTGTGTGGCCTTATTTAAAAAGCAACTCCGCTTCACTCTAGCGTTCCCAGCCACCCTCCGCGTGTACCATGAGGGGAAGAACCATGTGTTGACATCGGTGGCTGCGGCGCAGAAATTTGTCGAGGAGCTGGAGAAAAGCGAGTTGGAGAGCGGCCAGGTGCCTTGAGGAGAAGGAGGATTGCCACCAGTTGGAGAAGGCACAGGGGGCCGACAGAGCGCAGCAGAGTGGACAGCGAGTAGAAACAGTGGGAGCGGGACATATGTGATATGGTGATATGATGCTCTCAGACAACGTGGATTAGTATTATTGTTCCTGTTGTGGATTCGCATTACTGTTCTTGATGTTGAGTTATTATGTTAGATGCTGGGTTAAGTGTGGATGGGAATGGGTTGTGGGGGTGCTTTGAGTTGGGCAGTTATGGAGGCGGGCAATGCGCCCTTGTGTATAACCGTGAGGCCCGTAGATATCATTAGTTATAAGTATCTGTCTGTGATCTAATGCTGAGTATGGGGATATGAGTATGTCGAGAGGCGGTAGTGGCTTTGCAAGTTGGGGAGTGCGGGATATACTAAGGGAGAGGGGCGGGACAGCCCTGTAGCGCACGGAGGTGGGACTCGAGCCTGGCAGAGCGGGCCAGGGGTAGGATGAATAGTTTTTTTAAGGCGGAGGGGGGGATGGGGATCAGGTGGGGGAGGGGGGAGGGGGAAGGGTGATAAAGAAGTTGCGAGGGTTGGGAGGGAGAGGGTAGTGATGGGGGGCTGGAGTTGATACGGGGGGGGGGCAGCAGCTGGGTAGGAGGGGGTACGTGGAGTGGGGAGGGTGGGAAATTGGTGAAAGGGGGCCTTGGCACAGGGGGCTAGCATGGAGCAAACCACGGAGAGTAAGGCTGGGAGCTGAGGCTGGGCAGCTCTCAGTCAGAGGAAAATGATGTGAGGATTGAAATGTAGAGAGAAGGGGGTGGAGGCTAATGGGAACTGAGCTGCGCTTTATTTCTTGGAACGTAGGAGGCCTAGGTACACCAGTAAAGCACGCCAAAGTATTGCAAGCGCTAAGAAAACAGGGTGCACAGGTAGCGTTTTTACAAGAGTCGCATCTTAGTGGGAAGGAGCATGCCAAGCTGAAAAGAGCTTGGGTCGGGCAGGTATATGCGGCGGCGGTGGAAAGAGGGAAGACGAAAGGGGTGGCGATTCTGATTGATAAGCGGCTTCAAGTAGAGGTGATAAGGGAGGACAATGATCCTCTGGGAAGATTTCTGTGGGTCCATGCCCGGGTAAATGGGGAGGAATTGATTTTGGGGAATATTTATGCCTCTAATGTGTACAGCCACGAGTTCTTCAGATCCCTAGTGCGGAAGGTGAGTGGGGCCCCTAAAGTACCGATAATCCTAGCAGGAGATTTTAATTGTCGCATGGTCCGGTGTTAGACAAGTCAACCCCATCGCAGGGAACCAAAGGATGGGTTTCGAGAGGAGTAAACTACCTCTGTAGGATGGGGGGACTGCTTGATGTTTGGAGGATATTGCATGGGGGGGAGCGGGACTACACACATCTGTCAAGGGCCCATCAATCTTGGTCCAGGATTGATTACATTTTAGTATCGCAGGCAGATCTGGGTAGGGTCAGTAGGGCGGAGATTGGGCCAATTCTGGTGTCCGATCACGCAATGGTGAGCATGGTATGGAGAGGACGCCACAGAGTGGGTGGCAGGTGGTCCTTCCCCCCGGCATTTATGGAATAGAAGAGAATTCCAAGAATTTGTATGGGCGCGATGGAGGGAGTTTGTCAAAGACAATGACGGGAATGTAGCCTCCGCTGCTACATTTTGGGAGGCGGGGAAGGTGGTAGTTAGGGGGCAGATTATCGCATATGTGGCTAGCGAACGGAAGAGGGTGAATGAGAAGCTGGTGGGGCTGGCCCAGGAGCTTCAACAGAAAAAAAAGGAATCACTGCGAAGGCCAGGAGGGGGAACGATACAGGAGTATTTGGAGGTGCAGAGGCAAATGAATAGGTACTTGCAGGAGAGGGCGGTATATGATATGTAATATTACCGGCACCAATTTTTTCGGTTTGGAAACCGGTTGGGGAAATTATTGGCGCGATTGGTGAGAGACTGGAGCGGCGCCAAGCTCGTGACCGTGATCAAGGATGGCAAAGGCGATAGGCAGACAGAACCTCGAAAAATAGCGGAAGTTTTTCAGCGCTTCTATAGTGCATTATATACTCCAGAGCCAGCAGATAGGGTGCAAGAACGGAGCTTTCTGGATAGTGTAGATCTCCCGCAGGTTACTCCTCAAGAGCAGGAGGCATTGAATCGACCTATCTCTGGGGCGGAGATCCAGAAAGCTATTAAAGTAGGGAAGCCACATAAGACTCTGGGTCCTGATGGATATGGCGCAGAGTTTTACAAAATTCTGGAGCTGCAGGTGGTGCCTACGCTAGCAGCAGTGTATGCGGAGGCCTTAGACACCGGATGCTTTCCAAGGGATATGCGGACGGCTTCGATTTCACTCATTCATAACGCAGGGAAGGACCCGGAGGACCCGTCTTCTTATCGACCTATCTCGCTCATTAATTTTGATATGAAGCTCCTGGCGTCAATCTTGGCAGACCGGGCGCAGGATATATTGGCTCGCATTGTTGGCCCGTACCAGGCAGGCTTTGTGCGGGGCAGAATGGCCGCACGGAACATCTTACAAGTACTGTTGGGCATGGAACGCTGCCTCCAGCAGAAGACGCCCTTGTTGCTGGCCAGCCTGGATGCGGAGAAGGCCTTTGACCGCGTCTCATGGGACTATATGTTTGAAGCCTTGAGGCGTTTTGGTTTCACGGGGCCGTTTGTAGGTTGGGTGCGAGCTTTATACTCTGAGCCGCGGGCCTTCATCGCAGTGGGGGGAGAGACCACTTCTACATTTATACTGAAGAGGGGGACTAGGCAGGGTTGCCCCCTGTCACCGCTCCTCTTTATATTACATCTGGAGCCTTTATTAGTAAAATTGGTGCGGCACGAGGAGGTGACAGGGATAGAGTGGGAGGCGGGGGAAATGAAAGTGAGTGCGTTTGCAGACGATATTCTGCTGTGTTTAACGAACCCACACAGATCCTTAGAATGAGCACTAAGTGTTATTGAGTCATTTGGCACCTTCTCCGGCCTGAAAATCAATGTAACCAAGTCCCTCGGCTTAGATGTTGGGGGCTGCTGCAGGGTGTTTTGGGTTGGTAACTTCCCGCTGGTGAGGGCGGGGGGGCAGATACGTTATTTGGGTATCCAGATCCCCGAGCGGTTGGAACAGATATACAAGGTAAATATACAGCCTTTCCTGGAGGGGACGGTGGGATGCTTACGGAAATGGAGGGAGATGCCGTTATCGTTGAGTGGTAGGATAGCGTTGTTTAATATGGTGGAGCTCCCACGGTGGACGTACTTAATGTGACACCTCCAAATGTGGCTTCGGTAGAGAGAGGTCAAAATCATGCAGAGCCACCTGTCCAGATTTCTGTGGCGGGGTCGGTGAGCTCAGATTGCGCTGGATACCCTGATGCAGCCTAGAGCGTGGAGTCCTGTGCGTAGTTGTAGCTTAATTGGGCAAGAGCTGAGTGAGCCAAGGCCTGGTCGTAGTAAGCAATAAGAGCGTAAGGAGGGCGGAGGGTGGGAGCGGGGGGGGGGGGGGTTGGGCTGGGGGGAAGGGGGGAATGGACGTGGGGGGTGGGGGGCGCTTCTTCCTCCTCCGTGGAGGAGGGCTGTTAGAAGCAGAGGCAGCACATCCTATGAGCAACGAGGCCATGCCCTATATACTGTTATGTGGGTAATTTTAGGAGTTATTTTATGTGATATCATAGATACCGTATGTTAGTTGGTCTCTGCCTTGTTATGTGAAGCCTTACGAGGAAGTTATTTAATGTGTGGATGTGTTTCTGAGTGTGTCTAAAATCAATAAAAATGATTTTTCATAAAACTGGAGTAGACTGTGGGTGGAGCAGAGGCAGTGATATTCAGCAGCTCCCTGCTGCATGCTACCAGTCTGGCCTATGCCCTGACTGCTGTGGCAGTGCAGCTGGTGCTCCAGTGTGGCACTTCATGTTTTGGATGCGTGATGTTTGCATCTATCTTCTGGCCTTCTGCATTGCAGGAGGCAATCCAGGTTCTCTCCCTACATATGACATCTATGTTACTTGTGCCATGACTTACCTTGCTGCTGCTGTAGCTCCCGCTAGAAGTGCTGCAGCAGCCATAGCTGGGCCCTTAGTATGGCCCTGAATCTGATCTTCAAATAGATCTCAGAGATGTGGAAGTGTCTACTGAGGATAAATGGAGACCTTATTCTTATCCATACACTCATTTCAGTACTTCTTTCCCTGTCATCCCCCTGACTCTCAATCTGTTGCCCTTGGGTTGAGGGTTGGCCTTGTCCAGGTGTACAGAGTCTGTGGAATGTGGTCATTGGGCATACCCTGGTACTGGGTGCAAGTCAAATCTTCTACCCCTCCCTTCAGATATCCAGGTTCCTAGCATGACCCATATGCATTGTTGATGCCTGTCATCTGTGGTTGTGCCCTATCTGACTACAGTGTGGCTGCTTTCCTTCTGTTGTGTTTCTAAGTAGCAGCACTGCCTGCAGCTATGTGCACAATGTACTCTGCATGTGCCCTGACCTGGGGGGCTGGGGTCTTGCAAGTCCTAATGCATGCCTGAAAACATGGTCTTGCCTCTCGGTTGCCATGGGCCATGACATTTGCAGATATACCCATGTGCCACCACCCACACATTCCAGCACCCTATGTGTCAGCCGTATTCTGCTGGTCTCATGCTTCATGTTCCCTTGCCACTGCTCTGCTTGTATATATCTTCCTACTCTCCCTGCCAGTTCACAATTATGCTTTTGGTTGTTTGTGTGTCTGTGACTACACTGATCTCTTTGATTGCTCTGACTGGAGATACTCTTTCAGGATGATCAGAGGATGTTGACAAGGGAGAATGGCCTTTCATGGCTACCTTTCCATCTAAATCAAGAAAACCTCATTCTATAAGAATCCAGCGAGAACACAAGAAAGCTACATAGAAAAACTTTAATATAAGGAGAAAAGGATCTCAGTAGTATCCAAGCAGACCATCATAGGCATCACATAGCTGGCCTTTGACTTACATTGCTACATCAATGATCCTGAAAAACTCCTTCTTTAATTTTTTTAAATTTTCAGTTTATTTCCTTCCAATTTTTTTAATTTCTTCAATTATTTCAAAAATGCCTTTCATCCCACAAAGCATATTAGAGTAGCTGAACAGTTGATATTAATAACATCTAAAGTATATCTTAACAATGTTGGAAATCATGCCTCCTGGGAACACTTAGTTATGTAGACAACTGACTCTCCAAAACCACTTATGATGCCATTTCAGGTGTTTCACCCATGCTTTTCAGGGTGTTCCAGATCCTCAGACTCATAAAGATATCATTTAGAGGCAATCTTTAGCCCGTCCGTCACACTGTTCAGCAACCACCGCTCTGGTCGACCTTTTCTACTTATATTAAAGTTTTTCTATATAGCTTTCCTTTTGTTCCCTTGAATCCTTATAGAATGAAGTTTCCTTGATTTTGATTATGATATCTACCTTCATTATGTGATTGGCATTGCTGATTGGATAACATTCCATCTAGCCTTGGTGACCTTACTTCCTACCTGCACACTCATTGTCTGCTCACCTGTGAGCTGCATCTTTGGGTATCTTACCTTGCTAGGGCCACATGGATCCTCTCCCAGATCCTTCTTTCTCCAACATGGGGAGGCCTGCAATGCCATGAAGGGTACAGCAACTCCTCCTCCTCCAATATAAGCTGGCGTGGCATTTAAGTCTCAGCTCTTGAAATATTTGGCTGCCTGGTGGCTATCCTGAAGTTTTGTATACATAGAGCAGTCATGTGCAGACTTTCCGAATGGTGGAAGGTTGCACATGCCCACTTACGGGTCCTGTGCACACATGCACATGTATTTGTATCTTGTATCTCAGCTGAACATCTTCACGACCATTGTTCTCTACGTGGGCTCTTCATGTGTGTGGTGCTTCATTTTCCATCCTGTGCATGTGCAAACCCCATGCGTCAGGACATATGTATATTCACATACATGGAAGTGCTGACTTCAGAAGGTCTATGCACATGCACATTGTCCTTTCTTAAATTGCTATTACACTCCATGCATTTTGATTTGCAAATCCCCATAGCCACATGGATATCCTTTCTAAATTGTGCCTTTACCTCAATTTAGCATAACTAATCAATGCACCATGCATTAATCCATCATTTATTGCACTATAAATCAATTTAGCGCAGACTAAAAATTCCCTATTAAAAAGAATATCTGAAACTAACAAAAAAACACCAGAAAATCAGGAAAAATTTGTGAATAAAACAAGAACTAATCAAAGTTTTCTTGTCTGTGCACATTTGTATGAAATAATTAACTGTATATCAGGGAAAGGATAAGAAAGATCATGTATATTGTAAAGAAACTAATAATGTATTACTTCAAAACAGGCAGATGCTGGTTTAAAAAGCTGTATAAATGAGCTTTGCGTGACATTTCCAATATATACACCATTTCAGCACCATGGTTTCCTTTGTACATCGTATTTAATTACATTTATTAGGCAAAGTTGGTGAATATATTTTGGCTGTAATGTTTTCAAATTTATTTAAATTAAACTATATTAAAAAAGCATATAAATATTCTGAAGGCATTCTAGAAGAAAACCTTCCATGTTCCTGTCCTGCATACAATGAATCCTTCCAAGAGGCAGATGTACTATACCATGCTAGGTTCAGAAAATGCATATTTTTTTTTCTGTGACTTCTAATGCAAATCAGCTCAGTAGCTATAAATAGACAATATATAAAAATGCTTTGAAGATTTGAGTTTGCAAAAAGCAACTGCTACACCTCAATTAGGTATAGTTAAGCATTACAGTTCACACAAAATCTATGCATACTCTTTTGCTAATGGGCATATTTGCACAGGTAACTATGCTCGTGCTTTTATGCATTATGTACCAAGCATTTGAAGTTGCATTTTATTTTTAATTTTGTTTTTCTTTTATGTTTTTGTATATGTTTTTGTCCACCTTAAACATTGTGATTAGGCAGTTGCCTTATATCCTTTCTGTGCATCTGTCTCTGTCTCTTCCTAGTCCTCTTTCTGTCTACAGGTAGGAAATCAGAAAAACACATAGTAGCTGAGGAATGTATAAGGATGGCATCCTGTGCACATGAGAATTCTGAGAAGAGGACCAGGACTTCATCATAATAGCTGTCTAGGAAAAGTACACCGATCAGCTCATTTACTTTTGTTATTCTAAGTCCTCAGGTAAGAGCTTCCATAGCACACTCAACCATTAAGGGTAGGATAATAAGTACAGTCTACTTCAGCAGCCTTGTAGTCAGGTTTCAGACAGGTCTTTGGGCTCCTGCTTCAGGCTACCAGAAGGCTGGCATCCTGGAGGGCCAGGCCACACTCTGGAAGCTCTAAAAAAGAGGCTTTCACATAGGGAGGAGGGAGACTGAACAGTCATAAGTGATAACCTTGCTAGAAAACAGCAAGATATTGAAGGAGGACCTACCTAACAGAGTAAGACATAGATCAATACTGAGCAGAAGGTGTCCAGCTGATTGACCCCAGAAATAGCGATATCATGTACAGCGGAAAGGACCTGGAGCTTTATTAATGACCTAACTAGAAGGTGTCGGACTCTGGCTGCCTTTTTTCCTATTTCTCTATTTCTTGCAGAGTCCTCAATGCCATGGTTATTGTTGAAGATGGTGTTAAATGCCCTGCCATAGTTTTTGAATAGGTGCATTCATTTTTGTTCTGTTAACTAATCTGTTTTATTCTTATACTGAAAACCACTTTGCTGCATCTTGTGAAAGGTGGGTTAGAAAATAAAAAATCTAAGCTAGAGCTAGGCAGTATGGGTGAATGTGGCCCATAAAAGATGGTAAATTGATTAATCTCCATCAGGAGTACAAACATTTTTTCAGAAAGGCCAGTTATCTACCAGTACAATCTCCCTGATACATAGTACCATAAGGAACTGACCCCCTTGATTTTCTGGGCATTATGCAGTTGCTCTAACCACTAGGCTACTCCTCCACATGGATGCCTAGAAAGGAATATTTTTCAGGCTGCATAATGCCCAGAAAATCAAGGGGTCAGTTCCTACTGGTACTCTTCATGACCTTGGGCAAGTCACTTCACCTTCTATTACCTCAGAAGAAAAGGCCTGGCAATCTACTCTGCTGATATATTGCCAAGAAAGCTCAGAGGCAGCTGGGTCACCAGGAGTCGGCACTGAAAAAAAAGGCATCCATTGTGCATGCACGTAGCAGCAAGAATGTACACACTTAAAAGTAGGCACATAGATACCTACAGCTGGGTACTAAGTAGGCACATATGGGTTCTTAGTTTTCCTGAATCCTGTTATGCAGGATACCTCTCTGGGTCTACTTTGGCTCAACTGTAGGTATCTAAGTGCTTGCTTTAGCTAGCATTGCTCTTAATTGCATGCTTTGTTTAAGGACTTTTCTCTCCACCCTCCACCCTCAGTCAAATCTACCATTTTTAAAATTAATCTGCTTGTATCTAAACAAGTATTCTTGTCTGCTAGAGAGGATTTGTGCTCCCAAGCGTGGCAAGGTGAGAGGGTTTTCCTGTAGTTTTTTTTTTACTAATTTACTTCTACTTCCTTGCATTATTAGTCCACAGACAAGTGAGATGTCCATACTGCAAGCTTACTACAGTGATGATGAAGCCATCTGAATAGCTGAGTAATGTTTTTCCTTAGAGGATCTATATTTTGATATTCTTCCTTTGCTCTGACTAGCACCACAATGTGTTACCTAGTGCAATATGCAGTACTGGCAAGGTTATCATGATGCATTTTCTAGCATATATGGAAAAATATTTAGGCAAATGACGTGATACCATATGCCATGTTAACTCCAAATGTTTAATACCATAACACTCCAGATAAATAGATGTTCATTCAGGCTGATCATTTTGAGCCTTCACCATTATGCTTGTTAGTGATGTCTTTTAATGAGTTGTAGGAGCCTAGAGGCAGCAGGGGTGGTTGAAACTTAAGATGAAATATAAGCAAGCTGCATTGTTACTATGGTAAATTTGAATGTGTAAAATATTCCAACCCTATGTCTTTAGCATGCAGCATTTTTGGTCAGTCTTTGAAATGATTGTCAGTATATATTGGTATAAAATTTGTGGGGCCAGCCTTTTGTGTCTCTTGGCGCTAATACTGGTGTTATGTGTATTGTGTTCAGTGTCTAATATTTATGGTCTGACCTATATCCCTGTTCTGTAAATTATTTGTTGTCTGATGTCACAAGAAGATGAAACTGGGTCTGCTTCTAGCCATATATGTGTCTGTCCTGCAACCTGCAGTCTTTCATGCCTGCTTGTTTCAGTGTTGGCTGGATCTCTTAGCATGCAGAAACTGATAATTCTTGCTCTTCTCAGTCACTGTATTATCAACCAAGTATTATATACATCAGCATGCATGGAGTGAGTAGAAGCAAAGACCTAGAAAAACAACTCTGAAATATTATTTGCCAGTAGGAATGTGCATTCATTTGAAATGACTTGGGAAATATCAAGGATATTTCCTGTTATTTCCTGTCATTTATAATCCAATTGGGCAAGCAGAAGGTGACATTTAACTTATCAATTGGTGTCCTTTCCTTGAGTCCTGCTAGACCAGTCCAGACAAGTGTTTTTTTTCCATGGAGATAACACATACAGCAGGCCCTCAGACCCCATCTCCATGAAGTGACTGAAGAAGCGGCAAACTTTGGCATTGGAGCTGATTGCCATCAGATCCATTTTGAAGTGACCCCAGTAGCGCAGAATCAACTGAAATACTTCCTGACTAAACTTCCAATCTCCAGGATCCAGAGAGTGCCAGCTGAGGAAGTGCACTTCCACATTGTCCACCCTTGCAATGTGCTAAGTCAACAAGGCTAAGAGATTCTTCTCCACTTAGGAGAGCCATCTCCAGAACGACCCCGGCACTCCTCGTGCCGCCTTGCTGTTGACATAAGTCACCGGCATCATCTGAAAACACTCAAACCACTTGGCCCTTGACTAGGGACTGGACACTCCGAAGAGACAACCTGTTGGCACTCGCCTCGAGGCAGTTGATGGATCACATCGCTTCCCTGCAGTTCCAATGATTCTGGACCATACAGTCTTGGCAATGGGCTCCCCAGCTCGAGAGACTGGCATCCATCGTCAGAAGCAACCAGGTGAAATCGTCCAGCGGCACGCCCTTTCTCAGATGGCAGGGTTGCTTTCACCTCCACAGGCTGACCTTCACCATCAGTGGGAGTGGAAGAACCTTAGGGACTACCAAGTCAGCAAGGATTGCTGGAATAGTCGCATGTGAGCACATTCCCAGGGCACCATCTCTGTGATCGCTGCCATCAATCTGAAGAACTGAAAATAATCCCAGACTCTGGGAGCCTGCTGCACACAGGCAATCCAACAGCATTTTGACTTTCTCCTCTGGCAGAAAGACTCTGCCCACTAGAGTGTCAAAATTCCCAGGAACTCCAGGGCATGGGAGGGTAACAACTGGCTCTTTCCCCGATTGATCACCCTGCCAAGGCTTTTCAAAAAGGACAGCATTCGGGATGCCACCTGAATGCTTCTGAAAGGAGCCAGTCATCCAGATATGATGGTCATAGATCCCTCAGTGCTGCAGCACTGCAGCTGCCACCACCATGACCTTGGAGAACTTTTTCAGGGCAGTGGATAGCCCAAAGGGAAGGGCAATGAACTGATAGTGAGAGCCAAGCACAGCAAAACGCAGATACTTTTGCTGATCCACCAAGATTGGGATATGACAATATGCCTCGGCAAGATCTAGAGAAGCCAAGAACTCCCCTCAGCGCACTGTTTGAATCATGGAGCACAAGATTTCCATGTGGAAGTGCAGGACATACAAGTGTTTGTTGACACCCTTGAGAATGGGCCAAAAGGAAATGTCCTTTTTTGGCACGACAAAATAGACAGAGTATCTGTCCTTGCCCTGCTTATCCGAGGGAATGGACACTACTATCTTTAGGAGCAGCAGCTTATTCAAAGAGGTCTGCACAACAGCACTTTTGATCACAGATCCACAAGGGGAAACAATGAAAGCATCTGGAATCAGCTCTTTGCATTCCAGGATATAGCTGAACTGAATGTTGTGTAGCACCCAGTGATCCTTGGTAATCCAGATGCATTCCTGAAAGAAAAGGCAAAGCCATTCTCAAACAAGAGGACTCAGGGAATGGGCCCCCAAATCTATACTGTGCAGCCTGGTGGATCCTACTCTGGAGGGAACCAAATCCCTGGGCCCAGGCATGTCACAAAATGACTGAGAACAAGCCCAAAGCAGAGGGGAAGAAAGATTTTTCAGTTCGGTAACAATAAGAGCCCCAGCCATCATACCCCATGGTTCCAGCCAGCATACCCTCGGTGGATGGGTGTGTGAAGGCTGATAAGAAAAGGGCACCAGTCCACTTCACAGGCCCCTTGTACCTGTCTTCTGGAAGATGGTGAGATTGTCTCACCCAGGTCCTTCACGAATTTCTCAAAATCAGCTCCAAAAAGAAGCTTCCTCTTAAAAGCCAGTTGGGCAAATTTGGCTTTGGAAGATGCGCCTTCTGCCCAGTGCTGGAGCCAAATCCAATGCCATGACACTGTCATCGGGGCACTATCCTTGGCCCCCAAATGCACCAAGTCATACATGGCATCAGAAAGGAAGGCTATAGTCGATTCCAATAGAGGGGTAGTATCATCCTGCAGAAACAACTGAATCCACTAGAGCAGAGCTCAAGATGTCAGGCTGGCACATACTGCCAGCTGAAGAACAACAGGCACCACAGAAAACTGATTCTTCAACAACGCATCAACCAGAAAATCCTTCAAGCAGATATGCCTTCCACAGGAATCATGGTCCATCTACTAACTGTTGTGACCTGCACATCCACCTTGGGAATATCAAACCATCCAAAACACTCCATCTCCCGGAGAATGTAGATCTTCTTACACACCCTTAGGCAGGAAGTCAGGAGAAGCCCATTCCAACCAGATCATATCCTTGATCACATCCGGAAATGGGAAGACAATAGTGGATAACCATGCCTCTTGAAGGAGTAGGTGAACCTTTGGCTCCTGCTCCATTCCAAGAGCATCCATCAAGTTCAAGGTGGATGAGACTCTGAAAATCAATGCCACCAGCTCCTCCTTTCGGAATAGCCATATCACAATGGCCTCATCACAATCCTCTGAAGGTGAGAGTACTTCTTTATCCATGTCAGAGCCCAATACCGAATCATCTGAATCCAAATCACAGTCAGAATCTTGGACAGCTCCCAGCTGTTCCCCATCTCCAGGGGGCACCCCTCGTCGAAGATGATTAGCCAAAGGCAATTGAACAGGGCTTCCACTCTGAGTCTGCCCCTCTCAAGACTGCGCCCAGGGATACCCAAAGGCCTCAGGGTCTGAAGTTCCATGTCAGAAGGACCAGGCCTTCTGCAAAAAGGAAAAGAATTATGGGGAGGACAATCTGGGTTCCAGAAGCTCTCCTCTCGGCAATGACTTCCAAACATCAGGGAACATTGCCACTGCAGACCCCCTAGAGGACAAGGAGTGGCTCACAGCACAGATGCTGGACCCTCTGGCAGGCTGGATATCCTAACCCATAGCGCCATCCGTCACCTCCTGCCCTGAGGCAGGTAAGGCCAGACTACCTGCATTCTCCAGCTGAGAAAGGAGGAAAAGACCTTCCAGGGATAACTCAGAAGCTGCCATGCAAGAAGAACAGAGTCCAGAATCCGGAGATAAGGCACCTTGCTTGTCACAGGCCAAACAAAGTTTCCTGGATGAAGACAAAGAGAGTTAAGACATGAATCACAACAGCGTGTGCTAAGGCCATGATGGCCCAAAAGAGTGTGCATTAACTATGCTTTTACTGCAATGTGTGGTACAAGCGCTAAGGTAGGAACACGCGTTGGAGCTGCTTGGGCAGAATGCGTGCTACGACTGTGCGACTGCCAGGCGCACAATAGTTAAAAACACTACTAACACATGCAGAAACAGCAGGAAACCCCCACACCACAACAACGGTCGCCAGCAGTCCACTCTGAATTGCATCCTGAGCAAACGGAATCAGGCATCCCCAACAAGGACAATGATGAGATCAAGCCTTGGTAGTCACCCCCCAGGCAGGGAATCCATGCCAGGCTCAGCTCTACTTCTCTGAAACTGTTTCACTGGCTTTGCAGCACTGCATTTAAGGTGGCTGACAGGCAGATTCCTATTAGAGCTTTATGCTATCTTCAGGAAAGAGAAGAGGGGACAGAGGAGGATGGAGGTGGAATTGAGAACATAAGAACATAAAAAATGCCACACTGGGTTAGACCAAGGTCTATCAAGCCCAGTATTCTGTTTCCAACAATGGCCAATCCTGGTCATAAATAGCTGGCAGGTTCCCAAAAAGGTACTGTACAAAGGTTCCACAATGCTTGTCCCAGGGTAAGCAGTATACTTCCGGGGTCCTCTTTAATAAAGGTTTTATTTACCTTTCCTTCAGGAACTTGTCCAAACCTGTTTTAAACCCAGCTATACTAACAGCTTTTAGTACATCCTCTGATAAAGATTTTCAGTTTGATTATGCGTTGAGTGAAAACATATTTTCTCTTATTAATCTTAAATATGTTTCATTGTAGCTTCATTGCATGTCCCCTAGTCTTTCTACTTTTTGATAGATCTACATTTTCCTGCTCTACTCCATTCATTAATTTATAGTCCTTTATCATATCTCCCCTCAGCTGTCTCTTTTCCAAGTTGAAGAGCCCTAAGCTTCTCCACATAGAGGTATCCTTCCATCCCCTTTTCCATTCTGGTGGCTCTTCTCTGCATCTTTTCTAATTCTGTTATATCCTTTTTAAGATATGATGACCAGAACTGCACACAATATTCAAGATGCGGTCACACCGTAGAATGATACAGAGGTATTATAATATCCTTGGCTTTATTCTCCATTCCTTTCCTTTTGATACCTATCATTCTATTTGGTTTCTTGGCCGCCACTGCATACTTGGCAGAGGGTTTCAGCGTATTTGATGACTCCTAAATCCTTTTCCTGGCTGGTGGTTCCTAATGTGGAACCTTGCTTTGTGTAACCATAGTTTGGGTTGTTCTTTCCTAGGTGCATAACTCTGCACTTGTCCACATTAAATTTCATCTGCCATTTAGATATTCAGTCTTCCAAGTTATCAAGGTCCTCTTGCAATTTTTCACAATCCGCTTATGTTTTAACAATTCTGAATAATTTTATGTCATCCAAAAATTTGATCACTTCAGTCATTATTCCCATTTCCAGGTCATTTATGAATATGTTAACAAGCAGCAGGCCCAACACAGATCCCTGGGGTACTCCACTAGTCACCTTTTTCCACTGAGAAAATTGGCCATTTAGCCCAACTCTCTGCTTTCTATAACCACAATAGTACACTGCCTCCAATCCCATAATTATTTAATTTTACTAAGGGGTCTGTTTACTAAACGGCGCACTTGTACGGGGCGCACATGAGCGCTCTAAAAGATGTATTTAAGTGCTCTTAAGCGCCCCGTACGAGTGCGCGGCACATTAACGGGTCCCGCAAGCGTGCGCCGACAACGCGCACATTTGCGGGGCGGTAATGTGCGAAAGAGGCGTGCAAAGGCGAAATGAGGGCGGAGGAAGGCCCCCTAGGGGCGGAGAGACGGGGTCAGTGGGCGGAATGTGGGAGGGGAGAGACTCGCCGCACAGGAGCGTGCCCGAATCTGCAAAGAAATATAACGCCAGTGAAACACTCGCGTTAGAGGTGCTGTGCCGGGAAAAGAAACCGTTTCCGTCAGCAATGTGCAGCACAATAGTGGAAGCCCAAAAACCGTGAGCAGTGTGAACCATGTGCACAGATCAAACTCCGTAATGTCACAGGGCACTAACCACACGGGCGCCGCGCACCTTAGCGCATCTGTCAATCACAGCTTCTGTTCTTCACGACGGAACGCCCACTCCTTATACGGCACACTCACTCTACCGCGACCCGCACTTTACCGGCCTGTTAGTAAACATGCCCCTAAGAGTCTCTCATGAGGGACCTTGCCAAAGGCTTTCTGAAAATCCAGATACACTGTATCAACTGGCTCACCTTTATCTACCTGGTTAAATACATGTTGGCCTTTTCCCATTAAACCATGACTATCTACATGTTCAGTAATTTTATTCTTTATAATGGTTTCTATCATTTTGCCCAATACTGATATCAGGATCACCAGTCTGTAGTTTTCTGAATCACCCCTAGAACCCTTTCTAAAACTGGCATTACACTGGCCATTTTCTAATCTTCAGGTACTACAGATCCCAGAATCATGTAGGCATGAGAGGGAGATAGAGTGATCAACCAAACTGAAGGCTGAGGAACGATCTAGTGAAACGACAAGAGAAATATCACCATGGTTGTGAGAGACATGGAGTTCATTTAGAAAGTAAAGAAGAATGGTTTTAGTACTGTGACCTGACCTCAGTCTGGATTGGTGAGAGTGAAAGGTGTAAACGGATCAATATGTGAAGACAGCTAGGTGAAGAGTAGTTTTCCAGGACTTTGGAAAGGAAAATGGGGTTTGAAACAGGGCACCAGTATGCAGGTGCCGTGGGATCCAGTGTTGGTTTCTTAAGAGTTGGACGGATAACAGCGCACTTCCAAAGGGAGGGGAAGATACCAGAGGACAAGCTAGAGTTGAATATAGCCAAAATGAGTGGAAGAAAGGCAAGAGAAGGTTCAGATAACCAATGAGAGGGAACGGGATCAAGTGAACAGTTAGTTCTGCGGGAAGTGGAAAGAGCTCTTTGTAATTCTGTCACAGAGATTGGGTGAATAGAGGTCCAAATATGGGGTAGAATAGGGGTAGAGGGGGACAAAGGGAAGGGTTCTTGAGTTGGTGAGGTTGTGAGGTGGAGGGGGGTAGATGGAAGGGGAGGGAAGGGAGTGAGTTGGTTAACTTTGTCTGTGAAAAAAAGAAGCTAATTGTGCTGGATTTAGTGAGGTGACCAAGGATGTTTGGGAGAAGGAAGCTCTAGGAGCAGAAAAGGCATGGAGGACAGAGTAAAGCTGTCTAGATGAGATGGAGGATGAGTTGGAGGATAAGGTTAGAATAATAGGATTGCTTAGCTGTGTGCACAGAAGAACCATAGTAACGGTGACAATGGCAGAAATAAGATAAAGTGATAGACGATAGGTGTCTGTGCTAGTAATGTTCAGCATGGTGAAGTTGAGATATAGCTCTCATTTCTACCACCTCCACTGGGAGGCCATTCCATGCATTCATCACACTTTCCATAAAGAAATATTTCTTTAGATTAGTCTTGAGTTTATCCATTTTCATCCTCATCCTATGACTTCTCATTCCAGACCCTCCTATCAACTTAGAGAAGGCTACCTCCTGTGCATCTATTCCAAATATCTCTGTCATATCACCTCTCTCTCATCTTTCCTCCACAGTATACACAGAGATCTTTCAGCTTGATGTTTAAAAGGGTTCATGCAGTTAGCAGAACCGACTAACCACATGAACCCTGCTGAGCCCTGACATTTACCGCACTAACCAGTCAGTGCCACTGAATTGCACCACAGACCATTTTACCACAATTAGGATGGTGCCTGAGTGGCCCATGCGTGGGGTTGGGGCAGTCCCTGCAACTATGCAGTCAGTGGTGATTTTCAGCCCACTAATCCCAAACGTCACAGTTTAAAGGTAATGGCAGTTCTAATTTTATACAGTTTTGCTATCTGGTTATCTCCACTGACCAGATAGGAAAGGAAGTCAGTGGTGAAACCAGATATTCAGCACCAGTATACATCCGGTGTACAGAGCTGAATATCTGGTTTCATTTTTTCATGGCAGTCTGCAGACTTTCAAATGCTGACTGTCGCAGACTATATATTAGCCCCTTTAAGTCTATCCCCATATGCCTCATGAAGAAGACCATTGACTATTTTAATAGCCACCCTCTGGACTGACTCTATCCTTTTAATATACTTTTGAAGGTGCAGTCTCCAGAAATGTGCACAGTGCCCCAAATGAGGTCTCACTAAAGATTTCTATAAAGGCACTATTGCCTCCTCTTTCCTGCTGGTCATTCATACATATACATAGTAACATAGTAAATGACGGCAGATAAAGATCAGTATAGTCCATCCAGTCTGCCCATATAGCAAGAGTAGGTACACCTGACGCTCTGTGCAAGTCACCCCTCCCCATGTCTTTGTTTAGGGGTGGAGCCACCACTCCATGTAGGACACCCCTATTTGTTGAGAAGTTAGATGGTTCAGTTTATTTTGTTTTTATCCTGTTGCTGTAAAGGGATCTGCTGGGCTTGTCCCATGCTGTTTTGAATTCCATCACCGTGTTTGCCCCAATCACTTCCATCGGGAGAGCATTCCAAGCATCCACTACCCTTTCAGTGAAAAGATATTTCCTGACATTGCCTTTCAATTTTCCACCTTGCAGCTTCATGTTATGCCATCTAGTTTTGCAGCTTCCCCGTCTTTGGAAGAGGTTTGTTTGTTCATCGTTCCTCTTTAAGTATTTAACGGTCTGAATCATATCTCCCCTATCCCTCCTCTCCTCCAAAGTGTACATATTTAGGTCTCTTCTCATAAGGTTTCTTACGCAGGCAAGTCTCTTCTCATAAGGTTTCTTACGCAGGCTCCAAATCATTTTGGTTGCCTTCCTCTGAACACTTTCTAGTCTTTTTACATCTTTTGCAAGATATGGTCTCCAAAACTGAACACAGTATTCCAGGTGAGGCCTCACCAGCAACCTGTACAGTGGCATAAGTACCTATTCCTTTCTGCTGGTAATCCCTCTTTGTATGCAGCCCAACATCCTCCTGGCTTTTGCCACCGCCTTGTCGCACTGTTTTGCCACCTTGAGATCATCAGAGATAATCACACCAAGGTCTTTTTCCTTAACCATGCACACTAACCTCTCGTCCCCTATCACGTACATTTCCCTTGGATTTCTGCTACCTAAGTGCATGACTCTGCACTTTTTCACATTAAATCGTAATTGCCAAGCATTTGATCATTCTTCCAGCTTTTGTAGATCTTTCCTCATGTTATCCACTCCCTCGGGGGAGTCCACTCTGTTGCAAATTTTTGTGTCATCTGCAAAAAGATAGACTTTTCCATTCAGTCCTTCAGCAATAACACTCACAAATACATTGAACAGTGCCAGGCCCAGGACGGAACCCTGGGGCACCCCACTAGTCACCTTCCCCTCATCCGAGTGAGCTCCATGTACCATCACCCTCTGTCATCTGTCAGGCAACCAATTTATAATCCAGTTTACTATCTTGGTACCCATCCCCAAGCTACTGAGTTAATTTACAAGCCTCCTATGAGGAACAGTATCAAAGGCTTTGCTGAAATCCAGGTAGATGACATCCATCGCATGCCCCTGATCTAGTTCCTTGGTCACCCAGTCAAAGAACTCAATCAGATTAGTTTGGCAAGACCGTCCTTCAGTAAAACCATGTTTCCTTGGATCTTGCAACCTGTTGGTTTTGAGAAAGTTCACTATTCGCTCTTTCAGGAGCACCTCCATTACTTTTCCCGCCACCGAGGTAAGGATCACGGGCCTGTAGTTTGACACTTCTTCCCTGTCACCACTTTTGTGTAGAGGTACAACATCAGCCATTTCCCAGTCCTGAGGAGCCTCTCCTGTTTCCAAGGATCTGTTGAATACATCCTTTAATGGCCCTGATAGAACTTCTCTGAGCTCTTTCAGTATCCTGGGATGTATCCCATCCGGTCCCATGGCTTTGCCCACTTTCAGTTTAGCAAGTTGTTCCAATACCTCATCTTCTGTGAGTGGTGTGGTATCTACTTCGTTCCCATTTTTATATTTGGGAGTCCCAGCTGGTCCATCTCCAGGATTTTCTTTAGTAAAAACAGAGCAGAAGTATTTGTTTAGCAATTTCTCTTTTTCTATGTCACTTTCCATGAGTCTTTTCCCAGCACTTCTGAGTCCTGCAATTCCAACTCTGATCTTCTTCCTTTCCCGAATATACCTGTTTATGTTTATGTTTATGTTTATTAAAACTTTTTATACTGCCCAACACCAAAGGCACCTGAGCGGTTTACAATATACTTAAAAACAAATTAAAATATGGCTGTGGGAAAAAGAAAAGGAACGCCAATAAAATGATAGGATAGGAAAGGTAAGAAAGAGATAAAAGAACAATGGATTACAACATAAAGTTACAACATCAAGGGACCGGGGGAGAGGAGGTTGCGGAGGGGGAAGGGGAAACCAAGGGCGGGAGGTCAAACTCTAGACTGAAGAGATGGGTCTTGAGTTGTGATTTAAAGGAATGGTAAGATTCTTCTGCACGGAGCGAGGGGGGGAGCGAGTTCCAGAGGCTTGGGGCCAAGAAATAGAAAGCAGAGGAACGAGTAGAGGCAAGATGGGCCTGAGAGGGGGAGGGGAGAAACATACGATTTGTGTGAATGGCGCGAAGCAGGCGGAGGGGGGGGGGCAGAAGTGTATTTGATCGGCAAGATAGGAGGGGGAACCAGTGCGGACAGCCTTGTGTGTAAGAATAAGAATTTTAGACTGAACACGAAAGGAGATAGGCAACCAATGGTGGTGAAGAAGAAGCGGGGTAACATGATCGAAATGAGAGGCGTGAGCTAGGAGACGAATAGCCGAGTTTTGGACACATTGAAGATGGGACAATTGGGATTTGGGCAAACCAGCGAGGGAAACATTACAATAGTCGAGACGAGACATCACGAGGGAAAGAAGAAGAGTGGCCAGAGCAGGGGAGGAGAGGAAAGGGCGGACGGAGTGAAGTTGTCTGAGGGAAAAAAAAAGAGCGCTGAACAATAGAAGAAATATGATCCTTGAAGGAGAGAGAAGAATCGAGAATAACACCCAGATAACGGAGTGAAGAAACAAGGGGAATAGACTGTGAGGAGAAGGAAGGGGCACATGTGGGGGAGGGACCCCCAAATGTAAACCAGATGGCATGGGACTTAGAGGGATTCACATGGAGAAAATTAGAGGAAAACCAGGAGGCGATAGCAGCAAGACAGTGATTGAGAGGGGTGATGTCAGGAGAGAAGGAGTCAGTGTGAAGCAAAAGAAAGATGTCGTCCGTGTAATAATACGCGGAGATGCCAAACTGTTGGATTTGAAGAGCGAGGGGAGCTAAGAAAACATTAAAAAGAAGTGGAGCAAGAACAGACCCTTGAGGAACCCCACAAGTGAGGGGAGTGGGGGCAGAGGAAGAGGACCCGGAAACTACAGAGAAGGAACGACAAGAGAGGAAAGAATGAAACCACTGGAGAACCACACCAGAAAGACCTGCTTCCCGAAGACGAGTGAGGAGGGTGCGGTGATCCACTAGGTCGAAAGCAGCTGAGAGATCAAGAGAAACAGCCAAAGTATAGAGACCACGGTCGTGAGCAGCGTGAAATTCATTAAGAAGGGAAAGAAGAACAGTTTCGGTGCTGTGGGCGGGACGAAAACCAGATTGGCGGGGGTGAAGAGTGAGGGAGGCTTCAAGGTGAGAGGAGAGTTGTATAAAGACCAGCTTCTCAAGAAATTTAGAGAGAAAAGAGAGATTGGATACAGGGCGCCAGTTAGAGGGAACAGAAGGGTCAGAAGAATGGAACTTTAGGATGGGACGGACAATGGCTTGTTTCCAGCCGGAGGGAAAGGTGCCAGAGGACAGACTGCAATTGAACAGGGAAAGAATATATGGAGAAAGAGCTAGTGAGGGTTCTAGAAGCCAGGAGGATGGGATGGGATCAGCCGAACAGGTGGTTTTACGAATAGAGAGGAATGTTTTTTGAAGAACAGAGGGAGTGATCGTCTCAAAGGAGGACCAGGAATGAGACAACACAGGAATGGAGTGGGATGGGGGTTGCAGGGAGGGAGGAGAGAGCACAGCAGGGGGAGAAAGGGGAGGGGGACACGTAGGGAAGGACTGACGGAGAGTGTCAACCTTAGTGACAAAGAAAGTGGCAAGAGAAGGGAAGGGAAGATGCAGGAGGGGGAGAGGGAGAAGAGGCAGAGTGAGATGCAGTGAGGGAATGCAGAATAGAGTACAAGCGGCGTGAAGAATTAGAGGAGGAAGAGATAAGATTGGAATAATAGTCACGCTTTGCGGTGTGGAGAAGGGATCGGTAGTGACGGTGACAGAGGCGGAAACCTGACAGAGTAGCGGGGTAAGGATGCCTTCGCCAGAGCCGTTCTGCCCGACGGAGGTGTCTGCGGTGTAGAAAAAGACCGGGGTGAAACCAGGGATGGTGTGGGCAATGGCGGGGGCGGGGACAGGGGCGGACAGGAGCAACTGAGTCCAAAGCAGATTGGAGCGTGGAATTCCAACAGTGGGCCTGGGCGTCAACAGAGAGAGACTCAAAATCTGAGGGGAACAAAGCGGCAGGGGATGGAAACTGAAGAAAGTTTTGTCGCCACCCTTAATATCTTTAGCCATCTTTTCCTCTGCCTTTGATTTTGCTATCCTTATTTCTCTTTTTGACTCTTTTGAGTTTGATCCTGTATTCTTTTCTGTGTTCTTCTGTTTGCAAGCTTTTGAATTTTGCAAAAGCTGTGGTTTTTGCCTTTATTTGAGCAGCCACTTCTTTGGAAAACCAAATAGGTTTCCTTCTCCTCTTGTTTCTGTTTACTTTTTTAACATATTTGTCCGTTGCCCCTTTTATTGCCACCTTTAGTTTATCCCATTGCAATTCCACTTCCTTTATCTCCTTCCACCCTGTCATCTCCTCCTTTAGGTACTTGGCCATTTTATTGAAGTCAGTGTTTTTGAAGTTTAGGACTTTGAGCTTGCTATGTTTGGCCTGTACCCTGGCTTTTATCTCAAACCACACTGTGTAATGATCGCTGTTGCTCACAGGGGTACTCACGCAGGCATTTGACACGCTATCACCGTTGGTGAGCACTAAATCTAGCATTGATCTTTCCCTGGTTGGTTCCATGACCATTTGTCTAAGTGATGCATCCTGGAGAGCATCTACAATTTTTTTGCTTCTTTCCAGATGTGCAGAAGGAGTAATCCAATCCACATCAGGTAGATTAAAGTCACCCAAAATGATTACTTCCCCCTTTGTGGCTATCTTGGCAATATCCTGTTCCTATGTACCCAAGCATCCTTCTGGCTTTTGCCATCATCTTTTCTACTTGTTTAGCCACTTTAAGATCATCTGATATGATCACCCCCAGGTCCTGCGTTTCTTTTGTGCGTTTAAATATTTTGCCCCCTACACTAATGCTTTCTTGGTTTTTGAAGTCTAAAAGCATGACCTTGCATTTTTTAGCATTGAATCTTAGCTGTCAGCTTATTGACCCTTTTTCAAGCTTTCCTAGATCCCTCCTCGTGTTATTTATACTCTGCAGGATGTCTACCCTGTTGCAGATTTTAGTACCATTCATAAAGAGGCAAACCTTTCCTGGCAGTCCTTCTGTAGTATTGCATGTAAAATACTAAAAAGAATAGCTCAAAGGACCTATCCCTAAGGCTCGTCACTGCTAATGCAACTATCTTTAGAGTGAACTTCATTGATTATTCCCCTCTGTCACCTCCCACTCAACCAGTTTCTTACTTAGACAGTCGCTTTATGGCACACTCAGTTTATTTATAAATTGCTGATGTACAATGGTGTCAAAAACCTTTAAGTAATCTAAATATACCATATCTAGCATTTTCCCCAATCCAATTATCTGGTCACCTAGTCAAATAAATCAATCAGATTCATCTGACAAGACCTACCTCTAGTAAAGCTATGCTGTCTCAGATCCTGGAATCCTTTGAATTCCAGAAACTGCCCCATCCTCTGCCTTAGGAGCATGTACATTAATTTACTCACCACAGAGGTCAAACCAACCTTTTTCTTATTTCCGTTTTTGTGGATAGGAACCACATGCACTCATTTCAAGTCCTCTTGGATCACTTCAAACTCTAAAGAAGCATTGAAAAGGTCAGACAATTGAACCGCTAGCATTTCCCTAAGTTCCTTTAATACTTTTGGATGAATCCTATCTGGCACCATCGCTTTATCCACTTTTAGTTTTGGTAGCACCTCACAGACACAGTCTTATAAAAATCATTCAGGTTCTATCTCACTTCCATTTCTGTATGCGTTTCTTTTCTGAGGTCCTATTCCTGGCCCTTCATCTCTGAGCACAGAACAAGCATGGCATGACAAGCATGCAGACTTCAGGAGGCTGAGATACACCTGTTTTATAAACTAGGGGGTCTATTCTGTACTGTGAATAGTAGGGATGGACATCCCATTGGGACATCCATCCCCGCAATTCGCCACCTTTCCATACTCGGCAAAAGCCTCCCTGTAGGAGTTTGTACAGAGAGGCTTTGATGGGGGCAGGAGGGGGCATTGTGAAGGCAGACTGAGGGCAGGCAGTGGGCAGTTCATGACCCCAGACATAGAGGGCCGATTCTGAAGTCGGACCTGTATGTCTGGGGCATCAGATTTAGACAGGGGACTTATAGGGGACTTGTAGGGAGGAGTAGCCTAGTGGTTGGGGCAAGGTACTTCAGGCCGGAAGGTCGGGGGTTCAAATCCCACTAGAGGACAGCAACCTTGGGCCGGAAGGACTGGGGTTTCTAGTCCCACAGATGCTCCTTGTGGTCTTGGGCAAGCCACTTAACCCTCCATAGCCCATGTTCCCTGTAAGTATTAGTGTATGTGTCTCATATCCCTGTGTGTTAAATGTATCCCCCAATTGTGTTGTGACCGCTTTGATTGAAGGATAAGGCGGTATACAAAACTGTCTAAATAAATAAATAAATAAATACATAAATATTTCACCTCCGAGGAGGAATAAGTCTCCCTGGACGTCAGGGACGGCAGGCCCAGGCAGCAGAAGAGAGGTGAGGGGATGCAGGGGGTTCCCTGTAGTCCGACCCTGGCCATGGAAGGTCATATTGGAGGTCGGGCTGTGGAGAAAGAATATTATGGTTAACAGCCGAGGATCGTGACTCCTGAATGGAGCCGCAGTGCCATGGGAATGGGTCGCCATGGCACCGTGGCTCCATTTCAGGAGCCTGACTATGTTAGCCGGGCAGGAATCTGTATGTGTATGCCGATCTGAATTGGGTCCTGGCCTACACGTACAGGCCCTAGACCTGATTCTGATCTCACGGGGCACATCTAGCCTCCGTGGGATCAGTCAAGTCTGCCATCTGTTCATCTCATTTACGAACGAACACACAGGGGCCTGGACGCACACATTAGAATATGCCACCACATTGTTTCTTCCTTACAGTTTATAAAAAACAGACACACATTTAGGTAATCCATTTTTCCGATACATAAGAACATAAGAACATAAAATATGCCATACTGGGTCAGACCAAGGTTCATCAAGCCCAGTATCCTGTTTCCAACAGTGGCCAATCTAGGTCATAAGTACCTAGCAGTCACCCCAAAAGGCACAGGTTCCTCAATACTTGTATTGGTTGAAGCAGTGATATCCCGGGTCCCTTTTAATAATGGTTTATGGACCTTTCCTCCAGGAACTTGTCCAAATCTCTTTTAAACCCAGCTGCACTAACAGCTTTTACTACATCCTCCTAGAACAAATTTCAGAGTCTTAAATAGGTTACCCTGTAGCTTCATTGCATGTCCCCTAGTCTTTTTATATACTGATGATGTAAACAATCGATCTACGTGTACCCCGTTCCACTCCATTCATTAACACGGCAGGACAAACTAAAGAGATAAAGTTTCTAGATGGAATAAATGACTGCTTCTTGGAGCAGCTGGTTCATGAACCGACCAGAGGGGAAGCCATACTGGACCTAGTCCTTAGTGGAACGCCAGATCTGGTGCAAGAAATAAGGGTGTTGGGACCACTTGGCAATAGTGACCATAATATGATCATGTTTGATTTAATTATTGGAGAACAAATAGTAAAGAAATCCACAGTACTACCTTTTAACTTTCAAAAGGGAGACTATGATAGAATGAGGAATATAGTTAGGAAAAAACTAAAAGGAGCGGTTCCAAAGGTTAAAGACTTACAGCAAGCTTGGGCGTTATTTAAAACTACTATCCTCGAAGCCCAGACCAGCTGTATTCCACGCATTAAGAAGAGTGGGAGAAAGTCCAAAAAACTGCCAGCATGGTTTAAAGGTGAGGTCAGAGAGGCTGTTGCTGCCAAAAAAGCAACCTTCAGGAAATGGAAAAAAGAGCCAAATGATGAAAACTGGAAACAGCACAAGCACTGGCAAGTTAAATGCAAAGCATTGATAAGGCAGGCAAAGCGGGAATTTGAAAAGAAACTTGCTGCGGAAGCAAAAACACGAAATAAAGACTTTTTCAAGTACATTCGTAGCAAAAGGCCTGTGAGAGAGTCAATTGGACCGTTAGATGATAGAGGGGTAAAAGGGGCAGTAAGAGGAGACAAGGCTATAGCGGAGAGACTGAATGAATTCTTTGCTTCGGTCTTTACTGAGGAAGATGTAGGGATGTTACCCAAGACTGAAGTGCTATTTAAAGGTGATACTGCAGAGGAATTGAGAGAAATATCGCTACACCGGGAAGATATATTACAACTATTTGATAAACTGAATAGTAGCAAATCACCTGGACCGGATGGTATACATCCCAGAGTGTTGAAAGAACTGAAATATGAGATTGCAGACCTGCTATTGGTAATCTGTGAACTTTCATTAAAATCATCTGTAATACCTGAAGATTGGAGGGTCGCCAACGTAACACCAATTTTTAAAAACGGTTCCAGGGGTGACCCGGGAAATTACAGACCGGTGAGCCTGACGTCAGTACCAGGGAAAATGGTAGAAACCATCATAAAGAACAAAATTACGCAGCATGTAGATAGTCATGGCCTAATGGGAGACAGCCAACATGGCTTTAGACAAGGAAGATCTTGTCTTACTAATCTGATATGTTTTTTTGAAGGTGTGCATAAACAGGTAGACAAAGGTGAGTCGGTTGATATAGTGTATCTGGATTTTCAGAAAGCTTTTGACAAGGTCCCCCATCAGAGACTTTTGGCAAAGCTAAAAAGTCATGGGATAGGAGGCAGTGTACTATTGTGGATCGGGAACTGGTTAAAAGATAGAAAGCAGAGAGTAGGGCTAAATGGCCAATATTCCCAATGGAAAAAGGTGAATAGTGGAGTACCCCAGGGATCTGTACTGGGTCCGCTGCTTTTTGACATATTCATAAATGACCTGGAAAAGGGAATAACGAGTGAGGTTATCAAATTTGCAGATGACACAAAACTGTTTAAAGCTGTTAAAACCCAAGAGGAAAGTGGAAAACTGCAGGAGGACCTGGATAAATTGGAAGACTGGGCATCCAAATGGCAAATGAAATTTAATGTGGACAAGTGCAAAGTCATGCACCTAGGAAAGAACAACCCACACTATAGTTACTCGATGCAAGGCTCCACATTAGAAGCCACCACCCAGGAAAAAGATTTAGGAGTCATCGTGGATAACATGTTAAAACCCTCCACCCAGTGTGCAGCGGCGGCCAAGAAAGCAAACAGAATGCTAGGTATCATAAGGAAAGGGATGGAGAATAAAACAAAGGATATTATAATGCCTCTGTATCGCTCCATGGTACGACCGCACCTTGAATATTGTGTGCAATTCTGGTCACCGTATCTTAAAAAGGACATAGCGTTATTAGAAAAAGTACAGAGAAGAGCCACCAAATTGGTGAAAGGGATGGAAGGCTACTCCTATGAAGAGAGGCTAAAAAGGTTAGGGCTCTTTAGCCTGGAAAAGAGACGGCTGAGGGGAGATATGATAGAGGTCTATAAATTAATGAATGGAGTGGAACAGATAAACGTGGCTCAATTGTTTACGCTATCAGAATATAGAAAGACTAGGGGACATGTAATGAAGCTACAGGGTAAACTATTTAAGACAAATAAGAGAAAATATTTTTTCACTCAACGTGTAATCAAACTCTGGAATCTGTTACCGGAGGATGTGGTAAGGGCTGATAGTATAGCTGGGTTTAAAAAAGGTTTGGACAAGTTCCTGGAGGAAAGGTCCATAAACCACTATTAAAAAGGGACCCAGGATATCAATGCTTGACCCAGTACAAGCATTGTGGAACTTGTGTCTTTTGGGGAAACTGCTAGGTACGTATGACCTAGATTGGCCACTGTTGGAAACAGGATACTGGGCTTGATGGACCTCGGTCTGACCCAGTATGGCATGTCTTATGTTCTTAATTTATAGACCCCTATCATATCTCCCCTCAGCCGTCTCTTTTCCAGGTTGACGAGCCCTAACCTTTTTAGCCTCTCTTCATAGGAGTATCCTTCCATCCCCTTTACCATATTGGTGGCTCTTCTCTGTACCTTTTCAAATAATGCTGTATCCTTTTTAAGATACGGCGACTAGAATTGCACACAATATTCAAGGTGCGGTCGCACCATGAAACGATACAGAGGCATTATAATATCCTTTGTTTTATTTTCCATTCCTTTCCTTATGATACTTAGCATTCTATCTGCACTCTTGGCTGCCGCTGCACACTGGGCAGTGGGTTTTAACATGTTATCCATGATGATGCCTAAATCTTTTTCCTGGGTGGTGGTTTCCAATGTGGGACCTTGCATCGTGTAACCATAGTTTGGGTTGTTCTTCCCTAGGTGCATAACTTTGCACTTGTCCACATTAAATTTCATCTGCCATTTCAATGCCCAGTCTTCCAATTTATTAAGATCCTTTTCTCGGACATTTATGAATATGTCAAAAAGCAGCGCATCCAGCACAGATCCCTGCGGTACTCCACTATTCACTTGTTTCCATTAGGAAAATTGACCATTTAACCCTACTCTGCTTTCCATCTTTTAACCAGTTCCTGATCCACAATAGTACACTGCCTCTTATCCCATGACTTTTTAGTTTTGCCAAAAGTCTCTGATGAGGGACATTGTCAAAGACTTTCTGAAAGTCCAGATACACCATATCAACCGACTCACATTTGTCTACATGTTTATTCACGCCTTCAAAAAAAACATAACAGATTAGTAAGACCAGATCTTCCTTGACTAAAGCCATGCTGGCTGTCTCCCATTAAGCCATGATTATGTTGAGTATTTTTTTTTTCTTTATGATGGTTTCCACCATGTTTACCAGAACTGATGTCAGACTCACTGGTCTGTAGTTTCCCGGATCACCCCTGGAATCCTTTTTAAAAATTGGCATTACATTGGCGATCCTCCAATCTTTAGGTATTACAGATGATTTTAATGACAGTTCAGAGATTACTAATAGCAAGTCTGCAATCTCATATTTCAGTTCTTTCAACACCCTTAGATGTATACCATGCGGTCAAGGTGATTTGTTACTCTTCAGTTTATCTAATAGTTGTAATACATCTTCCTGGTGTATCAATATTTCTTTCAATTCTTCCGCAGTATCACCTTTAAATACCACTTCAGTCATGGGTACATTTTCCTCAGTAAAAACGAAATAAAAAAATTCATTCAGTCTCTCCGCTATAGCCTTGTCCCCTCTTACTGCCCCTTTTACCCCTCTATCACCTAATGGTCCAACTGACTCTCTCATAGGTTTTTTGCTATGAATGTAATTTAAAAAGTCTTTATTATGCGTTTTTTCTTCCAAAGCAAGCTTCTTCTCAAATTCTCTCTTTGCCTGCCTTATCAATGCCTTGCATTTAAATTGTCTGTGCTTGTACTGTTTCCAGTTTTTGTCATTTGGCTCTTTTTTTCATTTCCTGAAAGATGCTATTTTGGCAACAACAGTCTCTCTGACCTCACCTTTAAACCATGCTGGCAGTTTTTTGGACTTCCTACCACTTTTCTTAAAGCATTGAATATAGTTGGTCTGGGCTTCCAAGATAGCATTTTTAAACAACACCCAAGCTTGATGTAAGTCTTTAACCTTTGCAACTGCTCCTTTTAGCTTTTTCTTCACTATTTTCTTCATTTCATCATAATCTCCCTTTTGAAAGTTAAAAGGTGGTACTGTGGATTTTCTTACCATCCCTCCTCCATTAATTAAATCAAACGCGATCATGCTATGATTACTATTGCCAAGTGCCACCAATACCTTTATCTCTTGCACCAGATCTGGTGTTCCACTAAGGACTATGTCCAAAATGGCTTCCCCTCTGGTCGGTTCATGAACCAGCTGCTCCAAGAAGCAGTCATTTATTTCATCTAGAACTTTATCTCCCTAGCATGTCCTGCCGTGACACTGACCCAGTCAACACTGGGGTAATTGAAATCACCCATTATTATTACTGTTTTGTAACTTTTGTTAGCTTCCCTGATTTCTTTGAGCATTTCAACTTCCATTTGTTCATTCTGGCCAGGTGCTCGGTAGTACAAGCCCACTGCCATTGCCTTCCCCTTTTTTACATGGAACTTCAATCCATAAAGATTCTACAGCAAATTTTGTTTCCTGCAAAACTAGAATCCTTTGTGACTCAATGCCCTTTCTAACATAGAGTGCAACCCCTCCCCCAATTTGATCAGCTCTATCATTACGATATAGTTTGTACCCAGGTATCACAGTGTCCCACTGGTTGTCCTCCTTCCATCATGTCTCTGCAATGCTAATAATTTCTAACTTGTCATTTAGTACTATATATTCTAACTCCCCCATCTTATTTTTTAGACTTCTAGCATTTGCATACAAGCATTTTAGCGACTGTATTTTATTCATATTAATCTGGTTATCAGTGTACTTAAGGGCATTAGGACTTCCTTTGTCTTTATAGTAACCTCTCTGCTGATGTGCCCTAACTTCATTTTTTTGGTAGTATCTTTCAAGTATAGATTGTTCCAAAGCATGCGCTCTTGGGAGACTGTCGGCTCTCCCCTATTATCTAGTTTAAAAGTTGCTCTATCTCCTTTTTAAAGGTTAATGCCAGCAGCCTGGTTCCATCCCAGTTAAGTGAAGCCCATCCCTTTGGAAGAACCCTTCCTTTCCCCAGAATGTTTCCCAGTTCCAAGCAAATCCAAAATCCTCATCCTTGCACCATGGTCTCATCCATGCATTGAGACTTCGAAGCTCTGCCTGTCTTTTGGGTCCTGCACGTGGAACGGAAAGCATTTCGGAGAATGCTATCCTGGAAGTTCTGGATTTCAACTTCCTACCTAAAAGCCTAAATTTAGCCTCCAGAACCTCCCTACCACATTTTTCCTATGCCATTGGTACCAACATGTACCAAGACAGCAGACTCCTCCCTAGCACTATCTAAGACCTTGTCTAGGTGGCGTGTGAGGTCCACTACCTTCGCACCAGGCAAGAATGTTACCAGGCGATCCTCATGTCCACCAGCTACCCAGCTATCTTCTTGCCTAATGATCAAATCACCAACTATAATGACTGTCCTAACCCTTCCCTCTTGGGCACATGGCTCTGGAGAAACTTCCTCGGTGCGAGAGGGTTTTACATCACCTGGAGGACAGGCCCTAGCTATAGGATTACTTCCTGCCACACCAGAGTGATGCTCTCCTGTCACGTGACCTCTCTCCTCCATAGCAACAGGGATGATGCCAGACTGGAGGTGGGACTTCAGGACTATATCCCTGTAGATCTTGTCTATGCACCTCTCTGTCTCCCTTATGTCTTCCAAGTCTGCTGCTCTTGCCTCCAGAGATTGGACTCGTTCCCTGAGAGCAGGGACGGCCCAAGGGGAGTGCGGGGCCATGTGTGGAGACTAGGAGCGGGACCTCATTTGCATAAGGGACATCATTTGCATAAATATTTGCATAATGTTACCATACACTAACTTTTAGTAAACATGCCTCTTAATGAGTGTATGGATAAAGAAAGACTAAAAGATTTCTACATTACTATAATCCAGTGCCAACCGCCAGGCACATTAGGAACTACTACAAACACTGTCCATTTAGAACCAATAGCAAATCCACCATATCATGACAGCACTACCAGGACTCATAAAGCACCAGACCCTACCTATCAAAAGGCAACACTGCAAATATTAAACCAATACATTTCAGAGAATAACAATACATGACCAACTGGGGAAAGAGGACAAGTGGCAATGTCAAATAGGAATTACATAAACAGAATACCTCAGCTCAGTTACACATGCAGAACGTAGACCATCACCAAACAAGTAATCACAAATTAGAAACAGGAAGACAATAATTAAACTGGGAACCCCAAAAGCCAAACTTGGAATGTACAACAACACTGTAGAAATAAAACTATAAATTAATTTCCTCTTGTACTAAATAAAGCACAGATGTTAATGATTCACATTTCCCAGAGCTGACATATTCCAGTTAATAAAGTCAAAATAAAGCGATATTTTTCTACCTTTTGTGCATTTTTTTCAGTTGCAATTGCTCCAGCCACTTTCTTCTGTTTTCTTCGTGTCTTCTGCTAACTTTCCGTCATCTGCTGTCCATTTGTCCTTTCTTCTCTCTTCTAGTTCTTTTTCCATTCTCTCTCTACATCTGCTTTAACATACTAATCTTTCTTCTTTTGCTCTTTCCTCATTCCTATTTCATCCATTCAACTTTTACCCCTCCATCCTCAATCCCCACTTACTCTCCCAATACCCGGCCAATTGAAGATGTTTCTTCCCTCCCACACAAAATATTTTCCCCCTCTCCATTTCACTCTCCCAGCCCCATCCCATTCTAATTCTTCCCCAACATCAGCTCCCTTCTAGTTCCAGCCCCACCCAGCATCCGCTCCCTTCTAGTCCCCGCATCAGCCTATTTCCAGTCCTAGCCCCCCCCCCATCAGCCCATTTCCAGTCCTATCCTAGCCCCACCATCAGCCCATTTCCAGTCCTAGCTCCCCCATCTATTTCCAGTCCTATCTGAGTCCCTCCATCAGCTCATTTCCAATTCCAGCCCCCATCAGCCGATTTCTAGTCCTTTCCAAGCCCCCCCCATCAGCCCATGTCAAATCCTAGCTCCCCTCCACTCAGCCCATTTCCAATCCAAGCTCCCCATGAGCCTACTTCCAGTTCTGCCACTCCATGAGTCCATTTCATTCCAAGCCCCCACCACAGCCCATTTCCAATCTTAGCACCCCCCCCCAACAGCCCATTTCCAGTCCTATCCTAGCACCTCCATCAGCCCATTTCCTGTCCTAGCTCTCCCCCACTCAGCCCATTTCCAGTCCTAGTTCCCTCCCCTCACAGCCCATTTCCAATCTCAGCACCCTTCAACAGCCCATTTCCAGTCCTATCCTAGCACCTCCATCAGCACATTTCCTGTCCTAGCTCCCCCCACTCAGCCCATTTCCAGTCCTAGATTTCCCCTCACAGCCCATTTCCATTCCAAGCCCCCTCCCCATCAGCTATTTGCAGTTCAAGACCCCCTTCCACTCAGCCCTTTTCCATTCCAAGCCCCCGTCCCCATCCCATCAGCTGTTTGCAGTTCAAGTCCTCCCTTCCACTCAGCCCATTACCAGTCCTAGCCCCCTATAGCCCATTACCAGTCCTAACCCCCATCACCCCATTTTCAGTCTTAGCTACCCCCATAGCGCATTACCAGTCCTAACCCCCATCAGCCCATTTCCAGTCCTAGCTCCCTCCCCTCACAGCCCATTTCCAATCTCAGCATCCGCCAACAGCCCATTTTCAGTCCTTTCCTAGCACCTCCATCAGCCCATTCCCAGTCCTAGCCCCCCATCAGCCAATTTCTAGTCCTAGCCCCCCCATAGCCCATTACCAGACCTACCCCCCAGCAGCCCATTTCCAGTCCTAGCCCCCATAGCCCATTACCAGTCCTAACCCCCCATTAGCCCACCTCCAGTCCTAAACCCCCATCAGCCCATTTCCAGTCTTAGCCTCCCCCATAGCCCATTACCAGTCCTAACCCCCCATCAGACCATTTCCAGTCCTAGCCATCAGCCCATTTCTATGCCTAGCCCCCCCCATAGCCCATTACCAGTCCTAACCCCCCCATCAGCCCACCTCCAGTCCTAACCCCCCATAAGCTCATTTCCAGTCTTAGCCCCCCCCCATAGCCCATTACCAGTCCTAACCCTCCATAGCCCATTACCAGTCCTAACCCCCATCAGCCCATTTCCAGTCCTAGCCCCCCATCAGCCCACCTCGTCCTAACCCCCCCATCAGCCCATTTCCAGTCCTAGCCCCCCCCCATAGCCCATTACCAGTCCTAAACCCCCCATCAGCCCACCTGCAGTCCTAACCCCCCCATTTCCAGTCTTAGCCTCCCCATAGCCCATTACCAGTCCTAACCCCCCATAGCCCATTACCATTCCTAACCCCCAATCAGCCCATTTCCAGTCCTATCCCTCCCCATAGCCAATTGCCAGTCCTAACCCCTCCATCAGCCCATTTCCAGTCCTAGCCCACCCATAGCCCATTACCAGTCCTAACCCCCCTCCTCCCATCAGCCCAGGGAAACATTAAAAGAAAAGACTAACTTACTGCTGCTGCTGCCGCCATGGCAGTGGCAGAATCAAGTGTCTCCCGCAGGGCCCCTGCCCGCCCAACAGAGCCCTCCCTCCTGTCCAGCAGAGCCCTCCCTTGATCACTCTCCTCGGCGTGGCTTTCAGAGCCACGAAGGGAGGGTTTCCCTCTCGCAGTTCTGTTAAGCTGGCCGGGGCTGATGGGAAACAGGAAATGCCTGTTCCCATCAGCCCCAGCGGGCTTAACAGAGCCATGAGAGGGAAAGAAAACCGCGCCAAGGAGAGTGATCGAGGGAGGGCTGTGCCGGACAGGAGGAAGGGCTCTGTTGGGTGGGCGGGGGCCTTGCGGGAGACACTTGATTCTGCTGCTGCCAGGGCGGCAGCGGCATCAGCAGCAGCAAGTTAGTTTTTTCTTTTAAAGTTTTCCTGGGCTGATGGGCAGAATGTTGTTTGCGTGGGGCCCCCTGAAACGCGAGGCCCTGTGCAAAGAACATTCTTGTTCAATATACGGGCCAGCCTTGCCTGAGAGCAAAGAGCTCCTTGCACCTTGTGCACATGTAAGACCCCTCACCAACTGGGAGAAAATCATACATGTGACACTCAATGCAAAAGACTGGAAAGCCCCCATCTTGCTGCTGGACTGCTGTCTGCATCTTCGTTTTAAGGTTGTGTTTAGATATTTAAGTCCTTTACTTACTAAGAGTTGCTGGGGATACTTATACTAATGAAACTATACCTAATACGTTTAATGTACTTTGTTCACCTGAAGTTTAATTAATCTCAGGTCCTTAATGTATGCTGATGAGAATAAATAGCTGCACTTGAGAGTGAATATGACACCTCCTTTCCTTTAAGAGGTTTAAACACCTATTAAGCTATGATTATCCCAGGGGTGAGTGGGCTGTCAGGGAGGGAGGGAGGGAAAGAACTTATTAAACGTTGGCTGCTACACAGTACCCTGTCCTGTGCTTCTAAGCAATTCTGTGACCATTCTCTAAATTTAACCAGAAAGCTCTCTTCTGTGTTTGCATCTATCTATGCAATCTATATTACAATATTTTAAGATAGGAAGCTAATGTCATGGCTTATCATGAATTTTACAGCACCAACTACAGGGACTACCAGTCCAAAATTTGCCAAAAATCTCAATCTTGACTGAGGAGCACAGGTGACCAAACCTATGTCAGTACTGAATTCCACTTCTGACATGTTTCTTGTTAGGAATCTTATTAGGAATCTTTATTACATTGTATAATCCCTTTCCCTTTTCCCCTTTTACTGTATACATCTATAATTTTCTCAGTTCGCTGTATCTCCATACTATAAATAAAACACCACCAATTAGGGTCCCTAACTTGATATAAATGTCACTCATGTAATTACAGGTATAATGCTTATTTCTTTCAGATATCTTCTTTTAGTGTTAGTTCAGCATTATGCAGGGTTCATTTTCTCATAATCTTTTAGAGTTAATCCTAGATAAACATGCATCTGCTTTATTACTTCAGTGTCAAGAGCATAACTGCCGAAGTTCAATTATGTATTGTGTGTGGATAGCATTTTATCAATAAAATATCCATTAGTTATCCTTCCATTTAAGTAATATCAGGATCTTTTTTCATGACCTTAATATCATTGCCATGACTTCAGTAATATGTCCACTCCCCCATGATTATATTGTGGTTGCTGCAGCACTGAGCATTCTAACAACAAGGATATGCTCAGTCAAGAGATGAGGACTTAAATGAGTTCAGTCTCACAGTATAAGCCCGCATGTGCCTAAAAGTAGGAATGTTAGATGCTCTTTGGTATAATAACTCAATCCAGTACACTTATAGGATGATGTACTGATATCCAATAAGTCTTACAGTATAACGTATAGGGATGTATCATGCAAAAAAGAATAGTTTCCTATACAAAGCATCGCCATGGGAGAAAATTCTAGCCATGTGGTGTCTTTTTCTCCAATGCAGTGTGTGCCTTTGAGCCAGTGCTAACCTGGTTTTTCTTGGCAATGTGACTGAAAATAGTTTATCAGGCCTTTCTGGTGAGGTAATGGAGGATTAAATGGCTTGCCTATGGCCACAAAGAGGGCTAGTGGGACCTGAACCTTGGTTTCTTGCCTATGAAGCCAGTGTTCTAACCATTAGACCACTCCTCCACTCCTTATTCTCTCCAGTTATGGTTAAAACTTTATCACAGAAGACTTCATTCAAGAAGAGTCAGGACCACCTCTTAAAGTAGCCTAAAACATTTGTTGGTGCTTTAGCTTCAGCAGCACAGGCAAACGGCAGAAGAACAGAGAAAGAGAGAGAGAGAAAGATGGAAGTGGGTAAAAAAAAATATAAAAACAAAAAGAGATGAAAGTGAGGAGTGAGGGGAGTAACTGAATAAGAGGCTTAAAAGTGTGAGGGGGGAAAAATAAAGTTAAAGTGGGAGGATGAAACTCTGTAACATAATGGGAGACTGAGTGGCCACAAAATGACCCATATCTGAGGAGAACCCTTAGGCAGTACAGAGCCCTATTTTTTTTACTGTGTTTACCTCTATACTGTTCCTTTGTCCTCTTTTCATCCTAGAACAGCTTTGCCTTTTCCTCTATGGCCCAGAGCTGATTGTAACATAGACTTCCTTCTTCTGCTCTTGGCAATCCCACCCAGTATTGAGAATCTCATCAAATGGAGTAGTCTATGCACCATCTGAATTTTTTTGTAATGAACCTAGTATGCTGTGGCACCCACAAAACAAGTAATAGATATGGATATCTCTTTCCACAGCATGTGGGGGATGGCAGGCAGGCAGGTGTGGACTTCTTATTGGACAATACTGTTTATAGATGAGTGCTCCAGGATCTGCTGAAGATGAGGGCCATGCTCCATAAAACTTTAAAAATCTTTTTATGGATCCTAGCTCTGAATAATGGTGTTTTTGCTAAGTTGGTTACCTGTGCTGCCATTTCCTCATTTAAAATTTCTAGATGAGAAGGGAGTTTTAAGCTTTTAGATTGTCTCCATCCTTCCTCCTCTCTTATCTTTGTCTACTTCTCTTCTAAATAGCATAAGAATTGTCATATTAGGTCAACCCAAAGGTCTGTCATGCCCAGTGTCCTATTTCCAATAGTGGCCAATCCAGGTCAAAAGAACCTAGCAGGATACCAAGATGTAGCTAGATTCCATGTCATATAACCCTAGAGATAAGCAATGGCTTTTCCCAAATCTATCTTCTTCTTCTTCAAGAACACAACCTTTCCATTAATCAGAAGAAGACAGAGGTCCTCCATGTAGCCTCTGACCCTGCTTTCTCTGTAGCACAAGCCATCAGATTTGAAGATTGTGACATACAGGTGAAAACAGAAGTTAAGTATCTGGGCATCATAGTGCATCAAGGACTAAATTTCCAAGCACAAATTAAGAGAACAAGCAGCAACCTCTACTTTAAGTTGAGAACACTAAAGAACTTACATCCTGTCCTGACACCAGACCTCTTCCAGATGGTTTGTCAGGCACTAATCACCCTTATATTAGACTACAACAATATTATATACCAGGGCTTAACCAAGCATACTCTGCACCCCCTCCAGATGGCCCAGAACACAGTCGCAAGAATAATACATGGAGCACCTCAATACTATCACATCACTTCCATTCTAAAACAACTGCACTGGCTCTGCATAATCACAAGAATAAAATACAAGACACTTCTCACCACATTCAAAATCTTACACAAGCTGTCAGCAGAATGTCTTCAACCTCTAATATCAAGACCTAACACTGATAGGCCAAGAAGGCATTACACAATCAGCATCTTCTCCATTCCAACACAGAAGGCCAAAAGCAAACAAAGTGTGCATCCGTGCATTTACACTCTACGCCCCCATGACCTGGAATGCCCTACCAACAGGCTTAAGAGGCAGCTCTGACTTAACACACTTTCTGAAGAAACTGAAAACCTATCTTTTTCAGAAATTCTATGGCCCAGTAACACCTTACAACATGACACAAAGCAGCAGCTCAGAACTACCAACCTCACAAACATGTCCGCCAACACGAATATGCCCCTTGAGCCAAAGCCACAACACACTACTTAGCTAAAATTTAAATAGTGACACTCAACTTACCCCTTCCCAGAACATTCTTCTCTTATAAAGAATTATTGTCATGTTATGTTGCAACGTAAAACAGCATATTTCCATGCCATGCTCATATTCTTGTTATATGTAACTGCTTTGAATTGTAGAAAGGCGTTATAGAAAAAATATTAATGCCCTGATTCTCTGAGGCGGATAACAGGGCTGCACATCCCGCCGGGACGTCCAGCCCCTCTATCTGCTGTTGCCATATTCCACCTCCCTTTTCCCCTGCACTCACAGAGCTGCTGTGCATGCTGCAGGGGATTGGGGTGGCATTGGAGCAGAGAGTGGGAGGAGAGTAGGTGGGACCAACACCCGGACATAAGGGCCAATTCCGGTCACGGCTCTGTATGTGTTGGGGCACTGGGGGATGGAATAAGCACTGACTTCCACCCCCCCTGGATTGGAGAGCCAGCCCCCCCAGCAGCATCAGCGGCATGCATGGTGAGTCCCTGCCACCTGATACGAGCCTTGGTTGGCCCCATTGGGGGGTTGGGCGGTGGGGTAAAGGGGGACAGCAATGCGGTGGGCTGTCTGAGAAGTGGTGAGAACGTCCCCCAGCCGACTGGAGGGACATGCCAAGCCATCTCCAGGCCTAATCCTGCACCCATGGGAGCATCTTGCTCCCACGGTGCAGAATCGAGTCTTAATGGGCCAGTCCTGCTCAGGGCTGTCCAGCTGGCCTGGACATGCCCCTTGCTGAATCAGGCTCTAAATAAATAAAATAAAAATTCTTCATCACTTTTTTCTTTTTCATCTCTCCTTATCTTCTTCTTCATTTCCCTCTTTCTTTACCTTCCAGTAGCCTTCCACAATAGTTTATTGTCATTGTACTTTGGTCATTTTGATGTCCAGACTGTTAAACCAGTATAGAGGGGTTAGTGTTTCTCGACTTACAGATGGGCAGACTTTAAAAAATGTAATTCCACTGACCAATTCAATTACAAATTGGTTGAATTACTTTACAAATTGGTTGAATTTTCAACTAGTCAAAAAAGAGGGCCAGCTTTATTATTTATCTTGTAAACACTAATTTTCAGTGCTAATCGTCTATGTTTAAATTGTCAACCCAAGCCATACATATGACAGTCCTAACTTACCTGGTCAAATTTAGACTAGATTCAGCTGAAAAATTTCTTAAAGATAACTTTCTACAATTAATTGATTATCCATTCAGCAACTCTTTGAAAATTGACCCAGCATTCACTATATATAGTCAGTTATGAAGTTATATCACATACCCTCTATCTTATCCCCCTCCCCATACACAGACATACTCCCTTACCCCTCTTCTTGCTTAACTTCCTCACTCTATTACCTCAATCTCATATTCACTCATCTCCCATCTATTTTCCTATCCCAGCCCCTCACTCCCATGATCCTTCTCCACTCACTTCCCAAGCCCCCTTCACATTCATTGCTGCACTCAACCTCCAAGCTTTCTCCTCTGATTTCCCTCTCCCCTCCCCTCACTTCCACCCTTATTCAGCCCAAGCACTTTATTACCTCATCACGTAGACCCATGCTTTCCCTGTCATTAAACCCCATACTTCCTCAATCACCTACCCCCAAGCTTTACCCTACTTCTACCAATAACATATAGACAGCTTTCTCTCCATCCTTGGTCTGATGATTACGCAACAGATAGTGTACACAACAGCTTGTGGGAAGCTTTAAAGATATCTCTCTGGGGTCTTCTACTGGCCTGGTCTAGAATTCCTTGCTGGGATGGCAGAGTTGGCGGTGTAAGACCTGGCAATCCCTAGTGGCATGGCAGAGGTCTTCAGCTGGTGGGGCAACACAAACTCTGCTGGCAGTTAGAGTTCGTATGGGGGATTTACCACAGTATAGTTTTATATCTCAGCACAAAATCACTTTTAGCTCTCAATATATTTGTCCATCAGCTTTTTTGCTAATGAGATGTTTTTGTGGATGAAGTTTTAATTAAAACAGACATATGAAAGATATATTAAAGGAAAAAGTAGCTTTAAGATAGGTGTCCTGAGTAGCATGTATTTTCTTTAACTAATTGTGCATATACAGCTAGGAACCTAATTTACCTTTAGAATGCAGCCAGTGACAGAGTTTTCCCATTTATTGCATTAAGTGTAAAATACAGATTACTGCTGACTATGGGGGAGGAGGTGGGAGGCAATTGTTTTAGACCCAGTTCCAAGCTCTTAAATACCAAGCTGGCAGAACCTACTATACAAAACAGGCACCTGCACAATACAGGAGCTCTGGGAGGATGGCACTCCATTGGGAGCTGGCTAGTGGAGTCAGAGCAGAGACAGAGGCCAGCTTCAATGAAGTAGCAAAGAGGCAGTGGGGCCCCTGGAGAAACAGTTGGAGCTTTGTGAATAAACAGCACAAGAAATGAAAGCATGAGGTCTTTGTGCCTATGCATATGCTGAAAACATACCTCATCCATTTCTGAAGGGGCTCTGTTTGAAGCAAGGTAATTCTGTGGCTCTTAATATAAGTCTATAGCTGAGACGTCTTAAGAAAGGGGGCTATTTTTATTTTTCTTAGATGACTTTGTTTGCTGCTAATGTTGCTGGTTTATTTTTGTAGTCGAAGGAGATTTTTCTGTTTTAGGCAAGGCTTTTTCTGCCACTAGGTTTCTTTTCTTCTTCCTCTAGCTTTCATGTTTGAAAAGGGGGAATAATACTCTTTGAAGTCACTGCACTGATGAGATGTTAGTGCTCTCCCTCCCCACTCCAACTCGCACCCACCCCATATGAAATATCTTGTTATATAGAATCACTCACCAATTAGCTTGATTGAGATAGAAGTGTTTGGTATTGGTTAGAAGGAAAATGTTGTAAAAAATTGCTTTCTTTTTGATTTCTTACTATAGTTTTTTTTTTCTTTTTGTATATCGGTACTATTTCTGCAAGATTGTGATGTAACATTCTTGTTTATAATTTGAAAACTGTATAAATAAAAAATTTAAAAAAAAAGAAGGAAAAATCTAGGAAGTAAATAGTTCCACATTTGGATATCTTCTAAAAGTAAACAATTAGTTATATTTGACAGAGCTCAGATTAGGGAGCACATTAGACTGCATACCTCATGTTAAGGTGCAGGCCCATTTTAAGACTATGTTCCTTGATCTTGATAAACAGATGTTTCAGAGCATCTTTACTTTCTGCCAGTACCGTGGTATCATCAGCACAGTGAAGGTCGTTGAGAGTTTAACACCAATCTTCATACTTTGGTTGTCTTCATACAGTTCTGCTTCTCTAATGATTTGTTCTACATATAAATTAAACAGGTATGGGGAAAGGATGCAGCCTTGTCATACACCTTTTCTGATTTTAAACTATTCATTTTTACCTTGTTCTGTTCAAATTGTTGCTTCTTGATCAATGCAAAAGTTGTTCATGAGAACTATGAGATATTCTTAATTTAGTTCAGAGTTTTTCATGATTTACAGAATCAAAAGCCTTGCAGTAGGAAATAAAAAACATATAGATATCCTTTTGTCTTTTCAAGGATCCATCTCACCTCTACGATGATGATGCTTGTTCCTCGCCCTTTCCTGAACGCTGCTTGCACTTCAGGCAGTTCTTGTTCCAGGTATGGTTGTAGTCTCCACTGAATTGAGTACAATCTTGCTGGTGTGTAGTATAAGAACTATTGTGTGAAAATTTGCAGCCAGTTGGATCATCTTTAATCAGGATTGGTATGAATACAGATATTTTCCAGTCACTTGGCTATTTCCTTGCAGAGCCTTGTATGTACAGTATTGTAACAGCTACAGTACTTCTGATTGCCTTTGTACTGTGCTACAGTGAGAAAACTTTTGTTCTTTAATAATGCTTTCAATGCCAACAGTTCCTGATCATAATAAGGTACAGGATGAAGCAACTGTTTTTTTTTTTAATTCTTTATTTTCGTTTTATAACAACAAAGGAAAAGGAAGACATACAGCTAAAAGACAGATACATAACGTGTAATACATACACCAAAGTAAACCCCTACCACCCCCCTCCCCCCTGCTTCTTCTCTAGAAAACTAAGCATTCCCGAAGCGGGCGTGTACTTACATTATTGTGTTACAAAACCTAACGGTGATCTAAAACATGATGAGTGCACATTATACAGGCATGTTGGAGCAATGAGCAGATTGTACATAATCATTAAGCATCTGCCATTTAGACAAGCGAGAGTGAGTTTGGACATGGGGAATAGCTCTCCGAGGTATCTGCTCATATTTACTATATAAGCAGATGAGGTTCCACCATTCATTGACAGTAAGTCGAGAGCTATCCTTCCAGTTCCTCGTGATTAAGCATATGGCTATACCCAGCATGAAATCAAGGAGAAAGCGACCCTTCTTAGGAAGAGAGGGGACCTCCGCCACAGAGCGGAGTCCCACGACCTTCCAAGAGAGAGGTTCGTGAAAGTGTAAGATAAATTGAATACGACCCCAGACCCGCCCCCAATAGACCTGTAGTTGAGGACATTCATAAATAACATGAGCGAAGGTTCCCACAGCAGTATGGCAAGACCAACACAGTTCCCTAGCATTTGGGTTCCATTTGGCTATTTTTTCTGGGGTATAAAAGCATCTGTGTGCAAAAAAGAAGAGAGTTTGGGTAACAGAGGCAGACCGGGAAAACCGCACTACTTTGCTCCAGAAAACGCTCCATTGCACAGGGGTTAAAGTGGTTTGCAGTTCGCGCTCCCAGGCTTGTTGGGCTCTAAAAGTGGCCGTGTCTGTACCCTGACATATTATTTTATAAAAGTTAGAGGCTACCCCATGTGTACTACTAATAGAGTGAACTATCTCTAATAGCCCATCCTCAGTAGGGGCAGAGGGCGGCATGATTCGAGCACTTTTGAGGCAGTGTTGAAGCTGCATCAATTGAAAGTAGTGTTTCGCTGGTAACGCAAATTCCTTTTGTAAATCAGAAAAGGTTTTCCAACGAGCTGCAGAGAAAAGCTGTTGGGGTGTCCAGATCCCCCTGGAGTACCAGGGTTTCCAGGCTATTGTTCTATTTAGGACTTGAATTCTGGGGTTATTCCATAGCGGGAGTCCGTCCTGAGGACATACATTCGGGCCCAGTGATAGAATGAGAGTGTTAAAGGCCGCAAGAGTATCGACAATCATTGGTGGATGGCGGGTGTCTACTTGATAGGACATACCGGGGAGATGGGTCAACGGAATTGGGCTACTAAGCTCCTCTTCTATGTCAAGCCAAACTGGTCTGCTGTCTGTTGAGGCATCTAGCCATCGGGCACCTTGCTTAAGTAGGAAGGCTTGATGATATCTAAGAAAATCAGGAAATCTGGTACCCCCTCGTTCCTTTGCAGACTGCAGTTTATGTTTAGCTATCCTTGGTGTCTTGCCCTGCCAGAGATAACGGACGAGAAGGCCCTCAATATCTTTATAAGTATGTAACGGAAGTAAGCATGGCAGCATTTCTAAAATGTAGTTCACTTTGGGGACTATCATCATTTTCACAGTTTCTAAGCGGCCCCACCATGTGAGAGATAAGGGAGACCAACGATTTGTGAGTTCACGGACTTTGGAGACTACCTCTTTGGCATTAAAACTGATAGTGTCTTCTAAAGGAGAACAGTAATGGACCCCGAGATACTTCACCATGCGGGATTGCCAAAGGAAGGGAAAGGCCTGCATGTCAGCCTCATGTACCCAGCGGTTCAGTGGGAATGCTACAGATTTGGTCCAGTTAATTTTATAGCCCGATAATTGTGAGTATCCGTCAATCAGATCCAAGACAGCTGGAACCGAATCGAGGGATACGAAGAGCATAAGGTCATCTGCATATGCAGAGAGTTTAATCTCCCTATGACTAAAGGGGACACCTCGAATACGTGCAGACTGTCTAATAAGGAGGGCTAGGGGTTCAAGAGCGAGATCAAAGAGCATTGGTGATAGGGGGCAACCTTGACGCGTGCCTCTTTGGAGGTTAAATGGCTGAGATTTGATGGCGTTTACACAAATACTGGCGACGGGTTGAGTATACATGACTTGGAGATATCGGAGGAAGCCCTCTCCAAAGCCATACCATCGGAGAACTGCAAATAAGAAGGGCCATTCTAGACGATCAAAGGCTTTCTCGGCATCCAGGGAAAGACCCACCCATGGATGGTCGAGATTGGCAGCACTGGATAGCACATGGCACAAGGTCCGAGCATTGTCAGCAGTTGATCTGCCGGGTATAAAACCGCATTGGTCGGGGTGAATTAGAGTAGCCATCATGTCAGATAGCCGAGTGGCCAAGATCGTTGCGAAGATCTTATAATCGGCATTAAGTAGGGAGATTGGACGGTAGTTGGCGGTCAGTAGCGGGTCTCTGCCTTCTTTCTCAAATACTACCACATTAGCTGCAGAAAAGGATCCCAAAGAGGATGTATCTACCGCAAGGGCAGTAAAATAGAGTTTTAAGTAGGGAACTAAATCTGCACTGAACGTTCTGTAGAATTCGGTCGGGAGACCATCGGGCCCTGCGGCACGGCCCGAGGCTGTTCGTTTTAGGGCAGATTGGATCTCTGAAGTAGAGAAGGGTTCATCCATCGCATCCCTATCATCTTCAGAGAGGGTCGGCCGCTGAATGCCAGAAAGCAATCGCTCGAATGTCTCTGACGAGAACTCACATTCAGATTGATATAGGCGGGTATAGAAATCCCGAAAGAGCTCTACAATGTCGGAGTCTGTGGTCACTATGCCCCCTCCCTGTGGAGCTCGAAGGGCCGCTACGCGTTTGGCTTCTTTTTGACCTTTCAAGGCGTTGGCTAAGAGTCGACCGGCTCGGTTATTTTCACGATAATATGTCCCTCGCTGAAGCTCAATACTCTTAGAAGCTGCAGTTGAGAGGATTGAATTATATTGAAAACGGAGACGCTGTAATCGAATTAATACACATGGGTCAGTACGTGAAGTTAGAACTCGTTCGCCTGCCTTTATTTGTTGGTCTAGTATGAGCAGCTGCTGTTTGCGTTGTTTCCGCAGGCGGATTTGATAGCTAGTGATCGTTGCCCGAATGGCCGCTTTAAAGCCCTCCCACCAAGCCCAATTCGCAGTATCTTGGGGTAGATTAAAATGGAAATAATCCTGTATGGCTGCTCGAATTTCTGACTGGAACTCTGGCTGAGTTAACAGGGCTCTATCAAAGATCCAGGCTCCCGAGTTCCCCTGGGGTGCAGTAGTGTGTAATTGAAAGGAAATGGCAGCATGATCTGAAATATGTTGGGAGTGAATCTTTGCAGTGTCCACCTGAGGAACTAACAGTTTTGAGATTAGAAAGAAGTCTATGCGAGACTGAGATTTATGAGGGGAGGAGAAGAAGGTGAAGTCAAGCTCATTGGGGTGTATTAACCTCCATAGATCAACTAAAGCAAGATCCTTGATCAGAGAGGTAAGCGTGGCGTGACTCTTGGGGGGACCACTCGTCCTAGGAGGCTGTTTGTCAATCAGGGGATCAAGGACTAGATTGAAATCCCCCCCAATGATCAATGAAGTATTAGCAGAAGCCTGCGCAACCTGAGCAATGGTAGCAAAAAAGGCAGGGTCATCAACATTAGGAGCGTAAAGGCATATACATGTAACTTCAAGGCTACCTATCTTGAGGTGAACTCTAGACCATCTACCTTCTGTATCTGAGCTAGTCGCAATAATAGTAGCATGCAAAGATTTCCTAACCAGTATGGCAACCCCACATTTCTTAGAAACGGCTGGGGAATAGGCGGCCACCATGTAAGGTTTAATATTGAGTTTAAGAGTTTCCTTCGAATTTAAATGCGTTTCTTGGAGAAAAATCAGATCCACTGCTTCCTGACTGAGGTAGCTTAGGATTTTCTTCCGTTTTATCGGATTATTGATTCCTTTTACGTTCAATGAGAAAATCTTACATGGTGCCATCAGTCGGTAATAGACATTTTAGGTAAGGGCGCCTGATAACATATAACATAAGCAGAATCTGTACAACAATGTCATAATCACCGAGTATTCTGGCTAATACACCCCATATTGAAAAGTATGTACCAACGTATCTTAGAGAAGAAGCAAAACCCCCAAAGAATATGGCGACCATATGTCTGCGGGAGGAGGCCCTAGAGAGGAAATAGAAAGACATCTAAAAAAAGAAAAGAAACACCAGAGTCCATAATTAACACTGTCTCTGATACTCATCGAGGCTACTGTGGGTAGATGGAGTCGGGTCACAGATACCATCAAGAGTAAGGCAACAGACTGCCCACGCCAGACTCTTTGCTAGGCTGCGGCAGATCCAATATGGCAGGTACAGCGGATATGAGGAGACTTGCAGGAATATTCTGGAAGTCAGCGCATCAAGTCGGCTTCTTTGGAATCCAAAAACTCCGCTAGTAGATCAGGGTCCTCAAATGTTCTTGTCTGATTGTGAAGCGTGACTCGGAGCTTGGCCGGGTACATCAGGCCATAGCGTGCTTGTAGTTGTTGAAGCCTCGGCCGGAATTCCAGAAAGCGCTTTCGGCGGTCGACCGTGGGTTTAGCCAAGTCGGGATAGAAGGAGATCTTGTGGCTCTCAAACTCCATATGGCCCTTTGCCCGAGAGGCACTTAGAATTTGCTCCACGTGTTGATATCTCAAAAGTCGAAAAATGATAGGCCGCGGGGTCTTCCTGTTGAGCGTTATGCTTGTGGGTACACGATGAGCGCGATCAATCTCCAAATCTTTGGTAAAGGTGATTTGGAGCAGGGGAGGGAGGATTTTGCATAAAAACTCTTTCATGTCTCCCGATTCCGCTCCCTCCGGTATGCCCACGAGTCGTATGTTGTTGCGGCGCGCTCTATTATTGCCATCTTCCACCTCTTTCTGCAAGGCCCGCACCTGGCGTTCAACTTTGTCGAGTTTAGACAACCGGGCCGCATGGGAGTCCAATATGCTCTCCATTTTGTCCTGACGCGAAGAAAGCCCTTCTAGCTTGCTTTGCAGCACACCAAAATCTTCCCGCAGCACTCGGAGTGCTTCACCGTTTGCCTGCACGAGGTTTTTGACCCCTCTAATCTCTATGAGGATTTCCTGCTGCATTTCGGGGCCCTCGCACAAGGCCGGCCCCTTCTGCGGGGACGGAGGTTCAGTTTTGGAACGTTTGCCGTGAGAAGCCGCTGGAGATCCAAATTCCAGGCGCGTTGGTTTGGTCCCCGCCATCTCACCAATGTGCCCCGGCAAGATCAGAGTAGAAGTTCCAAGTATGTGAGGTGTTAATTCAGGATTCTGAGTAGGCCTCTCGGGAGCCTCAGCGTTATGCGACCATCCCGCTGGACATCAGGCTCCGCCCCCCAGGATGAAGCAACTGTTAATCCACTTGATCTTTATGATATAATCATTCTGGCCCCGATTCTATCAGGCAGATAGTGGGGCTGCACATTCCGCCTTCGCCGTATGCTGCCTCCTGCCCCCCAGCACGCACAGAACTGCTGTGTGTGCTGCGGAGGATGGGGCGGTATTGGGGTGGTGAATGGGAGGAGTGCGAGTGGGACTGTACAGGGTAAATTCCACTCAAGGCCCTGTACGTCCTGGTGGCACCAAGGTAGCAGCTAGACCATTCCACCTCAGAGGTGAAATAAGCGCTGGCCGCTCCTCCGGATCAGCCGGCCAGGCCACCCCAAAGCATCCATGACAAGCTGTGTGAGTCCCCGCCACCCAATCCAGGGCTTTGCTGCCCGCATGAGGGGGCAGGTGACAGGGAAGAAGGGTCTCGTCGGCTGCAAGCAGACTGCCACGGGGAAGACATCCCTGCGGGGATGCAAGGGCATGCTGGACCATCTCCCAGGGCCCAATCCTGTACCCGCAGGAACGTCTTGCTCTTGCAGTGTAGAATTGGGTCCTGACAATCCTATCCTGTTCAGGGTCATCAGGCAGCCTGGATGTGCCCCATCAGGGATTGGGCTCTCTGTGTATTCTTTTCACCTTTTCGTAACCATCTCAGCATCATTCAACATGAAACCTTGAGCATCTTTAAGCACTTCAAATTTGAGGCTGGAATTTTCTCTTTAACTTTTGTAGCTGTAGGAAAGCTGATTTCATTCTTCCTCTAATATTTTCTGATTCTATTTCCTTGCATAAGCCATTATAGTACTTGTTTTTGTCTCATCTTGCTACTTGGAAATTTCTGTTATGTGTGGCAGTTACCTCTATCCTCTGGCTTTAGCATCTCTGTGTTTCTGAACAATTTTTAGAGTTTCTTCAGTCATCCTGTATGTACAGTAAGAAATCATGTTCCAGTTACCTATAATGCTGACTGATGGTAATGCTGTGGACAGTTGTCCATGTTGTAGCCATTTCCTGAGTTTCCTTAGCAAAGTGGGACCACAAGTAGATCTGCAGGTTTTTCTTCCATGCAGTCTACAACACCTGGCATTCCAAGGTAGTTTCCCATCTAAGTACTAGCTAGCCCTGACAATGCTTAGCTTCCAAAGTCAGATAAGATCTGGCTCATTCCAGGTGTCATGGCTATAGCAACACTTACACAAAACAATATGAAAATGTAATTCCCCTTATCTGACTGACTGTTGATTTTAATATCTTGGTATGCACAACAGAGGACTTTGAAACACAGTAACATAGTCAAACTATATATTATGAGATATTATTTTTAATTTCCTTGATAAATAATTCTATGTTTTCATATATAACATAATCCTTTTTTCTTATTAAAGTATCAGACTTTCCATAAACAAATCTGGTTTAAAGGTCCAATCCGATAAGCCTGAAACAATATTTTATTCTGACACACGGGGAGCTACGATTTTAGTATTAGGCCTGTTTTCTTGTAGTGATGTTGCATTTTAAATACTATATAAAGTCAGTCACTCATTTTTTTTTAAATTTGTGGAACTGATATGTGGAAGATGAGCTGAGAGCAATCCCTTCTTGCTTGGATCTGGATTTTAGATTTAATTACTCACCTTTCCAATCCTGAACTCAAGTTGAATTACTTTTACTTGTCTTGAGGGCTTACCACTTAAGCTGCTGTACCTGAAGCAGTGGAGGGTGAACTAACTTGCTTAAGCTCACAGGAAGAAGTAGGATTAGAAACCTGGTTTTCCTGGTACTCAGTCTGTTGTTACTCTGTTTTTCTTAATTAAGATTCTATATAGTATAAGGTTTAAAACTTTGACATTAAAATAAACCAAATCTGAAGACCATCAGTAAAAAAACAAAGGCAGCATGGAGTAGAGTTTCAAAGACTGAAGAGCGAAGTGAACCAATTAATTGCAACTGGTTAAACTGTTTGGTTCTTCATCCATAACAAACCAACTAAGGTTGTGGCTAAATATCTGATTAAAGGGGATGATTACTAAACTGTGGAAAAATCTTGCATTTTCCCCCAGCTTGGTTTAGCACGGGAGTCACTAAATCTGTGATAACTCAATACCCACAGCAATGGTGCCTTTTAATCGATTTGTCATTGTTAAGCCTGAAAGCTGTCTTATTATACAATTTCAATGTCCAACCTTCAATATTTTTTTTCAAATATTTTTAACATCTTTGTTAGTGATATTATGGAAGGGCTGTCGGGTAAGGTTTGCCTCTTTGCGGATGATACCAAAATCTGTAATAGACACTCAGGAAGGTGTGGATAACATGAGGAGGGATCTAGCTAAGCTTAAAGAATGGTCTAGAATTTGGCAGCTGAGATTTAATGTTAAAAAATGCAAGGTCATGTATTTGGGCTGCAGCAATCCAAGTATAGGGGTGAAGTACTTTTGTCCACTAAATTGAGCGGGATCTAGGTGTAATTGTGTCTGATAATCTTAAAATAGCTAAACAGGTAGAAAAGGTGACAGCAAAAGCTAGAAGGATGCTTGGGTGCATAGGGAGAGGAACGGCCAGTAGAAGAAAGGTGGTGATAATGTCTCTGTATAAGTCTTCGGTGCGACCACATTTGGAGTATTGTGTGCAATTCTAGATATCGCACCTTCAAAAGGATATAAACAAGCTGGAGTCAGTACAGAGGGTGGCTACTAAAATGGTTAGTGGTCTTCATTATAAAGCATTTGAGGACAGACTTAAGGATCTTAATATGTATACCTTAGAGGAAAGGTAGGATAGAGGTGATATGATTGAGACATTTAAATACCTCCGTAGCATAAATGCACAGGAGGAGAGCCTCTTTCAATTGAAAGCAAGCTCTGCTATGAGTGGTCATGGGATGAGGGTGAAAGGGGATAGACTCAGGAGTAAAATGCGGAAATATTTCTTTACAGAAAGAGTGGAAGATGCATGAAATAGTTTCCCAGTTGAAGTGGTATCTGAATTCAAAAAAGCATGGGACAAACACAGAGGATCTCTAAAGGAAAAAAGGGGATTGTTGTAGTGGTTAATATGGAAGGGCAGACTAGATAGGCCGTGTGGTCTTTTTCTGCCATCATGTTTCTTTGTTTCTAAAAACTATTGCCTATGCAGCACACATGAAAGAAACCAATGAAAACATGGAACTGTTCTTGAAACACATACTGTACAATAACTACAACTGGAACATCTGTGATGATCTAAAAGTAGTAGCACATAGTAACATAGTAGCATAGTATATGATGGCAGATAAAGACCAGCATGCTCCATCTAGTCTGCCCAGTGAGGTGGCAAGAGTAGGTGCACCTGCCGCTCCATGCGGGTCACCCCTCTCCATGCCTTTGTTAGGTCACCCCTATTTGTTGAGATATAAGAGACAGTTAAGTTTATTTTGATTTTATCCTGTTGCTATAAAGGGATCCACTGTGTCTGTCCCATGTCCTTTGAATTCTGTCACTGTATTTGCCACCACCACTTCCATCGGGAGGGCATTCCAAGTATCCACTACCCTGACATTGCCTTTCAGTTTATCCCCGTGCAGTTTCATGTTATGCTCTCTAGTTTTACAATAAACCCGTCTTTGAAAAAGGTTTGCTCATTAATACTCTTTAAATATTTAAAGATCTGTATCATATCTCCCCTGTCCCCCCTCTCCTCTAGTGTATACGTATTCAGGTATTCAAGCCTCTTCTCATATATCTTCTGGTGCAGGCTACAAATCATTTTGGTTGCCTTCCTCTGAATCATTCCAGTCTTTTTATATCCTTTGTGAGATATGGTCTCCAAAACTGAACACAATATTCAAAGTGAGGCCTCACCAGTAACTTGTACAGTGGTATTAGTACCTCCTCCTTTCTGCTGGAAATTCCTCTCAGTATGCAACCTAGCATCTTTCTGGCTTTGGCCAATGACTTGTCACACTGTTTCGCCACCGTGAGATCCTCAGAAACAATCACTCAGGGGTCCTTTTCCTTGTCCGTGCACACCAACCTCTTGCCTTCTATCCCACACAATTCCCTTGGATTTCAGCATCCCAAGTGCATGACACTGCACTTCTTCACATTAAATTTGAACTGCCAAGCATTAGACCATTCTTACAGCTTTTGTAGATCTTTCCTCATGTTGTCCACTCCCTCAGGGGAGTCCACTCTGTTGCAAATTTTGGTGTCATCTGCAAAAAGATAGATTTTCCATTCAGTCCTTCAGCAATATCACTCACAAATAATTTGAACAATACAGGTCCCAGAACTGTTCCCTGGGGCACACCACTAATCACATTCCTTTCATCTGAGTGAGTTCCATTTACCATCACCTTCTATTGTCGGTCAGTCAACCAATTTCAGATCCATTTCACCACCTTAGAACACATACCCAGGCTGTTCAGTTTATTGATAAGACTCCTCTTATGAGGAACAGTATCAAAGGCTTTCCTGAAATCTAGGTACATAAGAACAAAAAACAAAAGATATGCCATACTGGGTCAAACCAAGGTCCATCAAGCCCAGTATCCTGTTTCCAACAGTGACCAATCTAGGTCATATGTACCTAGCAGTTTCCCCAAAAGACACAGGTTCCACAATGCTTGTACTGGGTCAAGAATTGATATCCTGGGTCCCTTCTTAATAATGGTTTATGGACCTTTCCTCCAGGAACTTGTCCAAACCTTTTTTAAACCCTGCTACACTAACAGCCTTTACTACATCCTCTGGTAACAAATTCCAGAGTTTGATTACACGTTGAATGAAAAAATATTTTCTTTTATTAGTCTTAAATAGTTTACCCTGTAGCTTCATTGCATGTCCCCTAGTCTTTCCATATCCTGATAACGTAAACAATCGATCTATGTTTACCCATTCCAATCCGTTTTAGCCTTTCTCCATAGGAGGATCCTTCCATCCCCTTTACCATTTTGGTGGCACTTCTCTGAACCTTTTCTAATAACGCTATATCCTTTTTAAGATATGGCGACCAGAATTGCACACAATATTCAAGGTGCAGTCTCACCATAGAACGATATAGAGGCAATATAATATTTTTTGTTTTATTTTCCATTCCTTTCCTTATGATACCTAGCATTCTATTTGCTCTCTTGGCCGCCGCTGCACACTGGGCTGAGGGTTTTAACATGTTATCCACGATGACGCCTACATCTTTTCCCTGGGTGGTGGTTCCTAATGTGGAACCTTGCATCTTGTAACCATAGTTTGGGTTGTTCTTCCCTAGGGGCATAACTTTGCACTTGTCCACATTAAATTTCATCTGCCATTTTGATGCCCAGTCTTCAAATTTATCAAGATCCTCTTGCAATTTTCCACAATCCTCTTGGGTTTTAACAACTTTAAATAGTTTTGTGTCATCTGCAAATTTGATAACCTCACTCTTTATTCCCTTTTCCAGGTTATTTATGAATATGTCAAAAATCAGCGGACCCAGCACAGATCCCTGGGGTACACCACTATTCACCTTTCTCCATTGGGAAAATAGGCCATTTAGCCCTACCTTCTGCTTTCTGTCTTTTAACCAGTTTCTGATCCACAATAGTACACTGCCTCCTATCCCATGACTCTTTAGTTTTGCCAAAACTCTCTGATGAGGGAATTGTCAAAGGCTTTCTGAAAGTCCAGATACACTATATCAATCGACTCACCTTTGTCCACCTGTTTATTCACACCTTCAAAAAAACATAACAGATTAGTAAGACAAGATCTTCCTTGGCTAAAGCCATGTTGGCTGTTTCCCATTAGGCCATGAATATCTACATGCTGAGTAATTTTGTTCTTTATGATGGTTTCTACCATTTTTCCCGGTACTGACGTCAGGCTCACTGGTCTGTAGTTTCCCGGATCACACCTGCAACCCCTTTTAAAAATTGGCGTTACATTGGTGATCTTCCAATCTTCAGGTATTACAGATGATTTTGATGAAAATTCACAGATTACTAATAGCAGGTCTGCAATCTCATATTTCAGTTCTTTCAACACCCTTGGATGTATACCATCCGGCCCAGGTGATTTTCTACTCTTCAGTTTATCTAATAGTTGTAATAAATCTCCCCGATGTATCAATATTTCCTTCAATTCTTCCGCAGCTTTAAATACCACTTCAGTCATGGGTAACATCCCTACATCTTCCTCAGTAAAGACCGAAGCAAAGAATTCATTCAGTCTCTCCGCTATCGCCTTGTCGCCTCTTAGTGCCCCTTTAACCCCTCTATCATCTAATGGACCAACTGACTCTCTCATGGGTTTGTTGCTACGAATGTACTTGAAAAAGTCTTTATTTCACGTTTTTGCTTCCGCAGCAAGCTTCTTCTCAAATTCTCCCTTTGCCTGCCTTATCAATGCCTTGCATTTGACTTGCCAGTGCTTGTGCTGTTTCCAGGTTTCATCATTTGGCTCTTTTTTCATTTCATGAAAGATGCTTTTTTAGCAACAACAGCCTCTCTGACCTCACCTTTAAACCATGCTGGCAGTTTTTTGGACTTCCTTCCACTTTTCTTGAAGCGTGGAATACAGCTGGTCTGGGCTTCCAAGATAGTAGTTTTCAACAACATCCAAGCTTGATGTAAGTCTTTAACCTTTGCAACTGTTCCTTTTAGTTTTTTCTTAACTATTTCCCTCATTTTATCATAGTCTCCCTTTCGAAAGTTAGAAGGTGGTACTGTGGATTTCCTTACTATCCCTCCTCCACTAATTAAATCAAACGCGATCATGCTATGATCACTATTGCAAAGTGGCCCCAACACCCTTATCTCTTTCACAAGATCTGGTGTTCCGCTAAGGATTAGGTCTAATATGGTTTCCCCTCTGGTTTGTTCATGAACCAGCTGCTCCAAGAAGCAGTCATTTATTTCATCTAGGAACTTTATCTCCCTAGCATGTCCTGCCGTGACACTGACCCAGTTGATACCGGGGTAATTAAAATCACCCATTATTATTACTGCTCTGTAACTTTTGTTAGCTTCCTTGATTTCTTTGAGAATTTCATCATCCATTTGTTCATTCTGGCCAGGCAGTGGATAGTACACCCCCACTGCCATCACCTTCCCCTTTTTACATGGAATTTCAATCCATAGAGATTCTATAGCAAATTTTGTTTCCTGCGAAACTTTAATCCTTTCTCACTCAATGCTCTCTCTAACATAGAGCGCAACCCCTCCACCAATTTGATCAGCTCTATCATTACGATATAGTTTGTACCCAGGTATCACAGTGTCCCACTGGTTGTCCTCCTTCCACCATGTCTCTGATATTTCAATCATATCTAACCTCCCATTTAGTGCTATATATTCTAACTCTCCCATCTTATTTTTTAGACTTCTAGCATTTTCATACAAGCATTTTAGAGACTGTATTTTATTCATATTAATCTGGCTATTGGTAGACATGGGTAATTTGGGATCTTTAAGCTCTATCTGCTCCATACTCAAGGGCGTTTGGGCTACTTTACCCTTTTTTTGGAACCTCTCTGCTTTTGGTAGTATCCTTAAAGGATACATTCTTCCGAATCATGCGCTCTTGGGCGACTGTCGGCTTTCCCCTAATATCTAGTTTAAAAGCTACTCTATCTCCTTTTTAAAGGTTAATGCCAGCAGCCTGGTTCCATCCTGGTTAAGGTGAAGTCCATCCCTTCGGAAGAGCCCCTCCTTTCCCCAGAATGTTCCACAGTTCCTAACAAATCCAAAACCCTCATCTCTGCACCATTGTCTCTTCCACGCATTGAGACTCTGGAGCTCTTCTTGCCTTTTGGGTCCTGCAGGTGGAAGAAGAAACATTTCGGAGAATGCTACCCTGGAAGTTCTGTATTTCAACTTCCTACCTAAAAGCCTAAATTTAGCCTCCAGAACCTCCCTACATTTTCCTATGTAATTGGTACTGACATGTACCAAGACAGCAGACTCCTCCCCAGCACTATCTAAGACCTTATCTAGGTGGCGCGTGAGGTCCGCTACCTTCACACCAGGCAGGCATGTTACCAGGCAATCCTCATGTCCACCAGCCACTCAGCTATCTACATGCCTAATGATCAAATCACCAACTATAACGGATGTCCTAACCCTTCCCTCATGGGCACATGGCCCTGGAGAAACGTCTTCAGTGCGAGAGGGTTTTACATCACCTGGAGGACAGGTCCTAGTTACAGGATCACTTCCTGCCACACCAGGGTGATGCTCTCCTGTCACATGACCTCTCTCCTCCATGGCAACAGGGATGCTGCCAGACTGGATGTGGGACTTCAGGACTATATCCCTGTAGTTCTCGTCTATGTACCTCTCTGTCTTTCTTATGCTTTCCAAGTCTGCTACTCTAGCCTCTAGAGAACGGACTCGTTCCCTGAGAGCAAAGAGCTCCTTGCACCTAGTGCACACATAAGACCTCTCACCAACTGGGAGAAAATCATACATGTGACACTCAATGCAAAAGACTGGAAAGCCCCCATCTCACTGCTGGACTGCTTTCTGCATCTTAGTTTTAAGCTTGTGTTTAGATATAAGTTCTTTACTTACTAAGGGTTGCTATGGATATATATACTAATAAAACTGCACCTAATATGTTTAATATACCTTGTTCACCTGAAGCTTAATTAATCTCAGCCCCTTAGTGTATGACTGATTTGGATAATGAGCTTCACCTGAGAGCACCTCCTTTCCTTTAATATGTGTAAGTACCTATAAAGCTACGATTATCCCAGGGGTGGATGGGTGTTGGAGAGGGAGGGAGGGAGAGGGCTACTACACAGTACCCTGTCCTGTGCTGCTGAGGTAAGCTGTGACCAACTTCCTGGGTGATTAACAGTCCTTGCTTGGATAGAAGGAGTCTTTCAAAATGGCCTTTTGACCTGCCACCTGTTGTTAACACCTATTGAAAATGTTTCACAGGTCTCTTGCCCCCTAGGTAGAAGGCCTCTTTGTAAAGGTCTCTAGAAGACTGTATATGTTGCTCAAAGAGTACTGACCCTGTTTTGCCTTTTATGCTAAGTTATATTCTGATTTGATTTATAGTACAGCTCTTTGCTGCTGCTCGGCTCTGACTTATTATGAAATTTAAACTACAAGCTCTCTGCTGCATTCCAAATTTAACCAGAAAGCTCTCTTCTGTGTTTTAAATTTAAACTTAAACTGCTGCTAATAGGCCCTGACTGATTTAACAAAAAACACTGGGTTCACAGATTAATTAGCTTTAATACAAAGAAGTCCTTTCAGAAAATTCCCAGAATTATATACTCACAATTGCAGATCTCTCTCCAGAAGTAGCAGTCCCTTTTTCTAGTCTTTCAAGGTAGATCACATCAATCACTTGCCCTTGATCTAGTTCTCTTGTCACCCAAAGAACTCAATCTGATTTGTTTGGCATGATTGTCCTTTGGTAAAATCATGTTGCCTCAGATCATGCAACCTATTGGTTTCTAGAAAGTCAACTATTCTCTCTTTCAGGAGCACCTCCATTACTTTTCCTGCCACCAAGGTAAGGCTTACTGGCTTGTAGTTTGTCACTTCTTCCTTATTACCACTTTTGTGACGAGGTACCACATCAGCCCTTCTCCAGTCATGTGGAACTTGTCCTGTCTCCAAGGATCTATTAAAAGCATCCTTTAATGGCCCTGCAAGAACCTCTCTGAGCACTTTCAGTATCCTGGGATGTATCCCATCCAGTCCTATGGCCTTGTCCACTTTCAGTTTTGGAAGCTGTTTAAACACATCATCTTCTGTGAATGGTGTAGTATCTATTCCATTCCCATTTGTATATTTGTCAATTACAGGTGGTCCTTCTCGAGAATTTTCTTTAGTAAAAACAGAAGTATTTGTTTAGCATTTTCACTTTTTCAATGTCACTTTCCACGAATCTGTTCTCGGCACTTTAGAGTTTTGCGATTCTACCTCCGATCTTCCTCTTTTCCTGAATATACCTGAAAAAAGTTTTGTCTACGCTCGTCAGATGTTTAGCCATCTTTTCTTCTGCCCTTGATTTTGCTATCCTTATTTCTCTTTTTGTCTCCTTTAGTTTGACCCTGTATTCTTTTCTGTGTTCCTCTGTTTGCGAACTTCTGAATTTTGTGATAGGTGTGGTTTTTTGCCTTTATTTGTGCAGTCACTTTTTTGGGGAACCAAATAGGTTTCCTTTTCCTCTTGTTTTTATTTACTTTCCTTACATATGTATCCACTGCCCCTTTTATTGTCTCCTTTAGTTTAGCCCACTGCAATTCCATTTCCCTTACCTCCTCCCACCATGCCAACAGGGCCGGCCCGTCCATTGAGCGAGAATGTTTTTTGCACAGGGCCCCGCGTTTCAGGGGGCCCCGCGCAAAAAACATTCTAATCCTAAAGTAAAATTTTTAAAAAGAAAAAAGAAGTTGTCTTCTCCGGCAGCCGGGGCCGCCGCGGCAGAATCGAGTGTGCCGCGGGGCCCCCCCTGCCCAGCAGAGCCTGCCCTCCCGAGCCTGCCCTCCCCTTTATCACCTGTCTTCGCAGCTCTAATCAAACGCGCCGGCTTTCAGAGCGCGAGAGGGAGAGTTTCTCCCTCGCTGCTCTATTAAGCCCGCGGGGGCTGATGGGAAGTTCCCATCAGCCCCCGCGGGCTTAACAGAGCCGCGAAAGGGAAACTAGCCCTTTCGCGCTCTGAAAGCCGGCGCGTTTGATTAGAGCTGCGAAGACAGGTGATAAAGGGGAGGGCAGGCTCGGGAGGGCAGGCTCTGCTGGGCAGGGGGGGCCCCGCGGCACACTCGATTCTGCCGCGGCGGCCCCGGCTGCTGGAGAAGACAACTTCTTTTTTTAAAAAAATTTCCCTGGGCTGGGCTGGGCGTTAGGAGTGGTGATGGGCTATGGGGGGCTGGGGGGGGGTTAGGAGTGGTGATGGGCTATGGGGGGCTGGGGGGGGGGGTTAGGAGTGGTGATGGGCTATGGGGGGGCTGGGGGAGGGTTAAGAGTGGTGATGGGCTGGGGGGGTTAAGAGTGGTGATGGGCTATGGGGGGGCTGGGGGGGTTAGGAGTGGTGATGGGCTATGGGGGGCTGGGGGGGTTTAAGAGTGGTGATGGGCTATGGGGGGGCTGGGGGGGTTAGGAGTGGTGATGGGCTATGGGGGGCTGGGGGGGTTTAAGAGTGGTGATGGGCTATGGGGGGGCTGGGGGGGGGTTAGGAGTGGTGATGGGCTATGGGGGCTGGGGGGGTTTAAGAGTGGTGATGGGCTATGGGGGCTGGGGGGGTTTAAGAGTGGTGATGGGCTATGGGGGGCTGGGGGGGGGTTAGGAGTGGTGATGGGCTATGGGGGGCTGGGGGGGGTTAGGAGTGGTGATGGGCTATGGGGGGGCTGGGGGAGGGTTAAGAGTGGTGATGGGCTGGGGGGGTTAAGAGTGGTGATGGGCTATGGGGGGGCTGGGGGGGTTAGGAGTGGTGATGGGCTATGGGGGGCTGGGGGGGTTTAAGAGTGGTGATGGGCTATGGGGGGCTGGGGGGGTTAGGAGTGGTGATGGGCTATGGGGGGCTGGGGGGGTTAAAAATTGGTGATGGGCTATGGGGCGGCTGGGGTGGTTAGGAGTGGTGATGGGCTATGGGGGCTGGGGGGGTTTAAGAGTGGTGATGGCCTATGGGAGGACTCGGGGGGTATCAGTGGTGAAGTGCTATGGGGGCAATGGGGGGGTTAGGAGTGGTTATTGGATATAGGGGGGCTGGGGGGGTTTAAGAGTGGTGATGGGCTATGGGGGGGCTGGGGGGGTTAGGAGTGGTGATGGGCTATGGGGGCTGGGGGGGTTAGGAGTGGTTATGGGCTATGGGGGCTGGGGGGTTTAAGAGTGGTGATGGGCTATGGGAGGACTGGGGGGGTAGGAGTGGTGATGGGCTATGGGGGCCTGGGGGGGGTTAGGAGTGGTGATGGGCTATGGGGGGGCTGGGGGGGTTTAAGAGTGGTGATGGGCTATGGGGGGGCTGGGGGGGTTAGGAGTGGTGATGGGCTATGGGGGCTGGGGGGGTTTAAGAGTGGTGATGGGCTATGGGGGGACTGGGGGGGTAGGAGTGGTGATGGGCTATGGGGGCCTGGGGGGGGGTTAGGAGTGGTGATGGGCTATGGGGGGGCCTGGGGGGGGGGTTAGGAGTGGTGATGGGCTATGGGGGGGCTGGGGGGGTTAGGAGTGGTGATGGGCTATGGGGGCGCTAAGTCTGTATATGGGCTGATGGGATCAGGACTGAAAGTGAGTTGATGGGGAGGTTAGGACTGGTAATGGGGTATGGGAGGGCTTAAACTGAAAATTGGGTGAGGGGGATTAGGACTGGAAATGGGCTGGTGGGATTAGGACTGGGAGTGGGCTGGTGGGATTAGGACTGGGAGTGGGCTATGGGGGGCTAGGACTGGTAATGGGTTGGAGGGGTTGCTAGGACTGGAAATGGGCTGGGGGGAATTAAGACTGGAGGTGGGCTGATGGGGTTAGGACTGGTAATGGGCTGTGGGCTGTTGGGGGGGGGGTTAGGACTGGTAATGGGCTATGGGGGGGCTAGGACTGGAAATGGGCTGATGGGGGGGTTAACACTGGAGCTGGGCTGGTGGGCTTAGGACTGGGACTGGGCTGGTGGGATTAGGACTGGGCGTGGGCTATGGGGGGCTAGGACTGGTAATGGGTTGGGGGTTGCTAGGACTGGAAATGGGCTGGGGGGATTAAGACTGGAGGTGGGCTGATGGGTTAGGACGGGTATTGGGCTGGGGGCTGTTGGGGGGGGGGTTAGGACTGGTAATGGGCTATGGGGGGCTAGGACTGGAAATGGGCTGGGGGGATTAAGACTGGAGGTGGGCTGATGGGGTTAGGACTGGAAGTGGGTTGATGGGGGGGGCTAGGACTGGTATTGGGTTGGGGGGTTGCTAGGACTGGAAATGGGCTGATGGGGGCTAGGACTGGAAATGCGCTGATGCAGGGACAAGAAGGGAATGGATGCTGGGTGAGACTGGAACTAGAAGGGAGCTGATGTTGGGGGAGGATTAGAATGGGATGGGGCTGGGAGAGTAAAATGGAGAGGGGAAAAATATTTTGTGTGGTAGGGGTAAAAAATCTACACTTAGCTGGGTATTGGGAGAGTAAGTGGGGATTGAGGATGGAGGGGTAAAATGTGAGTGGATGAAATAGGAATGAGGAAAGAGCAAAAGGAGAAAGATTAGTATGTTAAAGCAGATGTAGAGAGAGAGAGAATGGAAAAAAAACTAGAAGAGAGAAGAGACAGCAGATGATGGAGAGTTAGCAGAAAACATGAAGAAACCAGAAGAAAGTGGCTGGAGCAATTGCAACCGGAAAAAAAATGCACAAAAGGTAGAAAGATATCTCTTTATTTTGAATTTATTAACTGGAATATGAAAGCTCTGGGAAATGTGCATCATTAACGTCTGCGCTTTGTTTGGTACAAGAGGAAATTAATTTATAGTTTTATTTCTACAGTTGTTGTACATTCCAAGTTTGGCTTTTGGGGTTCCCAGTTTAATTATTGCCTTCCTGTTTCTAAATTGTGATTCCTTGTTTGGTGATGGTCTATGTTCTGCATGTGTAACTGAGCTGAGGTATTCTGTTTATGTAATTCCTATTTGACATTGCCACTTGTTCTCTTTCCCCAGTAGGTCATGTATTGTTTTTCTCTGAAATGTATTGGTTTAATATTTGCAGTGTTGCCTTTTGATAGGTAGGGTATGGTGCTTTGTGAGTTCTGGTAGTGCTGTTAGGATACGGCGGGTTTGCTATGGGTTCTAAATGGGCAGTGTTTGTAGTAGTTCCTAATGTGCCTGGCGGTTGGCACTGGATTATAGTAATGTAGAAATCTTTTAGTCTGTCTTTATCCATACACACACTAACTTTTAGTAAACATGTCTCTTAATGAATGTTAGCATTATGCAAATATTTATGCAAATAAGGCCACTTATGCAAATGAGGCCCCGCACCGAGTCTCCGCACATGGCCCCGCACCCCCCTTGGGCCGCCCCTGCATGCCAACTCCTCCTTCAGGCACTTGATCATTTTACTGAATCAGCATTTTTGAAGTCTAGGATTTTCACTCACTGTGATTAGACTCTGCCTTAGTTTTTATCTCAAATCACACTGTGATAGTCACTGCTGCTCAAATGGGCACCCTCCCCGACATTCAACATGCTATCTCCGTTGGTGAGCACAAAATCCAGCTCTGAACTTTCCCTGGTCTAAGCAATGCATCTTTGAAGGCATCCACATTTTTTTTATTTCTTTCCAGATTTGCAGAAGAAATACTTCAATCCACATCGGATAGATTGAAGATAGATAGATTAAATTCCATCACACACACACACACACACTTGAATAGCGACACTATAATTCATTGTATCCTAACCTTTTTGTAAATAACATCTGTAAATAGCAATGTCAGTTCGCTGCCTATTCCCTGTAAAAAGTTAGAAACTTCTGATCAAGATAATGATACAGTAGTCAGGGGCGGCCCAAGGGGGGTGCGGGGCCATGTGCGGAGACTCGGTGCGGGGCCTCATTTGCATAAGTGGTCTTATTTGCATAAATATTTGCATAATGTTACCATTCACTAACTTTTAGTAAACATGTCTCTTAATGAGTGTATGGATAAAGAAAGACTAAAAGATTTCTACATTACTATAATCCAGTGCCAACCGCCAGGCACATTAGGAACTACTACAAACGCTGCCCATTTAGAACCAATAGCAAACCCGCTGTATCCTGACAGCATTACCAGGACTCACAAAGCACCAGACCCTACCTATCAAAAGGAAACACTGCAAATATTAAACCAGTACATTTCAGAGAATACTGGGGAAAGAGAACAAGTGGCAATGTCAAATAGGAATTACATAAACAGAATACCTCAGCTCAGTTACACATGCAGAACATAGACCATCACCAAACAAGGAATCGCAATTTAGAAACAGGAAGGCAATAATTAAACTGGGAACCCCAAAAGCCAAACTTGGAATGTACAACAACACTGTAGAAATAAAACTATAAATCAATTTCCTCTTGTACCAAACAAAGCGCAGACGTTAATGATGCACATTTCCCAGAGCTTTCATATTCCAGTTAATAAATTCAAAATAAAGAGATATCTTTCTACCTTTTGTGCATTTTTTTTCAGTTGCAATTGCTCCAGCCACTTTCTTCTGGTTTCTTCATGTTTTCTGCTAACTCTCCATCGTCTGCTGTCCATTTGTCCTTTATTCTCTCTTCTAGTTTTCTTTCCATCCTCTCTCTCTACATCTGCTTTAACATACTAATCTTTCTCCTTTTGCTCTTTCCTCATTCTTATTTCATCCACACAAATTTTACCCCTCCATCCTCAATCCCCACTTACTCTCCCAATACCCGGTCAATTGTAGATTTTTCATCCCTCCCACACAAAATATTTTTCCCCTCTCCATTTTACTCTCCCAGCCCCATCCCATTCTAATCCTCCCCCAACATCAGCTCCCTTCTATTTCCAGTCTCACCCAGCATCCATTCCCTTCTAGTCCCTGCATCAGCCCATTTCCAGTCCTAGCCCCCCATCAACCCATTTCCAGTCCTAGCTCCCCCATCCATTTTCAGTCTGAGTCCCTTCATCAGCTCATTTCCAATCCTAGCCCCCCATCAGCCCATTTCTAGTCATTTCCTAGCCCCACCATCAGCCCATGTCAAATCCTAGCTCCCCTCCACTCAGCCCAATTCCAATCCAAGCCCCCCATGAGCCTACTTCCAGTTCTAGCCCCTCCATGAGTCCATTTCAATTCAAGCCCCCACCACAGCCCATTTCCAATCTTAGCTCCCCCCCAACAGCCCATTTCCAGTCCTATCCTAGCTGCTCCATCAGCCCATTTTCAGTCCTAGCTCCCTTCCCTCACAGCCCATTTCCATTCCAAGCTCCCTCCCCATCAGCTATTTGCAGTTCAAGCCTCCCCGTCCACTCAGTCCATTTCCAGTCATAGCAATCCCCCAACCCATTACCAGTCCTAGCCCCCCATCAACCCATTTTCAGTTTAAGCCCCCCCCTATAACCCATTACCAGTCCTAACCCCCCCATCAGCCCACTTCCAGTCTTAACCCCATCAGCCCATTTCCAGTCAGCCCCCCATAGCCCATTGCCAGTCCTAACCCCCCCATAGCCCATTAGCAATCCTAACCCCCCATCACCCTATTTCCAGACAGCCCCCATCAGCCCACAGCCCATTACCAGTCTTAACCACCCCCCCCAGCCCATTTCCAGTCCTAACCCCCCATCACCCCATTTCCAGTCAGCCTCCATCAACCCCCAGCCCATTACCAGTCTTAACCCCCCTAGCCCATTTCCAGTCCTAACCCCCCCCAGCCCATTTCCTGTCCTAACCCCCCCACCCACTTTCCATTCCGCCTCCATCAGCCCCAGCCCTTTAGCAGTATTTACCCCCCATAGTCAATTTCCAGTCCTAACCCCCCCCCCACCCAGCACATTTCCAGTCCTACCCCCCCCCCCAGCCCATTTCCAGTCCTAACCCCACCAGCCCATTTCCAGTCCTAACCCCCCCAAGCACATTTCCAGTCCTAACCCCTCCCCTAGCCCATTTCCAGTCCTAACCCCCCCTCACCCCATTTCCAGTCAGCCTCCATCAGCCCCAGCCCATTAGCAGTCCTACCCCCCCCCCGAGCCCATTACCCGTCCCAACCCCCCCCCCCACCCAGCACATTTCCAGTCCTAACCCCCCCAGCACATTTCCAGTCCTAACCCCCCCCAGCACATTTCCAGTCCTAACCCCACCCCCCAGCACATTTCCAGACAGCCTCCATCAGCCCCCCAGCCCATTACCAGTCTTAACCCCCCCCCCTTCCCTTCCCTTCCCTTGGCAAATTAAAAACAAAAAAAAAAACACCTGGCTCTAGCTGCTGCCGCTGCCGCGTCCGTCGCAGCAGCGGCAGAATGGAGTGTCCCGCGGGGCCCCCTCTCCTCGTTGAGCCCTCTGCAAGGGCTTTCAGATTCGCGAAGGGAGAGTGCTCCCTCGCGTCTCTGTAAAGCCCGCAGGGGCTAATGGGAAATTTCCCATCTGCCCCTTTAGACGCGAGGGGCTGATGGGAAATTTCCCATTAGCCCCTGCGGGCTTTACAGAGACGCGAGGGAGCACTCTCCCTTCGCGAATCTGAAAGCCCTTGCAGAGGGCTCAACGAGGAGAGGGGGCCCCGCGGGACACTCCATTCTGCCGCTGCTGCGACGGACGCGGCAGCGGCAGCAGCCAGAGACAGGTTTTTTTTTTAAATGTAATTTTAAAAAAAAAAAGCAGAATGTTCTTTGCGCGGGGCCCCCTGAAACGCGGGGCCCTGTGCAAAAAACATTCTTGCTCAATGGACGGGCCGGCCCTGACAGTAGTATACAAAAGTATACACCTTGTAAATAGTTTTAACAATTTACTGTTCTGTTATATGTAAAAAGTTAAAAAGTTCTTGTTCAATGTAATGTTATACGAACGTATACAAAACTGTTAAATTGTTCCATGTAAACCGCCCCTGATCTCTGGAAGGGGCGGTATAGAAGAAATAGATAAATAAATAAATAAATAAAGTCACCCAATATGATCACTTCCCCCATGAATCAGTTGTCGACACAAGTAAGGTATTTTTGTCTCCTCTTCATATAAAACTCGGACTAATGAAAATCTTTGTGAAAGCGATGAACAAGGAAGGTGAAGGATTTTGATATTTGAGACAGATGCTTTCAAGTATAACTGATGCCAAGATTAAGGAAGGCTTTTTTGTGGGTACGCAAGTCAGACATGTCATCAATGACAATGTTTCGAAGATCTGCTAGAGGTGCCTGAGAAAATCTCATGGAAGGCATTCAGGGATGTTGCTGAGAATTTTCTTGCCAATTACAGGGCACCAAACTATGTCCAGCTGGTTAACAATATGCTTCAAGCATACCAAACCATGAAGTGCAACATGTCACTGAAGATTCATAGTCTGCATTCATACATGAACTTCTTCCCTGCTAGTCTTGGTTCAGTCAGCGACGAACATGGTGAAAGTTTTCACCAGGACAAACTGGAACCCATCAATGCTGGCTGACCATTATTGGACACTGAGACAAAAAACATCAGATGCTGAGAACAAACGAAAAACAGAAGCAAAATTTTTAGCTCAGGTGAACTAGTGCAATATGTCAGCATCATTGTGTGATTAAACCTGCTAAATTCAGTCCACGTTTACTTTCATGTTTTTCAAATTTCTACATGATACAATCAGACTGAAATTATATTTCTGTTCAGCTTGAAGCTGTCTCTTATAATCACCAAACGTTTTTCAGGAAGAAAAACTTTTGAATAAATTTGTTGTCCAGTGTAATGTGTTGTATTTACAGCGGCTGAATATACTTGTATGTACAAACTGCATGATCTGTGAGGCTGTTAAAGCATGGTGATGGTATTTTCTTGGTGTTGACTGAATGAGCAACTACTGAATGGGAAACCACTCCAGTGTTGCATCTGGCTCCATTTCACTTTAGTAGCTATACCCTTAACATCCATTAGCAACCATTGTGTCATGTTAGAGGCATGGCTGTTTTCTCCCCAAGTGGTGAAAATGTCCCCAAATTTACCATGGATGTTTTGTAGCTACCGGAGATTAACTTTTGTAGTTAAGATTTGACAAACAATATCTATTAACATGGTTTAGTAAATAGATCCCTAAATCTAGATCATCAAATGTTGATCAACTAGATTTAGGGAGATGTTCAGATGAAAATCTAGCTAGACAGGTTCAGCTGAATATTTACCTAAGAATAAAAGGCAAAAATTAACTGAGTATCTTACCTGATCGACATATTTTGAATAAAGATCTCTATATGATCATGAGTATAAAACAATGGCCATCATTTGTGCTCAAATGATTGTCATGGTTAGCTTTTCTTGACTCAAGGCTTTTATAAAGGCATATTTTTGCACAATTTTAGTCGGAACAGTTATATTTCATCACTCACCCATGAACCAGTACAGTGCAATATAATCAGATATAGTCTTAATAGTTCAGCATATAACTAACATTAACAGCAAGATTGACAACAAAGGTTTATATGTTCATTAGTTTTCATGTGACACTTTTTATTGCTGAGGGGTATTTGGAAATGCCAGAGACAGAATTCTGTACTATACTACAGCTATGTAGTAAGAAAACATTTTTTGCCTACCATGTATAGGAAATAAAAGTAAACGTTTCTCCCAATGAGATCACCCTTTAAGTACATTTACAGTTATGGAATTTTGTAGTTACTGTAATCTGATACCAGGAAAACATCTTTGATCTTGTTCCAAATGCCCTTTTTGAAGTGAAATTTAAAATTCAAGCTATATTTAGTAAATAATATTACCTCATCTCATATTTCTTCCAACCATGAATACCTTAATGCACTGTATATTACCACTCTGAGCATGACACAGTTTCTGAAGCTATAGCCGAAGTTGTTAGGAAGAAGACAAAGCTAATGCTTATTGGCAAAATCGAAACCTTAGAACTTGACAGACAATGTTATCACTAATGAAAGAGCAGAAGAGATCTGGCAAGTTCTGCTTTTGTTCATCCAGCAGTAGGCCAGAAACCCCTGGATTTCAACTAATCATGCTCGTTTAAAAAAATTCCTTTTACCCTCATATCTATAAAAGAACATTTTTAACAGCTAGAAGTGAATTTAAATTGACCATTTTGACCCAGGTGGTTACACCTTGTGTTCTTCCGAGTATGGTAATGTCACGTTCTCACAAAGACTTTCCGTGTCTAGAGTTCCTCTCTCTGCCATCAGATTCAAAGTATATGCAACATTAGATTTAGATTGCGAAAGGCTCATCTTTGCAGCAATGCTGGACCTCAGATTTAAGACAAGGATACGAAGCGTAGCTTCCTTCTTCTCAAACATCATGTCTATTCAGAAATGATCCAAGTACAGGTGTTGCTGCTGCAGCTTCGTCTCATTTTCTTCCTGCTGCAACTAATTTGAAATTTGCTAAAAGTCTCACAGCAGAGAATCAAGCTTTGTATTTTGATTCTTGTCATGGGACCGAAGAACAGGATCTTGTTTTGCAGTCTATTAAATGATTGCTGTTATAGCTGAAGGAAATGCCAACAATTAGACTCATTCCTTGCAATTCCCTTTCCTAAGAACTGCCAGACTGGGTCAGACTAAAGGTCCATTAAGTCCAATATCCTGTTTCTAACAGTAGTCAATCCAGGTCACAAGTACCTGACATATCCTAAAAGTAGCCAGTTCCTTTCTATTTATCTCCAGTGATAAGCAGTGGTTTTCTTTTGAATCACATTAATAATAGTTTCTGGACTTTTCTTCCAATGTCTACTTGGCTAATAATAGTTTGTCATTTATTTATGTAGTAAGTTACAGTTCTTAATGTCCCATTCACAGTCAATTATGATTCCTAGAGTGGCTTACAGGAAAAAGCATAAGACCCACAATACAAGACACTTAGACCCCCCAGCACACCCCAGCACACCCCAACCACCCAGCATTGATCAACCCTAACCAAGCTCAACAGTCCTGTCCCCAGTGAGGGCTATCTCAAACAACCATGCCTTTACAAGTTTCTTGAGGCATAGATAGTTATTATCAACATTTACATTATCCAGCAACTGATTCCATAAATCCAATGCAAAGCACCAGAAGCACTCACACTATATAGCATTCAACCTTATCTGTGGAAAGTGAGACACCTTTAGCTAGGACTGGCAGCACCATCAGGTGAACTAGAAAGTCACCTAGAGTGCTGGCATCCCAGGGGCACACCATTGCCGCTGCTGCTGCCCCTTTTGAGGGCCTGCAGTGGCGGAGATGGGTTTAAAACCATGACACAGTACTTACCTAACCTTGACAGCACAATGTAGACTTCTGGTTTGCAGGTGAACATATCTGATGAACTTAAGGTGGTTAAATATGCATGCCCCATTTAGTATTTTACTTTTTTGCTCTTTGAAGATTGTGTCTTCTTAAACTTTGACCCCTTTTGTTTGGCATGCACTTTCTTTAAACGACCTGCTGACACCACTCTGCTCTCTCTGCCAGACTGATGTCTCCAGGCAAATGCTTTACATTTGAAAAATAAAGCAAGAACTGATTTCTCAGGGCTTATTGTAAAGGCGTTTTTTGGGTCCTTTATGGCATATTAAACCTGAATTCAAGTTTCCTTTTTTAAGAGTAATCTCCATGTTTTCAACTGGCTTTATAAGTAAGTTTTACAGTTTTTTAGACACTATTGGGATCATTCAGTACAGCAAATATTGGGGATGGATATCCATCCCCACTATTCGCTCCCCTGCTGCCCTGGCTACTGCTTCCCTGTACAAACAGCTTGTTATTGTGGCAGAGTGAGGGCGAGGCATGGGTGGGCTGCAACCCCGGATGTATAGGGCTGATTCTGAGGTTGGCCCTGTACGTCCAGGGCCATGAACATGGACAGGGCACTTACTCCACCACAGAAGTGGAATAAGTCACCCCGGACATCGGGGGTTATACAAAAAGGTAAGGGGTGAGGAGGATCCCTGCAGCCATATCCTGGCTATGGGAGGCTGGATCTAGGGCCCAGCTGCGTGAAAAGAAGAATATCTACAGCGGCCGCCATTTGCGGCTCCTGAATAGAGCCACAGTGCCATGGCGACGGGACTGAGGTAGCTGTGTCCATTCTTGATAGACAAAAGGTTCTTGGAGTAACACTGTATTTTCCACTGTATTTATGCATTTGCCATTTGCTTTTCCTCGCCTACTGATCTAATTCTTTGAAGAGATTTTTCTCTTGTTTTGCAAATTCTGTTACTTTCTTTCTCATGCACACCTGTGGATTCTCACGCATTCCTTCTAATCATCGGAATGCTTGTCCAGGTTTGATGATGGAGACAGATTCTGGACTTTTACTTTCAAATTTCAGCACTTTTTGTGTATTTGGATCAGATGATGCTGTCAGATAGGCTTGAAGGCCTACGATAGTAGCTCTGTAGGTGTAGTCAATTTCTATAATTCCTAGCCCTCCTTCAGCTCTAGGGATGTACAATCTTGGCATACATAGATTCTTATAAATTACTTCATGAGCATGGAGGAGTTTTCTTGTTCACACATCCACTTTTTCAAGCTCTTTATGAGGCCAATCTACAATCCCCAAACTATAGGAGAGTACAGGAATTGCCAGCTGATTGATGGCTTGTATCTTATACCCCCTGAAGAAAACGTCCAGTTGAAATGCATTGGGGTTCAATAATAAAGCTTTTCAATATCACACCTGATGCACCTGTTTTGCACTGTTTGTGTGGCATAAAAGGTTTATTGATCTCCTTAATAACATAGTATCATAATAAACAATGGCAAAGATTAATTGGCTTATCTAGTTTGACCAGTTTCTTTTGATTATATTGTTTTTCTAAACTCTTGGATATAGGACTGGGTTGAAGATTTTGGTGTCTATAGGTAAGCTTGAAGCATGAGGGCATAGATCCTCGCTAGTGGCTTGAAGGGCTGGGGGAATGTCCCCTTGCCAGGTATGGGGGTGTTCCATTGGCTGGTATAGGGGTATTAAGAAAGAGCACCATGGTGGTGCCCTTTTGAAGTAACACTGGTGACTGGCCCTACAATAAGGGGAATGTTCCTTTTTGGTATAGGTACTTAGCATCTTAAACATTTGGTGCCCTAGGCAGATGCATATGTTTGTGCATAAATTTAAGTCTGCCTGGATAGATAATCATGAGGGATCATTTACTTCCCGAGATTTCCCCCTTCCCTTTTTCACCACTTAGCTTCACCTGCTACAAAATTAGTGAGGCTGCTTGGCTATGTAGCTTCCTAGATCCTGATGGTCTTGCATCTACTGTCCATCATCTGTTTCCTGTACAGTCCTGCATAGCCTGCCTACTGTAATTCAGGACTCAACAAACCCCAGGCACCAGATTGTCATGGTGATTTAGAAATTGGACCTGGTGCCTCAGGCTCAGACTGATGGTGTCTGCCCATGGGTATCTCATCTCCCTCAGGCAGAAGTACTTCAAAGGGCCATGAATGTGGCCAGTGCCGTTGCTGTCTATTAGATGTAGGGGAGGTCTGCTGCATAGCTGGCTTAATAAATTTAAAGGGGGGAGAGGGTGGATGTTTGTTTATGATTGTCTTTATTTGATATACTACCAAAAAGAACAACGTTCAATATATCCAAGTATAATAGTTGCAAACTCACTTTTAGAAACAGTGCTTATTCTATCTCAAGGAGATAGAATAAGCACTGTTTCTAAAAGTGAGTTTGCAACTATTATACTTGGATATATTGAACGTTGTTCTTTTTGGTAGTGACAATTAGCGTTCTAAAATTAGACCACTTGATACGTGGATTTATTTGATATACCGCATTTATGTACAATACCAAAAGGGATTGCTACTGCTGGAACGAAATCTGCATTTGTAAGTATTTACTTCTGGAAATTCTCTAAATCTTGAAAAAAAGGAATTCTTTGGTTTAAAGCTGATAAACCTTTGTATTTTCAAATCCATTGTATTTGTTAATTCAGTCATGGCCTAGTATCATCAGAGAGCTTTTCATTTACATTTAATATTCAGGCAGAGCCTAGTATCTGAATGAGAGTTTTTTATTTAAATTTAAAACTCAGCAAAGAGCTTTTAGTTTTAATTTAAAACTTAGTCATGGCTTAGTATAAACAGAAAGCTTTTAATTTAAATCAAATCAGAGTATAGCTTGGCATAGAAAGAAGAATAGAGTAAATATTCTTTGATTTGAAAGAAATACATTGTTTCTAGAGAACTTTACAAAGAGGCCTTCCAGTTAGGAGGCAAGAGATCTAGGAACTGGTTTTAAATAGCTGTTAAAACCAAGTGACAGATCAAAAGGACAATTTGAAAGGTTCCCTCTATCAAACCAAGGGCTGTGTGAATCACCCAAGAAATTGTTAACAGATTATCTTAGAAGCACGGTTCTGGAACCTGTGTAGCAAGCCAGCCTTTGCTACACTCCTATTCACTCCCAACAACCACAGGCATAATCCTAGCTTTATAGGCTCTTAATACTGTTAAAGGCGGAGAGATGGTCAAATTCACTTTCAGGATCAGTTAGTTATCCTAACCAGGAAGAAATTAATTAAGTCCATGAAATTAATTACTGTTGAGGTGAACAAATTCTTTTAAACTTTATTGGTATAGTTTTATCAGTTCAAATATCCCTAGCAACTTTACATAAACAACTTAAATAGCTAAACCAACCTTAAAACTAAGAGGGAGACAGCACTCCAGCAATGAGATAGGAGATATTCAATCTTTTACATTGAGTGTTAGATGTACCAATTCCTCCCAGTTGGTGAGCAGCCTTACATGTGCACTAGGTGCAAGGAACTCTTTGCCCTCAGGTAACAAGTCCAATCTCTGGAGGCTAGAGTAGCAAACTTGGAGAACATAAGGAAGACAGAGAGGTACTTAGATGAGACCTACAGAGACATAGCACTGAAGTCCCACCTCTGGTCTGATAGCCTCTCAGTTTCCATGGAGGAGAGAAGTCAGGTGAAAGAACAGCATCACCTTGGTATGGCAGGAAGTGATCTTGTAGCTAGGACCTGTCCGCCAGGAGATGTGAAATCCTCTCCAACCAAAGAGGTTTCTCCAGGGCCATGTGCCCACAAGGAAAGGGTTAGGATGGCCATTATAGTTGGTAATTTGATCATTAGGCATGTAGATAGCTGGGTAGATGGTGGACATGAGGATCACCACTAGCATGCCTGCCTGACGCGAAGATAGCAGACCTCATGCACCAGTCTGCTGTCTTGATACATGTGGGCACCAGTGACATAGGAAAGTATGGGAGGGAGGTTCTGAAGGGGTAGCATTCCCTGAAATGCTTCCCATTCCCAGAAGAGCTCCCGAGTTTCAATGCGTTGATGAGACGATGGTGCAAAGAAGAAGGGGTTTGTGATTTGTTAGGAAGTGGGCAAGATTCTGGGGAAAGGGGGTGGGGGTCTTTTCTGAAAGGATGGCCTCTGCCTTAACCAGGATGGAATGAGACTGATGGCATTAAACTTTAAAAAGGAGATAGAGCAGCTTTTAAACTAAATAACAGGGGAAAGCTGAAAGTCACCCAGGAGCACATGGTTCAGAAGGATGTATCCTTGAAGAATACTAGCAAAAGAGGGAAGTTAGGGAATCTCAACAAAGTGGTTCCAATAAAGATAAAAGTAACCGGGATGCTCCTAAGTACAGAGATGAATAATTCAAAATTACCTCTATCAACTAACCAGATTAATATGAAAAAATACAACCTATAAAATGCCTTATGCAAATACTAGAAGTCTAAAAAATAAGATGGGAGTGATAGAATATATAGCACTAAATGAGAGGTTAGATATGAATGGCATCTCAGAGACCTGGTGGAAGGAGGGCAACCAATGGGACACTGCGATACCTGGATACAAACTATATCACAATGATAGGGTAGATAAAATGGGTGGAGGGGTTGCACTCTTTGTTAGAGAGAACATTAAGTCACATAGGATTACAGTTTTGCAGGAAAAAAATACACACTGTAGAATCTCTATGGTTAGAAATTCCATGTAAAAGGGGGAAGGCGAAGGCAGTGGGGTGTACTACCGACCACCTGGCCAGAATGAACAGATGGATGATAAATGCTGAAAGAAATCAGGGAAGATAACAAAAGTTACAACACAGTAATAATGGGTGATTTCAATTACCCCAATATTGACTGGGTCATTGTCACAGCAGGAGCAAACCAGGGAAAGATAAGGAGGACTTCCGCAATAATTCCAGGACCAACAAACAATAAGCAGAAGGCACACAGGCAGTACAAACATTTTTATTCAGTAACCCAACCTGGCCAAGTTTCGGCTAATAAGCCTTCTTCAGGAGTCTTTGTTGAGCATCCAGGTCCCGGAGTCCTGCAGCGATGCATACGCCTTGTAGCGCTATACAAATGTTCAGTAGTAGTAGTAGCAGTTAGGTCCTCAGGTTGTCCATTGCCCAGCAATCAGCATTCAGGGTCCAATGTCCAGCACCCAACATAAAAAGATAGTCAAGGATCTGCTTGTTGTTTGTCATTGTCTCAGAAGGACGTGCTAGAGAGAAAAAGTTTCTAGATGAAATAAATGACTGCTTCTTGGAGCAGCTGGTTCATGAACTAACAAGAGGGGAAGCTATTTTGGACCTAATCCTTAGTCAAACACAGGAACCAGTGCAAGAGATAAGGGTGATGGGGCCACTTGGTAACAGTGATCATAGAATGATCACATTTGATTTAATAAATGGAGGAAGGGTGGCAAGGAAATCTACAGTACTACCTTTTAACTTTCAAAAAGGAGACTATGATAAAATAAGGAAATAATTAAGAAAAAATTCAAAGGAGCAGCTGCAAAGGTTAAATATTTACATCAAACATGGGCGTTGTTTAAAAGTACTATCTTAGAAGCCCAGACCAGATGTATTCCACGCTTTAAGAAAAGTGGAAGGAAGGCCAAAAAACTGCAGGCATATTTAAAAGGGAAGGTCAGAGAGGCTGTTGCCAAAAAAACAACTTTCAGGAAATAGAGAAAGGAGCCAAATGACGAACACAGGAAACAGCATAAGCATTGGCAAGTTAGATGCAAGGCATTGATTATTATGGGACGAGCATCTAGTGGGGTCCCGGTCCAGCTTGAATGATACCTGGTGAAGAGGGAACTAGAGAAAGCAAGACAAGAGAAAAACCAAAACTTCCAGGCAGATACCTTTTTTTTATTTTTACCACTATAGCAGGGCTGGCTCATAGCAAGCTAAGCAAGGAGTCTAGCCCCCATGCAGGATTCATGTTACATTTTTATACAGTCTTAGCATGGCAGTTTGCCACGTGATACAGGTGTAAGAGCAAGATAGCCATTTTGAGAGAATTTTGAGCCAGTTGACTTCCTCTTTCTAAAAAAAATATCTAGTTGTATGTCTGGAAAGAAAGGTCTCTGATTGGTCAGTTCAGGGGTGGCTACCATATCTCTACTTGTAGTTTACAGGACGTTTGTGGTTAAGCTGTCTGAAAACCTGGTTAAGCTGTCTGAAAACTACTCTTAAGTTTGTTTTTTTGTCAAAAAAGCACTAGCAAAAGTAAGCCTTTCACTTTTCTCTTCACTCCCCCCTCCTTGTAGTCTGGATGTAAAGATATAGCTTTTTTTTTATCTGTCCAGACTGCGTACATGCTTCCATCCTTGTCTAATGTGCAATATTTGAATCACTGCAGCCAGCATTTTTCTTGCATGTTATTCTCTTATTGTATGCTATCCCTTTTTTCCCATCTCATTCCCCTCTTTGATTGCCTCCTTATCCCCAGATGCAATCACACATTTTGCTCCTGCTTCCCTCTGCTCAGGTTCTTCTTGGCCATTGTAATGGCAGAGGGGTCCTTGAGCTAGAGTGGGGAGCATGTCTGATTATGTCTCTGGTGCTCATAGTATACTTGAGACTCGTTCAGGGGAAGTTCAGAGACAAGGAGATTAGCATTCATAACTATAACTGGAGTAAGGCAGGCTTTGAAGGTTTGCACCAAACCTTGAAGACATTGAGTACAGCAACAGAGAAAGACTAGGATAGCAACAACTATGATTAAATAAAACACAAGCTTTTGTATCCAACCCCAGCTTCCAAACCACTCAGCAATGTTTCCTAAGCCAGTCTTATCCCTAATAATATTTTGGAGGGGTCTCTGTAAATCTTGCATGGCACTAATATGGTAAGTTAAATTTGGAGAGGTAAGAATACAAGAGGTGGAGTTAAAAAGGCTATAAGAGTGATGGGGGGGGGGGGGTACCAGAGTTGTTAGTACTTTTATATATGATCCTATACAGGCAGACACTGTTACCCAAGGTTTGACCTTTTCCGTCCTTCTGAAAGCAGACAGTCCTATAGCCTGTTAATGAAATTAAGGTAGAAGAAGTATTAAAAGCTCTGGATAGTGTGAAGCTAGTGACATTGTAATCAGTGTAAGCAACCTCTATGCTTATTAAGGGAACACCATTTTGGTAATGTGAAGAACATGAGAACAAATATAACAATCCTGACTTGTCCTTAAAGCCACATCTTTGAGCAATCTTACATGTAAGTTCTGTTCCCAGTGACCAAAGCGATCAAGGGCTTCGGGGTAAGGGGTCTGGGTAGTAACAGTGCTTTGTTTCTTAGGCACTATGCGACCTATCAAGCTCTTGTTTAGTAAAGGTTGTTTATCCTTTAGAGCCTGAATCATCCTCTTTCCACAGGCAGAATCAGTTTTTATGCAAACAGAAGCATTACAAGAAGTAAGTCTAAGGATACCTATAAGTTCTGGTTTTGTACATAAAGAAGCAGAAGGCCGTTATTCAATTTTTATCAGATTGGAGGGACAGCCTGAGTAGTCTTTGTATGCATGACACAGGCAGCAACCCCTTCTCCCAGCTAGGCTCCCTTGTAATGACACAGGACTGGAGCTGATCAAGGTAAGGTAAGTAATATAGAGAATATAAGCAAACATCACTCTATGGGAGGTTACCCATATCTTAACCAACCATACAAGAAATACAACAACAAATAATACAGTAAACAGCAGAAAGAAAAAGAAATATACAATATTTTCAGTCCTTAAATTTCTTCTATAAAGCATCAGAGTTTCTTCTGGCAAGGGCCTTCTTCCAAAAGGATAGCAGGCAGGCATAGAGAGTCACAATTTCAGTGAGGGTAAAATTATTTCAGTGTCTTGAGCTTTACCTTCAGGCCTAGGTCCGGTATGACCTTCAAGAGCCACTTTTCTTCGGGAGCCTTCTTCTCTCCCTCTCCAGCTGCTAGGGCTTTGGCTGTCCCGATGTCAGCTGCTTCTCATCCTGGTCTAGATGTTTGCGAGGGTGGAGTCCTTTGCCGGCTACCTTGACTGCAGAAGCACTTGGAAGGGCCCTTCCCATGGTGACTGTAGTGTTTGGTGGTGGTAGGTCTTGATCATAATCCAATCCCCGGGCTGGAAGTGCAGACACATCTAATGGGAGAGGCTGTAACTGTTCTGCATACCTGTGGAGAGAGAAAAGCTGCTGCTACTGCTATAAAATATAAGAAGTGAGGTAAGAGTCTTGCAAGACATATGTAGGAAGCTCTGGGGATTCAGATCCGCACCCTAGAGATGGTCTTCCATATAACAACTCATATGGAGAGACCTTAAGTCTTCCCCTTGGGGATGTGCAGATGTTAAACAGAGCTAGTGGTAAAGCAGCCAGCCATGTCAATTTGGTTTCTTTGAACAGCTTTAGCAGTTGCAGTTTTAAAGTCTGATTCATTCTCTCAACTTGTCCTGAACTCTGAGGATGCCAGGGAGTATGGAATTTCCAGGTGAAACCAAGAAATTCAGACAGTTTGAATAATGTTTAGAGCAAATTCAGGTCCCTGGTCTGAATCAATGACTCTGGGTGGGCCATATCTTGCAATGAGTTCCTTCACCAATATTTTAGCAACTTGCTGAGCCTTTTTATTGGTGGTAGAAAATGCTTCAACCCATCTGGTTAACTGATCAACAGTAAATTACGCATATTTAAATCTCTTGGCAGGATTCAAATCAGTGAAATCAATTTGCAATCTCTCAAAAGGAACAAAAGCCCATGGTTTTGCACCTGGAGGTCCTTTGGGTTCCCCCCTTGGATTACTAGCTGCGCACAGCAAGCAATCCTTAACAATTCGCTTAGCCAGGGAGTAGACTCCAGGGGCAAACAACTGGCGGCTAACTGAATCACCCAGTTTCATAGCTGACCAATGAGTTCTTTGATGTAACAATCTTAAAAGTTGCATTAACTGAGGAGTATGGATAGCTATTCTGCCATCTAGTGTAGTCCATGACCCATCCGGGTGATGGATGAGACCCCAGGACGTCCATTGTTCTACTTTCTCAGGAGGTAAATTAGAGTACTGAGGATCAGAGGGCTTGACAGTACTTGGGCAGACTGAAGCTTGCATGTGTAAAGAGTTAGGTGGGGGCAGTAGGGCAGTCTTCTGAGCAGCATAATCAGCCATTCTGTTACCGATAGAAATAGGATCAGAGTCTCGGGAGTGACCTTTACAGTGCATGACAAAGATAGCTTCAGGGAGTTGAATAGTCTCTAATAGGGCACTGACTAATTGGGGATTGGCCATCTTGCTTCCTGCTGAGGTGAGAAACCCTCGTTGTTTACACAACTGACCTGTGGATTGAATAATATCGAATGCATACTGGCTATCTGTGAAAATATCAATGGCCACATTAGCGGCTAATTCACAGGCACGTGTGAGAGCCACTAGTTCTGCCGCTTGTGCACTGTAATTTGATGGGATTGCAGCAGACTCTAATACAGGGTTAGAAGAGTCTGGGTCAATGATGGCGTAGTCAGTGCGGCGAACGCCCTGCACAATTTTAGAACTTCCATCACAAAAGAGAGTTGTCAGGATTTTCCAGGGGAATATCGAATAGGTCAGGATGGGGTTTCTCATTGAGGTGCACTACTTGGCAGCAGTCATGATGAGGTTCCCCATCATCAGGGTTAGGCAAAAGAGTAGCTGGGTTTAAACCTGTGTCTTATGGGGAAACTGCTAGGTACGTAGGACCTAGATTGGCCACTGTTGGAAACAGGATACTGGGCTTGATGGACCTTGGTCTGACCCAGTATGGCATATCTTATGTTCTTATGTAAAGTATTAGTTCTGACAAAGATGAGATTACTAGGAGTCAGGAGCTCAGTCTCATACCTATTTAGTCTAGCATTTGAAAAGTGTTGAGTGTTCTTTTGATTTAGCAGCATGTGGACAAAATGGGGAATGGCTACAGTCAGTGCATGTCCATGTACAAATTCATATGCTTTTTTCACAGTGACAGCAGTGGCAGCTACTGCTCTCAGGCAACTTACAGATCCTTGGGCCACCGGGTCTAACTGGCAGGAAAAGTAAGCTATGGGTTGCTTACATGGTCTGAACTTTTAAGTAAGGACCCCTGAAGCCACGCCCCTTTGTTCATGGACAAATAGGGTGAAGGGCTTACTGTAGTCTGGAAGACCCAGGGCTGGGACTGTGGACAAGGCATGTTTCAGCTGATAAAAGCAATTACTGGCCTCTTTAGTCCAGTGCAATTCATCAGGTTCCTCCTTACGTGTCATGGCAGTGAGCGGTTTGGATAATTCCCCAAACCCTGAGATCCAGGCTCGGCAAAACCCAGCCATTCCCGAGAATCCTCTCATCTGTCTTATGGTGTGTGGCTTAGGGCAATTTATTTTACCCTGAATTCTGCTTTCAGATAGTTTCCTCTGACCTTCTGATAGTATATGGCCCAAATAGTGTACTTCCTTTTTGGCAAACTGAATCTTTGTCAGGGAGATGCTGTGGCCCTTATAGGCTAGACCAGTGATGGCTAACCTTTTTGAGCCCGAGTGCCCAAACTGCCGCACAAAACCAAAGAATTTCCTCAAAGTGCCAGCACGTCATTTGCATAAGTGGTCTTATTTGCATAAATATTTGCATAATGTTACCATACACTAACTTTTAGTAAACATGTCTCTTAATGAGTGTATGGATAAAGAAAGACTAAAAGATTTCTACATTACTATAATCCAGTGCCAACCGCCAGGCACATTAGGAACTACTACAAACGCTGCCCATTTAGAACCCATAGCAAACCCGCCGTATCCTGACAGCATTACCAGGACTCACAAAGCACCATACCCTACCTATCAAAAGGCAACACTGCAAATATTAAACCAATACATTTCAGTGAATACTGGGGAAAGAGAACAAGTGGCAACGTCAAATAGGAATTTCCTCTTGTACCAAACAAAGCGCAGATGTTAATGATGCACATTTCCCAGAGCTGACATATTCCAGTTAATAAATTCAAAATAAAGAGATATCTTTCTACCTTTTGTGCATTTTTTTTCAGTTGCAATTGGTCCAGCCATTTTCTTCTGGTTTCTTCATGTTTTCTGCTAACTCTCCATCGTCTGCTGTCCATTTGTCCTTTCTTCTCTCTTCTAGTTTTTTTTCCATTCTCTCTCTCTCTACATCTGCTTTAACATACTAATCTTTCTCCTTTTGCTCTTTCCTCATTCCTATTTCATCCACACAAATTTTACCCCTCCATCCTCAATCCCCAATTACTCTCCCAATACCTGGCCAATTGTAGATTTTTCATCCCTCCTACACAAAATATTTTTCCCCTCTCCATTTTACTCTCCCAGCCCCATCCCATTCTAATCCTCCCCCAACATCAGCTCCCTTCTAGTTCCAGTCTCACCCAGCATCCATTCCCTTCTTCAAGCCCCCCACTTCCCCTCAGCCCATTTCCATTCCAAGCCCCATCCCCAACAGCTATTTGCAGTTCAAGCCCCCTTCCACTCAGCCCATTTCCAGTCCTAGCAACCCCCCAACCCATTACCAGTCCTAGCCCCCCATAGCCCACTCCCAGTCCTAATCCCACCAGCCCATTTCCAGTCCTAACCTCCCCATCAGCCCACTCCCAGTCTAATCCCCCATCACTCAATTTTTAGTTTAAGCCCCCCCAGCGCCTATCACCACTCCTAACCCCCCCAGCGCCCATCACCACTCCTAACCCCCCCAGCCCAGCGCCCATCACCACTCCTAACCCCCCCAGCCAGCCCAGTGCCCATCACCACTCCTAACCCACCCAGCCCAGTGCCCATCACCACTCCTAACCCCCCAAGCCCAGTGCCCATCACCACTCCTAACCCCCCCCCACCCCAGCCCATCACCCATCACCACTCCTAAACCCCCCCCACCCCAGCCCATCACTACTCCTAAACACCCCCCAGCCCAGCCCAGCCCATCACTACTCCTAACCCCCCCCAGCCCAGCCCAGCCCATCACCACTCCTAACCCCCCCAGCCCAGCCCAGCCCATCACCACTCCTAACCCCCCCCCAGCCCAGCCCAGCCCAGCCCATCACCACTCCTAACCCCCCCCAGCCCAGCCCAGCCCAGCCCATAACTACTCCTCCCACCCCCCCCAGCCCAGGGAAAATTTAAAAAAAAACCTGTCTGCTGCCGCTGTCGGGGCCTCCGCGGCAGAATCGAGCGTGCCGCGGGGCCCCCCTGTACCCGGCAGATCCTGCCCTCCCCGTAGCAGCTCTCTCTTTGGAGCTGCAGTCAGACGCGCCGGCTTGCAGAGCGCGAGGGAAGAGTTCCCTCGCTGCTCTGTTAAGCCCGCGGGGGCTGATGGGAAGTTCCCATCAGCCCCCGCGGGCTTAACGGAGTCGCGAAAGGGAAACTCTTCCCTTCGCGCTCTGCAAGACGGCGCTCCATTGAGGGGATGGGTTCTGGGATACTGTGTGGAAAGTGTGAGGTAGAGAAAATAGGCATCTGCCTCTTCCCCCTCGGGTTGAAGATAGTCCCTTATGGGGACATTCATGTTTTAAGTGACCCACTTGACCACACTGGAAACAAGTACCGATTCTAGGATTGTTATTTGGTCGAGGTCCCCTAGGAACAGTATTTTGATTTTGGGTGATGATAGCAGCCAATAGCTTAGTTACATTTTTCTCATTGTGCTTTTCCTTAATGACTCTATTATTAAAAACTGAAGCGGCCACAGATAATACTGCATCTTAATTCATGCCATTAAAATCATCCCTTGAAGCCAGCCTGCACTTTATATCAGGAGCGCATTGTCCTTTAAACAAGCCTCACATTAAAGCAACATGGGCAACAACATCAGGATCTCTTATACCTCCCCAGACCCTTACAGCTTCTTGAAGACGCTGAAAGAAATCTGAAGGGTGTTCATCTGGTCCTTGCTTTCACTTCATGTACTTTCTGCCAATTAACAGTCTTATGGGCAGCCCTACGAAGTTCTTCCAAAATACAGAGACGGAAAGTTGAGGTAAGGTAATTTCCCTCCTCAGTATTAGGGTCCCAATTGGGATTACGGCCAAATCATCATCAGTAATGTGTCTAATTCCCTCAGGTCTATTATTATCTCAGTCAATAGTGGTTCTGGCTTCTTTGGCAGCTCTAATAACCTCTGGCCCCTCCCCAGCCTTGAGGAGAGTCCTAAGAAGTACATGGCAGTCTTTCCAGTCTGCCTCATGGGTAAGGAAAATAGTTTCAAAACCCTTAATTACTACTTCTGGATCATCCCTCCACTGGGGGGTGGTAGTTTTCCAGTTAAGGAGGTCTGCAGTGGATAAGGGGACATAGACCTTGTGGTCAGTAACCTGCCCATTAGTCCCTATGGTCGAGACAACTCTCAGGGGCATTAGGGTAGTAATATCTTGGACATTGTTAGAATGTATTAAAGCTTGAGTAATATTTTCCATATCTCGGACACTGGTGGCAGTGTTTGCAAGTTTACGGACTGGTGCAGAGAGATGAGAGCGCATTCCCTGAGAAATGCTCTCTTCCTCTTCCAGGGAACCCGGGACTAGTTGGGATGGAGAAGAACTGTCTGCCTGCGATGAACTTTCTGACTGAGGGGAACTGGGTGACTGGTCAACTGAGAGTGACCTCCGGGATGCTAAACTTACTGAATGGGGGGGGGGGGGCTCTAATCTCGGGACAGGAGGGTTAGCTGGAGGGGTATCTTGGTATCAGGTCTGGAGCAGGAGAGTCAGGTAATCTTGGAGCAGTAGGGGTCAGATTATAAAGTAGGGTTTCAGGGGATCATCTAAATCTTATAAGAACATAAGATATGCCATACTGGGTCAGACCAAGTTCCATCAAGCCCAGTATTCTGTTTCCAACAGTGGCCAATCTAGGTCATATGTACCTAGCAGTTTCCCCAAGGGACACAGGTTCCACAATGCTTGTATTGGTTCAAACATTGATATCCTGGGTTCCTTCTTAATAATGGTTTATGGACCTTTCCTCCAGGAACTTGTCCAAACCTTTTTTAAACCCAGCTACACTAACAGCCTTTACTACATCCTCCGGTAACAAATTCCAGAGTTTGATTACACGTTGAGTGAAAAAATATTTTCTTTTATTAGTCTTAAATAGTTTACCCTCTAGCTTCATTGCATGTCCCCTAGTCTTTCTATATTCTGATAAGGTAAACAATCGATCTACGTTTACCCGTTCCACTCCGTTCATTAATTTATAGACTTCTATCATATCTCCCCTCAGCCGTCTCTTTTCCAGGTTAAAGAGCCCTAACCTTTTTAGCCTTTCTTCATAGGAGTATCCTTCCATCCCCTTTACCATTTTGGTGGCTCTTCTCTGAACCTTTTCTAAAATCGCTATATCCTTTTTAAGATACGGCGACCAGAATTGCACACAATATTCAAGGTGCGGTCTCACCATGGAACGATACAGAGGCATTATAATATCTTTTGTTTTATTTTCCATTCCTTTCCTTATCATACCTAGCATTCTATTTGCTCTCTTGGCCGCCGCTGCACACTGGGCCGAAGGTTTTAACATGGTATCCACAATGACGCCTAAATCTTTTTCCTGGGTGGTGGTTCCTAATGTGGAACCTTGCATCGTGTAACCATAGTTTGGGTTGTTCTTCCCTAGGTGCATAACCTTGCACTTGTCCACATTAAATTTCATCTGCCATTTTGATGCCCAGTCTTCCAATTTATCAAGATCCTCTTGCAATTTTCCACAATCCTCTTGGGTTTTAACAACTTTAAATAGTTTTGTGTCATCTGCAAATTTGATAACCTCACTCGTTATTCCACTTTCCAGGTCATTTATGAATATGTCAAAAAGCAGCGGACCCAGCACAGATCCCTGGGGTACACCACTATTCACCTTTCTCCATTGGGAAAATTGGCCATTTAGCCCTACCCTCTGCTTTCTATCTTTTAACCAGTTCCTGATCCACAATAGTACACTACCTCCTATCCCATGACTCTTTAGTTTTGCCAAAGGTCTCTGATGAGGGACCTTGTCAAAGGCTTTCTGAAAGTCCAGATACACAATATCAACCGATTCACCTTTGTCCACCTGATTATTCACTCCTTCAAAAAAACATAACAGATTAGTAAGACAAAATCTTCCTTGTCTAAAGCCATGTTGGCTGTCTCCCATTAGGTCATGACTATCTACATGCTGAGTAATTTTATTCTTTATGATGGTTTCTACCATTTTTCTCGGTACTGATGTCAGGCTCACCGGTCTGTAGTTTCCCGGATCACCCCTGGAACCCTTTTTAAAAATTGGTGTTACACTGGCGATCCTCCAATCTTCAGGTATTAGAGATGATAGAGAGGAGGAGGCTGTTGAGACATGCTATGATCTCTCTTAGATGTTAACCCTTCATCCCTTTCCTTCACTAGAGGACAAACACTTTTCTGACAATTTTTGTCTAGACAAAAATTCATAGAACTCTCAAACAAATAATAATAATCAATTTGATGTATCTTTTGGTCTGTTAGAAGGCGTCTAAGATTTGAAAGAACTGAGGGTTCAAAGGACCCACCCTTTGGCCATGGGAACTTAGTCCCGGCAATACATGATGGCCAGGCTACCTGGCAAATCTTAGTTAGGACCGATTTGGACAGATTGGCCCTACCCCCCTTGTAGTCTGAATATAATGATATAGCTTTTTTATAGCTGTCCAGAATGTCTGCATACGTACTTCCATCCTTGTCTAATGTGCAATGTTTGTCTCACTGCTGCCAGCATTTTTCTTGCATGTTATTCTCTTATTGTATGCTATCCATTTTTTTCCATCTCATTGATAAGGCAGGCAGAGAGAATTTGGAAAAAAGCTTGCCGTGGAAACAAAAACCCTTAATAAAGGCTTTTTTCAAGTATATTCGTAGCAAACAAAACCTGTGAGTGAGCCAGCTGGACCACTCGATGATAGAGTGGTAAAAGGGGTGCTAAGTGAGAACAAAGCTGTAGTGGAGAGACTGAATGAATTCTTTGCTTCAGTCTTTACTGAAGAAGATATAGGGAAGTTACCTGTGCCTGCAATGGAATATAAAGGTGATGTATCGGAAGAACTGAAAGAAATACCAATAAACCGGGAAGATGTATTACAACTATTTGATAAACTAGAGTAGCAAATCACCTGGACTGGATGGTATACATCCAAGGGTGTTGAAAGAACTGAAATATAAGATTGCAGATCTACTCTAGACTATTGTAACCTACTCCTGTCTAGACTAATGTAACCTATTCCTTGCCGGTCTCCCTCTGAAACATCTCTCTCCCCTTCAATCTGTTCAAAACTCTGCTGCACGGCTAATCTTCCATCAGCCTCATCATGCTCATATTACCCCTCTTCTCAAGTCACTTCATTGGCTCCCTATCTATTTCTATATCCAGTTCAAACTTCTCCTGCTGACATATAAGTGCATTCACTCTGCAGCTCCTCACTACCTTTCCACTCTTATCTCTCCCTACACCCATCCTTAGGACTCTGCTCTTCTGACAAATCACTTCTATCTGTGTCCTTCTCTTCTATTCTATCTCCAGACTTTTTTCCTTTTGCCTTGTTATTCCCTATGACTGGAACAAACTACCTGAGTCTGTACATCAGGCGTCTTCTCTGACCCTTTTCAAATCCAGGCTGAAAACGCACCTCTTCACTGCTGCTTTCGGATCTTGACTCACTTGGTCTCCTTTGTGTTTCCTTACCATTCCCCCTAGATGTATCCCATGTCCACAGCTACTGTGTTGTCTGTCCTGACTAGATTGTGAGCTCTGATGAGAAGGGACTGTCTTTTACATGTGTCTGTGCAGTGCTGTGTACATTTTGTAGCACTATACAAATGTTCAATAGGAGTAGGAATAGTACTATTAGTAATATGTGAACTATCATTAAAATCATCTGTAGTACCAGAATACTGGAAAATGGCCACTGTAATAGCAATTTTTAGAAAGGGTTCCAGGGGTGATAAGGGAAACTACAGACCGGTGAGCCTGACATCAGTACCAGGCAAAATGATAGAAACCATTAAAAAGAATACAATTATTGAACATGTAGATAATCATGGTTTAATGGGAGAAAGCCAACATGGATTTAGCCAAGGAAAGTCTTGTTTTACTAATCTGTTATATGTTTTTGAAGGTGTCAATAAACAAGTAGACAAAGGTGAGACGGTTGATATAGTGTATCTGGATTTTCAGAAAGCCTTTGACAAGGTCCCTCATGGGAGACTCTTGGCAAAATTAAAAATCATGGGATAGGAGGCAGTGTAGTATTGTGGATCAGGATATAAAGTAGAGAGTAGGGCTAAATGGCCAATTTTCTCAGTGGAGAAAGGTGAATAGTGGAGTACCCCAGGGATCTGTGCTGGCCCACTGTTTTTTAACACCTTCATAAATGACCTGGAAATGGGATTAACAAGTGAGATGATCAAATTTGCAGATGACACAAAATTTTTCAGTTATTAAAATGGATTGTGAAAAATTGCAAGAGGACCTTGATAAATTGGAAGACAGGACGCCCAAATGGCAGATGAATTTTAATTTGGACAAGTGCAAAGTTATTCATCTAGGAAAGAACAACCCATTATGGCGATATCTGTGATACAAAAATGCTGTTGCGCAGTGGTCTGTCAGCACACAAGAGATAGGTCAGCTCACAACACACAACACATGTTCACAATGTCCACAAGTTAAACAGCAGTAAGGTAGAGATAGCACAGTCACCACCACTCCCCAGGTGTACAGACCCTTCACACCACATGATAGTGCAAACTGCATGCACACTGTATCATAACAGAGCCATCCACCCACCCACCCACCCACACACACACACACACACACACACACACACACACACACAGTATGAGAAGGTGAGCATGGCACCAGTAACATATGGCCTGTATGTGCACAATGGGCGAATAGTGGAGATAAAGGCCTGGCAAATACTATGATACACTGCTGTTGGCCGAAGCTACAATGTTATGGAAGAGTGAAAGTGGGGCCCACCACCAGAACACCTAGGACCTGTAGACACACACAGCCCTGTTGGATGTGTCACAGAGACAGTGCCGTAGAAGAGAAACTGTGCATGAACACATGTGGATATGTGTTTCTATCATCAACATTTGGGGTACCAGGGAGCCCGATAAATAGGTCACCCACAACATATGTGCAGTAGACAGATAACCTGTGACATGTGTTGCTCCTGACTGTCCTCACACACAAATCACCTGTATGTCCACCTACCCCAGTGTCCTGCACGTTGAATGAGGTACACACAACTGACACTGAACTTTAGCACCTGGAACGTCTCCAAGCATGACCTGTGGATCAAGAAACACAAGGGAAACATACATATGTCATGTTGGAGCTGTGCAACAAACACACCAGCTTCATGTCAACATCTCTCATAGCCCCCTAGACCCGTCACAGTCTGGAAGTTTGTCATGACACAGAACCTAATTGTCCCCACCTAAACACGCCACTGACGTGTTCCTGGCCAGGTTCAAGGGCCTGTAGCCTGTCCATCCCCTCTGGGACCTGTCTGCTGCCCTTGAGACCATTGACCACAACCATCACTCCGCTACCCTGTACATGCTCATCCCAAAGGTCTTGGTACAAGCTTGCCACCCCCATATGTCTCCTATAGCACCCTCAGTGTGTATTCCTGTGGGTCCATCTCTCCTGCTAACCCACTCCCAGGTGCTATATGAAAGGGATCTATGCAGGGGCTGCTACATCCCCCTGGCCCCATACCCAGTTCCCTGGTGCAGCAGGTGCAACCGCTGGCTATCCCTAGCAGCTGTACGTTGATGTGACCCAAAGATATCTCACCACGCATGAGCTATGCTTGGCAGACCACACCCTGACCGCAATTTTCTCCCTGACATTGCTGGCTGCAGGTACCCCCGCTGCATGAATTGAGCATGGCCATGACCAGACATCTGGGCATTGCCCCTAAACCCTCTCCAACCCTTACAGTGTCTGTGTATAGGTTAGATACACCTTTTGTCGACGTGGTCGTCAGGGTAGCAGGTCTCTATGACTCCTCGCTCCCCATCTCCACACATACCCATCATGTAGCTAAGGTCTGCGGTGTCCCCCTAGATAACATCAGCAAGGTCCCTGCCGTCCACCCAGAACACACACATAAAGTGCCAATGACCCCCTTCATCACCTGCTAACCTGGTCACTGTAGCCTACACCTTGCTGGTCTGCCTCAAAATCATCTATGTCCGTCGCAATGTATGCAACACTGCGCTGCATGGCTAATCTGCTGACATGCACAGTATGACAATAACACCCCACCTGCCACGACACCTCACAGGCCCCAGGTGAGGTCAAGATGCACATGCTGATCTATATATGGAATCACACTGTGGTTGTCCTGTACACTGATCCGCATAACCCAAGTACTACAAATACTACTACTACTACTACTACTGAGCATGTAAACAGTGCCAACACCTGTATGCATTGCCATACCAACACCTGTAACACACAGTCCCTGCTCATCTGAGCATATGACCCATTCAATCCCCTCATATCCCCTAAATGTCATCCCCACACGTCAAGCCAGCTGGCCCTATCTATGGACCGCTCACCCACTGTTAATGTGGGACCACACACCTGTCACCTTGCAGCACCCAACACCTAGAACTAACTACCTGTGGCTGCAGGGCAGCCACCCTTAACAACTATCCAAAATCCTGTGTGTCAGCCTACCACATCACCTAAGCCTAACAAACCTGCACACATTAATCACCTCCTCCCGCTGTTGTCCCCTGCCCACACCATCTGTGTTAGCAGTTGGACCACATTCTTAGCTCAGATGGCCAGGCAATGTGTCAGCAATGTCAGTGCAGTGCTGTGTATGATGGGTAGTACGATACCAATGCTCAGTAGTAGTAGTAGTATAGATATTTATTTATTTTATTTTATTTATTAACAATTCTTATATACCGCACTCTTAGACATCAGCGCGGTTTACATTAAACAGAAAACATCCGACAATTTACATATGTCTGGTCATTACATTGAACAGGAAGTATAACTTGGAGAAACAGGGTAACTAAATACAATGGTGGTTTATCTTATAAGGGATATCATGGTTAACTATATACATAGGTGGTTAGATATCTGTACAAAAGTGTCATTTGGAAACTTCCATTACTCACATGCAAATAGCTCCTCAATCAGCTGGCGCCTGAGTGCTGCGCCCTCACGTGTGTCACCACGGCCACGAACAGGAGGGCACTTTGGATTGTCTTCCAGATCCTCATTAATTTCGACATCGATATCGTGCCTGAGAGCAATGTTGTGCAGGATGCAACAGGCAATAATGATCTCTGCCACTGTCACGGGTTGGTATTGTAAGGCCCTGCCGGTCCTATCCAGACACCTGAAGCGACTTTTCAAAACGCCAAAGGTGCGCTCCATGACGGAGCGATTGGAGGCATGGGCCTCATTGTACCTCATCTCTGCACGTGTCTGTGGTAGACGCAGAGGGGATAGCAACCATGGCTGACACCCATATCCTGCAACACCTGCAGAAAGAAATGTTGAAAGTTAAACAGTACCTGATGTCCGCACACATGCACACATGAATGTACGTGCAGACCCACAGCACCTACAGGTCAGACAAAAACATAAGGGAACACATGATGGGACATAACCACTATGCGTCAGTGTCTGGAGGTGTGAGATACAGAACACGGGTGAGGTAGACGGAGTGCAAACAACAGTAACCTGAACCACAGCAGACACATGGGCAGACACCAGAGGCCAAAAGGTATTTTCAGCAGGCCTGAACACATCAGAGACATACATGCAATGCACCCTAGACAAGGGCAGAGATGCACACATGTGCAAGCATGTGACAGTCATGCTATTCCCCACAGACAGATGATGCGACAGGAACAGTCACCCCACCATGGCAGGCAGGATGGCATAGACAACACCACACTGTTGATAAACGGGAAGCATACATGTGTGTCGTACCGAGCCAACAGAAACACACAATGCCAAATGGCATTATATGTCAAATGTCAGTGTGCCACCAACACACAGCACCACAGCACAGAGGACCTGGTGTCAAACCCCCCACCCCCCAGCAGCTCACACACACACAGATGACAGACACACACACACAACTCGGGTCACACGACAAGGACAGACATGTGTGTGGACAGATGGCAGGGGTATACGATGTGCATGTCAGAGATGACAAATACCCACCCAGCAGGACACAGTCCTCAAATTGTCCTGCCTCAAATTGTCTGAACAGTGCTGAGTGACGCAGGATTTAGGAGTCATGGGTGGACCCTGCAAACTGGGACCACATTCAGAATATGCATACCTGCATCACATACAACCTGAACATTCAGGGAGTGGTAGTGTTTGCGGTTGCGGAACACTGCCTCCCTGTCTCTTGGCAGGACCATGGCAACATGTATGCAATCAATAGCTCCCATCACGTGTGGTAACCCGGCAAATGACTCAAAGGCCTGGTGCAGGGTCCCCCACTGTTGCCTAGTGTTGGGAAATGCAATGTAATTCCCAATCCAGCTGATCATGGCACGCAGTACTTGGTGGAGACAGCGTGAGAAGGTGGGGTCGCTCATGCCACCCACTGCGGTCACAGATGACTGGAAACAGCCAGAGGCAAAGAAATGTAGGGCACCGAGGAGCTTGACCAAACCCAGTATGGCATGTGACCGACCAATCAGAGGCTCGAGGTCAGGTCTCAGATCCCCATAGAGCTCCCTAATAGCCCCTGTGCTCAGGCGATAGAGGGAGATGACCTTGTCCTCACGCATGCCCTGGAGCCTGGCCCTGGGCCTGTAGAGGCGAGGCTGGCGGGCCTGCAACTCAGCACACCTCCTCCACCGTGCCATCACAGCCCCTGCCTGGCCTGTCCCCACAGCTGTAGGTCAGTGTTGGAGCGGGCCTGCACCCCAGCCCCATGGACACCATCTCCCCCGTCAGGCAAATGCAAGCCATCCACATCCCCCAGTGTAACTGAAGCAACCAAAAAGGCCGCCATAGCGGACACTGTTAACCCAAACCCCCTCACCACCCCACCTGATGCTAGCCCTGCCACTCACCTCCACCCCCAAACACTGACCAAGCCACACAGCACACCCACCACACACCAACCGTGTCACCTACCTCCCCCAGCACACACCAACTCAGCCACACACCTCCCCCAGCACTCAATAGGGTCGCCGCTCGCCTCTCCCACCACTCAACACCCTTGCCACTCACCTCCCCCACCACACACCAACCCAGCTACCTCCCTCCCTCACCACTCACCAACCCTGCCACAGTCCATGCCTAACCTGCCTCTGACGCTCCTTCCGCTTCAACACCAATAACGCACACCTCCAACCTCTCTCGCCAGCACTATCCCCTCAGTGTGTGCCATGTGTGCGCATTGATTTATGGACCTTCGGACGTCTGCACGTGTGTGTGCGCATTGCGCATGTGCACAGGAGATGCGTAGGGTGCATACATGGAGCTGTGAGCCACATTTTATTTTATTTTATTTTATTTATTTATACTCTCTTATATACCGCACTATTCAGCATCAGCGCGGTTCACATAGAACAAAAATCTCAGTACATTCAACATACATGAGTTTACAGATAACAAGGGAAAGGAACTTGGATAAACAAGGGAAACTATTTACAACCTATTTACAGGGATAATTCTACTGCATATATACATGTTACTAGGAACAGTTAAGAAAGTATTCAGACTTATAGAGAGTCAGCCTTGTCGTGTTATTGAGACACCGAGGAATTGAGTAACTGGGTGGAAATACTGAGGTCAATGGGTGTCGGTGACTCTATAAGGTACTTGTTGAAGAGATGGAATTTGAGGGCTTTCCTAAATTGCATTAAGCTATTGATAGCCCGGATGCCAGGGGGTAGTGCATTCCAGCTCCTAGGGGCACAGAGGATAAAGGCTCTGTTGGCTGTAGATGAAGAGCAGCTTGTAAGGGCCTTTGGTAGCTTTAGGGAGTTGATGGTCATGGATCTTCTTGCTCTGTTTGGTGTAGTAGGGTGAATAAGGGCAGATAAGGATGCAGCGGAGAGCTTATTGAGAGCTTTGAACGTGAGAAGTAGAGTTTTGAAGGTAATTCTGGCCTGGATGGGTAGCCAATGTAATTGAATTAGCAGAGGTGTAACGTGGTCAGTCCTGGTAGCTCCCTGAAGGACCCTTGCTGCGGCATTCATTGCCAGCTGTAACGGGTTTAAAGTGGATTGAGGAAGACCAAGCAGGATGATATTAGCATAATCGAAATGGGGCATGATCAGTGCTTGGTAGATTGTCCTGAAATCTTTTGGCTCTAACATGGAGCGTAGGTGTCTCAGAGAACGGATCTTGTAGTATATTGTTCTGACTGTGTTTCCTATGTGGGACTTCATATCCAGGCGTTGATCCAGAGTAACTCCCAGGTAGCGTATTGAGGGTTTGGATTGCAATTCTGCTTCCTTAGTTTTGAGATATTGAGGTGGGATGAAGTTGGGATTCCTCGTGATAAAGAGGACTTCCGTTTTCTTATGTTGTATACGGAGGTTTTGGGAGAGAAGCCAGTCTGATACTGCATTGAAACAGTTTATTAGAGGGGAGAGATCTAAATGGTCAGTGGAGATAGGGGTGTAAAGTAGAACGTCATCGGCATAAAGCATGCAATCGACATTAAATGACCATATGATCTTACAGATTGGTTGCATGTAGATGTTAAATAGAAGGGCAGAGAGTGAGGAACCTTGAGGGACTCCCTGATCTAGGTGGAAGGGTTCTGAAGTTCTGCCTCCTGAGCGAACATGCTGCCATCTTCCGGATAGGTAGGACCTGCACCATTCAAGCGCTGTTCCACTGATGCCCTTCTCCATTAGCCTCACTAAAAGGAGTTCATGATTCATTGAATCAAATGCTGCAGCGATGTCCAGGAAGATGAGGGCGAAACCTTGGCGGATGTTATCTATGCCGGTAATTATCTTGCTGAAGAGTGTGGTAAGGAGAGTTTCGATGCCATGATATTCTCTGAAGCCGTGTTGGCAGGGGTCTAATGGTGCAGCGGTGTCAATATGGTCCTGTAACTGTCGTTGGACCTCCTTTTCGATGATCTTAGCAAGTAGAGGTATGCTAGAAATGGGTCTGTAGGACTCTACCCTTAGGGGGTCGAGCTTGCAGTTTTTCAGCAGGGGTCTAATTGAGGTATGCTTAAGGGCTGAAGGGAATGATCCTGTTGAAAATGAGAGGTTCATTATGTTGGCGATTACTGGACTGAAATGACTGCGGAGCTCCTTGATCCAGAAGGCGGGGCATGGATCGGACTGGGATGTAGTGATGTTGAGGGCTGTAATGGTGTCTTCAATTCCCTTCTTAGAGGGAATAGAGAATGCAGAGAGGGCTCCTGGAATGTCCTGCACAAGGGTGGTGGTTGTTGCAGTGGTTCTGTTGGTAAGGCACATCTTAGATTGTAAGTGGGTTGCAAAGTCTTGAGGATGTATCTCAATTTGAGGTCCAGAGGATGGCTCCTTAGATAGGGACTTCACAAGGTCAAAAAGGTCATGTGGCTTATTGAGAGATCTCATCAAGGTATCAGAGTGGTACTGTTTCATTGACTCGGAGATTGCCTTGCGGTGAGCAGCCAGGTGGCTATTGTATGCTGTCAGGTCAACAATAGCATGGGAGCGACGCCAGCGTTTCTCGAGTCTCCGTAATTGGATGAGGGATTCTCTAAGGTCTGCTGTGTACCAAGGAGCATTCTCTCTTTTCCTTGAATGCTTTTTTGATGGAGGACGCACAGCAATAGCACTGAGACTATTGTTCCAGTGAGAGACTAGGTCCTCAAGGTTCATGGTGGTGGTATTGATGAGGTGTTGAGTTTCAGCGAGGATGAGCTCTCTGTTAAATGACATATATGAAATGACATATATGAAAGACATGTAGGTGTCTGCGCATGTGTTTCTCACGGCTCTGTGGCCATCCCATAGGCACCAGGGGTTAGCAGAGCTGTGTGCCACACATGCGCAAGACGTGTATGTGTCTTGCGCATGTGCGGCACATGGCTCCGCAGACGTCCCATAGGCGCCAGAGGTTAGTGGAGCCATGTGCCACACATGTGCAAGACGTGTACATATCTTGCGCATGTGTGGCGCACTGCTCCGTGGCCGTCCCATAGGCGCCAGAGGTTAGTGGAGCCATGTGCCGCACATGTGCAAGATGTGTAAGTATCTTGCGCACGTGCGGTGCACGGCTCCGTGGCCATCCCATAGGCACCAGGGGTTAGCGGAGCTGTGTGCCGCACATGTGCAGACACGTACACGTCTTGCGCATGTGCGGCACACAGCTCCACATATGCACACTACACATTGCCTGTGCACATGCACAATGTGAACACACACACACAGACGTCCGAAGATCCATAATTCAGTGCGCACACATGGTACATGCTGAGGGGCTAATGCTGGTGAGCAAGTTCGGAGGAGTGCGTTATAGGTGTTGAAGCAAAAGGGGGATCAGAGATAGGTTAGGCGTGGAGTACGGCAGGGTTGGTGAATGGTGAGGGAGGGAAGTAGCTGGGTTGGTGTGTGGTGGGGGAGGTGAGTGGCAAGGGTAGTCGGCGGTGGTGGTGGTGGTGAGTGTCCTGGGTTGGTGTGTGGCGGAGGTAACAGCAGGCAGGGCTGGTGAGTGGCTAAGGTGTTGAGGGCTGGTGAAGGTGACGGGGAGGGGAAAGGCCACACGAGGTAAGACAGGTCCGGGATGCAGAGGGAGGACAGGGAGAGCAGGGACATGCTGCGGCAGGATAAGATAGGTGGGGTGTCCGGAGAAACAGCAGGACCGCAGTCCCCAGAGATGGGATGGTTGGAACACCCTCCGCCTAAGGTTGCTACCCATTGGGTATGGCTGGCACCACCCAGGATAATGATGTCAATGGGGGCGGCGGCAGAAATTAAAGGATAGCAAGATGGAGTAAGTTCTTTAAATATAGAGATCGGTTAGAATTGAGTAGGGCTATCAGATTGAAGTCTTACTCCAAAGTTTGTGACGATAATGACGTCATTGGGGGCGGCAGTAGAAACTGTTGAATAGGAAGGCAGAGTAAGTTCTTTAGTGAATATGTTCCCTAGTTCGCATGTGTGGCGTTTTTTCTGGGAACGATTCATAAGGAGTTGGAATACTTTGGATCAGTTCAGAAATCTGTGTTGGGAAACGTGTGCAGTATCATTTGTGGTTCAGGTAGGTGTACTAACTACCATTAAGGTGATATGGTCAATGAGAATAGTTTTTAAGGAACTTAGGAGGTTTAAAAGTTACTGAAATGGATTTTATTTTGTAATTAAAATTAATAAGAGATGATCCCCTGAGGAAACAATCTAAGTGAAACGCATTGGCGCCAAATGAAGGCGTTGGGATTTGGGAGCGGGAAAGGAATATGAAAAAAGAACACTCTGATAGAAGCTAAGTACTTTTTGAAGTTGAGCATTGGATTTTTTGAAGAGTGAATACAATTCCACCTGCTTTTATGAACACTGGATATATTTTGTTTAAGGTCATTGATGCGAATAAGCACTGAATGAGGACATATTGTGAGTCCATGTATAAGGGCTAAAGAGTTCTGAGACCTTTAACGATATGAGCTATTAATGGAGTAGTAACTATGAAATGTAACCTTAAATGAAATTGAGGTTCCATATTGATGATATTGAGCATGTCAGCACATTGTTTATGAATGGTCACTGCTCAGTCAGGGTGAGAGTGACCTCCCAGCATGACATGCTGTGACCACCCTGTCCTTGCAGCTGGTGGTCGGGCACTACAATGTCCCAGCTATTGCCCTATGCCCTGTGCAGATGCATCCTGCCCAGGCCGCCCTGTCTGGGCCATACCCACGGTACCTTGCTCCTCATTATGCACATTGGCAGGCTAACACTGGAAAAAGTGCAAGCATTGTGGGCTCAGTAAGGTGTAGGCAGCCACAACACTCTGGGTAGACATACTCACACTCCCACACCTATTTCAGCATTGTGCAAGGATAGAGGTGGTTTGCAGCCCTGGCCGCCACACCAGTCCTGGGCACAGTGCAGGCATTGCTATGGTACGCAATACTGTTGGGGGTCACTCCCCGGGCTGGTAAACACTGTCTGGAGCATACACTGAACCACACTCCACAGATATCAGAAAGGTTGCTATGATGAATCTCTGTCAGCGAATTGTGTTTAACATAGGATGTGTTATCTGACATTGATCATGGCGACCTTTTGATATACGTATGTGGAATGTGTTCCCAAGTTTAGAGCGGCATTGCTGAGGTATGCAGTTGCTAGTATTGGGAGCTGCTAGTCTGCACAGGGCCCAACGGCCTGACTCTCCATGAGGCGTTGGATAGTGGAGCCTGTGGGTTCGGGTGTTTGTGCCGCTGCTCTAGGGCAGAGGTTCCCAACTCTGGTCCAGGTGGGACAAACACGGTTCAGGTCTTCATGCTGTCCCTACTGAATAAGCATGGATACATGTACATACAATGGGGGTGGTGCATGTAAATACATCTCATGCATATTTATTATGGACATCTTGATAACTTGAATGGTGTTTGGCCCTCCAGGACTGCAGGTGGGACACTCTGCTCTAGGGATTGCACATGTTTATGGTGTCTGTGCTCTATAGGGTGACATATAGGCGTTTATGGCATGTTTCATTTCTCTGCAAGAAAGGTTATGTCTTTATTACCAGGGTTTACTACTGCATAGAATATGGGGACATGGTTTGCAGGGGCCACAGCTGGGACTTGAACCTGTGACCCTCTGCCCCTGAACACATTGGCTGTGTGTACTGCACCACACTGTTGCCACAGAGGTAGATCATTCCCTGGGGATACCATGACTGTACGTCAGACAGATCTTGTCTGTTGTAGTGCACGGCATATGCCTAAATGGGGCTTGGCCATGGTCTGCTGTGGGCAGCTGCCACTGCCCCCTCCACCACCAGCACCCCTCCGCCACCATGCTGACATGCCCTTATGCCAGTGGTGCTGCTGGTGCGCAGTCCCAGACCAGCCAGTGTGCCTGTAGGCAGCTGCCTATGGTGTGGGTTCTCGGGTGGGGGTGCCTACATGGACATGCACATTTCCCCCCGGTACTGCCTGCTAATGTTCTGTGCCCTTGGGGGTACCTGCTGGGTAATATCCCCTGGGACACTGTGGGGAACACACTCATGCCCAAGTTGGACCCTCGTCAGTTGCTGTCTTGCTGCTTTACAGTTTTGGCATTCCTATGTGCCACCTAGGCATCTGTCTAGTCCGCAAAGTGCCTCAGCGGGACCACAGCATGTGCCGCCAGCAGCCCTCTGTATTCCATTTCCAGCATCAGTATAGTTGCCCTGTCCTACGTGCCCACTCTGCTGTTGCTGCACATGTGCACGCCATAACAAACCTGCCCAATATAAACGACAAACACCCTGATCAGCGGTATTTCAATGTGGGATCATTCACTTTGTAGGAGGACTGAGACTAGACCCTTCCAAACATGATATCTTCTTTTTTATGCTTTGTCAGTAGTGTTGCTTAATGTTTCTCATTAATATCACTATTGGCCAGCTTGGTTATTGGGATTTCAAATCCGTTTCTGGTCATTCTATCTGTTTCTTTGCTTTTTTGGCTTCTGCACATGTATCACTACTATCACGTTTTTGGGTTTCCCTGCCTTTGCTGTAGATTGCTGACTGAAATGGTTTCTCTGACCTGCAAATGTGCCTAGCGCCAGGTTTTCACTGGCGCTAATTTTCTGAGCTTCATTTCACGGCGTTAGTGTGCAAGGAGCCACTCCACTCCCACTCTCCACCCATTGATCCCTTCTCTCCGCCCGTGGGGAGCCTTCCTCTGCCCTCTGGGGGGCCTTGCTCCACCCTCGGCGCACCTTACCGCCGCAGCAGACGTTATCGCGCGATACGTGATGTTCTCGCATGGTAATGCACCATTATCGTGCGATAACATCGCAGCTGCGCCATTAGTGCTGTTTAGTAAACATACCCCCTAGTGTAGCTGGGTTTAAAAAAGGTTTGAATAAGTTCCTGGAGGAAAGGTCTATAAACTATTATTAAAAAGGACCTGGGAAATCCACTGCTTACCCCAGGATGAGGATTGTGGAACCTGTGTGTCTTTTTGGAAACCTGCCAGGTACTTATGACCTTGATTGGCCACTGTTGGAAACAGGATTCTGAGCTTTATGGACGTTGATCTAACCCAGTATGGCATTTCTTATGTTCTTACCAAACGTCACATTATTCAGGGCAAAATAATGCAAACTCAGCTAGTGTTATTTTTCCTCACTGGGAGCACTGGGCTTCTAACAGGCAACCTGATGCTGTTGCTATAAATGTATAGGGTTCTCGCTTAACAATAGAACAGGAGGTCCCAAGTCCCTTTCCTCCAGCACCAGTTATGATGGGGCCCTCATCCTGAAACTAGCCCATCCCCTAGTACCCCAAGCCTCATTAGAGCCCCCTCTTATTAAACCCTCCCTGATCTCCAAGTCCAACACTCCTAAAGACCTGATGCCTCACGGCTACTGGGTCCTACCTCTTTAATCTCTGGTGGTGTAGTTCCTCCTCACTCTTGCCCGCTCTGGCTCGGTGTGCAAAATAGCACTCCCACTGATTTTGTGTGGATATTTTTACGTTTCGTCCCTCTTGTAGCTTCTTAAAATTGCTGCTCCCATTGAACATGGAGAGGCATACCCATGTGACCCTGCACCTATTTTATAAGAGACCCTATTTTTGGCTGAGCCTCTGGTAAAATACTGTGAGAATTCCCCATGTCCTGATCTGAACGTGTCAATTCCTTTATTCAATTCCTATTAAAATGTGCTTTCACACTTATTAAGTCTTTCTTCCTAAGAAAAGGTGTACTTTCTCCTTTATTATGTTCTTTATCCTTCTCTGAACTTTTTTTAGCTCAGCTATATCTTTTTGAGATAGTGCGTCCAGGCCTGCATAAAGTACTCAAAGTGCAGCCATATCATGAACCTTGTCATGAGGCTGGAGCTAGGGAAGAAACAGCCTTGGAAAAAACCTCCTGATTTGCATAAATCTCAGAAAAGCCGGAGAGCGCAGTTCCAGTGTAGCTCAGCCAGAGGGCGCATGAACAGTTACACATTGCCTGAACCCACGTGCTCAAGCTCTGAGCACCTTAATGATGAGTGTTTTCACCTGTCCTCAAACTCACAGCGTGCAAGCTGGAAATCCCTTTATAAGGGAAATCAGATGAGAAGAGAGGGAGAACAGCTCGAAGGGGAAGGAGAACGGTACAGAGACCGGTACAGAGACCAGAAAGGGGGCTCAAGAGACCCAGGTGTGCAGCAAGGACTGCAGCAAAGAGTCCAGCACAGAGACCGGGAAGAGAGCTCAGGTACCAGCACAGGAGTGCAGCAGAGAGACCAAGGAGTCCAGCAAAGCGAGGCACCCAGGAGGGTAGCTGACAGACCAACCGGAAGGGTACCAGCGAGGGTACCAGGATTGGTAACAGGAGAAGGAAGGAGGAAAACGGATACAGACAGAGGCAAGTCTCAGCCCTGGGATAAGGCCCAGAGAGGCAGCCTGCCTGTTAAAAGAAGTTCTCCAAATACAGACTGGAAATCCACGTCTGGTTTTCCTAGCAGCCTTAATTGTGGAGCAGTGCACAGGACAGAGGAAAAGCTACAGAGTAAGCTAAATCCTAGGCGTGGCACTCCACGGAAGATAAGGTATGAGCAGGGCCGGATTTACCTTGAGTGAGGCCCTACGCCAACAAAAATTGTGGGCCCCCAGCAGGGGCGGCCCAAGGGGGATGCGGGGCCTCATTTGCATAAGGGGCCTCATTTGCATAAATATTTGCATAATGTTACCATATACTAACTTTTAGTAAACGTGCCTCTTAATGAGTGTATGAATAAAGAAAGACTAAAAGATTTCTACATTACTATAATCCAGTGCCAACTGCCAGACACATTAGGAACTACTACAAACACTGCCCATTTAGAACCCATAGCAAACCCGCCGTATCCTAACAGCACTACCAGGACTCACAAAGCACCATACTCTACCAATCAAAAGGCAACACTGCAAATATTAAACCAATACATTTCAGAGAACAACAATACATGACCTACTGGGGAAAGAGAACAAGTGGCAATGTCAAATAGGAATTATATAAACAGAACACCTCAGCTCAGTTACACATGCAGAACATAGACCATCACCAAACAAATAATCACAATTTAGAAACAGGAAGACAATAATTAAACTGGGAATCCCAAAAGCCAAACTTGGAATGTACAACACTGTAGAAATAAAACTATACATTAATTTGCTCTTGTACTAAACAAAGCGCAGACGTTAATGATGCACATTTACCAGAGCTGACATATTCCAATTAATAAATTCAAAATAAAGAGATATTTTTCTACCTTTTGTGCATTTTTTTCAGCTGCAATTGCTCCAGCCACTTTCTTCTGGTTTCTTTGTGTCTTCTGCTAACTCTCCATCGTCTGCTGTCCATTTGTCCTTTCTTCTCTCTTCTAGTTTTTTTCCATTCTCTCTCTACATCTGCTTTAACATACTAATCTTACTCCTTTTGCTCTTTCCTCATTCCTATTTCATCCACTCAAATTTTACCCCTCCATCCTCAATCCCCACTTACTCTCCCAATACCCAGCCAATTGTAGATTTTTTATCCCTCCCACACAAAATATTTTTCCCTTCTCCATTTTACTCTTCCAGCCCCATCCCATTCTAATCCTCCCCCAACATCAGCTCCCTTCTAGTTCCAGCCTCACCCAGCATCCATTCCCTTCTAGTCCCTGCATCAGCCCATTTCCAGTCCTAGCCACCCATCAGCCCATTTCCAGTCCTAGCAACCCCCCAACCCAATACCAGTCCTAGCCCCCTATCAACCCACTTACAGTCCTAACCCCCCATCACCCCATTTTCAGTTTAAGCCCCCCCTATAACCCATTACCAGTCCTAACCCCCCATCAGCCCACTTCCAGTCCTAACCCCATCAACCCATTTCCAGTCAGCCCCCCATAGCCCATTGCCAGTCCTAACCCCCCCATCAGCCCACAGCCCATTACCAGTCCTAACCCCATCAGCCCACCTCCAGTCTTAACCCCCCCAGCCAATTTCCAGTCCTAGCCCCCCCATAGCCCATTACCAGACAGCCCCCATCAGCCCACAGCCCATTACCAGTCTTAAGCCCCCCCAAAGCCCATTACCAGTTCTAACCCCCCCCAACAGCCCATTACCAGTCCTAACCTCATCAGCCCACCTCCAGCCTTAACCCCCCCAGCCCATTTCCTGTCCCAGCCCCAGCCCCCCCAATAGCCCATTACCAGTCCTACACCCCCCCTGTCGGCCTAAAGCAAAATTTAATTTAAAAAAAAAACCTCCGTGCAGGCTGTGAGAGGCGCGAAGGGAGCGTGTCTCCCTCGCGTCTCTCACAGCCTGCACGGAGGGAGGGACGGATCGACCTTGCAGAGGGGGCCCCCACGGGTCAGTCCATGCTGCCGCGGCAGCAGAGGGGGCCCCGCGGCGGCAGCTAGCAGGTTTTTTTTAAAATTTTATTTAAAAAAAAAAGCTAACTTCCATTTTTGTGGGCCCTTGCCAGCTGTGGGCCCTACACCATGGCATACATGGCGTATAGGTAAATCCGGCCCTGGGTATGAGAAGCCTTTTATTCTAAGAGGGACTTTCAATGAAGATAGTTTTATGCAAGTAGATAAACCTCAATACCAGAGAAGAAGCAAAGTTAACTATTTAAAACCACTTTCCAAAAGGGTTCTAGGGAAGTTATGTGATAAGCCCAGGAACTTCTGTGAGCAATTAAAAGACACTGAGAATACTCTAAACATTGAAGAGTGTAGTGAGCCAGAATCAATGGACTTGGATTATAGCACCAGTGTTCCCATGCCTCACACAGAACCTATGGAATGTAACGTTTGCTTAAGAGATAGCTGCTTGCCATGCTAATTGTACAGTGAAGAAATGACTCTGCAAATGGTGAAGCTGATAACCATTCTGTTCTAGTTATGTTCTATTGTTTGGAAAATCCCTTAACCCAGCTAAACAGTCACTTATACAGCCGACAATATTTAACTGTTTAGTCCATGGTGGAACTTTATTGTTGTTTGAGGAAAACATTACCTCCACTTTAAGTTTGTTGTCTCATTTGAACCTAGAGCATTAAGCGGGGAAATAAAGCCTTATTTACCCTCCATTTGGCGTAGTTATTCATTTCAGGGAGCAATACACTACAAGGACCACAATCCTTTGGGTCCTGCAGCTCAAATACTCCCTGATTCAAATTAAATGTCAGCAGACGCCCTTACTCTACTACGCCAGTAGGGGCGCCGGCCCGACAACCTATTCAGAAACATAGGGGTATGTTTACTAAACTGCGGTAATGTAGCAGCGGCTACGTTAAGGTGCATTATGTAATGTTAAGACGCCTTAATGTTACATAACGCGCCTTAACGTTCCCAGCCGAAGTAAGTCCAGAAAAGGGTGGAGAAAGGGCGGAGAGAAGGGGTCAATGGGCAGGGAGTGGGCGGGAGAGGCACCCTTTCACACTAACGCGGAGAAATTAAGGGCTGAATCCTAACGCAACTGAAAACCTGGCGTTAGCACACATTTGCAAGAGAGAGAAACTATTTCAGTGTCAGCAATGTACAGCATAGGCAGGGAGCCCAAGAAAGGTGATAGTAGTGCTCCATTTGCAGCAACAGCATATTGCCCAGTTATGAAAGGCCACTATAGTGATGGTGCAAATGGGGCATGGGGGCTGCAGGCGGGACATGCAGTGGGGGCTAATGGGGCACAGGGTGGACTAGGCGGTTACCGAGGTGGCACATAGGAACGCAGAAAATGGAAACCAGCAAGACAGCAACTGATCAGGGTCAGACATGCCCATGAGTCTGTGTCCCACAGTGTCCCATCCAGGAGACATTACCCAGCAGGTATCCCAAGGGGCACATAACATTGACAGGCAGTGCTGGGAGAAGCATGGGCATCTTTCTAGGTACCCCTACCCCAGAACCCACACCTTAGGCAGCCACCTACCTGCCCCCTGGATGGCCTGGGATGGCGCAACACTGGCATCGACATCATATGGTCATGTGGCATGGCAGAGGGGGTGGGTGATTGTGCTGGAGGGAGCAGTGGTACCCGCCTGCAGTGGACCTAGGCCATGCCCTGTACCAGTACATGGTGTGTAGTGCAACAGAAGAGGTCTGGCCAAGGAATGTAAGGGTAGCCCCAGGGACAACTATGCTGCTGTGGCAACAGTGTGGTGCAGTGTGGTGCAGTACACCCAGCTAGCATGTCCAAGAGCAGAGGGTCAGAGGTTCAGGTCCCATCTGTGGATCCTGCAGAGCATCTCCCCATAGTTTTAGCCCACAATGCAGCCTCAACAACAACATGGGCAAACCCCAACACAGTGGTGCTCAGGGGTACAGACACCCACTCACAAGGCCTCCACCATCCACAGCTTCATGGAGTGTCAGGCTGTTAGCCCCAGCACAGAGCTGCAGTTATCACCAGAGCACTACTACTACCCCCTGCACAAATTAGGAATGTCGGCACTTTGATCAGGACCAGTGCAGGGGGTAGGGTTGTCAACCACCTCCATCTCTGCACAATGTTGAGATAGGTGTGGGAGTGTGCGTATGTCTCTCCATTGTTTTGTGTCTGCCAACACCTCACTGAGCCCACATTGCTCACACTGCATCCAGCGTTAGTCTGCAAAAGTGCATAATGAGGAGCAAGGTATTGTGGGTATGGCCCAGACAGGGCGGATTGGCCAGGATGCATCTGCACAGGGTGGAGGGCAATGGCTGAGACACTATAGTGCTCAACCACCACCTGCATGGACAGGGTGGCCACAGCATGTCACGCTGGGGGGGGGGGGGTCAGTCTCACTCTGACCGAGCAGTGACCATGGCATGTCTATGTTCCCACATAGTGTCACATATTATTTGTTTCCAGTGCTACCTGTGTGTTCCCAGTTCTGGGGCCCAATCACAGGGATACCTGCTTGATGTCTGTGCTGTGCCTCCCACCTCTGGGTCCACAGGGTTCCCCTGTGAGTATGCCCTATGGACTGTTTAGTGGGCTGTCTGCAGTTCACCTGTGCATGGTGGGAACACCTTGTAGGATACTGCAGGTGCAGTCTGACTGTGCTGTCTGTTGATTAGTGGAAGACCGTGATGTGGGGCAGTTGAGCCTTCCCCTGCCTACCCCAAGAATCACTGCTGGTCTGCAATGGTCACAAGTATGGCACTGGCCCTGGAGGGCTGTCATCTGCCAGCAGGACTGTGGTTGCTGGTACTACATCCATTCTGCAGGCACCTGTCCCACCACACCTTCATTTACAAAAGGGGTGATTGGGGCCCCTTGGGGTATATAGTGCATACCACTTAGACCCACAGTGGCAGTGGTACATAGCCCTCATGCAAGTTTAGACACCCCACTGCCCTGATAGCAGGTTCCCATAGCAGCCAGACCTTAACACCGGGTACGCACTAATCTGGGTGATGTCTGGTCCCCCAGTGGCCACATATGCCTTCAGTTGTACTGCTGGGGGACACCTGTCACGCACTGGCAGTGCTGGGGATGTGCAGCAGGACCTATCTCTAGCACCACATGTACTGTGGACCTAGTGCTGGGCATCCATCCTATCCCTCAGGGTGAACACGGAACCTGCACAATGGCATGGTCTGTAGCTACTCTGTGCCAGTATCATGCACTGTCAGTCCATCTTACCATGCTGCAGTACTGGAGAGGTGCAGACCCCATTTGGTGGTCAGCTGTAGGCCGCTGTTCTGCATGTGCAATGCATCATGGGTGCTGGTGGGGTTACCCTATCCTGGCACACAGAGCAGACGGTTTGTGTGGTGACCTGCAGGCCTTCTGTACCCAGCCATTGCTATGCAACAAGCCATAAAGGTATAGCCTACTGGTTAGTACACTAATGTTCTAGGCGGAAGTCTTGGGTTTGATTCCTTGTTGTTCCTTTCTGTCCAAAGCAGATATTTTACATGCCTATAACAGTCATATCTTTGCAGATCCGTGCTGCCAGCCCATAGAACCCTCACCACAGTTGCCAGCAATCCTTATAAGGTGTTATAATGCTCCTAATTAGACACAGTACAAGGCACATTACAAGGCATCTTATTAGGCACAGTACAAGGCACGTTATAAGGCACCTTATTAGGCGCAGTACAAGGCACGTTAAGACACGTGCCTTGTACTGTGCCTTATAACACGCCTTATAATGTGCCTTATAACGCGCCTTATAATGCACATTACCTGACGGCTTGCCATAATGATTCCCCGCCCACGCCTTTATATGGGCATCTGTACCTTTACCGCGGAACCTAACGCGAATGACATTATCACAGTTTAGTAAACATACCCCATAATGTTATTCTCAATTATGTTCACCATTCCTTTTCAAATAATCCCTAACATTCAATTTGCTTTTCTGGCAGCTGTGGCATATTAGATTGAACATTTCAACGTGTTTTCCATAATGAAATGCAAGATCTCATTCTTGAGTGGTGACGGAACATGAAGTCCAACATTGTGCACCTGTACTTGGAATTATTTTGTCCTGTGTTACATCACTTTGCAATTAGTTCATTTTAAATTTCATCTGCTATTTAGAAGTCCTCTCCTAGTGTTGCAAGACCTGCCTACAAAAACTCACAATCCTCTGCTGTTTTCAACAACTTTGAATATTTTTTTATTATCTGTAAATCTGATCATCTCATTTGCTTCTCCTTTTCTAGATTCTTTGACATTTGACATTTTTCCACTTGGAAAACTGACCATTTTGTTCTAATCTCGATTTCTTATCTTTTAACCGGTTATCAGCATATCATATCATTCTAGGGATGAATACAGGGCTAAAATATTTGGGTCATTTTCACTGCTTTTGGACTTTTTACAAGATTTGCAGATTTTTTAAAATCATTTCACATGTTCATTTCAATGAAACATTTTCAAGCGTTAGAACTTTTAACGTGTTCTAATTGACTAAAGGCATATCAATTTATTGGCTATCACATATTAAATTGATTTAATGTGCACTACATTTTTTAATAGTACTAATGAACAAAATGTCCATTAACAAATACACACCCCATATATCATTCTAGAATAACTACTAATACTAATAATCATTTCTATAGTGCTACAAGTATACGCAGCATTGTACATATAGATGTAAGAGACAATCTCCACTGATCGGAGCTAATCAAGATGAAGAACATCATAAAACTGGAGACTAGAGTATGATCAGATACACATAAGTGGTGAACAAGAGAGTGAGGGGTATCAGGATCCAAAAACAGCCTTGAAGAGGTGGAGTTTTAGCCTGGATTTGAATAGGACTAAAACAAACATTTTTAGTCCATGCTTTAGATATTTTAAATGATTTTCCCCAGCCTATGCCAGCTCATCATACTGTTCCAGCTCCATGCCACTGACTTTCTTATGATACTGAAAGCTTATGTTTCTTTATGTTTCTTTAAATATAAGCTATGAGTTTTGTATTTTGCCTGTTTCAAAGTCTTCTAGAGTTTATTTTTAAATTGAATCTAAAGCTCTTCATAGCTCTTCATTGTAAAGAATTGTGTAGGCATGGCTTTTTTTCTGACTTATGCCTTTATGTATCACCTACTGTAGCTTTAAATGCATCAGTTTCCTAATTAGCTTGAAGAGACTGAACTCAGCTGTAATCACCCACTTAGCCTTTAAAGTCGTCAGACTCTCATTCAAAGAAAAAGAAGAAATTCTCTTATCTTGTTTTCTCAGTTTATCAAAGGCAAGCTCCTATATTTGTCATGGATCATATTAACTTCCTTCCAAGCATTGTAGTACAAAGTACATGAATTAGGCACCAAATATTTGTTATCCCTGTATTTACTATTTATTTATTTATTTAGCTGTGTTTATATACAGCTGATCTACGTGTCTAAGTGCGTAACATATAACAACCTGGCCTAGTTGGCTTACATGGACAGAAACCACTTAGTGAAGTACATACTACTACTACTACTACTGAGCATTTTTATAGCGCTACCAGTCATACGCAGCGCTGTACAAACATGTAAGAGACAGTCCGTGCACCAAGTGACTGGGTATAGAGAGAGAAAAGGAGCGGACCCAAGACAGATCCTTGGGGTACACCAACTGGGAGTGAGGTAATGGAGGAGGAGGAGCCACCAGAACACACGCTGAAGGAGCAATGGGAGAGATAGGAGGATAACCAGGATAGTACAGAGTCCTTAAAGCCAAGTGAGGACAGGGTATCAAGGAGAAGGTTGTGGTCACAGGGTCAAAAGAAGCAGAGAGGTCAAGGAGGATGAGGACAGAGTACAGGCCCTTGGATTGTGCCAGGAACAAGTCACTGGAGACTTTGACAAGAGCCGTTTCACTTAGAACTGGCTTACATAGAACAGTAACAACTTAGTAAATACATGGAACTATAAACATTAAACAATTGTTGTAACATAATATAAATAAAGATAAGAACAATCAATAAGGTGTTGGAATGCTGTTATGTGGTGGATGAGGGGACAAGGGTGGAGATGGGCTGGGGAAGGGTAGTGAAGGGGGAGGGGGACTGGAGAGAGAGTTGGGGGGTTGGGATGGGATGGTTATAATTGTGGAACATTAGCTATGTATTCTCATTGATGAAATGTTCAAGGAACAAGTGAGTTTTTGTTTTTTCTTGAAGTCTGTGTGATCATTTGTAGTGCGAGATAGTCTGGTATTCCATGTTGCTGGTGCGAAGAGGGAGAAGGCCCTTTTGGATGTGGTGGAGTTGTTTTTCATGTTTAAAGATGGTATGTGGAGTGTGTTGAGGGAGTTGGTTCTCCTGGGTCTGTTATTAGGAGTTTTCTGTATTAATGATTGGATGTAGGAAGAGCTTGAAGATCATGTGGATAGAGTTGTATTTGATTCGCTGAGTGATGGGCAACCAGTGCAGTATTTTGAGTATTGGAGTTATATGTTCCATTCTTGGGGCATTGCAGAGGATGCATGCTGCAATATTCATGGCTAGTTAAAGTGGTTGAAGTGCATATTTAGGTAGGCCTTGTAGAATGATGTTACAGCAATCAAAGTGAGGGAATGTGAGTGCCTGAAGAACTGTGTGAAAATTGTTCAGGTCCAGGAGTGATCTTAGATGTTGTACTGTCTTGAACTTGTGGTAGATGGTTCTTATGTTGGTTATGTGAGGTTAAAGTGTGAGGTGTTGATCAAGGATGAGCCCCAGGTAGCGTACTTGAGGTATGACTTGTAGATGGGCTCCGGCAACAGATATGTGAGTAGGTGGTGTGAAGTTGGTTTCCTTGAAGATGTATAAGACTTCAGTTTTCTTGAAATTTATGTTCATGTTGTGTTCAGTGAGCCAAGTTATTATGGAAGTGAAACATTTTTTTACTTGGGTGATGGTTGGGTTAGTGGTGTTGATTACACAGAAACATAGAAATATGACAACAGAAAAAGACCACATGGCCTATCTAGTCTGTCCTTCCATAACAACTACAACAGTCCCCTTTTTACCTTTAGAGATCCTCTGTGTTTGTCCCATGCTTTTTTGAATTCAGTTACTGTCCTCATCTCTACCACCTCCACTGGGAGACAATTCCACGGATCCACTACTCTTTCCATAAAGAAATATTTCCACATATCACTCCTGAATCTATCTCCCTTCACCCTCATCCCATGTCCCCTCGTAGCAGAACTTGCTTTCAATTAAAAGAGGCTCTCTCCCTGAACATTTATGCCACGGAGGTATTTAAACATCTCAATCATATCACCTCTATCCCGCCTTTCCTCTAAGGTGTACATATTAAGATCCTTCAGTCTGTCCTCATATGCTTTATAATGAAGACCATTAATCATTTTAGTAGCCACCCTCTGCACCGACTCCATCCAGTTCACATCCTTTTGAAGGTGCGGTCTCCAGAATTGCACACTATACTCCAAATGAGGTCGCACCAAAGACTTATACAGAGGCATTATCACCTCATTTTTTCTGCTAGCCATTCCTCTCTGTATGCACCCAAGCATCCTTCTAGCTTTTGCCGTCGCCTTTTCTACCTGTTTAGCTACTTTAAGATCATCAGACACAACCACGCCTAGGTCCCGCTCTTCTTTAGTGGACAAAAGTACTTCACCCCCTATACTATATTGCTCCCTTGGATTGCTGCAGCCCAAATGCATGACCTTACATTTTTTAACATTAAATCCCAGCTGCCAAATTCTAGACCATTCTTCAAGCTTAGCTAGATCCCTCCTCATGTTATCCACCCCTTCCTGGGTGTCTACTCTATTGCAGATTTTGGTATCATCCGCAAAGAGGCAAACCTTACCTGAAAGCCCTTCCGCTATATCACTAACAAAGATGTTAAAAAGAATCGGACCAAGGACAGATCCCTGGGGCACACCATTGATAACATCCTTCTCCTCAGAGTGAGCTCCATTTACTTGTACTCTTTGTCGCCTCCCACCCAACCAATTTCTAACCCAAGCAGTAACTTTAGGGTCCATCACTAGGGTGCTCAGTTTGTTTATAAGTCGCCTGTGAGGAACAGTGTCAAAGGCTTTACTGAAATCTAAATATATCACATCTAGGGCTCTCCCTCGGTTCAACTCCCTGGTCACCCAGTGAAAGAAATCAATCAGATTTGTCTGACAAGACCTGCCTCTGGTGAATCCATGCTGCCTTGGATCCTGTAATCCGCTGGACTCCAGAAACCTCACTATTTTCTCTTTCAGCAGCGTTTCCAATAATTTACTCATCACCGAAGTTAAACTAACCGGAGTGTAAAACATGATATCATCTGCATATACATGTTAAAGTAAATTGTGTGCTTGTATTATAGAACAGATTGATTGGAGGAAGAGGTTGAATAACAATGAGAATAGGGCTGAGCCTTGGGGGACTCTCTGCTGCTGTAAGTAAGGCTCTGAGGTTTCATTGCCCAATTTTACTCAGAGTTGGTGATCTGATAGGTATGATATGAACCATTTTAGCATAGTGTCTTTCAGTGTGATTGATCACAGATGTTGAATGATCAGATTGTGTAGGATGGAGTCAAAGGTGGCCTCGATATCCAGTAATATGAAGTTTGTTGATGCCTTTGGTGAGGTTGTCAGAGTGGTAAGGAGGGCTTCTACTCCATGTTGAGGCCTGAAGTCATATTGCTGGGGGTCAAGTGGGTAGTTAGGGTCCATGTATTCCTGTAGTTGTGAAAGTATTATTTTCTCTATTACTTTTGCTAGGATTGGCAGACTTGCAATTGGACAGTATGAGGCTGGCTCTGTTGGGACAGATGAGGCTTTTAGTATTGGATGAATGGAGGCTAGTTTTACGTCAATGAGCATGTATCCATGTTGCAGTGATAGTTTTATTTATTTATTTATTTGTTTGTTTAACTAGTTTTTTATACCTCTTTATCTTGTATTCAAAGCCATTTGCACAGAACTTTACATAGAACAGGGGGAGCTAAACTGGGATGTTAACAGGGTCAAACAATACAACATGATTTAAATTACACTGTAAATTTACATCAAGAACTGAATGCTATGTTGTCATAGGATGTTTGGAAGGATGAGGGGACAGTAGGGGGAGGATTGTATATGTGTTTTATTGGCCTGAAGTGATGATAGTTGTGTGATTTTAAGTATTATAGGTAGTAATTCTGTTTGTGCAGCCTTGATCCAAATGACTGGGCATGGGTAAAGTGGGGATGTAGTAGTATTAATGTTCATGATGATTTTTTCCAGGTGTTCAGGGGAGATGGTTGACAAAGAGTCCCAAGTGATTCCAGAAGTTATGTGTTGTGAGCTAGTTTTATTTATTTATTTTATTTATTTGCTTTTCTTATATACCGCGCTATTAAGATCAGTGCGGTTTACATTACAACTGAAACAATGCAACAATGTTTTTTTACATAATACAATGTGCTTACATAGAACAGGGGTACAGTCATAACGGGAGAAATAACGGGGGAAACTATTTATAAGATATATACACATAAAATTTACATAGAGTTATATACAACTGATATTTGGACTCTTCATTTGGTTATAGCTAGATCGGATGGGGGACAGGATACAGCCATAGGGGCGGCTAACCGTTTTCATGTTGGGTTAGTGCGTTGGGATAATTAGAACAGGGGGTGAATGTCTGCGATTTGTGTTTTTCAGGACTGGTTTCGGGATAGTATATTTGAAATAGATGGTGTTTTATTTCTTTTCTGAATGTGGTGAGGCTTGGTATGGATCGAATCCAGGTAGGAAGTTCATTCCAGGCTGTCGGAGCATATATTGAGAAAGCTCTATTAGTGGTTGTCTTTGTGCACCTTGTGGTAAATTTGGGTACTATTAACATGTTGAGTAGTGCAGGCCGTCTTATTCTGTTTTCAGGAATATTGTTAATCAGGTTGCTGATAGGTGTGGGAGATTGGTTGTTCAGTGCCTTGAAAGTCATGACTAGTACCTTGTATTGAATTCGGGCTTGTAGTGGTAGCCAGTGTAACTCTTTCATCACTGGTGTTATATGTTCCATTTTTGATACCCCTGTTAGAACCCTGGCAGCTGAGTTCATGGCCAGCCGAAGCGGGTTAAGGGTTGCCTGTGGGAGGCCATGGAGGATGATGTTTGCGAAATCAAGATGTGGGATTACTAGGGCCTGAAATATCGTTCGATAGTCCGAGAAATCTAGTAGTGGGCGGAGGTGACGGAGGGTTCGTATCTTGTGGTAAACTGATCTTGTAACGGCCTTTACGTGGGTTGTCATGTCCAGACGACGGTCTAGAGTAATTCCTAGATATCGGATTGTGTCTCTTGTTTTGAGTTCAGCATTTTTAACTTGCAGGTAGGGAGGTGTGACGAACTTCTGGTTCCTAGTGACAAAGAGGACGTCAGTCTTGCTATGATTGATCCTCAGGTTTTGAGTGAGGAGCCATTCAGCAACTGCGTCAAAGCATCTGATGATAGGGGAGAAATCAGGCTGCTCAATAGTAAAAGGAATGTATAGTAGTATTTTGTCGGCATACACCAGGCATTCTACATTTAGGGAGCGGATCAGAGAGCAGATAGGCTGCATATAAATGTTAAATAGTAAGGCAGACAGGGATGATCCCTGGGGTACTCCCTGCTTCTGTAGAAAAGGCTCGGAGGAAGTGGTGCCTGTTTTTACTTGCTGCCATCTATTGGTTAAGTATGATTCAGTTGAGTTGAGTAGTTGAGTTGTCATTGTGTGTGTCTGGTTGCCTGGTGGACACATGTCAATGTCTGGAGGAGATCTTCTATGGCTTGTGGGATGAGATCTGTATCCTCTTGCTTTGGCATGCTGTCTTTTACTAGGCTTTTGACCAAATTAAATAGCCCTCAGGGACAGTTTAAAGTAGCCTAATGGTTAGAGCATTAGCTTGGGAAACCAACAGACCAGTGTTCAATTCCCACTAGCACTCCTTGTGGCCTTGGAGAAGTCACTTAACCCTCCATTGCCTCACAAAAGTCCAAGTTATCAATATCCCTGTTCAATGTACATTGCCAAGTTTAAGTTACAATGTAAACCGCTTTGATTGAAATGATAAAGCGGTATAAAGAAACTGTTAAATAAATAAATAAATGTTTGTGTGGTACTCCTCCTTTGCCCTGTTTGTGGCTGTTTGGTATTCATGTAATTTGGAAAGGTAGTTGTTGAGGTTGATAGTTGATTTGTTGCATCTCCATTTCCTTTCTAGAGCTCTTAGGTTATGCTTCATGTTTTTGAGTTGTGTGGAGTACCATGTGGCTGAGTTGTGGTTACGTTTGTTAGTTGGAGGGTTCTGCTTTATTGCTATACTGCTTATAGTTTTGTTCCAGTTTTTGATGAGTTAGTTTAAGTTCTCAGAGGAGTCCTGAAGGTGTGGTAGTATTTTTGTTAGGAATTGTTGCATTTCTAGGTGATGGAATCTGCAAATAATGGATTGAGTATTTGGTTCCTCTTGAAGAACTGTTCTATGTGGGAGGAAGAAGGTGAGTGTCTTGTGGTCTGACCAGGGGACGATGGCTAAGGTGGATGGTGGGAAGTTGTAGTCTCTGAGCAAGGGTCGTGGTTGGAATATCAGGTCTAGTATGTTTCCCTTGTTGTGAGTGGGTTGTTTGATGATTTGTGTGTGTCCAAGTGCATTCATTGCATCTAGAAAGGGCTTTGATGTTTTAGGAGTGGTGGAAGTAAGGTTAAAATCACCTAGGATCAGTAGGTGGTTGGAGCTAGATTTGTGTTTACAGTATTACATCCAAATCATCTGGGCTGGTGTTCGGAGATCTATAAACCAGGAAGAGGATTGTGGCGTTGTTCGTGATGGTTAAGATATCTAGGCCTCTGCTTATGTTGTTGATGAGGAAGCAGAAGTTGAGGTGTTTTTTGTCATTATTATGACCTTTATATTCAGTTCTGATACAAGTGAACAGATTGTAATAGTGTGATATGACTTGATTCGTGAGTTCATTGTCAGAATCCGTGAACCAGGTTTCAGTGATGCATAGAATGTCCAGCTGGTTGTCTACAAGGAGGTCAGAGATTAGTTGTATTTTGTTACGTGCTGAGCGGATATTGATGAGAAAGCATTTGAGGTGTGAGAGGGTAGTTGAGGGGGTGTTGTAAGCTTGTTGTTGCTGTATGTGGGAGGGGTATATGTTGGATCTGAACTTGTATATGCAGTGAAGTGTTGGGATGATTGTTTATAAATGTATAAAATGGGTATGAGATGGGGGTGGGGGTGGGGGGTTAGTGAGGTGGTGTGTAGGCCAGATAGAGAAGTGTGAGCAGGGTGGCCATGATGGCCATAGTGTAGCTGGGTCAGGTAGTTTGGAGGGTTGTTTGGACTGGATGTTAAGTTGATGTGGTAGTGCCTATGATACGTGTGATGCAAGTTTAGAAGTTCGTTCTTCAGTGTTATCATCAGGAAATCTCCATCTTTTTGTCTTAGAAACATAGAAACATCATGGCAGAAAAATAACACATGGCCTATCTAGTCTGCCCTTCCATATCAACTATAAAAGTCCCTTTTTTACCTTTAGAGACCCTCTGTATTTGTCCCATGCTTTTTTGAATTCAGATACTGTCCTTGTGTCCACCTCCACTGGGAGACTATTCCACACATCTATCACTCTTTCCATACAGAAATATTTCTGCATATTACTCCTGAATCTATTCCCTTTTACTCTCATCCTATGTCTCTTTGTAGAAGAGCTGTCTTCAATTGAAAGGGACCATCCTGTGCATGTATGCCACGGAGGTATTTAAATGCCTCTATCATATCACCCCATCCTGCCTTTCCTCTAAAGTATACATATTAAGATTTTTAAGTCTGTCCTCATATGCTACATAGTGAAAACCACTAACCATTTTAGTAGCAACCCTGTGCACTGACTCCAACCTGCTTACATCCCCTTGAAGATGCAGTCTCCAGAATTGCAAACAAATGAGGTTGCACCAGAGAATTATACAGCGGCATTATCGCCTCCTTTTTTATGCTGGCCATTCCTCTCCCTATACTCTCAAGTATCCTTCTGGCTTTTGTAGTCACCTTTGCTATCTGTTTAGTTACTTTACGATAGTCAGACACAATTACGCCCAGGTCCTGCTCTTCTTTTGTGGACAGAAGTAGAGTACCTCACCCCCTACACTGTACTGCTCCTTTGGATTTTTGCCACCCAAATGCATGACCCTGTATTTTTTAGCTTTAAATTTCAGCTGTCAAATTCTAGACCATTCTTCAAGCTTAGCTAGATCCCTCCTCAAGTTAGTTACTACTTCCTGGGTATTGCAGATTTTGGTATCATCCGCAAACAAGCAAACCTTACTTGACAGCCCCTCTGCAATATCACTAACAAAGATGTTAAAAAGAATCGGACCAAGGACAGATCCCTGTGGTAATCTCCTTCTCCTCAAAGTGAGCTCCATTTACCTATACCCTTTTTTGCCTCCCATTCAACCAATTTCTAACTCAATCAGTAACTTTAGGGTGCTCAGTTTATTTATAAGTTGCTTGTGTGAAACTGTCAAAGGCTTTACTGAAATCTAAATACACCACATCTAGGTCCAACTCCCTCGGTCCAACTCCCTGGTCACCCAATCAAATAAATCAATCAGATTTGTCTGACAAGACCTGCCTCTGGTGAATCCATGTTGCCTTAGATCCTGAAATCAATTGGACTCCAGAAACCTCACTATTCTCTCTTTTAGTAGCTTTTCCAATAATTTACTAACCACAGAGGTTAAACTAACTCACCTGTAGTTCTCAATGTCATCATTATGTCTGTTTTTGTGTAAAAGAACCACATGTGCCTTTCTACAGTCCTTTGGCACCATTCCTGACTCCAAAGAAGCATTGAAAAGGTCAGACAGCGGACCCGCTAGAATGTCCACAAGTTCGCTTAGTATTCTTGGATGTATTCCATCCAGTCGCATCGCTTTGTCTACTTCTAGTTTAGCTAGTTCCTCATGAACAGTCTTTTGAAAATCATTCGAGATCTCCATCATTTCTGTTGCTATTTGTGGGTGTTTTCTGAGGTCCTGCTCCTGGCCTTTCATCTGTGAACACAGAACAGAAACATTTGTTAAGCAATTCTGCTTTATCCTCATCAGTTTCTGGATATTTCTCCCCTGCACCCTTGAGTCTGACAATATCACGTTTGCCCTTCCTCCTCTCACTAACATATCTGTAAAATGTCTTATCCCCACATTTTATTACATTGGCTATTTCTTTTTCTTTTTGTACCTTTGCATTCCTGACTACTTTGCTAACTTCTCTGAGTTTTTCCAAATACAGATGCCTGTCTTCCTCCCTCTGTGATCTCTTGTATTTCATGAAGGCCTCCCTCTTTTTCTTCAACTTTTCAGCTTCTTCTTTTGAGAACTATAGCGGCCTCCTTTTCCTTTTACATTTATTTATATTTCTAAAAAAAAGTTTGTTGCCTTTAAAATATCCCCTTTCAGTTTTGCCCACTGTTTTTCTACTTCCCCCAGCTGTTTGCATCCGACTAATGTCTCTTTGAGATGTTGATTTTGGGTTCCTTTAGCAAATCCTGCTCCTCTACCTCCATCTCTGTTTCTCTTCCCTCTAAGATTCTTCAGAAGTTGGAAGACCTCCTCTTCCCTTTTATCAAGCTTTCTACCATCAAATCTCCATTAGTCGTTCCACCTGCTAGAGAATTTGGGATATTCATTTTGTAACCGCCTATCTCCAGAGGTAATACAATTCTACTTTCCCCTTCTAAAAGATCTTACAAATAAAACAATGGGGTATGTTTACTAAACTGTGGTAATGTCATTCGCGGTAGGTTCTGCGGTAAAGGTAGAGATGCCCATATAAAGGAATGGGCGTTGCATCGTTACAGCAAGCTGACAGCTAGCGCGCATTAAAAGACGCCTTAGACTAATGAGCATTATAAGGCGCCTTGTAAAGCACCTTATAAGGCACCTGTAAGGTGCCTTATAAGGTTCCCTGTAAGGTGCCTAGTATGGTGCCATATAAGGTGCCATGTAAGGTGCCATATAAGGTGCCTTATAAAGTGCCATGTAAGGTGCCTAGTAAGGTGCCCTGTAAGGTGCCTCATATGGCGCCCTATAGGGCCTCCTAGGCTAAGCGCCATATTAGGCACCCTTGGACACGGCACCGCAGAAGGCACCCTGGGTGATGGAACCATAGGTTAAGGTAGCCTAACAAGTTTATGGTGTCCTAGGTTACTGTGCCCTAGGGACTGCAAGGTGCCTCAGGATGACATGCATGACCTGTGCGGAACAGAGGCAGATGTAGCCCTAACACTAGATAGAGCACTCAGGAAAGACAATGAACAGGTGAGTGAAGGAGGAAGAAGTGGAAGCCGCTGGACCTGCCATATCTGCGGGCATCCCATGTGCCTGCCAGTACTGATGACAAACATGGTGGGGCAGCTGTACCACAGCACAGGGTGTTGGCAATGTAAAGTGCCAGAAAAACAGTTGGTGGCAGACAATGGGAATACATGTCCCCCAGTGGAGGCAGAGGTGGCAGGATAGTTACAATGATGGGTGGTCAGAGGAGTGGTGGTGCCATGCAGATCAGGCACAGACGAGGCAAGCATGAAGAGGCGCAATGCAGGAAAGGGTATGACATGGGGTGGCAACCTGCACTGGCAGACAGGACTCTACACAGCTGACAGACGCAGATAGACGGACCGAAGGAATGTTGGCAATTGTGGCGAGGGTATTATGGGCTGGAAGCACAGATCTGCAAAAATATGACCTCTACAGGCATGCACACTATATGAGTAGGACAGGCATGAGAGGGGGGAACAATGAGGAACTGAACCCATGAATACTGCCAAGAATGGCATTGTATTAACCAGTAGGCTATACCCCCATGGTGTATGTCACAGCAATGTCTGGGTACAGAAGGACTGCAGGTCACCACACAAATTGTCTGCTCTGAGTGCCAGGATAGGGTAACCCCACCAGTACCCATGATGCAATGCACATGCTGAATAGCTGTCTACAGCTGATCACCAAATGGGGTCTGCACCTCTCCGGTCCCCCAGCTTGGAAAGATGAACTGAGAGTGTGTGATACTGGCAGAGAGTAGCTACAGACCATACCATTGTGCAGGTTCTGTGGTCACCCTGAGTGATAGGATGGGCGCCCAGCACTAGGTCCGCAGTACATGTGCTACACCGCTTTGATTGTATGATAAGGCGGTACAGAAATACCATTAAATAAATAAATAAATAAATAAATACTAGAGAGAGGTCCTGTTGTACATCCCCATCACTACCAGTGTGTGACAGGTGTTCCGTGCAGTGCAGCTGAAGGTAATTTGGTGTCCATCTGTATCCTGCAGTCACATGTGGCCCTGTGGGTCCAGACCCCAGACATATTAGTGTGTGCCCCTGTGTGAGGGTCTGGCTGACAAGGGCAGCTGTTATCAGGGCAGAGGGGTTCCTAGAATTGCATGAGGTGTATGTAGCAGTGGCTGTATAGGTCACAGTGGTATACACTACATACCCCAAAGGGCCCACATCACCCTTTTGTAGGTAAAGAACTGTGTCCCCACCCCAGGGAAGCAACCTCCAGCCTGTTTGTACGAGACAGCCCTCCGGGGTTGGTGGGCCAGAACCATACCTATGACTGGGACAGTGGCAGACCAGCAGCAATGCTGGGGTTAGGTCTGGAAACCCCAAGTGCCTCCCACCACTGTCTGTCAGTCACCAGCAGACAGCACAGTCAGACTGTACCTTAAAGGTGTTCCGACCATGCACAGTCTAACTGCAGACAGTCCACCAGGAACTATGTGCAGCAAGCAGGCATCTCAGTGATTGGGACCTCAGCAATGGGGAACACAAATATATCACTAGAGACAAATAGTGTAGAGCGCTATGTGGGAACCTAGACCTGCCATGGTCACTGCTCGTTCAGAGTGAATGCCCTCCCAGCATGCCATGCTGTGGACACCCTGTCCATGCAGGTGGTAGTCAGGCACTACAGTGTCCTAGCCATTGCCCCACACCCTGTGAGGATGCATCCTGGCCAATCTGCCCTGTCCGGGCCATACCCAGAATACCTCATTATTCATCTAATCAGGCTAACGCTGGTAACAGTGGGACATTTTGGGTCCAGTGAAGTGTGGGCAACCACAGAACAATGGATAGACATACAAACACGCTCACTCCTTTTGCAGCATTATACAAAGATAGGGGTGGTTGGCAGCCCTGCCCACCACACTAGTCCTGAGCACAGTGCTGACATTGCTAAACTGTGCAGGGGGTAGTAGTAGTGCTCTGGTGATAGCATCATCCCACTGCTGGGGCCAACAGCCTGCCGCTCCATGTATCATTGGATTGTAGAGCCTGTGTGAGTGGGTGTTTGCACCACTGTTCGCCGCTGCTTTGGGCTTTGCACATGTTGCTGTTGTATCTGCATTGTAGGGTAAAATATAGGGACATGCTCTGCTGGAACCACAGCTGGGACTTGAACCTGTGACCCTCTGCTCCTGAACACACTGGATGGGTGTACTGCACCACACTGATGCCATAGATGCATGGTAGTCCCTGGGGCTACCTGCACTTTTCCTCAGCCAGACCTTTTATGTTGCACTGCACACCACGTACTGCTGCAGAGCATGACCTAGGTCCACTGCAGGGAGGTGGCACTGCCCCTTCCAGTATGGGCACATGCCCCCCTTCCAAGCTGACGTGGCCATTTGCTGTCGGTGCTGGTAGTGCGCAGTCCCAGGCCATCCACTTTGTAGGTAGGCGCCCGCCTAGGGAGCGGGTTCCGGGGTGGGGGGGGGGGCATACATGGACATCCTCACATCCCCCATCACTGCCTACCACTATTATGTCCCCTCCACATGGGGGCGGGATGGCTGGGGGGATGTCAGGTCTGTGCCCTAGCGACTATTGGCTAGGGTGGACCATGTAGATATTGGTGGGTTGTGTTTGGCCTTGGTTAACTACTGTCTTGCTGATCTCCGGTGTCTATGTTCCTATGTGCCACCTAGGCGCCCACCTGATCCACCCTGTGCCCCAGCTGCCCATGCTACATGTCCTGCCTGCGGCCCCCTACGCCCCATTTGCACCATCGCCATAGTGGCCATTCATATTTTGGCACTATGGTATTGCTGTACATGGAGCACTACTATCACAGTTTTTGGGCGCCATTCCTGGGCTGTACATTGCTGACACGTAAATGGTTTCTCTCTCCTGCATATGTGCATCTAACGGCAGGTTTTCAATCGCGTTAGGATTCAGCTCTTCAGATCAGCGCGTTATTGTGAATGGAGCCTCTCCCCGCCCACACTCCGAACATTGACCCATTCTCTCCACCCTCTCTCCACCTTCTGCGGTGTTTACCGTGCAGTGGAACGTCAACGATCATTAACGTTACGTAACGTGCGTTATGAAACGTTATGTAACATTACCGCAGTTTAGTAAACATACCCCTATACCTCTAAGACAGTGGTTCACAGAAAAAAAGAAAATAAAACTACATTCCACTTGTTTTAACCCTTCCCTGAGGGGAAAAGAACAACAGATTGAAAAATATATACATTATTTTTTTTAAAAGATTAGAACCAGTATGATGTTACAACTGTTTGAATTGTATTTACTGTAATTCCAGTCAGGTGATGATATTTAGGTGGTATCAGGAAATGATGTGCTTTCCACAAATTGTGGAACAAGAGATGTTGTTAAATTTTGTATTAAAAAGCACAAAACATTTTGTTCTCATTTACTTAAAAAACAAATGAGTTTGCATTATCAATCCAAAATTGAACACCACAATATTAACAATTCATTTTTTATTTGACAGATAATTTGAATCAAAGCAAACTTCAGCAAATCAAATAAGTAGCATTTTTTTTATAACCCATCCAAACAGTTACAATAGCTATTAGCTTCTGATTCTTTCTGAAATGTCTCCTTTCTTTTTCAGGTATTTAACACCTTAACCGGAAGCAAAGATAAGTATTTATATGTGTGTTAGACTAGAATAAGCTCTTTAACTTTTCCAGAATAAACTTCTATTTAAAGACATTTCATTTTTAATTTTTAGAACCTTAAAAATAAAACAGAGGCTATAAAATATAAGTGTCGATAATATTACAATTCCTGATTACAGGAATTGCCTGTAGCTATATGTGAGCTCAAATACAAATTTTTAGTGTATTGTAGTGTCAGTTTAAAGGTAGCGCTACTTATCTCCAGACATTTACTTTCTTTCTCTGGGGCCCAGGTCTTCATCTGCTTCTTCTTTTTTTCTGGTTCTCTTCTTGGATGACAGGCCTCAGATCAGGCCTAGCACTGCCACAGTTCTGTCTCAGCCTTGCCGATGCTCTCAATGCTGCTCCAGTGGTCCTGAATCCTGATCCTGTCAGCCAGTCGCAGACAACTCAAAAAAGGCCTGGAGCTGCCTAACAGCATCAAGCCCATTGCTCCTGCCCCCAGCGCAGCTCCTAGCAGTGCCAGCCACCCGATCATGGCTCCTGCTGACACAGCCACTTAGTGGACCTCCCAGCTGCGGTCGGCAGCCACCACCTGCCCTGATTCCGTCCACCTCACAACCTCAACTCTCCAGCTTCAGCAGCAGCCAAAGATTGTGTCTCCCGGCTGCAAATGTGATCACTTAATTTTAATTTAAATCCTACCACTGCTCTTGCTGTAACCACGGGGCTACCTTAAGCATTTATTAATTTAATTCAAATGTGGTCAAAGAAGTCCCAGCAGCCCCAACTTTTTAATTTAAAACTTTACTGCTGCCATGCTTTTGTACTTGTTGCAGCACATTATAGCCACCTCAGCCAGCAACCATTAATGGAATCAGGAGCCCACGGAGCCCAGGTAAGAAAAACAAAAACAAAAAAATATATATATATATCTTTAATCGAGTTACACTTTTATTGCTCAGGGGTTTAGCTCCTTTCTGAGACTCCTCTCTCTTTATTGGTCTAGTCCCATTTACTGTTGTAATATCTCTCATTTCCCTTCTTTTCATTAGCTCTTGTGGACATTTAGGTGCAAAGCTTCCTTTAGGTTCTTTTACACCTAGACTTAGCAAACAGAAAGGGATTTCAGATTTATCTGATATCTTTCAGAGTTAACTCAAGCAAGTTACTTTCAGGTACAGTATTTTTCTGTCCCGAGAAGGTTTACAATCTAAGTTTGCATCTGAGCAATTGAGGCATAAGTGATTTGCACAATATCACAGAGGGCTGCAGTGGGATTGAAACCTTGCCTGCAGTCCACTGCTGTAACCATTAGGCTACTTTTCCTCAAAAATTCTTTTTGTTCCCTTTCAAAACCAATCACTTTTTCTTTCGAATTCTGGTGTTCTCAGATCAATCAATTTCGGGGCTCAATAAACATAGAAACATAGAAATATGATGGCACAAAAAGACCACATGGCCTATCTAGTCTATCTTTCCATATCAACTACAATAGTCCCCATTTTTTCTTTAAAGATCTTCTGTGTTTGTCTCATGCTTTCTTGAATTCAGGTGGAGGCCAATTCCAATTGGAGCACGTCTGGGCTGTCTGGACGTCCAAAATATGGATGGTCCGAATTTGTACCTGATTCTGTACCTGCGGAAGCTAGACTTTCCCATGGGTGCAGAATCGGAATTAGTTGGGTCGGACGTGCCTCGATTCTGCAGAGTGAGATGTATGATTATTTCCCTGGCTAACCCTCGGTATACTCCTGCTTGAGTGCCGGAGCTGTGGCGCCTGTCACCACGGCGCCGGGACACCCAGCAGGAACACAGGCCTCCTGACACTGGTGCTACTCTTCTTTCCCCACCGCCCAGCCCTTAGCGGGGGAAGCCATGGCCAGGAGCAGACAGTGGGGGCCTTTCTGCTGCTTATCCTCTTCTTTGGTAGGGCTGTCCGGGGTGATTCCACTGAGGTAGAATAAGTCCCATGTCTAACCTGCTGCCTTTGGATGTACAGGGTCGTGACCTAAATCAGCCCTGTACATCGGGATTAGGTGTCCCGTCCCCGCTCCGCCCACTCTCTGCCCTGTCACCTCCCCCTCCCACTCCTGTGCAGCACTTCCTGCACAAAGATCATGTACGTGCGAGAAGCTGTAGGGGCAGAATCAGGTCCATGTGAATAGCGGGGGTTGTACATCCAAAACAGACGTACTACACTGCTATTTGTGGTTCAGAATGACCCCCATACTGTCCTCTTCTCTACCACCTCCACTGGCAGACTATTCCACGTATCTACCACTCTTTCCATAAAAAAATATTTCCTCATATTACTCCTGAGTCTATCCCCTTTCACCCTCATCCTATATCCCCTCATAGCAGGGCTTGCATGCAATCGAAAGAGATTGGCCACTGTTGAAAACAGGATACTAGGCTTGATGGACCTTGGTCTGATCCAGTATGGCATATCTTATGTTCTTATGTTCTTATCTCCTCTTGTGCAAACAGATCATAAACCTTATAACAAAATAAAAATTATATATAATATAAAAGAAAACATAGAAACATAGATATATGATGACAGAAAAAGACCACATGGACTATCTAGTCTGTCCTTCCATATCAACAACTACAACAGTCCCCTTTTTTCCTTTAGAGAATCTCTGTGTTTGTCCCATGCTTTTTTAAATTCAATTACTGTCCTCATCTCTACCACCTCCACTGGGAGACTATTCCATGGATCCACCACTCTTTCCGTAAAGAAATATTTCCGCAGATCACGCCTGAATCTATCCCCATTCACCCTCATTCCATGACCCCTTGTAGCAGAACTTGCTTTCAATTGAAAGAGGCTCTCCCCCTGAATATTTATGCCACGGAAGTATTTAAACATCTCAATCATATCACCTCTATCCCGCCTTTCCTCTAAGGTGCACATATTAAGATCCTTAAGTCTGTCCTCATATGATTTATAATGAAGACCACTAACCATTTTAGTAGCCACCCTCTGCACCGACTCCATCCTGTTCACATCCTTTTGAAGGTGTAGTCTCCAGCATTGCACACTATACTTCAAATGAGGTCGCACCAAAGACTTATACAGAGGCACTATCACCTCCCTTTTTTCTGCTAGCCATTCCTCTCCGTATGCACCAAGCATCCTTCTAGCTTTTGCCATTGCCTTTTCTACCTCTTTAGTTACTTTAAGATCATCAGACACAACCACACCTAGGTCCCGCTCTTCTTTAGTGGACAAAAGTACTTCAGCCCCTATACTATATTGCTCCCTTGGATTGCTGCAGCCCAAATGCATGACCTTACATTTTTTAACATTAAATCCCAGCTGCCAGATTCTAGACCATTCTTCAAGCTTAGCTAGATCCCTCCTCATGTTATCTACACCTTCCTGGGTGTCTACTCTATTGCAGATTTTGGTATCATCCACAAAAAGGCAAACCTTACCCGACAGCCCTTCCACTATATCACTAACAAAGATGTTAAAAAAAATCGGACCAAGGACAGATCCCTGGGGCACACCACTGGTAACATCCTTCTCCTCAGAGTGAGCCCCATTTACCTGTACTCTTTGTCGCCTCCCACCCAACCAATTTCTAACCCAAGCAGTAACTTTAGGGTCCATCTTTAGGGTGCTCAGTTTGTTTATAATTGTCTGTGAGGAATGGTGTCAAAGGCTTTACTGAAATCTAAATACACCACATCTTGGACTCTTCCCTGGTCCAACTCCCTGGTCACCCAGTCAAAGAAATCAATCAGATTTGTCTGACAATACCTGCCTCTGGTGAATCCATGCTGCCTTGGATCCTGTAATCCGCTGGACTCCAGAAACCTCACTATTTTCTCTTTCAGCAGCGTTTCCAATAATTTACTCACCACCGAAGTTAAACTAACCAGTCTGTAGTTTTCAACCACATCCCTACTTCCGCTTTTGTGTAAAGGCACCACATGAGCCTCTCTCCAGTCCTTTGGCACCACTCCTGACTCCAATGAGTCATTGAAAAAGTCAGTCAGTGGAGCTGCTAGAATGTCCCCAAGTTCCCTCAGTATTCTATTGTCTATCCCATCCAGTCCCATCGCTTTGTCTACTTTAAGTTGAGCTATTTTCTCACAAACACAATCTTCTGAAAATTGTTCAAGATGTACCTCACTTCTGTTCCTGTTTGTGGGTGTTTTCTGAGCTCCTGCTCCTGGTTCTTCGTCTGTGAATGCAGAACAGAAATATTTGTTTAGCAATTCCGCTTTATCCTCATCAGCTTCTACATATTCCTCCCCTTCACCCCTGAGTCTGACAATACCACTTTTGCCCTTCCTCTTCTCACTAACATATCTGAAAAATGTCTTATCCCCCCATTTTATTTATTATTTCCTCCTCTTTTTGAATCTTTGCTTTCCTGACTACTTTGCTAGCTTCTCTAAGTTTTTCCAAATATAGATGCCTGTCTTCCTCTCTCTGTGATCTCTTGTATTTCATTAAGGCCTCCTTCTTTTTCTTCACTTTTTCAGCTACCTCTTTCAAAAGCCATAGCGGTCTCCTTTTCCTTTTACCTTTATTTACCATTTTAACAAAAAGGTTTGTTGCCCTTAAAATATCCTCTTTCAGTTTTGCCCACTGTTTTTCTACATCCCCCAGCTGTTCCCATCCCGCTAATGACTCCCTGAGGTATAGGCCCATTTCGGCAAAGTTAGTTTTCCTAAAGTCTAAGACCCTTGCTTTTCAATGGATTCTAACAGCCCTAGTCCTAATACTGAACCACACCATCTAGTGATCACTGGATGCAAAATGATCTCCCACTATAACCTCAGAAACACTTTCACCATTGGTAAGCACCAAGTCCAGTATGGCCCCTTCACGTGTGGGGTCTGTTACCAATTGCTTGAATAGTTCTCCCTGTAGAGAATTGAGGATCTCTTTACTTCTAGATGATACTGCAGCAGAAATGTGCCAATCAACATCTGGCATATTGAAATCCCCTATCAGTAGCACTTCCCCTTTCCTAGCAATGCTGCGTATGTCTTCAATTAACTCTCTATCCACCTCTTCCTCTTGTGAGGGAGGTCTGTGTATCACGCCAATGCAATTCTCTTTCCTTCTTTCTAGTTTAACCCACAATGCCTCCTTTCTCCCTTTTAAGCTCTGTAATTCCAAAGCTTTAATAGTAGTTTTTACATATAGTGCCACTCCTCCTCCCCTTCTTCCTACCCTGTCCTTTCTGAATAAAGTATAGCAAGGTATAGTTACATCCCAGTCATGGTTTTCTGTGAACCATGTTTCTGTAACTGCCACTAAATCCAAGTCAGCCACTCCCACCAAAGCTTCAACATCAGGGATCTTATTCCCCATGCTACTGGCGTTTATACACACTGCTTTCCATATGTTATCCCCGTTACCCATTTCCATAAAGGCATTTAATGCATCACTTACCTGGGGGCTTTTTTCACCCATCCCCAATGAATCTAGTTTAAAGCCCTCTTCAGTAGATTAGCCAGTATACTACTGAAGACGTGTTGACTTTTCTTTGATAGATGGATGCCCTCTCTGCTCTGCAACCCTTGGAACAGGATCCCATGGTCTAGGAAACCAAAACGCTCTCAATGAACCATCCACGCAGCCATGCTTTCATCTCCAGGATGCGAGCCTCTCTGCCTTGGCCTTTACCCTCAACAGGAAGGATTGAACAGAACACCACCTGTGCACCTAATTGCTTCACCCTCTGTCCCAGAACCATGAAGTCACTTTTGATACGCTCAGAGGGATACCTGACAATATCATTTGTTCGGACATGGATTAGCAAGATTTGGTAATAGTCAGTGGGCTTGATGAGTCTCGGCAAACTCTCCATAACATCTTGGATTTTGGCACCAGGCAGACAGCATACCTCTCTGGACATCAAGTTTGGTCAGCAGATGGATGCCTCAGTACCCCTCAGAAGAGAGTCACCAACCACCACTACCCTTCGCTTCCTTGTGGTCACTGATTCTGCAACTTTGGGGTACTTGAGCTCTGGTTCTTCCCTTTCCAGGGATACTTTTACCTCCTCCACTTCCAGGGCTGCATAATGGTTCTCCAATTCAAGGGCTGGAGAAGTTGGATTGGTGATTCTGCAGGCCCTGGTGACTTGTGTCCAACTTTCATCATAAAAACATTAAAAGCCAAATACATTTGTAGGTTATTAAAACCCTTTAACCTATCAATCTGTCTTTCTTTCATTAAATGTGAGGGGCCCGATTCTGTAAAGCGTCAAGCGGGGCTGTACAACCCAGTGGGATATGCAGCCCTACTAGCCATCTTGCTCAAATTCTGAGACACAGTCTGCCCAGGCACGCAGAGGCTTTGTATGGGGAGATCGAGACAGGGGCGGCATGAGGGTGGAGCATGGGCTGGCCAAGCACCTGGATGTACAGGGCCAATTCAGGTCACGGCTCTTTACATCCGGGAAGCACAGTACTGCTTAAGCTTCAATGAAGGAATTTGGCCTGCAAACTTGAGCAGTTCTCCCAAAATTCCTACTCCAGCTAGGCCATAGTACTTCTTTTATTAGGAAACAACTGCTACATAGTACAAATTTGTCTTATTATTCTTTGCACTACTTTTCGTTTATCTAAATGTTACAAGTCAAGCTAAATATTACATGTTACAGGCTAACCTAGACACAGACATTGCTCATACATAATCAAGACAAACAAAAATATTCTGTCTCCATAAGAATTTTCTCTCACAAAAAATTTAATCTGCAAATATGACCTTGGCTTCTCTCCTACATCTCTCTCCAGGCTGCTAGTGAATTCTTAGCTGCCAGGCTTCAGGCTGTTCTCATTTTCCATATTATTAACTCTTTCTGAAGGCCCTGGTATCCCACTTTGATTCCCTTTCTACATTCCCCCTTCTGATTCTGTAAAGAATCACTTCAAAAGGATGATAGGAAAATATGTCTAAGTTCAAAATAAATTTTCTATCACAGTGAGGAATGTTTTTCACTTCACTTTGCTTCAAAGTCCTAGGCACATCTGGTGCATAGGTGAACTTCATCTTGCTGGTTGGAAAAAATCTTTATAAGTCTTTATACAATGTAGAAAAAGGATTACAATCATCCTGCAAATTAACCAAAACAATGTGGCACTGTTTACTCTTGCTAGGTCTCAGTAGGAATGTGTACAAAGAGTAAGGATTTACCAATTATTTTTGCAAACACCATCTGCTGACAGTGGCCAACTGCCCTCCATAGATCTTTCAGTAGTTCAGAGGTTTGTACCCACATTCACATCATGAAAATGGTCACAACTCCAAATTCTTCAGCAGCATCTTTTCATTACAGGTTACACTATGCACATCTTGGACAGAATTTCAGTGACTGCCTACTCAGGCTTCATGGCTGCATATATATGAGTAGTCTTGAATAACTGATCTTTGCTCCTATTTGGCTTTCAGTACAATTGTAGACTTCCTTTCATTCACAGTAGTCGCTGTCTTCAACCCGTAAGATTCAGTGCATGCAATATATAATTTGCAGAACCAAACTCACCATTACAACACTCCTCTGATTCCTCACAATTGTAAACAAGCACAACTACTTATACCTAATGGCAATATAGAATTGTTAAACAGAATTATCTTATCTAATGCTAATTAATTACATTTACTGCTAGCACTAAATTATCCCATATTATTTGACTATATTTAGACCAAGCCAGCTTGTAGCATACTTCTATCTTGCAACTATATTCCTTAATTTATTCTGTTTATTTACCAAATGTTAGGGCAAATGCTAATAGAAACACCTCTCTTATCAGCTGCACAACTGTACAAGGCCTAGTTAATCTTATTACTTAAGGGGTAACAACATGAAAGAATAACTAGCAGTTTATGGCAAATAAATTCATTTAAATTGTTTACCAAAAATTCTTAGGAAGGCTCTCATCTTAGGCAACAGTTTAACTCACATTACTTTGAATATTGTCAGCAATATTCTCTGATTTATATAGACATCTCAGTTCACAAAGGAAGGAAATCAGGAGACAAAATAAAAGAAGATACATAAGCATCATTGCATAAACACAAAACCTTTAAAAATATAGAATTTAAACCAATTAGAAATTCAGTTATCATTGTTTAATACTTCTCTTTGCTATACTGTCTTCAGCACAAAACAGCATAGTAATAAAGGATCAATTAATCTCTTGTATAAGGTAAATTTATTTACATCTTGAGTTTATGTGTATATGGACTTTCAGAAAGCCTTTGACAAGGTCCCTCATCAGAGACTTGTGGCAAAACTAAAGGGTCATGGGATAGGAGGCAGTGTACTACTGTGGATCAGGAACTGGTTAAAAGATAGAAAGCAGAGGGTAGGGCTAAATGGCCAATTTTCCCAATGGAGAAAGGTGAATAGTGGTGTACCCCAGGGATCTGTGCTGGGTCTGCTGCTTTTTGACATATTCATAAATGACCTGGAAAGTGGGATAACGAGTGAGGTTATCAAATTTGCAGACGACACAAAACTATTTAAAGTTGTTAAAACCCAAGAGGATTGTGAAAAATTGCAAGAGGATCTTGATAAATTGGAAGACTGGGCATCAAAATGGCAGATGAAATTTAATGTGGACAAGTGCAAAGTTATGCACCTAGGGAAGAACAACCCAAACTATGGTTAGACGATGCAAGATTCCACATTAGGAACCACCACCCAGGAAAAAGATTTAGGCGTCATTATGGATACCATGTTAAAACCCTCGGCCCAGTGTGCAGTGGCGGCCAAAAGAGCAAATAGAATGCTAGGTATGATAAGGAAAGGAATGGAAAATAAAACAAAAGATATTATAATGCCTCTATATCGTTCCATGGTGAGACCGCACCTTGAATATTGTGTGCAATTCTGGTCGCCGTATCTTAAAAAGGATATAGCGATTTTAGAAAAGGTTTAGAGAAGAGCCACCAAAGTGGTAAAGGGGATGGAAGGATACTCCTATGAAGAAAGGCTAAAAAGGTTAGGGCTCTTTAACCTGGAAAAGAGATGGCTGAGGGGAGATATGATAGAAGTCTATAAATTAATGAACGGAGTGAAACGGGTAAACGTAGATCGATTGTTTACCGTATCAGAATATAGAAAGACTAGGGGACATGCAATGAAGCTACAGGGTAAACTATTTAAGACTAATAAAAGAAAATATTTTTTCACTCAACGTGTAATCAAACTCTAGAATTTGTTACCGGAGGATGTAGTAAAGGCTGTTAGTGTAGCTGGGTTTAAAAAAGGTTTGGACAAGTTCCTGGAGGAAAGGTCCATAAACCACTATTAAGAAGTGACCGAAGATATCAATGCTTGACCCAGTACAAGCATTGTGGAACTTGTGTCTCTTGGGGATACTGCTAGGTACATATGACCTAGATTGGCCACTGTTGGAAACAGAATACTGGGCTTGATGGACCCTGGTCTGACCCAGTATGGCATATCTTATGTTCTTATGTTCTTATACTAATTTAGTTAACCAGTAGACATTAGTTTCATACTTACAATTAATAACATTAGTTCTGCAGTGGTCATTCATTAATAACAACTGAAACACTTAACATGAGAATTTAAGATTACTCCTCCAATAGACTCTTCAGGGTTGCTTAAAAATAGACAGTCAATCTTTAATTTCTTACACTTTCATGGATGTGATGTGTACCAGGATTTTCAATTAATCTACTAACATAAAAAGAGAATATTATAACACATATTTATCACCTTAGTTTAATTACTTAATTTACTTGTTCAAATGAAATAGTATCATTCATTATTTGTGACTTGTAAAAAGCTAAATACCTACAGTAATCTAACATCTTTTCTTTTATATTACATATATCACTATGCTTCTTGTACAATAAGAAACAAAAGGAAGAAGGGATGTCAGTATTACTAACCAAAAATCACAAAATGAAAACAAGCCATGAAATCTTTTCTTAGGGTATGTTTACTAAAGAACATGTAGGGTGCACTGGTTAGCGGCAGCGGTAAGGGTGTTTTGGTGCAGTAAAGGCTGGGGTGGGGAGTAGGCCAGTGGTAAGGCCACTTGCTCCACTTATCAGGCATTAACAGGACACCAGGCATTAAGATGCTAAGTGTCTCCTTAATGCAGGATAAGGGAGCCCTTGTGAAAGCCACATTTTAGGTGATGGATGGAAGGAAAGATAAGAACTGATGAGCATGTCAGATCCATATGTATAATGCATAATATCTAAGGCAGCATCAGCTCCCAACAGACCAGAACCACAAGCACGCAGGAGGTCCAATGCCTCCTGGTACTCAAGTGACATCAGGGATGTAAAGCACACCCTCTGAAGGCTGGAGAGAAAATGGAGACATGACAAGGCGCATGACTCTCTGGCCCAATACAAAGCCAAGCAACTGGAATATAACAACCTAATAAATGAGCGGAAACCGCAGCACCACAAACCGAGGTAACTCTTTAACATTGTCCAGAAGCTCACTAAAGACACCACCCAGCACTGTACACACCATCTTGACCCACAGGAAATTGTGGAGTACGTAAAATCAAAAAACATCATCAATACATGCTACACCCCACCGCAGACATATGACCATGAAATGAAAGAGCCGCACCAAACCTGGGAGGACTTCAGCATACCATAAACACGTCAAGTAGAGGACATAGTGAATGGACTCAACACAACAACTTCACCATCAGACCCATGCCCAGTGTCTTGGCTCAAAGCCACCAGAAGCCTGCTCTCCCATCACATTCACAAAATCGTAAAGGAATCCCTCCAACAAGGACATATGACGCAATCCCTGAAACAAGCCATGATACAACCAATACTTAAAAGCAACATGCTAAGCCCCTCTGAACAAGATGCCTTGAAAACATGAGTGCCTGGCTCGCAGCTAATAATCTGACGGTCAACTATGATAAAACAGAGGCAATGTTTGTGACCAGGAACCCCACTTTCATTCCGCCACAAACCATCAACATTCTAGGCAAACCAATAGCAGTCAAGGATGAAGTTAAGTACCTGGGCATCACAATGGACAGAGCCCTGAACCTGAAATCTCACATAGCCAAAACCGCAAACAAGGCCTATCTACGTTTGAGGACCATCAGAAATCTCAAACCAATACTCCACCAAGACCACTTCCGCACAGTGTGCCAAGCACTCACCACACCTCTGCTTGATTATGGAAACTCACTGTATCAAGGCCTCCCCCAGCAGACGTTGCAACCACTCCAAATGGTACAGAACACTACAGCACGCATCATTACGGACACTACAAGAACTGAGCACATCACCCCCATCTTACAGCCGCTGCACTGGCTTCCAATGATTACCAGGGAAAAATTCAAAACAATCACGATCATCTATAAAATCTTTCACCATCAATCAGAAGATGCACTCCAAGATATCATAACAAAAGATAACAGCAGTAGACCAAGAAGAACCAATAATGACAACAGGATCGGCACACCTGAAGGATATCACAAAACTAAACAAGCAACCTCAAGAAGAGCTCCTTCGCTACTGGCGTCCACACTCTGGAACTCCCTCCCGATGGGTCTGAGGGCTATGAATGCTTCCAAAGACTTCCGCAAGGCCCTCAAAACCTTGCTCTTCACAGAAACTTATGAACAAACAGACAACCAACAAACTCATCTGAACAGTAATGCAACTACCTCAATACCCACCCTAACTAGACCTATAAGTGTAATGTATAATGTTGTTAAGTACCCCATGTATAGTGTATAATGTATAATATATAATGTTGTTAAGTACCCATAATGTATAATGTATAATGTATTATGTTGTTAAGTACCCTCATGTTAAATGTAACCCTCCAATTGTGATGTGACCACTTTGATTGTAGGATAAGGTGGTATACAAAGCCATCTAAATAAATAAATATGTAACCTACTTGTTAGTCAGTAAGTGGGATGAGCATGTGGGAGGCATATGTACTGTATCAGTGAGGGGTGCCCATGTAATCTGCTGTAATGTCAGTATGTGGCATAGGATTGGGAAGAAGTATCCCCTGGAGGAGCCAGCATTGCCACAATGTGGGCATCAAAAGGATGACTGAGCAAAAGTGGAGACGTGCAAATCATTCACAGGAGATGTATGAATAATACATCCAAATGATTAAAATATTCCTGTGTGAGCCATGGTGGCAGGAGAAAACATGAATGTACATAATGAACATATGCTGATTGATGGGTTGGAGGATGGAAGGCAGTAGATGAGAGTGTGGCCTTGCTTCCCCGATGTACATGATGTGACCACACAAATGCATTTGTAGTATGTGTAAAAAATAGTAGTTGTGCCATGGGGAAGTTCCAATTCTAGTTATTTGGGTATGACAACTGTCTCAGCTTTTCTAACTACCATACAATCTTCCTGACACGTGTGCATATAACAACTGGACAAGTGTATCTCATATTAGCCATATGGAGCAAGTAAGGACATGATCTCTGTAGGTGATCATCCCAGGAATGGGATGTGCCTGCATGTACTGCATATATGTGATGGAGCCAACGATGTTCAGTCACAGTTATCATGAAATATTCCAATCATGTACAACTTGTGTGTCATACATCTGCAGGGTTAACATGTTTGACCCTTTTCATTGTGCTGTAGGAGAACCAATAAAGTTATGCTGTCAGATGGCCATGATTGCAATGTGCATGTTTGCAGATCCAATGTGCTATTGTAACACATAAAAAAGTATAAGAATGTATGTCGTCCAGTCAATGCAGACCCTAGACTATTTCTGGCAATATATTGAAGTAAGTTGCCACAGCCACAAAGAGAACAAGTGGGATTCAAACTGAACCAGTGCTTCAATCATTAGGCTACACCTCCACACTTTTCTGCATAGCAATGTCTAGAATCAAAGAGACTGCAGATTCTTGTCCACAATGGCCAAAACCCAAGTCATGAAACAACATGGCTGATACATTCTGAGACAGTGGTACACCTCACCTAGGGCCTGCCTATAGCAGCACACATGCAGTACATATTGCACTGGACACTCAGTACTCTAGCTGCTTAACAAACACAGAGCTGCAGAATATATGTCTTGCCCAAAGGCCAAGCCACATGTGAGGTCAAGATGCCCGTCCCTTCACTGTATCTCCAATGCCAAACAACAGGCGCATGCAGAGGTCCACTGTGCTGCAGTGTGGCACTAACCCCTCAGGCAGCACATGTGCAGGGCATGCAGTCTCTTGTGACCTGCTGCACACTGAAAGATAGGTACAACTGCACATATACCGAACTCAAACCACATTCATGACCCCTGTGATCCATCAGAGACTATTCTCCCTTCCTCAGGGGGACATGCACACGTCTTCCACCATCATAGAAGACAAACAGGTATTGGGCAATGCTCTAGTGATCATAGTCACCACTATGGCTGCAATTGGGGCTCTGTGTGTTGATATTGGTTAGTCCCTCCTTTACCCATGATACAATATACAATCTGAGCAGATATATGCAACTGATGCCCATATGGAGAATGCAGTGATCCATCACATCAGCTCTGTAATATGCAAGGACAATGTGTGCTTCTTGCACATGACAGTTGCCATATGTGCAAATGAACTGTTTCAGCAGTCATCCTGCATGTGATGGAGAGTACACATCACCTGGTCCCCAAGGATGTCTTGCAATTGATGGACTCTAGGGGGTATGTTTACTAAACTGTCTTAATGTTACCAGCGCTAGTTGCAGCGATAATGTGAAGAATGCCATATAAGAAGAGGGCGTTCCAGTCCTAAGGTAGCAAGAATCTGTATTGCTCGATAGTGTGTGCTATGGCACGTTAACGCATTTTAACCGTAAGTACATGTCATCGGACTGTTAGAAGCTATAACGCTGTAGCCCACTGGTTACTGCAATGTCTGTGGAGGCTGAGGTCATGGGTTTGATCCTGCAGTGGTATACTCTAGAAAGGCTGTCTGAGGCATTTTCTTTTAATTTAAATCAGTGCTGCCAGCAAAAACACCCTCAAAGTGGGATCAAACCCATGACCTCTGCTGTTATAGTCATCAAAATAACTAGTAGGCTACATCTCTATAGCTACTGCCACACTGCTGGCTGGCTACAGAAAAACTGCAGGTCACCACACAAGCAGTATGCTGTGGATAGGGTAAACCCACCCAAACTCATGATGCACTGCACATGCAGATCAGCAGTCTACAGCTGATCACATAATGGGGTATGCACCGCCACAGCATCTAGGCCTGGTAGGGAGGAACTGACCGTGTGTGTTACTGGCACAGAGTAGCTACAGACTGTGACATTGTGCGGGTCCTGTGCTCACCCTGAGGGTGAGGTGGGGCACTCAGCACCAGGTCCGCAGCACCTGGCTTTCCTGAGATAGGCTCTGGTGCAGGTCACCATCAGTGCCAGTGTGTGATAGATAGTCCTTGCAGGCATACTTCGGGTACATCTGTATTTCCCAGTCGCATCTAGTCCTTGTGGACTATGATGCACCCAGACTAGTGTATATCCTGTGTGGGTGCCATGGTCACATGCTATAGGTGAAGGGGGGTGTTTGCACCCAAAGCAGATAATGTAGCACCACCCAACCCGCCCTCTGTGGCTCAGGGTGGGAGGGACAGGATCTCCCACCAACATATCCACATTGTACATCTCTGCAATGGTGGCAGTAGAGAGGACCATCAACCCCAGTCCTGCTGGGAAACAGGCACCCTACAGGGCAGTTGATGCAGATCTGTACACATCACATAAGGCAATGGAAGACAGGCAGAATGCTGGAGAAGCTCAGCTGCCCCCCACCACTATCTGACATTCACCAGCAGAGGGCACAGTCAGTACCCACCTGCTGCACCCTGCAAGGTGTTCCAGCCATACACATGCTAACTGCAGACAGTCTGCTTGTTAGTACATAGTGCATGTTCCTGGAGAAACTGTGTGCACCCAAAAAGGGGATGTGAGCACACACACACCAAGCAGGTATGTCAGTGATTGGGCCCCAGAAAAGAGAACCCATATATATTACTTGAAAAAAAATGCTGCATAGCACTATGGGAGAACCTAGCCATGCCGTAGTCACTGCATAGTCAGGGTGAGAGGGACCTCCCAGCATGACATGCTGTGGCCACCCTTTCCATGCAGGTGGTGGTCGGGCACTACAATGTCCCAGCCATTGCCCTATACCCTATGAAGATTCATCCTGTCCAGGCTGTACCCACAGTACCTTGCTCCTCATTATGCACATTGGCAGGCTAACACTGGAAACAGTGCAAGCAGTGTGGGCTCAGTAAGGTGTAGGCAGCCACAACACACTGGATAGACATACACACACTCCCACACCTATGCCAGCATTGTGTAAATATGGAGGTTTGTGGCAGCCCTGGCCGCCACACCAGTCCTGGGCACAGTGCGGGCATTGCTATGGTACGCAATACTGTTGGGGTCACTCCCCGGGGTGGTAAACACTGTCAGAAGCAATAACTGAAACACACTCCACAGATATCAGAAACGTTGCTATGATGAATCTTTATCAACAAATCATGTTTAACTTAGGATTTGTTAGCTGACATTAATCATAACAACCTTTTGATATATGTGGAACGTATTCCCAAGTTTAGGACGGCATTGCTAAGGTATGCAGTTGCCAGTATTGGGTGATGCTGCTCTGCACAGGGCCCAACAGCCTGACTCTCCATGAAGCTTTGGTAAGTGGAGCCTGTGGGTGTGGGTGTTTGTGCCTCTGTTGGTTGCTGCTCTAGGGAAGAGGTTCCCAACTCCGGTCCTGGTGGGCCAAACACTGTTCAGGTTTTCATGCTGTCCCTAATGAATATGCATGAGATACATTTGCACACAATGGGGGTGATGCATACAAATACAGCAGAGGCATATTTTTTAGGGACAGCATGAAACCTGAATGGTGTTTGGCCCTCCAGGACTGCAGTTGGGAAACTCTGCTCTAGGGATTGCACATGTTTATGGTGTCTGTGCTCTGTAGGGTAAAATATAGGCGTTTCACGCATGTTTATTTTATCTGTAATAAAGGTTCCGTCTTTATTGATTGCTACCTTAAGACCAGAATGCCCACTCCTTATATGGCATTCTTCACATTATCGCTGCAGCTAGCGCCGGTGACATTAAGATGGTTTAGTAAACATACCCCATAGATTATTGTCTATGTCCTGTAGAGTATATGGGGCATCCTTTAAGACCTAAACATGCATATGCTGAAGAAAAGGCTGGGTAGGATTGATATGATATGATATTTAAATACCTCTAAGACATATATGCATAAGAGGCAGGTCTCTTTTGAAAAAAATGATCTGGAATGAGGGATTATGGAATTCAGAAATAATCTAAAGAAATAATTCTTTCCTGAAAGGGCATTAGGTATATGGAACAGCTTCCCAATGAAGGAAGTGGACACAAGAACCATACTGTATCTGAATTCAAAAAACATGGAGCAAGCGCACAGGATCTCCAAGAGAGAGAATATTGTGGATCTGAGCAGTGGGTGTGGTTGGGCAGATTGGATAGGCCACATGGTTTTCTTCTGCTATAATGCTTTATATTTCGGTAATGTATATTAAGGTCAGTATTCAAAAGCACTTATACCCTATGGTTCTATGCCCCATATTTTTCAAGCACCTAGAGATGATTCAGATGGATTAAACAGACGATGATATTTGATAATATTTTTATCTTGGAAAATGTTCTTTGTCCTACATTTAGGTAAAGGGAACCCATATTAATTCAACATTTTTTATATAACTGTATAGTGGCAATTGATGTACACATTTGAGAACAATATTCACCAAAAATAAATAACTGCAATAATGATCATAGTAATTACAGCAATACTAATAAAACAATAAACAGGATCAGAAAAAGGTTGGGGGGAATATTAAAAAAAACATTGGAAATAGTACAAAACAAACTAATTGTAAAATAAATGAGAAAAACACAGAAACAGGATTTTCGACACTATTCTTGAAAATAATTCTAGATAGAAGCACAGCTGTGAAGGAGCCTCTGCTTTTGGCATCAAGCAAATTCTAAAGATAAGTAGATCATATCAGTGAATCTTAAACATTGAATGAGAGCATAAGGTCGCAGGCAGTCCCTCAGGTATATTGCAACTTGGGAATGTAGTTGCTTGTAAATTCTCACAGTTTAAAACTGCAGGCAATGCACAGTGATTTGGAAAGATGATTGTTGGTTGTCATGGAAACTTATAGGACAATGTAAGTTGTATTATGGCAGCAATGTAAATGGCCAGTAATGTGTATTAAACATAACATTTTGAAGTGCAGAGGAAATCTGCGGAGTAAAGATGTAATAGGCTACTTGGGATTAATCTTGGTAATGAACCTAGCTGGCATTTTCTGCAGAGGCTGGGATCTGCAGATGTTACAAAATGGGATCTTGAATTATAATGCACTGTAAAAATCAATTCTGGAAGAAAAAGCAGCATAGATTACTATTCTGGGGTAAACACTAAACAAAACAAATCACAGTAGTCATATAACATAGAGATAGTAGAAATTACGCTTCATAATTGCTTTGTTTTCTTCATCCACATTGAACTGTGGGTTAAAGATGACTTCCAAAATACTCATCTTTTCAAAGTTTTGCTTATGATTCCTTTGTAAAGGGCTAAGCCTTCATAATTAGAGCTCTTCCAAAATATTCACTACATGAACCAGCACAACCTTGGTAGTTTCATTCAGGGTAATTTCTTCAAATGGTTGAGTTTTGCGCATACCATGAGAACCATGAACCTCACTTCTAAGCCAGGGTATGTAAAGTATGACCCCAGTCTCTTAAATTTACTGCTAATGCTTGGCATAGTACTTGCATCGTGCCAAAAAGAGCCTCCCTCTGGAGTTCATAAGATGTTACATGTATGGGTAACTTATCAAGGTGTGCTTGGAAATTCCTCTTAATTACTGTAAGTCTGTGGCACCCAACAGGATGGGAAATAATTTGGTATCTTTCTGCCATATTTTCTTGGTCTTCGACTGCATTTTTTGGGACTTGCAAAATTTTGCCCTCTCAACACAATGCACAGAGTAGTTGCTTTGAATTTAACCTCTGTAATCAATGCCATTCAGCTGTTTTTCTCCTTTACCACTCTATCTGGTTTCATCACATCCAGCTTTGTATTGGTTGGAATGGGAGTATCCTAGGTGATCATAACTTCTTCATTCTCTGTAATTCTTTTCAGGCACAGTGATGATGTAGTGTTTACAGAGTTTCCAATGGATGAGGCATGCTACTTTATTGTACCTTTGTGTATCGAAATTTTCTGCCATCAGAACTTCACAACCAGTTATGAGGTGAGTCACTGTTCCAGCTCTTTCCCACAGAATCAAAATGTCTGTTTCGCCCATTTTTTTAATGCTCACTGTAAACCATCTCATCCATAATCCACCGTCCTGGACTTCAACTATCAGCCTTTCATCCTTCGGTTTCAATTCACCTCTCCTTAAACACTCACGTATCCATTCTTGATTATCAAAGGGTTCCTGCAGTAACACTCTGCATTTTCCACTGTATAAGTGCATTTGAAACTTGTTTTTCCTCATTTGTTAAGCTAATTCTTTGAAAGGATTTTTCTCTTGTTTTGTAAATTTTGTTACTTCCTTCCCAGTGTAAGCTTGTAGATTCTCACTCATTCCTTCTAGCATTTGAACATTTGTCCAAGTTTCATGATGGAGACAGATTCTGGATGTTTACTTTCATATTTCATCACTTTTTGTATATTTGGATACAATGATGCAGATAGGTAGGCCTAGAGGTCTATGGTAGTTGCTCTGTTGTTAAGTGCCGTCGAGTCGGAGTCAACTCATGGCGACCCTCTGGATAGCTATCCTAAATTGTGTTCGGTCTTCAGTCAGGCAGCTCATTGTTGACAGACTGGTACCCGTAGCTGCTGTTATTGTAGCAAGCCATCTCATTGCTGGCCTTCCTCTTTTGCGTTGACCTTCTATCTTGCCAAGCATGATGTCTTTCTCTAATGATCTCTCTCTTCGCATGATGTGTCCGAAGTATGAAAGTCGAAGTCTTGTCATCTGAGCTTCTAAAGAAAGCTTAGGTTTGATCTCTTCTAGTACCGACTGGTTTGTTCTTCGGGCAGTCCATGGTATACACAGTATTCGCCGCCAGCACCATAATTCAAAGGCATCAATTTTCTTCCTGTCTGTCTTTTTCACTGTCCAGCTTTCACATCCATATGATGTTATTGAAAATACCATGGCTTGAACAAGTCGAATCTTTGTATGGAGAGAGACATCTCTGCTCTTGAGAATCTTATCTAGGTCTTTCATAGCCATTCTGCCAAGAGCAATGCGTCGTCTGATTTCTTGACTGCTTGTTGCTTCTTTATTGATAGTTGATCCAAGTAGGTTAAAGTTGTTCACGATTTCAATTTCTTCTCCTTCAACGATGAACCTGTTGATTATGCCAGTTGTCATGATCTTTGTCTTCTTTACATTAAGGTGCAGGCCCATTTTGAGACTATGTTCTTTGATTGTGAGAAGCAAATGTTTCAGATCATCTTCACTTTCTGCCAGTAATGTGGTATCATCAGCATAGCGAAGGTTGTTGATGAGTCTTCCACCAATCTTCACACCACTGTTGTCTTCATACAGTCCTGCTTCTCTGATGATTTGTTCTGCATATAAATTAAACAGGTAGGGGGAAAGTATGCAGCCTTGTCTTACACCTTTGCTTATTTTAAACCATTCTGTTTCTCCTTCTTCCGTTCGAACTGTTGCTTCTTGATCAATGTACAGATTACGCAAGAGAACGATCAGGTGTTCTGGTATACCCATGCTTCTTATTGTGGCCCAGAGTTTCTCATGGTTTACACAGTCAAAAGCCTTGCTATAGTCGATAAAGCACAAATAGATATCCTTTTGGTATTTTTTAGTCTTTTCAAGGATCCATCTCACATCCGCAATGATGTCTCTCGTTCCTCGCCCTTTCCTGAACCCTGCTTGCACTTCAGGTAGTTCTTGTTCTAGGTATGGCTGTAGTCTCTTTTGAATAATCTTCAGTAGAATCTTGCTGGCATGTGGGATCAGAGCGATTGTGCGATAATTTCCACAGTCAGTTGGATCACCTTTCTTTAGTATTGGTATAAACACAGATCTTTTCCAGTCAGTTGGCCATGATGTTGTCTTCCATATTTCTTGGCAGAGCCTTGTAAGTACGGTAACAGCTGCATCAGATTGCTGCAATACTTCTATGGGAATGCTATCAATGCCTGGTGCTTTGTTCTTTGATAAGGCTTTCAATGCTGCTTCAACTTCTTCTTTCATCACCAATGGTTCCTGATCATAAGGTATAGGTTGAAACGGCTGTTGGTCCACTTGATCTTTATCATATAAAAACTCTGTATATTCCTTCCACCTTTTCTTGATCTTCTCAGCATCATTCAACATAGAACCTTGAGCATCTTGTAACATTCCAATTCGAGGCTGGAACTTTTTCTTTAACTCTCGCAGCTTTAGGAAAGCCGATCTTGTTCTTCCTCTAATAGTTTCTGCTTCTATTTCCTTGCAAGTGTCATTGTAGTACTTTTCCTTGTCCTGTCTTGCTGCACGTTGGAAATCTCTGTTGAGTTCTGCGATTGTCTTTCTTTCTCCTTTGGCTTTAGCTTCTCTGCGTTTCTGGGCAATTTTCAGAGTTTCTTCCGTCATCCATTTTGGCCGTTTTTGCTTTTTCACCTTTTGTAGAGACTTCTCGCTTTCTTCCAGCACAACCTTCTTGATGTCATTCCATAACTCTTCCGGAGCTCTGTCATTTGTATCTAAGGCAGCAAATCGATTTTGCAGGCAGTCTTTAAATTCCAGTGGTATATTCTCAAGGTCATATTTTGGTGCATTCATGAGTGGTTTGCTCTTTTTCAACTTTAGCTTGAGTTTGCATACTAGTAGTTGATGATCTGTACCACAGTCAGCTCCAGGTTTTGTCTTTGTTGATGTTACAGAGCTTTTCCATCGTTGACTTCCACAGATGTAGTCAATTTGATTTTTATACAATCCATTGGGTGAAGTCCATGTGTACAGTCGTCGCTTGTGTTGCTGAAAGAAGGTGTTTGAGATGAATAGATCATTGGTCTTGCAGAATTCTATCAATCTTTCTCCAGCTTCATTTCTGTTGCCAAGTCCATATTTTCCAACTACTTTGCCTTCTTCTTTGTTGCCAACTTTTGCGTTCCAGTCACCCATGATTATCAGGATATCCTGTTTGCATGTTCTGTCAATTTCAGCTTGTACTTGTTCATTGAACTCTTCAATTTCATTCTCTTCTGCAGCTGTTGTTGGGGCATATACTTGAATTATAGTTGTGTTGATAGGCAATCCTCGTAGACGAATAGAGATTAAGCGTTCGCTGACTGCATTGTATTTCATTACAGTTCTTGCAAGTTTCTTCTTTATTATAAATGCAACACCATTTCTTCTTTGTCTTTCATTTCCAGCATAGTAGACCATGTGATCATCTGATGCAAAGTGCCCGATGCCAGTCCATTTCAGTTCGCTGACACCCAACAGATCAAGTTGTACACGTTCCATTTCATTCTTGACCACTTCCAACTTCCCTTGGTTCATGCTTCGTACGTTCCATGTTCCAATGTGTAAGATATCTTTACAGCTTCTGACTCTCATTTCATGCGCAGCTACATCAGCAGTCAGACTTCCCGAAGGCTTTGATCCATCCACATCATAAATGCTGGCTTTACTCTGAAAAGTCTTCAGCTCTTCCCCAGTAGCTAGTTGAGTGCCTTCCGACCTGGGAGTCTCATCTTCCAGCACCATAGCACAATTTGTTTTGTTGTAACTATCCATTGGGTTTTCATGGCAAGATACAGAAGTAGATTGCCGGGCCTTCCTTCCGCGCAGTTTAAGTTTGGTGTTGTTGCCGTTGTCACAGAAATGTGATCCTCCGCCGTCAACACTATCCCATTCTGCTGCTGCCCATATACTTTTTGTATATTTGGATACAATGATGCAGATAGGTAGGCCTAGAGGTCTATGGTAGTTGCTCTGTATGTGTAATTAATCTCTAGGAGGCCTATGATAGAAGGAATGAATGAAAATCCAAAGGCTTACACAGGGAAAGAAGTAACAAAATTTGCAAAACAAGAGAAAAAACTCTTCAAAGAATTAGCCTTAGCCCTGCCTCAGCTCTAAGTATGTACACAGTCTTGGCATCACTGATTCTTGTAAATTACTTCATGGGTATGGGGGAGTTTTCTTGTTTACACATTCAGTTTTTCAAGATCTTTAAGTGGCTAGTCCACAATCCCAAAGCTGTTTAAGAGTACAGGAATTGCCAGCTATTTGTTGGCTTGTATCTTATTCCATCATGTTAAAGCACTTTTCAATAATGATTTTAACCTCCTGTAGTATTCTTTGCTGATATTTTCTCTCAGTAATTCCTGCTTGAGGTTCTTCCTCTGCTCTGAGATACTTATATATGCCTTCCTGTTCTAAGTCCTTGATGTCACAGCCCTCAACTAGGGAGATGTTTTCCATTTTGCTCAATTTTCCTCTAAAAAATGTTGCTTTAGCACATTTGTCAAGGCCAAATGTCATACTAATGTCAACAGAAAAAATGTTCATCATATGGAGTTGTTCTGATAATTGTTGGTGGCTAGAACTGTAGAGCTTCAAATCATCTACAAGTGGTAGCACATTCTGAATTGGCAGTTCATACCCCTGTGCGGCTGACCAGAAGCAGGACGCGCAGAACTAGACGTAATTCTGATCCTGTGGGGGTTAGCAGATCCCTGGTTAACTCAGTCAGGCTCCTGAATGGAGCCATGGTACCATGGTGTCTCATCGCCATGGCACCATGGCTCCATTCAGGAACCACAAATGACAGCCTTTGCTGACCCTCTTCCTTTCCCGCATCTTCATTTTTGATCTGGCCTCCCATGGCCAGGGTCCGACTGTGCGGACCTTACAGCACTCTCCTACCTCTTTGACATGGCCCAGCGGTATAATACCCTGACATCCAGAGGGACTTATTCCACCTCTGCGGTGGAATAAGTCTCCCATCCATGTTCATGGCCCCAAACATACAGGGCAGACTTCAGAATCATCCTTGTACATCTGTGGTCATGGTCCGCCCATGCCCTTCCCTCACTCTGCCTCGGACATGCCCCCTACCAGCCCTGTCTAGGCTTCCCTGTATAAATGAACTATTTACATGGGGAGTCATTAGCTGGGGACAAAAGAGGAGCAAATAGAGTGGATGGACGCCCAATCCAGACATCCATCCCCAATATTCATGCCACTGAATGACCCCCATAGTAAATGAGATGTTGCTGCTGGGTGTTACCTTATTTAGAATTCGGGCTAAATCCGTATCCCAAAAAGTTGATGAGCGTATTCATTGGATTAAATGCACCTCAAAACAGAAGTGGCGACAGGGAATCTCCCTGGAATATGCCTCAGTGGATCTTAATAGATGATAGAGGGGTTAAAGGGGAACTAAGAGTGGACAAGGCCATAGTGGAGAAACTGAATGAATTCTTTGCTTCGGTCTTTGCTGAGGAAGATATAGGGATGTTACCCATGACTGAAGTGATATTTTAAAGTGATACTGTGGAAGAACTGAAAAAAATATCAATATACCGGGAAGATGTATTACAACTATATGATAAACTGAAGAGTAACAAATCACCTGGACTGGATTGTATAAATCCAAGGGTGTTGAAAGAACTGAAATATGAGATTATATACCTGCTTTTAGTAATCTATGAATACCTGAAGATTGGAGGATGGCCAATGTAACACCAATTTTTAAAAAGGGTTCCAGGGGTGATCCGGGAAAATACAGATCAGTGAGCCTGATGAAAAGACCAGTGAGCCTGGGAAAAATGGTAAAAACCATTATAAAGAAAAAATTACTGAACATTTAGATAGTCGTGGCTTAATGGGAGACAGCCACCATGACTTTAGGCAAGGAAGATCTTGTCTTACTAATCTGTTATGGTTTTTGAAGATGTGAATAAACAGGTAGACAAAGATGAGTTGGTTGATATAGTGTATCTGGACTTTTAGAAAGCATTTGACAAGGTCACTCATCAGAGACTTTTGGCAAAACTAAAAAGTCATGGGATAGGAAGCAGTTTAATATTGTGGAACAGGAACTGGTTGAAAGACAGAAAGCAGAAGGTAGGGCTAAATGGCCAATTTTCCCAAAGGAGAAAGGTGATTGGTGGAGTACCCCAGGGATCTGTGCTGGGTCTGCTGCTTTTTGACATATTCATAAATGACCTGGAAAAGGGAATAACAAGTGAGGTTATCAAATTTGCAGATGACACAAAACTATTTAAAGTTGTTAAAACCCAAGAGGATTGTGGAAAATTGCAAGAGGATCTTGATAAATTGGAAGACTGGACATCCAAATGGCAGATTAAATTTAATGTGGACAAGTGCAAAGTTATGCACCTAGTAAAGAACAACCCAAACTATGGTTACACAATGCAAGGTTCCACAATAGGAACCACCACCCAGGAAAAAGATTTAGGCACCATCGTGGACAACATGTTAAAACCCTCCACCCAGTGTGCATCAGCAGCTAAAAGGGCAAATCGAATGCTAGGTATCATAAGGAAAGGAATGGAAAATAAAACAAAGGATAATGCCTCTGTGTCGTTCCATGGTGCAAATGCACCTTGAATATTGTGTGCAGTTCTGGTCGCCGTATCTTAAAAAGGATATAGCTTTATCAGAAAAGGTACAGAGAAGAGCCACCAAAATGGTAAAGGGGATGGAAGAATACCCCTAGGAAGAGAGGCTAAAAAGGTTAGGGCTCTTCAACTTGGAAAAGAGACAGCTGAGGGAAGATGTGATAGAGGTCTATAAATTAATGAATGGGGTTGAACGGGTAAACGTAGATCAATTGTTTACATCATCAGAATATAGAAAGACTAGGGGACATTCAATGAAGCTACCGGGTAAACTATTTAAGACTAATAAGAGAAAATATTTTTTCACTCAACCTGTAATCAAACTGGAGTTTGCTACTGGAGGATGTAGTAAAAACTGTTAGTGTAGTTGGGTTTATTTTGGACAAGTTCCTGTAGGAAAGGTCCATAAACCATTATTAAAGGGGACCCAGGATATCACTGCTTGACCCTATACAAGCACTGTGGATCCTATATCTTTTGTGGAAACTGCTACAGTAGTTATTTATGACCTAGATTGGCTACTGTTGGAAACAGGATACTGGGCTGGATGGACATTGGTCTGAACCAGTATCGCATATCTTATGTTCTTATAAGGAATGATGTACTATCTTCATATTTCAAAAAGAGTATCGTTTGCCACATTGTCATAGTGAACTTAGGGGTATGTTTACTAAACTGTGGTAATGTGGCAGCGGCTACTTTAAGGCGCGTTATGTAACGTTAAGGCGCCTTAACATTATATAAAGCGCCTTAATGTTCCCAGCCGCGGTAAGTCCAGAAAAGGGTGGAGAGAGGGCAGAGAGAAGGGGTCAATGGGCAGGGAGTGGGTGGGGAGAGGCCCCTTTCACACTAACATGGAGAAATTAAGGGCTGAATCCTAACGTAACTTAAAACCTGGCATTAGCACACATTTGCAAGAGAGAGAAACTATTTAAGTGTCAGCAATGTACAGCATAAGCAGGGAGCCCAAGAAAGGTGATAGTAGTGCTCCATTTGCAGCAACAGAATAGTGCCCAGGTATGAAAGGCCACTATGGTTATGGTGCAAATGGGGCAAAGGGGCTGCAGGTGGGACATGCAGTGGGGGCTACTGGGGCACAGGGTGGACTAGGCGGTTGCCGAGGTGGCACATAGGAACACAGAAAATGGAAACCAGCAAGAGAGCAACTGACCAGGGTCAGACATGCCCATGAGTCTGTGTCCCACAGTGTCCCATCCAGGAGCCATTACCCAGCAGGTCTCCCAAGGGGCAATTAACAATGACAGGCGGTGCCGGGGGAAGCGTGGACATCTATGTAGGCAACCCTACCCCAGAACCCACATCTTAGGCAGCCGCCTACCTGCCCCCTGGATGGCCTGGGATGGCGCACCACCGGCACCGACAGCATATGGTAATGGTGGCATGGCAGAGGGGTTGGTTGATTGTGCTGGAGGGAGCAGTGGCACCCGCCTGCAGTGGACCTAGGTCATGCCCTGTATCAGTACGTGGTGTCTAGTGCAATAGAAGAGGTCTGGCCAAGGAACGTAAGGGTAGTCCCAGGGACAACTATGCTGCTGTGGCTACAATGTGGTACAGTACAACCAGCTAGCATGTCCAAGAGCAGAGGGTCATAGGTTCAGGTCCCATCTGTGGATCCTGCAGAGCATCTCCCCATAGTTTTAGCCCACAATGCAGCCACAACAACAACATGGGCATACCCCAATGCAGTGGTGCACAGGGGTACGGACACCCACTTACAAGGGCTCCACTATCCACAGCTTCATGGAGTGTCAGGCTGTTAGCCCCAGCACAGAGCTGACGTTATCACTAGAGCACTACTACTAACACCTGCACAGATTAGCAGTGTCGGCACTGTGATCAGGTCCAGTACCACGGGTAGGGTTGTAAACCACCTCCATCTCTGCACAATGGAGAGAGGCTCATGTGGTGCCTTTACACAAAAGCGGAAGTAAGGATGTGGTTGAAAACTACAGGCCGGTTAGTTTAACTTCAGTGGTGAGTAAATTATTGGAAATGCTGCTGAAAGAGAAAATAGTGATGTTTCTGGAGTCTGGCGGATTACAGGATCCGAGGCAGCATGGATTCACCAGAGGCAGGTCTTGTCAGACAAATCTGATTGATTTCTTTGACTGGGTGACCAGGGAGTTGGACCGAGGGAGAGCTCTAGATGTGGTGTATTTAGATTTCAGTAAAGCCTTTGACACTGTTCCTCACAGGCGACTTATAAACAAACTGAGCACCCTAGGGATGGACCCTAAAGTTACTGCTTGGGTTAGAAATTGGTTGGGTGGGAGGCGACAAAGAGTACAAGTAAATGGAGCTCACTCTGAGGAGAAGGATGTTACCAGTGGTGTGCCCCAGGGATCTGTCCTTGGTCCGATTCTTTTTAACATCTTTGTTAGTGATATAGCGGAAGGGCTGTCGGGTAAGGTTTGCCTCTTTGCGGATGATACCAAAATCTGCAATAGAGTAGACACCCAGGAAGGTGTAGATAACATGAGGAGGGATCTAGCTAAGCTTGAAGAATGGTCTAGAATTTGGCAGCTGGGATTTAATGTTAAAAAATGTAAGGTCATGCATTTGGGCTGCAGCAATCCAAGGGAGCAATACAGTATAGGAGGTGAAGTACTTTTGTCCACTAAAGAAGAGCGGGACCTAGGCGTGGTTGTGTCTGATGATCTTAAAGTAGCTAAACAGGTAGAAAAGGCGACGGCAAAAGCTAGAAGGATGCTTGGGTGCATACGGAGAGGAATGACTAGCAGAAAAAAGGAGGTGATAATGCCTCTGTATAAGTCTTTGGTGCGACCTCATTTGGAGTATGGTGTGCAATTCTGGAGACCGCACCTTCAAAAGGATGTGAACAGGATGGAGTCGGTGCAGAGGGTTGCTACTAAAATGATTAATGGGCTTCATTATAAAGCATATGAGGACAGACTTAAGGATCTTAATATGTACACCTTAGAGGAAAGGCGGGATAGAGGTGATATGATTGAGATGTTTAAATACCTCCGTGGCATAAATGTTCAGGGAGAGAGCCTCTTTCAATTGAAAGCAAGTTCTGCTACGAGGGGACATGGGATGAGGGTGAAGGGAGATAGATTCAGGAGTGATATGCGGAAATATTTCTTTACGGAAAGAGTAGTGGATCCGTGGAATAGTCTCCCAGTGGAGGTGGTAGAGATGAGGACAGTAACTGAATTCAAAAAAGCATGGGACCAACACAGAGGATCTCTAAAGGTAAAAAGTGGACTGTTGTAGTTGTTGTTATGGAAGGACAGACTAGATGGGCCTTGTGGTCTTTTTCTGTCATCATGTTTCTATGTTTCTATGTTAATGCTGAGATAGGTGTGGGAGTGTGCTTATGTCTCTCCATTGTTTTTTGTCTGCCAACACCTCACTGAGCCCACATTGCTCACACTGCTTCCAGCATTAGCCTGCAAATGTGCATAATGAGGAGCAAGGTATTGTGGGTATGGCCCAGACAGGGCGGATTGGCCAGAGGTGAGTCTACAATTCCAAAGCTATATGAGCGAGCAGAACTTGCCAGTTAATCAACATCTTGCATTTTATTTTGTGATATTAAAATACTTATCAATAACTATTCTAATCTCCTGCTATATTCGCTACTGATCTTTTCTCTCGGTAATGTCTGCTTGATTGCCTCCTTTTCTTCTGCTCTTAGGTATTTGTATACACATTCGTGGTCAAGTTCCTTAATATCACTGTCCTCAGTCAGAATTATATTTTCAAGTTTTGCTCAATTTTCCTCTAAGAAAGTTTGCATTAGCATTTATGAAGGCCCAATATCATATCATATCAATGGAAACACTCCTCACAGCTCTAACAGATACGCTATTAAGAGGGACATCCATCCCCGCTATTTGGGCCTGTTCCCGATCCCATCTACCTTCCCCGCGCATTGTACAGGAAAGGTAGATTGGGGCGGGAAAGGGGCGGATCAGGGGATGCACAGGGCAGACATGGCGGTCATCAGTCCCGGACATACAGAACCAATTCCAATGTCGGCCCTGTACGTCCAGGGCCGGCAGCTTGCACGGGGAACTTATTCTACCCCGAAGGTGAAATAGGTTCCCTAGTCGGCAGAGGATAGCAGGCCCGGGGCTGGGAAGTGGTGGGAGGGGGCAGAGGAGATTCCCCGCAGCACAACCCTGGCCTTAAGAGGCCAGATCGTGGGTCGGGCTGCGGGGAAAGCACCTTTGTAGCTGACAGCTGGGGATCGTGGCTTTTCAATGGAGTCGCTGTTCCATGGCAACTGGAAACCATGGCACTGTGTCTCCATTGAACATCCTGACTGAGTTAGCCAGGGAAGGCCTGTACGTGCAGGCTGGACAGAATCGGGGTCCCGGCTTGCACTTACAGGACTGTTCGTGATTCCGATCCCGTGGAGTTAGACGTGCCCCGGGGGATCAGAATCACAGTTCCCTCTATGTGTCCGGTTCCGGCCGGGCGCACAGAGAGCCAGCACATTCAGGATGGAATTGGGTCCTAAGTGTGATGTTACCATATTTATGATTAAAGCTAAATTTGTATCCCAAAGAATTAATGAGAGTACTCAGTGGCTTAAGCACCTTAGAAAACAGAAGTGCTGACAGAGAGTCTCTCTGAAATATTCCTCACTGGATATTAATGTTAAAACAGTGTGTGATATGCCTCATTTTCATGGTGAACTTGATTACCAGATCAATCTTGAGTTTATCTTGTACATTTCAGAGAAATGTATTATCCAAGAGATGCTATCAAAGGATTTCTTATCAATCCATGCTATACTGAGATTTCTAATTTTCTTAGCACTGGCCATGATGGCTTTATTCAGCATTAACTGATCTTTGGCTCTATATGTTCCCCTCTTACTGCCCTTCTGTTCTATTGCCACTAAAGTTATTAGAATCAATGTAATCAAATATTATGTCTGTGTCTATTGTAGTAAACCACTTATAGATTTTAGATAGATAAATTATTGGTCTGTGATTTTTGGCAACCTTACTTGAATCTCTCTTTCAAAGGAGAAGTGTTCTGCCTATTATAATCCATTATGGTATTAATTCTGCTCTGCTTTACCAATTGATTTTTGCAGTTTTCCAGGCCTTGGTGGAGCGATTTTAACTGTTTGGGCCAGAAGTTGGTCACACCATCTGGCCCAGGGCTCTGCCTTGCCTAAATTCTCCTGAAAGCAAGGAAATCTTTCTGCTTTTCAATTGTGCTCTACAGGGTCCTCATCCTTTGATTTTGATCCTGTTTCCTTTTTGGAAGAATTGTCTCAGTAACAAGTTTTGCTGCAGTAGTGGATCCAATTTATGTCTGTAATATTCATTGATGGTTTCGTAATGCAAATTATAGCTTTATTAGATTTTACTTATCATGCATTTTGCCTTAGATATAGGTCTCTGTCTTGAACCCCAGCATACCTTTCAAACTCCATGCAGGCCAGGAGGTCCACAGCCAACTTTTCAATCTCTTGGTCTGTCTCCTGTCTCTCCTCTTCTTTCTCCTGGCCTGTTCCATATTATTCAAGTTCTCTCCAATTCCTCCTCCGCTCATTGGGCCATCCTGCATTTCCTACTCATGCTGCTTACAGGACCTCTTTTCCTATACGGCAGGTTCCCTGATGTTGTTGGAGAAGAAACGTTATTTGATGACGCCACTCCCTGAGGCAGTAAACAAACAAAACTTGGAACCAAGTCAGAGATAATTATGGCACTTCTAATAAGTATTTGTTGCACGTGCATTTATTTCTTTTGGTGTTTGCAATATGGAACAATCACAGCTGGCATCATTCATTTTTTATTGAATGCAATCTAACCACCCAGTATCCAGATGGATTCATATTTAAACATCAGCAGTCCTCTGCATGTAAATATGAACTGGATATTTAGTGCTGATATCATGATAGTGGCTACCACTGAATATTTGGTAGTGCAGCCACTGTCCAGACAAGCGCCGACCTTGAGCAGTGAGTGCCAATTTTCCGCCAGAATTTATCCAGATAGCAATTTAGGTCTGCTTTTCAGGCAGTCTAAGCTGTATGGATAAGTGCCAGCTAAAAATTGCCGTTATCCAGATAAGGTCTGTACTTACCCAGATAGTGGCTCTACCATTCTAGATTGATCCATGGACTGCCTCTGCACTAACCAGATAGTGCTGGGATGGCTGGGGAAATATTTAGTGTCACTCTCCGGATAATGTTGCTGAATATATCGGCCATCTAGCTCAATCCTCTGGATTCCGCACCCCCCCCCCCCCCCAGCTCACGTATCCATGAGTTTCAAATGGTAATTTTCAAAGCTTTTAGACATAACAACAATTATGGGCACTTTTTACCCATGTACACAGTTATAAAATTGTTCCCTTAAATTGCATGACTGACTAGTACATTCAGGGAATTACATTTTTAAAACATTATGGGGCCAAAATGAAAGGTGTAAATATTTTAATATGAAATACAGTTGTGGTCAACATTATTTATTTGTTTTGTTTATTTGCATTTCTATACCGCTTTTTCCAGGGATCAAATGCAGTTTACATTGAAAAAGAATAATAAGTCAAATTACATATAACAGTTCAATAACTATGTACAATGAACAGCAGATAATATTGCCACCCTGGCAGTTCAAACCCTAAATGTCCAATTCTCCTAAAAAAAAAATGGCCAGTGAAATGGCTTTGACCTATATATGCACACATATTTGACTCATAAAAGAATCAAACGACCAATTAAAAAGGGAAATAGTAGGAAATAGTATAAAAACTGTGACATTGCCAAGACATGATTATTGCCACCATTACCTCGTATAAACAATTCAAATCAGTTTGAACAGAAGAAGCACATTCCCATTGCAGTAAAATTAGATGCACCTATGATCAATTGTCAGTACTCACATGATTTGAATCAACAAATAAATGATGACTCTAATGTTTAAAATGGCCACATTATGGTTTATGGTTTATTACATTTGATATACCGCTCAGGCCGAAGCATTAGAGCGGTTTACAATACTATGGGATATCTTTACTAAACTGCGGTAACGTTACAGAACACGTGTTATGTAACGTTAACGTTCGTTAGTTAACGTTAACGCGCGGTAGGTAACGTTAACACGTGTTAATGTTACTTAACGATCGTTAATGTCCCCGGCCACGGTAAACACCGCAGAGGGTGGAGAGAGGGCGGGGGAAGGGGTCAATGGGCGTGGAATGGGCGGGGAGAGGTTCCCTGCAAACTAACGCGCTGAACTGAAGGGCTGAACCCTACCGCGAATGAAAACCTACTGTTAGACGCACAGTTGCAGGAGAGAGAAACCATTTCAGTGTCAGCAATGTACAGCATAGACAGGGAGCCCAAGAAACATGATAGTAGTGCTCCATGTCCAGCACCAGCATAGTGCCCAAGTATGAAAGGCCACTATGACAGTGGTGCAAGTGGGGCATAGGGGGCTGCAGGCGGGACATGTAGCGGGGGCAGCAGGGGCACAGGGTGGACTAGGTGGGCGCCTAGGTGGCACATATGAACATAGAAACTGGAAATCAGCATGACAGCAGCTGACAAAATCCAAACACAATCCACCTACATCTACCTGGTCCACCCGAGCTAAACGTTGCCAGGGCACTGACCTGACATCCCCCCAGTCAACTCTCCCACAAGCGGAAGGAACAGAATATTGGTAGGCGATGATGGGGGGGGGATGTGAGGATGCTCATGTATGCCCCATGCCCCAGACCCCGCTCCCTAGGCGACCACCTACCCACACAGTGGATGGCCTGGGACTGCGCACTACCAGCACCGACAGCATATAGCCATGTCAGCATGGCGGGGGGGGGGGGGGTGCCCATGCTCGAGGGAGCAGTGGCACCTGCCTGCAGTGGACCTAGGCCATGCCCTGTACCAGTACATGGTGTGCAGTGCAACATAAAAGGTCTGGCTGAGGAAATGTACAGGTAGCCCCAGGGACCACCATACATCTGTGGCAACAGTGTGGTGCAGTACACCCAGCTAGTGTGTCCAGAAGCAGAGGGTCACAGGTTCAAGCCCCAGCTGTGGGTCCTGCAGAGCATGTCCCTATGTTTTACCCTACAATGCAGATACAACAGCAACATATGCAAAGCCCAAAGCAGCGGCGAACAGGGGTAAAAACACCCACGCACACAGGCTCTATAATCCAAAGATGCATGGAGAGTCAGGCTGTTGGCCCCAGAATTGAGCTGCAGTTATCACAAGAGCACTACTACTACCTCCTGCACAGCTTAGCAATGTCAGCACTGTGATCAGGACCAGTGTGGCGGGCAGGGTTGCCAACCACTCCTATCTTTGCACAATGCTTCAATAGGAGTGTGTGTGTGTATGTCTATCCATTGTTTTGTGGCTTCCCACACCTCACCGGGCCCACAATGTCCCACTGTTACCAGTGTTAGCCTGAATATGTGCATAATGAGGAGCAAGGTATTGTGGGTATGGCCTGGACAGGGCGGATTGGCCAGGATGCATTTTCACAAGGTGTGGGGCAATGGCTGGGACACTGTAGTGCCTGACCACCGCCTGCATGGACAGGGTGGCCACAGCATGGCATGCTGGGAGGGCACTCACTCTGACCGAGCAGTGACCATGGCATGTCTAGGTTCCCACATAGTGCTCTACATTATTTGCTTCTGGTGATTTTGTTGTGTTTCTAGTGCTGGGGCTCCAATCACTGAGATGCCTGCTTGATGTGCATAGTTTCTCTGTGAGCATGGACTGGCTAGTGGACTGTCTGCAGTTAGATTGTGTATGGTTAGGATATCTATACAGTGCAGTCTGACTGTGCTGTCTGTTGGTGACTGGCAGACAATGATATGAGGCAGATGGGGTTTTCCAGAGCTAACTCCATCATTGCTGCTGGTCTGCCACTACCCCAGCCACAGGTATGGCTCTAGCCCACCAACCCTGGAGGGCTGTCATATACCAGCAGGATGTAGGTTGCTTTGAGGGGGCTGGTGCACCTGTCCCCTACCTGCAAAGAGGGTGATGTGAGCCCTTTGGGGTATGTAGTGTATGCCACTTTGACCTATCAAGGCACTACTGCACAAACTTCATGCAAGTCTGGAAACCCCTCTGCCCTGATAACAGGTGCCAATGTCAGCCAGACCCTAACACGGGGTACATACTAATCTGGGTGGTGTCTGGTCCCAGAGAGCCACATGTGACTGCAGGATAAAGATGGACACCAAATTGGCGGATCATGAGCTCACTAATGCTGGGCACTTTGAAGCCCACCATGCGGTTCCTCTCCCCCCGAGCGAGAAGATGGATATCAGGAGGGGGGGCGGGGGGTGGCATGGCAGTGCCATAAACTTCGGGAGGGGGGTGGCATGGAGGGTCAGCCTAGGACAGCATAAACCCCTCGGGTCAGTCCTGAGCTCAAGTTGTTTGTATTCTTTAGCCTGAAAGTAATTTGCATTTCCCTGTGGTGCCTGTGATCATATTTGAAGTTTTCATTTATACATCTTCCAACAGTTTCCAAGCCAGTCCTGCAGACTCACCAACCAGGTTGCATTTTAGCCTGTCTGTCATGAATATGCATCAGTTAAATTGAGGCCACTGTGTATGCAGATATATGTAAATGTATTTAATGCATGCTGATTTTGGACATCTTGAAGACCCGATTGAATGAGGAAGTGGAGGGGGTTGAGTTACTGAGTTGTAAGTGGCTGATCTGAAAATCTTTGAGCCGAAATGCAGAGATCTCTGATGATAAATAATAATTTGTAATACTGCAGTGGTTCTCATACCTATCCTCAGAGACACTATAGCCTGTTGTTCAGGTTCTCTGTGAACAAGTAGTTACCCCAGTTCTAAATCCAAGTTGCTATACCTGTTCAATATAAGTTCAAAGCAGGTCCATCCTGATTTGTACAAAGAAATGTTACTTGTAAACCGCACTGATTTTAAAGAGCGTGATATAGAAAAGCTTTAAATAAATAAATAACCTTCCGCTGCACTGCAAGGAACACCTGTCACACACTGGCAGTGATGGGGGATGTACAACAGAGCCTAGCTCTAAGCACCACATGTACTGCGGTCCTAGTGCTGGATACCCATCCTATCCCTCAGGGAGAACACAGAACCTGCACAATGGCATGGTCTGTAGCTACTGCCAGTATCACACACTGTCAGTTCGTCTTTCCAAGCTGAGGTACTGGAGAGGTGCAGACCCCATTTGCTGATCAGCTGTAGACAGCTATTCAGCATGTGCATTGCATCATGGGTACTGGTGGGGTTACCCTATCCTGGCACTAAGAGCAGACAGTTTGTGCGGTGACCTGTAGTCCTTCTGTACCCAGCCATTGCTGTGACATACACCATGGAGGTATAACCTACTGGTTAATACAATGCCGTTCATGGGTTCAATTCTTCATTGTTCCTTCCTCTCATGCCTGTCCTACTCAAATAGTGTGCATGCCTGTAACAGTCATATTTTTGCAGATTTGTGCTGCCAGCCCATAATACCCTCGCAACAATTGCCAACATTCTCTCGGTCCGTCTATCTACGTCTGTCAGATGTGTAGAGTCCTGTCTGCCTGTGCAGGCTGTCACCTCATGTCCTGCACTGTTACCCTTTCCTGCATTGCACTTCTTCATGCTTGCCTCACCTGTGCCTGATCTGCATGGCACCACCACTCCTCTGTCCACCCATCATTGTAACTGTCCTGCTACCTCCGCCTCCACTGGGGGACACGTATTCCCATCGTCTGCCACCAACTGTCTTTCCAGTACTTTACATTGCCAACACCCTGTGCTGTGGTACAGTTGCCCCCACCATGTTTGTCATCAGTACTGGCAGCCACATTGGATGCCCACAGATATGTCAGGTCCAGTGGCTCCAAGCTCTCCCTCCTTCACTCACCTGTTCATTGCCTTTCCTGAGTGCTCTATCTAGTGTTAGGGCTACATCTGTCTCTGTTCCTCACAGGTCATGCATGTCATCCTGCAGCACCTTGCAGCCCTTAGTCCACACTAATCTAGGGCACCATAACCTTGTTAGGCCACCGTAACCTATGGTTACGTAACCCAGGGTGCCCTCTAAGGTGCCCTGTCCAGGGGTGCCTAATACGGCGCTTAGCCTAAAGAGCCCTACTGTATAGGGCACCTTACAAAGCGCCTCATGAGGCACCTTACAAGGCACCTTATAAGGCACCTTATAGGGCACCTAACTTATATGGCACCTTACAAGGCACCTTTTAAGGCACCTTATAGGGCACCTTACTTATATGGCACCTTACAAGGTGCCTTATAAGGTACCTTATAGGGCACCTTACTTATACAGCGCCTTACAAGGCGCCTTGTAATGTGCCTTGTAAGGTGCCTTATGAGGCGCTTTGTAGCACGCGTTAGTTTGTAACATGCGTTAGCTGATACGGCTTGCTGTAATGATGCACCACCCATGCCTTTATATGGACATCTGTATATTTACCGCAGAACCAATTCTACCCAATTAGCCCTCAGTGCTTTAAAGATAGTCAAGGGTTTTCCTTGCTTATCTTTGAGGCGCTGGGGCTAACCGGGTGGCATAAAAAATCACTGCTATCCACATAGCCTTGGCGGCTGCCGGCGTGTCTGGCCAACCTGCATATTCACTTCTGTCACCGCGGAAGTGAAAATCCGGGTTAAGGGGGTCGGTGGACTGGCTATGCGCCGACGCGGCACATATCCTGCCTAAATGAAAATTGGGCCCATAGAATATATTTACAGTACAAAGAGCAGAAGATGCATCAAATTGGCCCATTTTTCATCTATTTTTTAAAAAAACATGGCTTCTAATTGACCTCTAAGAGCTTCCTCTTCTTTCCACAGTTATGAAGCTTTTGCACTTGCCCTATGCTTCTTTAATTTTATGAAAACATAGGCTATGATGGCAGATAAAGAATACAGAGTCCATCAAGTCTGCATGTTTTCCTTTCCTGATGTATACAACATTCCATCATGCAGGTTTTGCCTGAATGTGACTACTCAATAGTGGCAGCAGCCGCAGCATCATGTTTTCTTTAGCTGGAAAGTGGCTTCGCTACCAGACTGCTAGTAGCATGGCCACTGTGATGTAGCATGGTGTGCGGTGGCAAGGGCTTATAAAATATTATACCAACAACAGTGCAGGGCCAAACAAAAATATTTTTATTCTCCTTCAGCTTACGTGCAATCACTCCCCAGCCTGTTGCCTTCACAGGGTGGGTTCTCAGTGCCCTTCCCCTGATCCACAAAGTAAAGTCAGAATGCAGTTCAGCTCAAGGTCCAGGCAGCTTTGGGCTGCAATATTTAAGAATATAGTTCCCAGTGCCTAAACCATCTACCTTACAGCTGAACTCCTCTCCCAGCCCTGTTTGAAAAGAGCTTTCTGTCTCCACGGATCTCTCTTCTCCCTTTTGCACACAGCTGGCTTCTTAATCCTTCTGTCTGAGATACGCACTCCTAGCCCTGAGTTCTGAGCTTAGACTCTTTTAAGGTGGACTGCTGATAATCCCTTTGGAGAGGGATGGTTAACTTCCTATATACCCTATCATAGCCACACTTAGGGGTATGTTTACTAAATAGCAGTAGCGGCTTTTGTGCGATATCGGAACTGCGGCCCCATTGATTTCTATGGGGCTGTGACTCCGATATTGCATGGAAGCCGCTACCGCTATTTAGTAAACATACCCCTTAATGTTAAAATGCACACTGTCAAGACACTTTAGTAAACATGCCCCTGTATATGCACAAACAGCAATTGTAAAGGTCCATGGGGAAACTATTGGCCCGATATTGAGTTGGGCAGGCTATGTGCCGCGGTGGAAAATAGCCTGCTCGCTAACCCCCCTAACCCGTATTTTCACTTCTGTGCTGGCAGAAGTAAAAATCCGGGTTAGACCGGACGCTCTGGCAGCCGCAGAGGCTACACGAGTAGCAGTAATTTTCGTTGCTACCCGCATAGCCTCTGTATCTTAAAAATAGGCAAGGTTTTTCCTTGCCTATCTTTAAGGCGCAGAGGGCTACACAAGTAACAACGAAAATTGCTGCTACTTGTGTACTACCTTCCTCCACGCCCGCTCTGCCCTGCGATGCCTCTTACACGCCCCGATGATATGAGGATAGCATCAGGACGGGTTAGGGACTTAGCCTGGATTTTCGAAGAGCACTACCCATGTAGGTGCCTATCGAAAATTCCAGTTAAGGTCTTTACACGGGTAACTAAGGAAGTTACCCATGTAAAGACCTTCAAATATTGGGCCCTATATGCATATCTTGCCTCTGAAATGTTATGCTAAGTCTGAGGGAAGAAGGTATCCATAGACTTTGCACCAAAATAGATATTTGAAAATTCCTTCCTATCCCGTTGAATGTCTGTTACATTAGCGACACTCAGGCAAACTGTAGAAACATTTGCTTACTTCTTGCATGCACAAATTAGCACTCTAACGGGAAATATAATTTTTCATATAAGTATTTTTTCTTTTCTTTTTTTTTTGCTGAAATGTCAAGATTGTGATTGTAGTATACAAGAAACAATGAAATCTGCCAAGCTTAGCTGCTACATAAAATATAAAAATCGAATTAAAATGTTGTTTTTGAGTTTTCTGCATTCCTAATTGGGTACAATACACATAGCAGCATAGTTAGATTTTTCTTTCTTCTTCTTTGCTCCATTGTTTATATAGGAGGAGGAGAAGGAACAGATGAATAAGAAACATTTATTGCATTCACTGCAAAATGAAATGACAATTCAGATTTTGTCAAACTGTTTTCATAACTGCTGTACTCATTTGACTTACATGAATCATTCATTATCTATAGTACGATCCAGCTTATGCAGTAAATTGACATTCAAAAACTCCTTTTATTTAGGGATGTATTCTCAATAGAACTCTTAGTTTCAAAGCTGCGTGCATACATTATACAAGAACATCATCGAATGGAACTAACAAGATCAGTGGTGGGATTCAAAATTCTTAGGAACCGGTTCTGTACCAGATCAGTACGAGCAGGGCTGCAGAACCCTGATCCCCCCCCCCCCCTCTGACATTTTTATGGTGTTGGGGGCTATCGCGGCATTGAGAAAGCACCCGATGCCATCAAAATACTGTTGGGGGCTGGTGCCCTGACAGATAGTGAATCCCTGTTGGCCTAGTGGTCTGGAACCCCCCCCCTCCCTTAAAAAGAAAATAGATGTGGTGGCCTAATGACCTCCTGAACTCCCCACTTCCTCCCAACTAAAATATAAATAGATCTGGTGGCTTAGTGGCCCCCTGAACCCCCCAACTCCCCCCCCGACTAAAAAACAAATAGACCAATAGACCTGATGGCCTAGTGGCCTCCTGAATCTCCCATCCTTTCCCGACCCAAAAACAAATAGACCTGGTGGCCTAGTGGCCCGCGGAACTCCCCACTCCCCTCCTAACAAACAAAATAGACCTGGTCGCCTACTGGCCCCCTGAACCTCCCACTCCTCTCCTGACTAACAAACAAATAGTCCTGTGGCCTAGTGGCCCCTGACCACCCCCCTGGTACCTTTCGAAATTAGCTGGAGCGCTGCCTATGCACCCCTGCTCGTGGTCCGCCATCTTCACAAATTGAAGCACCTGGCACCACACGGGGCCAGGCACCGTGATTTTTGAAGATGGAGGATCATGGTACCAGGTGGTGGTGGTCATTTCGAATGGTACCAGGGTAGTGGTGGTTCATGGCTACTAGGCCATCAGCTCTATTTGTTGTTTAGTCAGGAAGGGGGTGGGGGGTTCAAGGGTCCTCTAAGCCACCAGGTCTATTTTCTTTTTAAGGGAAGAGGGGGGTCCAGATCACTAGGCCACGAGGGATTCACTATCTGCCATCAAAATACTGTTGGGTGGGGGAATCAGGGCCGCTGGGCCACCAGGGATTCACTGTCTGTTGATGCACCAGTTCGGCGAACTTGGAAAATTTTAGGAACGGGTTTGGTTGAACCGGGGCGAACCGACTGAATCCCACCACTGGTTATGATCACCTGGGACATTCTCATTCTGACGGATAAGAAACTGGATGCGAGGAAACCCAACATTTTGGTAAAGGAGAAAACCACCAGAATGACATTGATAATAGAGACGTAATTTCCAAGTGATTATTCTGTGAATTGGGTAGAGAGGCAGAAGATCCTGAAGTATGAAGAAATGCAGTTAGAAATTAAGAAAATATGGGGAGTGTTTGCCTGCAATCCTGTGTTCCCGGGGAGGAGTGAGTGCAGCTGTCTTTGCAATCTGCTGGCCCGTGTGGGGCAGCCACAGCGACGTCATCAAATGGCCCCGATAATAGCTGTGCCGGTTCTCTGCAGAGCCAGCCATCGGCGCCTGTTTTGGGCATCTCCTAAGGGGCGTATCCAAAGGGGAATTTCAGGCCTCTTGTGAGCCCCTTAGGAGTCCATTGGGAGTAGGAGTTTGATTGTTGTCTTATTTTGTAATGCCTGGTGGTAAGCGGAAAAAGAAACCTATGCTAACGGAGACCGCTGGAGGCCCCATGGATAAACATGTGATCTTGATGCCGGCTGTTTCCAAGTCAGGTACTGCTCTCTTTGTTGTTTCTGCTGAGGGAGCCAGCCTTAGCTCTCCGAAGTGAACTCCTCCACTTCCACCTGGTTTTTTAGAACTCTCGGATGTGCCTTTTCCCTCCCTGAGTCCTTTTGGGGAAGGTGAGCTCCCCAAAGTGGTAGCTTGGAAGGAGCCAATCACTTCTCCTGATAAAGCTCAAGCAGCTTCAATTTCACTATTAGACATTTGGCAGGTGGTTAATCGAACTGAGAGGATTCTGACTGATACTGTTCCTGCTTTGTGTCAATTTACTAAAGACACGATTGCTAAATTTCAAAGCTTGGACTCTCAAGTTACTTCTTTGAATTCAGGTTTCATGAATGTTGATATTCAAGTAAAATCTTTTTTCACTGTTTCAAGCTAGTGCTATGAAAGATAGTGTGTTTATACAACAGAAACTAGAAAATTTGGAGAATTTATCTCGTAGTAGGAATCTAAGGATACTTCATTTTCCTTGTACAACTCTTCTTTCCCCTGCAATTTTATTAAGGAAGTACTTAAAGGACGTCCTTCTCTTGTCTAATGTGGATACTCTGATGTTTATTAAATGTTATTATCTTCCTTCTAAATTTACGGTATCTAGATTTGATGAAGAAGTTGAGGTCCTCGAAGATAGAGATAATTTCAATCTGACAGCATTTCTTGAGGATACTCAAGATATGATTTCTACTAGGGCTACTTTGTTAGTTTCCTTGTCCTCAGATAATGATAAAATAGATATTCTTAAAGCATATTTTCGAAAAAAAGATGTATTGTTTTGTGGAGATAAAGAATCCATTTTTCCAGATGTCTCACGCTCTACACAAATTCGTAGGAAATCATTTCTGGCTTATAAAGCTAGAGTTCTTGCTTTAGGTGCTACTTTTTTTCTCCGATACCCCTGCAAATGTTTGGTGTCATTAGGATATGATAAATATTTATTTATTTTACATTTATTTATTTTACATCTCTTATATACCGCACTCTTTGTCATCAGCGCGGTTTACATCGAACAAAAATATGTTTTTTTTTATCTGTTTCAGATTTAGAAAAATGGATTCTAGATAAGGAAAAGGCACCTTGATGGTTCTTTGTATTTTGTCATTTGCCTTTTATTTTTTCTAGGTGTAAGTGGGAAGGAAAATTGGCTAGATTATTTATGTTAACTGGGAATGCCTTAGTTTAGGGTTCTCTCTAGTTTTGTTTTCTTTACTTATTTCCTGCGATTTATTCCCCGCAATGTAGGCTAATCTACTTCGTTTTGCTTTATGCTATGTTTTGAAGTATTATGGTGGATGATTTTGTATTTCTGTATTTGCTTTTTTTTATCTGATAATTGTATTGGCAGTAAAATCTCATAAATAAATAATTGAAAAAAAAAGAAATCAAGAAAATATGGCAGAATGATATACAAATATTTCCTATCGTATTGGGAGCCACAGGTGTTATAAAGTAGAATTTCCAAGCACATGTTGACAAACTATCCATACATGTTTCATTACGAACTCCAGAAAGAAGCTCTCTTTGGCATGATGCAAGTACTATGCTAAAAATTAGCAGTACATTTGAGAAACTGAGATCATACTACACATACCCTGACTTAGGGGCATGTTTACTAAACATTCCTAACGTGCGGGGCCGCGGTAGTGTGCCTGTGCCATATAAGGAGTGGGCGGTTCAGGCCGAAAAAGGAAAAAAAAAGACCGTATGTGTGCGCGTCGCGTTAATGTGCGGGGCCCACATTAGCACGTGGGAAGGCTAAGTGGGGCGCAGCTGGGCACATATAGGAACAGAGCTGTAGCACAAGGGTGAAGACAATAACCAATGGTGCAGGGGCCATGGGTTCAATCCCTCAGTGTGTGCAGCCCAAAAAGGCTGGCTGAAGCACCACCTTGAATGTGGAAATGTGTGTCACAAGGCAAAATAATTTTAAGGCGGCTCACTGTTCATTATGGGGCGGCATAAGGCGGCGCACTGTTCATTGTGGGCAGCAGGATGCGGCGCACTGTTAATTGTGGGCAGCAGGATGCGGCGCGCTGATGGCCACAAGGCGGCGCGCTGATGCTAAAGCAAAGGAACACAGCCACAGCACAATGGTTAAGACACTGAGCAATGGTGCAGGGACCAGGGGTTCAATCCCTCACAATGCCCATTGAAAAAGGCTAGCTGAGGCAGTATATTTTATGTTGTGGAGTGCTTTAGGAGGCTTTTTAATTCTATTTTGTGATAACTACTAGCAAACGCACTCTCACAGCATGTTAACATAAGGCGGACCATAAGGCACATGTTACAGTGCACCGTCCGCCAAGGCACCCTAGAATGTCCCCTATAGGGCAGCATGTATGTTGCGACACAGGATAATGTATAGTGCACCCTATATGGATGCCAACCATAAAGTGCCCTATAGGGCGCCCAATAAAGCACCCTCAGAGGCACCTTATGGGTGCAGTACGCTGAGGGTGTTATTGCAGGCATCAACATATGTACAGTAAATGTAAAAAATGCTTTGGAAAACCCTATCACAGAACCCCACTGTGGGTATGAACCCATAACCTCTGGCTGCACAGGCAGTGGCGTAACCATTGGGCTACACCTCTATAGCTGTAAGCAAACACCTGCCTGGCTGCAGATAGCCTGCACGTCACATCACAGACAGTCTGCTGGTGTAAACAGGATAGGGTTAGGCCACACGTACCCATGATGCACTGCACATGCAAATCAGCTGTCCACAGATGCACACAAGATGGGAACTGCACCCCTAAAGCTACCCGGCCTGGTAGGGGGAGGTGTCCCTGTGCACCCACACAGCACCTCGGCCTGGTAGGGTGTCCTGAGTGCGTGGACAAACGGCAAAGAGTAGCTAAACACCATCACATTGTGCGGTTACTATGCCCACCCTGAGTGTGTGATGATGCGCCCAGGACCAGGTGCACAACACCTTGCATGGCTGAATGCGGCTATGCCAGAGCTCCAAAGCAGCAATAACCTGTGAAATAGGTAGATCGCTGTCTGCCACAGTTAGTGGAACCCACCCCCACGAGGATAAAACAGGGTCTCCCACCAACAGATCCCCATACTATCTTCCTTCCCCCCTGATGGCAGTAGAGTCAACCATCAACCCCAGTCCTGCTGGGGAAGCAGACACCCCCCCCCCCCCCCACACATCCATAACACAATATCAGACAGACATTAGGCCTGGATATTCATAGATGCACCCCCACCACTATCTGATATCCTCCTGCAGCAAGCCATCAGCCACTGCACCCTGCAAGGCACTCCATCAAGACACATACCATCTGTGCTCAGTCTGCTAGTTGGTCCTGATGGAAATGCATGCACCCACAACTGGGGTGGCAACACACACAAGCAGATAAGTCAGTGAAAAGGCCCCAACAGGAAACCCATATATACAACATGAGAGAAACACAATACAACACTATGGGTGTGCCTAGCCATGCTGCCATCACTGCACACTCAGGGTGAGAGTGATCCCCCAGCAGCACATACAGAGGTCCCCCTGTCTGTGTAGGTGGTGGCCGGGCACTAACATGTCCCTGCCAGTGCCCTATGCCCTGTGCAGCTGCATCCTGGTCAGCCCACCCTGTCTGAGATATACCCATGGTCCCTTGCTACTCATTATGCACATTAGCAGGCCAATACTGGCAACAGTGCTGGCAGTGTGGGCTGTGGAAGGGGCTTGCAGCCAGCACCCACTGTATAGACAGACACACACTTCCACACCTATGCCAGCATGGTGCTACTATTGAGGAGGTAATTAGCCTTGGCCACCAAACCTGTCCTAGGCACGGCAAGGCATGGATATGGTACGCAGTACTGCTGGGGTCACTCCCCAGGGTGGTAAACACCGTCAGAGGCCAGTCCTGGAGCACGCCCCGCAAACACCTAACAGATTGTTCTGATGGGGCCAACTAGCAGTATGTGCGTAACGTATGGATATCTATCTGCCAGTACTCCTAGCAAACGTCTCAGAGCTGTGTACCGTATACCTCAGGTGTAGGGTGACATTGCTAAGGTATGCAGGTGCTAGTATTGGGAGATGCATGCAGGGTCCACTGTTCTGCCTCTCCAGGAGACATTGGCCAATGGGGCCTGTGGGTGTGGGTGTGGGTGTGTCTGCCCCTGTTGGCTGCTGCTTTACGGCAGATTCCCAACCCCAGTCCAGGTCTGCATCACACTGTTCGTGTTTTCCTGCTGTCCCTCATGAATATGCATGAGCTACATCTACATGCCATGGGGGTGGTGCATAGATATACAGCACAGGCATTTGTATGAGTGGCAGCATGGAACCTGACTGGTGTGTGGCACACCAGGAATGCATTTGGGAGAGTCTGCTCTAGGTACTGCCCCTGTTCATGGTGTCTGTGCTCAGTGGGGTAAAAGATAGACGTATTACCATTGCATATGTCCTCGACACGAAAGGTGTGTCCTTACTATCACTGTGTAGGTGTGGGAAAAATATGTGGCTAGGATTGATGGAAGCCCCAGCTGGGCTTTGAACCTGTGACCTTCTGTTCTTGAATGCACTGTCTGTGTGCACTGCACCACTGTGTAGCCACAGATTGGCTGGTTTCTCTGGAATGTCCATGACTGTGGATCCGGCAGGGCCTGTCTGTTGCAGTGGACTGTGCCAGCCTGCACATGGCTAGGCCTCTGTCTTCTGTGGCTAGCAGCCACTGCCCCCTGCACCACATGTACTCGTGCGCCAACATGCTGGCATGAGCTTCTCTCAGAAACAGCAGATGACCAGATTGCAATGTGGCAGTACGGGACTGCATTTGGGGGATTTGGCTGTAGGTAATGCCCATTGTTGTTGTGTTTTTGCAGTGTTGTGTAAAATATGGGTGTTTTCCCCATGCTTATGTTCCCTGCAATACAGAGGTGTCTGCGCTATCTTTGTTTAGTGGTGGGTAAAATATAGGGGCTGGGCTGGCATGTGCCCCAGCTGGGATTTGAACCTCTGACCCTCTGGTCCTAGAGGTACTGGCTCTGTCTGCTGCACCACACTATGGCCACAGAGACAATGCAGCCCCTGGAGGTAGTATACCTGGCAGGATGGAGTCACAAACCCTGCTCTACGCATTTTTACTGTGGGCACATGCACTCTGTCTGGTGACAAACGTGCACATAAACCCCGGAAATGACCACAGACACTGGTGGACAATATATCACCACGCTGGGCAAAAGTGATATTAATGGGCAACCATAGCAAACACTCCCAGGAAAGCTCCAAAAAGGACTTGTTTTGGATGAGTCTCCGCTCCGTAGACCCTTCCAATATTCATTTCTTCTTTCTGGAGCTTTCCTGGGTGTGTTTTCTATATTTGCCCATTACTATAACTGTTCCCCAGCTGCATTACTATTTGTGATATTTTTGTTGTGGTCACTTTCTATTTTTATTTTCACTTTTGTGCTGTGCACATGTATCACACTGCTCACGTTTTGCAGGTTTCCCCGATTTTGCTGTACATTGCTGACGGAAATGGTTTCTCTTCCCTTTAAATGCCCTCTACCGCGAGTGTTTCACTCGCGGTAGTTTTGCTTTGGGATTCGGCCCCGATAATGTGCAGGGAGCCTCTCCCCTCCCCTTCCCCGCCCATTAAACCCATCTCTCCGCCACTCAGGAACCTTCCTCCGCCCTCCGTTAGCCGTTCCACGCCTCTATCGGACATTTGCGGGCCCGTACTTGTGCGGGGCCCGTTATTGTGCCGCGCACCTGTGCGGAGGTGACACGCACGATTGCGGGGTGTTTACGCGCTCTTAAGTACCGCTTTTAGTGTGCTATTTTGCGGCGTGCAAATTAGCGGTTTTTAGTAAACATGCCCCTTAGAAGTGAGGTTCATGACTGTCATAGTATGCGCAAAGCTAACCCATATGGAGAAACTGCTCTGAGTAAACCTACCAATAACATCAACCACTGTCAATTAAGTGAGCAGATCTAAAATCACTGCAATTTCCCATCCCTCAATTCCCCACACCCTCATCCCCTCAAGTGCACCAATACAACACTACCACTGGGAGTGCTCTAACAGGGAGAGGTAATAAAAGAAAGATCAAGACTCAGAGAACAGGGGCTTTTCAGCCCCATCATACAGTTCAAGATTTCATATACTACATAAAGATCACTGCCCAAATAAGTGATCATTTTTCCATTACCAAAGTACCCGAGACTTTAACCATCTATTCCAAAAACATGGATGGCAAGCTCCTTTTCCAGAATTTAGCAATGACACACCTTGCAGCCAGCAATAGACAATGGGTCATCTGTGTCATGTGCCAGTCTGCAGGATAAAAAGCAGGATGGCACAGGCAAATGAACTGAAGTAATCACATTATCAAATTTCTTGATGTTGTTGTTAAGTGCCATCGAGTCGGAGTCGAATCATGGCAACCCTCTGGATAGCTATCCTAAATTGTGTTCGGTCTTCAGTCAGGTGGCTCATTGTTGACAGAGTGGTACCCGTATGCTGTTATTGTATCGATCCATCTCATTGCTGGCCTTCCTCTTTTGCGTTGACCTTCTATCTTGCCAAGCATGATGTCTTTCTCTAATGATCTCTCTCTTCGCATGATGAGTCCAAAGTATGAAAGTCGCTTATTTCACTCCAAATTCAGCTAATCCCTAGGGAGGGCCAACACATATGATCAAAGTCCCCTAGTGTTGCACAGTTTCTTCCACATAAGAGGCTAGTACCAGGGTCTTTTGTATTAATTACCTGGGGCGTAGTAAAAACCTACATTAATATCTTTACCTAGGTATTTGCTAAACTTAGAAGAAATGGAGTAATTAACCCTGGAATTACCGAGATTTTTTGCACGCACTGAATACCGTTGGGGTCATAAATGACCCCATGACAAATTTTAATTGTTAACCATGAAAAATTTAAACTAAACAGACAAAATATTATTCCGAATTAATTACACAGGTACACTACCAAAAAACTGCCTCCAGTTTTGCAACTGATTCCTATAGATTTTGGGGTGCTGAATCCAGGAAAAATAGCCAAAATGTTCCATCACGTCACGTTTTCTTGCAAAATTAGATTTCTTACCCATATAAGGAATGTTCACATAATTTCTTTTTAGCCGACTGCAGTTTATTTTCTTGGCCCAAAATAGAGGTTGTAATGGTTAACTAACTAGAAACACTCCCTCATGATATTTTAGAGTGTTTTGTATTCATTTTATACATTAACAGGACAATTGGGAGGCGGGGGGCTAAATCCAGTACTCGCGCTGGCACATGTTCTTTCCTGTTCGCCTCGCCTCGTTCGCTCGCTCAAACATGGTGGTTGCGACATGAACGTTCCTGTCAAATTTCAGTTTCTTGCAAGTTCATTATTACCTTTTGTTTGCTCAGTCGTAATCCAGCTTTATTCCGAAGTGGTTCACTACAGTTGTAGTTTGCAGTGCTGTGTATTTGTGATGGCTCACAGAGCCAGAGGTTGCGTCAACTCTCCGGACAGTTTTTGTTTTATTTGTGGGGAATATACCGTGAAAAAGTGGCAGAGGAACATATCTGCATTTATTAAAAAAGTATATTTCGCCTATTTCGGTTTGAAGTTAGGCGATCAAGACAAACCGTGGGCTCCTCACAAAGTGTGCAAGACATGTGAGGAAGATCTACGCTTATGGATGAAAGGTAAAAAACAAGCATTTCGTTTCGGAATACCTATGATGTGGCGTGAACAAAGAGACCACAGCAGTGACTGCTATTTTTGCTCTTACATTGTGAAGGGATACAACTTAAAAAATAAGAACGTAATAAGTTACCCCAACCTTCCCTCAGCAATTAGGCCTATGCCTCATAGCAACGAAGTACCTGTGCCTGAACCACCAAAATCTTTGGATCATATTTGTGTGGACGGTTCTGATCATGATGAGACTCATCAGATGGCTTTTCCCGATGAGTCCAGTACTTCCGAGTTTGAAACTGAACCAGATCCGAAACCTGAACTTTTCTCTCAAGCTGAATTGAATGATTTAGTCTGGGATTTAGGACTCCCAAAAGATGCTGCCCAACTGCTAGGTTCTCAGCTTAAACATAAAAATCTATTGTCACCAGGAACAACTTTTTATTGGTACCGCAACCGCGAGACACAATTTTTGAAGTATTTCAGCAAAGAGGAAGATTTGGTATTTTGCAACGATATATACGGAGTGATGGAAAAGTTTAAACTCAAGTATGATCCTGCTGAATGGCGGCTGTTCATTGATTCGTCAAAAGACAGCATAAAAGGTGTTCTTCTTCATAATGGCAACGCATTCGCTTCAGTTCCTATTGCTCACTCTGTTATTCTCCAAGAAAAATACGAGAATTTGGCCCTGATTCTTCAGAAGATTCGTTATGATGAGCATAAGTGGATGATTTGTGGAGACTTTAAAATTCTATCCATGCTATTAGGGCAGCAATCCGGTTTCACCAAATATCCCTGCTTCCTTTGCTTGTGGGATAGCCGGGCCCGCGACCTACACTGGGGGAAAAAAGACTGGCCAATTCAGGAGTATTTGAGACCCGGTGAGAAAAATGTTCTTCATGAGAGCTTGGTACCTCGTGATAAAATTCTATTACCACCTCTCCACATTAAGTTGGGTCTCATTAAGCAATTCATCAAGTCCCTTCCAAAAGATGGTGAGTGCTTTCGGTACCTTTGCTCAAAGTTCCCCCGACTTTCTGAAGCAAAGCTAAAGGAAGGAGTGTTTGTTGGCCCTGATATAAGGAAACTCATTTCAGATGAAGCATTCGCTGAAACGATGTCTGAGAAGGAAAAAGAAGCCTGGGATTCCTTCAAGGATGTTGTTCTCAAATTCTTGGGGAACAGGCGGGATGAGAACTATAAGGATATTGTTGCCAGGATGCTCAATGCCTTCAAAGAACAAGGCTGTAACATGAGCCTGAAAGTCCATTTCTTGCACTCCCATGTGAACTACTTTCCCGAAAACTTGGGGGCGTACAGTGAAGAACAAGGTGAAAGGTTTCACCAGGACATCAAGGACGCAGAGAGAAGGTACCAAGGAAGATGGAACACCACTATGATGGCTGATTTCTGCTGGTTGCTGCTGCGGGAAACCCCAGATGAAAAATACGCCAAGCAGCGCACCAAGAGAAGCATTTGGGGGAAGAAGAAACGGGCCCACCAGGAGATTGATTGACCCAAGAATGACTTTAAAATCTAAACTGTGTTGACAAATATCGTGTTTTTACTAAACTTTGAAATAAAAATTTGCTAGTTATTACCACAGTGTCGGATCTCATTTATTAAAATTTTATTTTTACACCATCGGGTGTTTGTCTTCATGTATTGCAATGGTGCGGTTTGCGTTTTCTATTCTTACATACATACCTGTACAACATTTTTTGCACATTTCTTTGCTTTGCTTTGTGTCTAACCTCGCTCTTATATGCTCAATGTTTGTGCACATGTATGTGGCTGTTTTAAGTACAGACAATTTTGCTACCATCACAGTGTGTTTTGTTGACATTACTCTATTCTTATGTGCTGCCTTGTTACAATTTTCTTTATTCTTATTTGAATAACTACTAAACAATTAGTATAAAGAATTCATCCAAGAAACTTTTATCTCGATCGCACGCAATCTGAAACGTTCACCTCAAACTGCTAACCCAATGTAGCAAAAAATCTGTACGTGATGGAGCAAATTGGTTACCAGATTTGGATTCAGCGCACCAAAAAACGTAAAAATCAATCAAAACATTAGAGGCAGTTTAAAAAAATTTTTTTTTAGTGTACCTGTGTTATTTATTTAACCTTTATAATGGCAGTTTTTAACTTTTTAATGTGTTTGTTTTAACTTTGTATTTTGCTTTTTTGAGGTTTGTTCCCTCACTCTGATATCCCCCTGAAGAAGGCCGGTGGCCGAAATGCATAGGGGTCAATAAAAGGGGTTTAACTAAACCTGAAATACTGCCAGTCTTGGTATCTGTTCTCGTGTTCCTGTAGACTCTACAGATACATTTGTTGCTTCTTGTGTTCTCCAAATGTGTTAGTTACATATGTGTGCATGTAGGCAGTAGGTGGTGCATGATGAGGGCGCAACACACATCAATCATGATCTGTTCCTTAAAACATATCTGTCTGCCAACACAGGAGGCACAGAAATGAAACAGCATATGTTGTTAAAAGTAAGAAAGTGTAAACACACATTGAAATATATGTTACAGCTGTCACATAATGCCGGATATAGAAATCAAAGCTGCAACAATGTAACCCTAAACAATCGTCAAATGCACAATGAGGATATGCTAACAGGTAGCAGAGGCACATGAACACAGAGAATTCAACATGCAGAAGTAACACTATGCAGAAGGTCCCTCTGCACTGGTTGGTGTGGATACAGTGTCTGTACACATATATCACGGTACATGGAATGCACAAATGAAGGAAGAAAATGGACACTCACACTGCCACACTCCAAATATAATGGGGCAATGTGAGTGCCGGAACCTCAGGGGATAAATAGGACTGTACAGACATGCAATGCTAGGTTTGTTAATCAATGCAGAGCGTCACGTCTGCACAGTAAACAGACACAATAACCTGTACATAGAGATGGAAAGAAAGGTCAAACATGTTACAGTAACGCACACAGAAGCTATATTGCAACATGCTGTGTTGCACCAACATAGTCAGTCACATGCACATGCATTGTGTACGTTGAAACATGATACAGTGATGCCACACATGCACTGTAACACCCTTGGTGATGAAATGAGAGTCAGAAGCTGTAAAGATGTCTTACACATTGGAACATGGAACGTACGAAGCATGAACCAAGGGAAGTTGGAAGTGGTCAAGAATGAAATGGAACGTGTACAACTTGATCTGTTGGGTGTCAGCGAACTGAAATGGACTGGCATCGGGCACTTTGCATCAGATGATCACATGGTCTACTATGCTGGAAATGAAAGACAAAGAAGAAATGGTGTTGCATTTATAATAAAGAAGAAACTTGCAAGAACTGTAATGAAATACAATGCAGTCAGCGAACGCTTAATCTCTATTCGTCTACGAGGATTGCCTATCAACACAACTATAATTCAAGTATATGCCCCAACAACAGCTGCAGAAGAGAATGAAATTGAAGAGTTCTATGAACAAGTACAAGCTGAAATTGACAGAACATGCAAACAGGATATCCTGATAGTCATGGGTGACTGGAACGCAAATGTTGGCAACAAAGAAGAAGGCAAAGTAGTTGGAAAATATGGACTTGGCAACAGAAATGAAGCTGGAGAAAGATTGATAGAATTCTGCAAGACCAATGATCTATTCATCTCAAACACCTTCTTTCAGCAACACAAGCGACGACTGTACACATGGACTTCACCCAATGGATTGTATAAAAATCAAATTGACTACATCTGTGGAAGTCAACGATGGAAAAGCTCTGTAACATCAACAAAGACAAAACCTGGAGCTGACTGTGGTACAGATCATCAACTACTAGTATGCAAACTCAAGCTAAAGTTGAAAAAGAGCAAACCACTCATGAATGCACCAAAATATGACCTTGAGAATATACCACTGGAATTTAAAGACTGCCTGCAAAATCGATTTGCTGCCTTAGATACAAATGACAGAGCTCCGGAAGAGTTATGGAATGACATCAAGAAGGTTGTGCTGGAAGAAAGCGAGAAGTCTCTACAAAAGGTGAAAAAGCAAAAACGGCCAAAATGGATGACGGAAGAAACTCTGAAAATTGCCCAGAAACGCAGAGAAGCTAAAGCCAAAGGAGAAAGAAAGACAATCGCAGAACTCAACAGAGATTTCCAACGTGCAGCAAGACAGGACAAGGAAAAGTACTACAATGACACTTGCAAGGAAATAGAAGCAGAAACTATTAGAGGAAGAACAAGATCGGCTTTCCTAAAGCTGCGAGAGTTAAAGAAAAAGTTCCAGCCTCGAATTGGAATGTTACAAGATGCTCAAGGTTCTATGTTGAATGATGCTGAGAAGATCAAGAAAAGGTGGAAGGAATATACAGAGTTTTTATATGATAAAGATCAAGTGGACCAACAGCCGTTTCAACCTATACCTTATGATCAGGAAACATTGGTGATGAAAGAAGAAGTTGAAGCAGCATTGAAAGCCTTATCAAAGAACAAAGCACTAGGCATTGATAGCATTCCCATAGAAGTATTGCAGCAATCTGATGCAGCTGTTACCGTACTTACAAGGCTCTGCCAAGAAATATGGAAGACAACATCATGGCCAACTGACTGGAAAAGATCTGTGTTTATACCAATACTAAAGAAAGGTGATCCAACTGACTGTGGAAATTATCGCACAATCGCTCTGATCCCACATGCCAGCAAGATTCTACTGAAGATTATTCAAAGAGACTACAGCCATACCTAGAACAAGAACTACCTGAAGTGCAAGCAGGGTTCAGGAAAGGGCGAGGAACGAGAGACATTGCGGATGTGAGATGGATCCTTGAAAAGACTAAAGAATACCAAAAGGATATCTATTTGTGCTTTATCGACTATAGCAAGGCTTTTGACTGTGTAAACCATGAGAAACTCTGGGCCACATTAAGAAGCATGGGTATACCAGAACACCTGATCGTTCTCTTGCGTAATCTGTACATTGATCAAGAAGCAACAGTTCGAACGGAACAAGGAGAAACAGAATGGTTTAAAATAAGCAAAGGTGTAAGACAAGGCTGCATACTTTCCCCCTACCTGTTTAATTTATATGCAGAACAAATCATCAGAGAAGCAGGACTGTATGAAGACAACAGAGGTGTGAAGATTGGTGGAAGACTCATCAACAACCTTCGCTATGCTGATGATACCACATTACTGGCTGAAAGTGAAGATGATCTGAAACATTTGCTTCTCACAATCAAAGAACATAGTCTCAAAATGGGCCTGCACCTTAATGTAAAGAAGACAAAGATCATGACAACTGGCATAATCAACAGGTTCATCGTTGAAGGAGAAGAAATTGAAATCGTGAACAACTTTAACCTACTTGGATCAACTATCACTAAAGAAGCAACAAGCAGTCAAGAAATCAGACGACGCATTGCTCTTGGCAGAATGGCTATGAAAGACCTAGATAAGATTCTCAAGAGCAGAGATGTCTCTCTCCATACAAAGATTCGACTTGTTCAAGCCATGGTATTTTCAATAACATCATATGGATGTGAAAGCTGGACAGTGAAAAAGACAGACAGGAAGAAAATTGATGCCTTTGAATTATGGTGCTGGCGGCGAATACTGTGTGTACCATGGACTGCCCGAAGAACAAACCAGTCGGTACTAGAAGAGATCAAACCTAAGCTTTCTTTAGAAGCTCAGATGACAAGACTTCGACTTTCATACTTCGGACACATCATGCGAAGAGAGAGATCATTAGAGAAAGACATCATGCTTGGCAAGATAGAAGGTCAACGCAAAAGAGGAAGGCCAGCAATGAGATGGATTGCTACAATAACAGCAGCTACGGGTACCAGTCTGTCAACAATGAGCCGCCTGACTGAAGACCGAACACAATTTAGGATAGCTATCCAGAGGGTCGCCATGAGTCGACTCCGACTCGACGGCACTTAACAACAACAACATATGTGGATGTACAATCCGCAGCATATCTTAATGAATAGTTTTTATGATCACGTGGATCCAACCATTCCGTGCCCTCCATCATGGTTAAACACATTTCACAGTGTCCACAAGCATGATGGCCCCCTCATTCCACAGATACATCATTCCTCACACTGGTATGAACTACCCAGTCAGCTATGTTTGCGCTTCATCGATATGCCAACCGTAGAGGTGTTTGGAAACACTGATGTGTAGCCAAAATATGCCAATGGGACCTCAGAATCCTCCAGACCGCCATCGTGTGAGGCATATAAGGTAAAACACCTGTAAAATGTGGTGTCGACACTTCATTTCGTGGGGTCGGAGTGTTCCACCACTCTGGGTGGTTATTTAGTGCTTGTTTATACGCAGTGTCAAATTAATTTAACTGGATACCCCCGAGCCTGCAATTGTTTACATAAATCAATAGAATGCTTCTTATATTAGGCTCTTGTAGAGCATAAATGTCGAATGCGTATAAATTGACCAATAGGAAGAGCTTGTCTAAGAGACCACGGATGAAAACTCTGATATTGTAGTAATGTGTTGCGTTGAACAGGTTTTACGATACAAGGTGGATTGAAGCCGCATATTTTATTTGTAGAGGACCATGTCCAAGAATTCTATCTGAGAATGGTGATGATTAGCTTCAAACTTAATATGTTTATGCAATGTGTTTAACCACCTCAGGAAGTCTTGCAATCCCGTCGTGGTCCCCGTCCAAACAAAAAACACGTCATCTAAGAAGCGCTTCCAAATAGAAATGTACCGAAACTCCGGTGTATCATATAGATAGGTCTTTTCAAAATGTGACATATAAAGGGCAGCTACTGAGGGAGCAATGGTAGCCCCCATTGCTATTCCAAAACTTTGATGATAAAATTTTTGATCATATGTAAAATAATTGTCATTCAGCACCCACGATAGTAGCTGCAACACAAAACGTTTTGGCAACCGAGGGGGCAAAGATAATGGCAAAGCCGCTAATATTGAATATGCCTCTTTCTGATCGATGTTGGTATACAACGCTGTCACATCAAGGGTTACCAAAATATGATTATCCAACACTAAAATGTCACGTAATTGGGACAAAAAAATGGTAAGAGTCCCTAATATATGACCTAATCTGTACTGTCAGAGGTTGGAATAATCGGTCACAAAAAATCGATAATGGCTCAAGTATGGAATCTCGACAGGATACTATCGGGCGGCCTGGTGGGTCCCTCAAAGATTTATGGACCTTGGGGACCATATAGAGAACAGGAATTTTTGGATGCTTAGGATTAAGAAAATTGAGCTCATTTGTAGTAATCCAAGCTCGTTGCGCTGCCAAGGTAGTATATTCCTTAATCTCCAACTGCACCTGGGGTCCTGGATCTAGCAATAATTCCCGATAATGTTTTAAGTTATTTAAATGGGCCAAGACCGTAGCATGATATTTGACTGTATCTTGTATCAAAGTAGCAGTCCAACAATAATACTGTCCATCCTAGGCATGTGTCCCACTCGCAGAGGTCAAACATTCTATGGCACCATTTCCCAGGGATAGATCCATGGTGTTGTTGTGTCCTCCAACAGGTGGTTGATGGTGACACTGGATGCACTGTAGTAGATGTGCTTTGTGTGTTCACTGCCCTGTGTCAGAAGAGGATAAACAATGTATTGGTATGCTGCTTGCAACATCAGCCCAAATTGCAGAGAGTCAAACATCAGTATGTATGTAAGGAAACGTCACACAGGCAAACATAACATGATCACAACACACAACATATGTCCACAATGTCCACAAGGTAAACAGCAGTAAGTTAGAGAGAGCACAGTCACCACCGCTCCCCAGGTGTACAGACCCCTCACACCACATGATATTGTAAAATGTCTGCACGCTGTATCATCACACAGCCAACCCAAAAACACACACCCACACAGTATGCTAAGGTGTGCGTGCCAGCAGTAGCATACACCCTGTATGTGCACAATTGAAGATTAGTGGAGATAAAGGCTTGTTAAATGCAATGATACCCTGATGTTGGCTGATGCTACAATGTCATGGAAGGGTGCACGTGCATTCCACCACCCAAACACCTAGGACCTGCACACACACGCAGCTCTATTGGACGTGTCCCAGAGACAGTGTTGGAGAAGACAAACTGGCCAGGAACACATGTGGATATGTGTGCCAACAGCAACATATGGGGTATGGGGGTGCAGGGAAAAGAGGTGAACAACAACATATGGACAATATGACATATCACTTCAGACATGTGCTCCCCCTGACTGTCGTCACAGACAAAGTAGCTGTAGGTCCACCTACCCCAGACTACTGCATGTTGGATGACGTACAGTCAGCTGCCAATGCACCACAGCACCAAGTATGTCCTGTGGATTGAAAAACACAAGAGAAACATACATATGTCATGTTGGAGCTGTGCAACACACACTGCACCTTCACATCCTCAGCTCGCAGACCCCCCAAGATCCTTAACAAACTGACTCTTCCCCATCACACTGTACAGATTCATTTCATGTTAATGTTATCACTGAAGTGAGTGTGGCAAACGACAAGAGTCTGTACTCTGTCTGTCTCCTTCCTCACCTCTCTGTTGCTGTAAAAAATGTGGAACAGAACTATCTCCTTGCTACCATGTCCCTGCTTGACTCTAAGCCTGCAGTAGTATCCTGTGTCCCCCATATCGCTCCTAATGCTCCTTCAGTGTGTGTTCTGGTGTCTCAATGTCATCTGCTACACCGCTGTTAGTTCCTGTAACACAGGGAAATATGCAGGGGCTCCATCCTTATCCTCTGTCCATATACATTTCCTTGGTGTGTATATCTCATACCTTGACTTACATTAACAGCTGTGTGCTGATGAGTTGCAACCACACCTCGATGTCTGGTTGCCACCAGACATTGATGGCTGCATGTCATCCCACTGTGTGAAATTGATAATGGCAAAGCATGGATATCCTATATGTGCACCTAAACCCTCCCCTCCCATCTGAGTGTCTTTGTGTGTGTGGCCAAAACATCCTTTCTCTAGGGTCCGCAATGTAGGTGTTGTCTTGGACTGCACTCGGCTCCTCTACACACATACCCAGCTTGTAGTTGAGGCTTGTGGTTTATGTCTAGTTGTCATCAGCTATATCTCCCCAGTCCTCCCTGAAAACACAACTAAAACCCAAATCCCCCCCCCCCCAATCAGCTCCTGGCTTGCCTACTGTAACCTACACCTTGCTGATCTGGCCTTGAATCATCTCTGTCTGCCTGAAAATATGCAACATTGCACTGCATGGCTATTCTACAGCCACACACATAATGGCACTAATACTCCCCCTGTCAGGACACCTCACAGGTTCCCTATCCGTTTCCGCATCCATGTCAAGGCTACGTGCTGACCTATACATACAGGCACACTGTGGTGTTGCAGTAACTTCCCTTACTGATCTCATATACCAGTAATCCAACTACTACTATGTCAATATGTAAATAGTTTCCCATGTTCTCCAAGTTTTATTCCCTGTTATAATGAAAATTCAATCAGTCTTCTCTGATCTGAATACTCTTTGTTAAATGTAAACCGCACTGATAACAAATAGTGTGGTATATAAGAATTGTTAAATAAATAAATAAATAAATACTCAGCATGTATATAGTGCTACGTATCACATGTAGCGCTATACAGAAACAACTAACACACAGTCCCTGCTCATCAGAGCATACCAACTAATCAATCAGCTCAAATAAAAAAATGTGAAACACACACATCTAGGCAACTGGTCCCATCTATGGTCTGCTCTTCTACTGTTTACCCCATACTACACGCCTTTCACCTTGCTGCACCCAAAGCCTCAAACTAACTACCTGTGGCTGTACAACAGCCCCTATCCCAATCAGCCACAAATCAGGTATGACAGCTTGGTGGTTGCGCATGCACGGCAGCACGAGTGTGGAGGCTGCGCGCATAGGGCATGTGCAGGGGTGATGCAGAAGGTGCGTGCATGGGGACACCACATTGCGCAGGCTCTCCGTGTGTGAGCGTGAGAGGTGTGCATGTGCTGCGTGCCGTTACGCACATGCGGCCGGCCTTACATCACATGTATGGACTGCCACTTGTCACATGGCTCCCGGGCACACACCTTCCGCATCACCCCTGTGCATATGCAATGCGCGCAGCCTCCATGCTCGTGCCGCTGCACATGTGGAACGTGTACAAGGACGCACACACGTAAAAAACACATAAATACACATGCACATGTGGTACACGCTAAGGGATTTGTGTAGGTGACGGAGAAATAAGGCGAGATGTAGAGAGGCGAGTGTGAGATCAGGATTATAGCAGGTGAGGAGAGGTGTGTTGCGGAGCAGGCGAGAGAGAGTGAGAGGAGGGGAGGCTAGGAGCAGGAGTGAGAGACAGGAGGTGATCTGAGGAGCAGACGCAAGGGAGAGGAGGGGAGGTGAGGTGAGGTGCAAGCATGAGGTGGAGCAGAGGAGCCGAGGGGCAGGGTAGGGGGGAGTAGGCAAAGAACACAAGGGGTGAAGATGTGTGACAGGGAGGGAGAGGGCACAGAGGGCAGTCAGATTGAGTGGCAGGACATGGCAGGGAGAGAGGAGGGTGAGACACATGTTCAACGGGACCCAGAGCCGCCACGGAGAGTTGGGCCTGTGGTGGTAGCTGCAGGCCATCGTGTGTGTCGCAGCCCATCCAGGGGCCACCCAGTGCCAAACGTAAGCGTATACCGGTGCCAGCTGAGGACTGGAGGAGGGCTGTTAGATTTAGCCAGAAGGAAAACAACATCCTGCTTTCCAGTGTTTTGGAGCGGTATGAGGTGCTCTAAGGCCGGCTGAGCACAAGCATCACTGTGGGCACACGGATACACGTGTGGGAGGAGATCCAGGAGGCCATAGCCCAGGCAGGGGGGGGCAACCAGGGACCTTGATAGCATTAGGAAAAGCTTTAATGATATTGAGTGGTGCCCGTGCACACATGGTGGCATAGAGACGACATGCCAAGGGCACCGGAGGGGGTGGTCCTTTTGCCCCAACCCTGACATCCATGGAGCAGGAACTCGCAGACCATCTTGGACCCATCTACCTGCGTGGACTGCCTGAAGTGCTGGACACTGCCCATCCACAGGTAGGTAGGTCAGAGATATGTTACACATGTACAACTCACGTCCCAGTACATGCCAGCTATGGACGGGAAGGTGGGGGCCTATGTCCTGAGAACACGTGTGCTCTAACACAGGCAACTGGGGTCCACATATCCAGTGTGATACAGCGGACCCTCTTCTGGAGAGAAAAATAGTTTTGAAGTCTGAAAGAAAAAGAAATTGCCTGCAATTTCCAGAGGATTCACCTAGAGGGAGCAAGAGAGTTAGGACAGAGACCACAGAACCACGCCCTAGTGGGCAGGACTCAGGTTCCAAAAGCTCACATTTAAGAGCAAGCAAGCAAGAGTCAGGAGGAAGCTTATCTGCTAGGAGCTTACCTGCAAGAAGCTCAGCTGCTAAAACCTCGTCTGCTTGGAGAGCTACTACTCAGGGAGCTGTGGAAAGATCACCCTCACCAGTGGGGAGAGACCAAGCGAATGCGTGTTCCAGAGAAGGACCAAAGAGATGCTATGAAGGTACTAGCCCAAGAGTGGGATCTAGGCCGCAAGCAAGCCTGAGTAAAAGGACAGGCTGGGAAAGGAGAACCAGTCCTGTAAGAGAGGGGACAGGCCGAGAAGGCCGAAGCCAAGCCAGACCGGGCCCTGAAGCCCACAAGAGAACAGGCCTCAAAGGCCAGAGGAGGAAAGACTGGGAGAGCAGGAGGAATATACCTGAGAGCACTGATACTGAAGGCAGCAGCCAAGGTAGGCCTCCAGCCTCACCCCAGAGAACCAAACGGAAACCTAAAGGTAAAGCTTTTAACCTTTGTTATTGTGTGCCTGAAGTCAAGCTAAGAGAAGAATCCTGGGAAGGTGGTTCTCCTTATCTAAAACAAGAGCCAAAGCAAAAGTTAAAAGATAGTTTGAGCAAGAAAAGAACTTTTAGAGGAAAACATTATAGAGAGAATGTTTTTAGACCTCTAGAGCAAGAAATGCCATTTTGGTATTCCACCACGCTGAACCGTGGGCCCAAACAAACTGCCAAGCCTTGGGAAGCAGTGAGACGAACTCACATGAAGGACACTTACCTTGATCCGTCGGAGCAGTCAGAGGAGGCCATGCAGGTGGAATCTGTACAGGAGGACATTAATAGTCCTATGGAATGTATATACTGTGCTGGAAGTGATATAGAAGCGTTCCAGAGCTCATTGAGTGAATGAAGTAATTTGCTATTGGATGTTTTTGACACTGTGAAGTTAACAGTTTTTGGTTATTCCATCTCTTACTTTCAAAATCTGCTGTAAAGACTTGTTTTGCTACGTACCAGAGTGTTTATCCTATGTTATGAACCCTTAGTGCTAAAAGGGGAAAATAAAGCCTTTTTCTTTTCCCTCCACTTTTGTGCAAGACTGTAGTCTCTTTGGGAGTTGGCAACGAGGCTGGCACAAGGCTCTGGCCCTTGACCCTCGCACCTGGCCAACCCTGATCACAAACATCTTGGTGACCCCCGGTCCCAGCCCTTCGGTGGAACCACTACGCCGCCACCAGGGGGTGCTGTGCGACCGGGGTGCGTCATACCAGCAAAACATGGCTGTGTAGGTACAGGGTGGGTGTGACAGGTACCTGGGGCTGCTTGCACAACAGCCACAGTCCTGGACGTCGTAGAGCACTGCACAGGTGTACAGAACCGGGGGGGGGGGATCGTACTCCAGCCAGATGGAGTGTCACCCCCTCTTGACTATGCATGAGTGGGCCGTATGACCGTACATACAGTGGGACACAACACCCTCCATTCCATGAACCCAGCACATGCAGCAGCTATTCGTACATGGCATATAGGTCACACAGAACAGCATACATCTGCATCCAGGCACACACCACTATATGACAGGGAGACACAGACAGGAGGGACATACAACTAGGCCATAAAAAATTGACCTGGGGGGACCCACACATACCACCGATAACAGCTATGACGTGTGTATGAGATTACCTGTCCAAAGACATATCCCAGACCAGTGACAGAAGAAGGGCTATCACACTGTGATGACAAGGTAGATGCAAACAAACCCCAATGACCACATCACACAGATGTCCAACACATCACACTCTGTCATTGTCCAGCATACAGTGTGGATCCCCCACCCACCCTCACAAGACATTGGGGTGCACATTGCCATAGCCGTACCAACTGCACCTAGCCAAGACCCCACACCACCTGGGGCCATCATCTATACCGGTACTGCAGTGCCACAGACACATTACCATGGCCCCCACCCACGGTGCAACCACATGCCCAGCATCACTCCACCCATCCCCTGAAATAACCCACCACACACACCGAGTATGTGATAGCTGTCCACACACACCGCACATTGGCTACCAAAGCGGCAGACCCCATACACGTCTGGCTTACCTGGACGAATGCTGCAACACCTGCCATCCATACCACTCAGGCCAATGCATACACATCGCTCACACACACTATGGCAGGCCACAATCCCACTCAGGGCTCACACATGCACCCTGGCCAAATGTAACGCTGAGCCCGCATACAAGGTCACACGCACAGTGCATACCTAGTGCTGCATATAGTGGGGCCACCAGTCTCAGCCCCATTCCCCCCAACATAAAAGCAAATATGACACAGCTCCACCTGTGCGAGAGGCCGCCCCTCCCCCCCGTCAGGTACAGCATACTGTACACACATATGCTGTCCCCATTGTAGGTGCAGGAACAGCAGGTACAGGCGTACACCACATTGCTGTTGGCGGGGATGTATTACACATATGTAGATATCTGACCTGTGCTAACTCATCCTTGCTGTGTACCCTGTTCTAACACCCAGGTGACATCCAGGGCATGGAGGCATATGAGGAGGGTGATGTGCCGGCACCAGAGGATGACGAGGGGCCAGAGGCCGGAGAGTCCTGGGACATGGACAGCACTGGCGGGGAGACCCCAGGAAATGTTGTGCTGCCCGAGGCAGAGGACAGGGCAGCAGATGCCGATGCACAAGTGGGGGCCAGTAGCAGCAGCACACAGGCTGTGGAGGATGCAGAGTCAGAGGGGAGTTACCACACAATGCAGGTGCCGGGGACATCACGCACCCAACACACTAGCATGGATATTATCCTTGCAGAGCTGAGGGTTCATACTGCCTCAGCAAAGCACGATGCATAAGGTGGGTAACAGAATACACAACAAGCCCCCTGGGGGTTGATGTAACATCCACAATGACATTCCATGTGCCCCCTAATATTATGACACCATAGCACATAGTTCTGTATTTGTAGTGGGGGTGTGTACCATGTGCACTCCCCCCCCCCTTGTAGCATGTGCCATCTGGTGTCATCATGCTAATAAGCTCATACATCCGCCTACTATTCACCACAAAATATCCCATGGAGACGTACAGTGGTACACACCTACCCCAGATCACCTATACAGTTTACCCGCCGGACCCCGCTCCCTGGGTAGTGGTATGTAGCAAAGATAGTCAGGGTACTCAGTACTGTGTGTCATGTTTAGAGTGAACAGCGCCCCCCAGATATCTATCTGTGTGCCATGAATCCCCACATTATCCAACCTATCCCATACGACGAGTGTGCAGATACAGCAGTGACACACTGAAGTGCAAAACAGTACCATGTGTCATATCTGTGATCTCCATGACCCCAGCAGGATCATTTCCTGGCCTGTGGATGGATCATGGGACACACAGATGTAAACATGGTACTGCGTTGCTTGCCATCCATACATGATTGGTCTGTGGACTGGTCTGTTGGGATACGCCGGACATGTGCATGAGTTACGGTGGGGGGGGGGGTGCAACACATGTCTCACACATCACCTTTTATCTCACCCACAGCCACTCGTCAGGTTCTGATGGGCATTCAGGAGGAGATGAGCCAGATGCGTGCCATAGCTGAGGTGGTGGCAGCAGCGCTACTGCGGATTGCAGATGCTCAAGAGGCCATGGCTGGGCATTCCCAGCAGCCAGCCCCAGCCCCAGAGGCAGCACCAGTGGAACCAGAACAACGGCATTGCTTGGGCCGTGGTCGCCATGGACGTGGGCAGCCAGACAGGTCTTGATTGCGGGGAATAGGTCACTGTGTGCCAATAAAGATGACAAAACCTGATTATACCTATGTGCCCATTTCCGGGGTTTGCCACTGTATTCCCCTGAGTACCCTGTCCCCCATATTGTCACCATGGTCACATGTGCCTCCCCATTTCCCTTAGGGGTGCGGTGTATGCACTACTACCAATCAACGCACAGACCTTATACCATGCCCTATGTGCCATGAACCATGCCATGTGTGCACCCTTCTACCTATGCGTGGGGGTATACCCTACCTCTCCAGTTAAGCAGTAATATGTTTATGGTGGTACATGTATGTTTTACTGATCGGTCACTTTCTCACACCCCATATCCTCTCCATTGCTCCACCCACATGTGTGTCATTCCCTCTGACCCACACCAGGGCCTACATGGCTGTTTAGCTGTAGATGTTTGTGTAAGACACAGGCAGACATAGGTAACTAGCTACAGTCAGTTGTTCACTCTCCCCCTGCGCCTGTAGTGAGCCGCTGCTCCCCTTCCAGACCAACATCCACCTGTCTTGGCCTCACCAGCTATCTCCCTGGGCAGTTCCTGGGTACAGCAGTCCATCATATCCTTCCTGCCACATACTTGCTGCTAGCCATCCCCCCTATTCCCCTATAAGCATGGTGCATCAGATATGCTTCCTACACATGACAGGCAGAAAGCATGTGTCCATAGCTGGTGGTACACACAGCAGTGCAGTACATGACAGGGGCACCAGGGGGCACTGATGGCTACGCACATGGTCAGACCCCACACATGAGTGTGGAGACGGCCCATGTATGTTACCAATGTCTAATACACATACATGTAGGGATGAACACACATGTCCCATGCTCACTTCAACAGTCTGTCTATAAGGAAAACACGTGACCAGTGTGATATATAACAAAACCTTTGTATTTACATATATGGCTGATATTTACAGGTAGACCCATGCTATGGCCCGAGTGACACAGCAGCACAGGGCACGTGTGTGGCCGCCACTCTGCCCCTCACTCTGGGGCCACCCATCAGGGGATGGCTGCCGAGATGCACCCCCTATACCAGCTGCACGCTGCATGTGCATCTTGGCAGCCAGACACTGAATAGCACCTGCAAGCCACCGCATGGTGTGGTCCTGTGCCCGCTGCCATTGCAGCACACCAAGCACTGCCACAGACAGGTCCCAGACATAGCTGCCACCACATCCGCCCCAGGTGCCCGGAGTCTGTGTGGTGGCATGTGCGTGGGCCCTGCCTGTGGCACGTGGTGGTGTCACTGCACCCACAAGGCCACCCTCTCCCCCTCCACCCCATGACACCTCCCCCCAACCTTGCCCTCCTCCCCCCTCCACACTCTCCTCCTCCTCCTCCTCCACCTCCTCCTGCACATCATCTTCCCACCCACACACCGGTGCACTGGAGCGACCCTCACCTTCCCCTCCCTCCCGTACCACACCACCCTCCGCCCACTCCATTTCTGCAGAGTCGTCCTCCAGCTCTGTCCCCTCCTCCTCCTCCATCGACTGGGCTGGAGCTGCGGGCCCTGTTGTGTGTGTCCCGGATGTGGATGCAGGTTCCCCAGTAGCAACGGCCTCTGTTGGGGAAGACAGTCATTAGGACACCATCATGCCTTTCCCATACCACATAAATATTGTGTGGCCACACAGAGGCTGTTGGCCCACTGTGACATGCTGTACATCACTGCAGTGGCCGCAACATTCACCATCATGTTCCTGTTGTGCCTTCCTTTGTAGGCATTCCAGGACATCTGGGCAGTGCAGCCACAACTCCCTTCCTTTCTTACGAAGGTCCTCCATCTAGGGGGGAATGCAATGGGTGGGAACATCAGGGGGAGTATATCTCTGGTGGGTGGACATCGCATATCACACATCACTGCAGGCAGCTGAGTGTTGCTGCTGCTCTGGCCAGTGGGTCCTCTACGACCTGTTGGCAGCGCCACATGCATGTGTGGTTGTGGGTCTGCCCATGTGTGGGGTGCCAGCTACGTGTACTGTGTGCTACCCCCTGGCCCACTTACCCTGTTCCCACACCCTCCTTGCATGACATGGGTGCACCATGCCATGGGTGTGGTGGTCACATTGGTCTCCAAAAGTGGGATTTACAAACTCCCTGTATGCTGCGGCAGACACCTGTGTATTTGTCTCACAAGCACACATCAGCTGACACACCCACCATGGCACCATGACCTCTCTAAGGAACATGTGCGATGTGTTCTGACCTCGCCTGGTGTTTGGGTGGGCCAGGCACATCAGCAGGGGCCACTACCATGACATCAGACCTACAACTCTACCTCTGTGGTCAGGACTTATGCCTCCTGTGAATATGGCAGTTGTGGCTGAATGCAGCCGGAGCATGCACAGAGCCACCTAGCTGAGCTATAGACCTATGTTATCCAGTCTATGCCCTCCCGGGGGTCGGGCAGAGCAGTGACACCCCAACAGCTACAGGTACACTGACACTAGCAGCTTTAACAGACCTCTGTGATCAGGTGTGGGTCTCCTGGTGTTTGGGCTCAGCAGTGCAACAACAACAGATTCAGGTACCCTGACACCAGGATGTCAAACAGACCACAACAATCAAGTCTGGCTCTCCTGGGGGTAGGGTGGATGTAAACACATGAACTGTAGCACCTACCGTACCAACAGGATGTATAACTGACCTCTGTAATCATATCAAGGCCTCCTGGGGTAGGGTGGATGTAAACACAGGAACAGCAGCAAGTACCGTACCAACAGGATGTATAACTGACCTCTGTAGTCAGGTCTTGGCCTCCTGGGGGTAGGATAGATATAAACACATGAACAGCAGCAAGTACCGTACCAACAGGATGTATAACTGACCTCTGTAATCAAATCAAGGCCTCCTGGGGGTTGGATGGATATAAACACATGAACAGCAGCAACTTCCATACCTGCAGGATTTATGCCTGACCTCTGTACTCAGTTCAAGGTCTCCTGGGGGTAGGGTGGATATAAACACATGAACAGCAGCAACTTCCATACCTACAGGATTAATGCCTGACCTCTGTAATCAGATCAAGGCCTCCTGGGGGTATGGTGGATATAAACACATGAACAGCAGCAACTTCCATACCTACAGGATTTAAGCCTGACCTCTGTAATCAGATCAAGGCCTCCTGGGGGTAGGGTGGATATAAAACATGAACATCAGCAACTTCCATACCTGCAGGATGATCTCTGTGAGCAGGTCATGGCCTCCTGGGGTTAAGGCATACTTGCACACAGCAGCATCCACACCTACTTTCAGCACTGCCTGCACTTACCTCACGTGGGTGGTCAGCAATCCGATTAAAGCGCCTAGTGATGCGGTGCCATGCCCTCCTGGATGATCCAGGAAATAACTTGTTCTGCTTTGTGCAGATCAGGTTTGCGAGCACTTTTAAATCACACCTGGTGAAGGCTGGCTGACGTGAGTGCCTCTCCATATTCATGGAAGTGACTGGGTTGCTGGCGCATGCACGCATACCACACATGTGTGATGCCGCTCACGGCATGCACACGCTGCACATGCGCGGTGGCGCACTAACGTGCGTTAACCCTAAGTTCATGCCAGCGCAGTGTTAGAATGAATAAAGATGTAGCCCACTGGTTACTGCAATGACTGTGGTGGCACAGGTCATGGATTTGATTCCACAGTGGTGCTATGTAGTAAGGTTGTCTTGAGGCATTACCCTTTATTTTAAATCAGTGCTGTCTGAGGCATTTCCTTTTTTAATTTAAATTAGTGCTGCCAGCAAAAACACCCACAGTGCCATAACCTAAGGTGCTGCATAAGGCGCACTATAAGGCACTCCATAGGGCACATTATAAAGTGCACTGTTTGCCAAGGCACCTTATAATGTGCCCTAGAGAGCACTTTATAGGGCACATTATATAACACCTCTCTGGCTGGCTACAGAAAGACTGCAAGTCACCACACAAACTGTCTGCTGTGGTTACCAGGACAGGGTAAACCCACCCGTACCCATGATGCACTGCACATGCAGATCAGCAGTCTACAGCTGATCACATAATGGGGTATACACCCCACAGCACCTCGGCCTGGTAGGGGGAACTGACCGTGTGTGTTACTGGCACAGAGTAGCTATAGACCGTGACATTGTACGGGTCCTGTGCTCACCCTGAGGGTGAGGTAGGATGCCCAGAACCAGTTCCGCAGCACCTGGTTTGGCTGAGATAGACTATGCTGCAGGTCACCAGTGTGTGATAGGTAGTCCTTGCAGACACACCTAGAATACACCTGTGTCCATCTCTATTTTCCAGTCACGTCTAACCCTTGTGGACTATGATGCACCCAGAATAGTGCATATCCTGTGTTGGTGCCATGGTCACATGTTATAGGTGAAGGGGGTGTTTGGACCCAAAAGCAGATTATATAGCACCTGCCACCCAGCCCTCTGTGGCTCAGGGTGGGGGAACAGGATCTCCCACCAACAGATCCACATTCTATGTCTCTGCAATGGTGGCAGTAGAGAGGACCATCAACCCCAGTCTTGCTGGGGAACAGGCACCCTACATGGCAGCCAATGCAGATCTGTACACATCAATAAGGCAATGACAGGCAGACAGACAGAATGCTGGAAAAGCTCAGCTGTCCCCCCCCCCTCACCACTATCTGACATTCACCAACAGAGGGCACAGTCAGTCCACCCACTTCACCCTGCAAGGTATTCCAGCCATACACACACTAACCTCAGACAGTCTGCTAGCTAGTACATAGTGCATGTTCCTGGAGGAACTGTGTGCACCCAAAAATGGGATGTGAGCACACACACCAAGCAGGTATGCCAGTGATTGGGCCCCAGAAAAAGAAACCCATAAATATCACCTGAAAGAAATACTGCATAGCACTATGGGGAACTCAGCCATGTCGTGGTCACTGCACAGTCAGGGTGAGAGTGACCTCCCAGCATGACATGCTGTGGCCACCCTGTCCATACAGGTGGTGGTCGGCAACTACAATGTCCCAGCCATTGCCCTATGCCCTGTGCAGATGCACCCTGCCCAGGCCACCCTGTCTGGCCCATACACACAGTACCTTGCTCCTCATTATGCACATTGGTAGGCTAACACTGGAAACAGTGCAAGCAGTGTGGGCTCAGAAAGGTGTAGGCAGCCACAACACACTGGATAGACAGACACACACTCCCACACCTATGCCAGCATTGAACAAATATAGAGGTTTTTGGCAGCCCAGGCCACCACACCAGTCCTGGGCACAGTGCAGGCATGGCTATGGTACGCAATGCTGTTGGGGTCACTCCCCGGGGTGGTAAACAATGTCAGAAACCAAAACATAAACCCACTCCACAGATATCAGAAAGGTTGCTATGATGCAGCTCTGTCAACAAATTGTGTTTAACTTAGGATTTGTTATCTGCCATTAATCATAGCAACCTTTTGATATATGTATAACATGTTCCCAAGTTAAGGGCGGCATTGCTAAGGTATGCAATTGGGAATGTATTGGGAGATGCTGCTCCGCACGCAGGGCCAACAGCCTGACTCTCCATGAGGCTTTGGATAGTGTAGACCAGGGGTCTCAAACACGCGGCCCGCGGGCCGCATGCGGCCCGCGAGAGCATTTTCTGCAGCCCGCGACACCACGGAGTATTGTTTACATTGCATTTTTGTCCTCCTGCTGTTTCTATATTTTTTTTTACCTCGCGTGATTCCCGGGGCTGCATGGTGTTTCTCACGTCCGCGTCACACGCCTGCCCTCCACCAATCAGCGACAGGCAGGAGGAGAAAAAGGAGGGGGGGGGGCCGGGCCCAGAAGCAGTCTGAACAGCCTTGAAGAATCGCCTGCTTGGATCGCCTGTTGGAGGATCGCCAGGGTGCACAGCTCTCCGCAGCAGGTAAGGAAGCAGTCTGCCCAGCCCTGCCTCCCTCTGTCCCTCTCCTCTTCGGCTTTCAGAGCCGCGAAGGGAGAGCTTCTCCCTCGCGACTCTGTTAAGCTCGAGGGGGCAGAGGGGAAATTTCCCATAAGCCTCAGCCGGCTTAACAGAGTCGCGAGGGAGGAACTCTCCCTTCGCGGTTCTAAGCCCGAAGAGGAGAGGAGGGAGGGAGCGAGCCTGCCTGCCTGCGATGTTAGGGAGGGAGGGAGGGAGGGAGAGGGGGGGGCCTGTGATTTTTGCCAAGGAGGGAGGGGAGGGCCTGTGATTTTTGCCAGGGAGGGAGGGAGGGAGGGAGGGCCTGTGATTTTTGCCAGGGAGGGAGGGCCTGTGATTTTTGCCAGGGAGGGAGGGAGGGAGGCCTGTGATTTTTGCCAGGGAGGCCTGTGATTTTTGCCAGGGAGGGAGGGAGGCCTGTGATTTTTGCCAAGGAGGGAGAGGGGGGGCCTGTGATTTTTGCGAGGGAGGGGGGGGCCTTGATTTTTGCCAGGGAGGGGAGGGGAGGGGGGGCCTGTGATTTTTGCCAAGGAGGGAGGGCCTATGATTTTTGCCAGGGAGGGAGGGAGGCCTGTGATTTTTGACAGGGAGGGAGGGGGGGCCTGTGATTTTTGCCAGGGAGGGAGGGAGGGAGGCCTGTGATTTTTGCCAAGGAGGGAGGGAGGGAGGGAGCGGGGGGGCCTGTGATTTTTGCGAGGGAGGGGAGGGGAGGGGAGGGGGGGGCCTTGATTTTTGCCAGGGAGGGGAGGGGAGGGGGGGCCTGTGATTTTTGCCAAGGAGGGAGGGGAGGGGGGGCCTATGATTTTTGCCAGGGAGGGAGGGAGGCCTGTGATTTTTGCCAGGGAGGGGAGGGGAGGGGGGGCCTGTGATTTTTGCCAAGGAGGGAGGGGAGGGGGGGCCTATGATTTTTGCCAAGGAGGGAGGGGGGGCCTGTGATTTTTGCCAGTGAGGGAGGCCTGTGATTTTTGCCAGGGAGGGAGGGAGGGAGGGAGGCCTGTGATTTTTGCCAGGTAGGGAGGGAGGCCTGTGATTTTTGGCAGGGAGGGCCTGTGATTTTTGCCAGGGAGGGAGGGAGGGAGGCCTGTGATTTTTGCCAGGGAGGGAGGGAGGGGCCTGTGATTTTTGCCAAGGAGGGGCCTGTGATTTTTGCCAAGGAGGGAAGGAGGGAGGGAGGGAGGGGGGCTGTGGGCTGGAGGGAGTCAGAACAGGTAATGTGCTGTGGGCGGGGGTCAGAACCATTACCTGTTCTGACCCCCCCCCCCCAGCCCACAGCACATTACCAGTTCTAAACCCCCCAGCACATTACCAGTGGACTGCATGAAAAAAAAACTAGAAGAGAGAAGAGAGGACAAATGGACAGCAGACGATGGAGAGTTAGCAGAAGACACGAAGAAACCATAAGAAAGTGGCCGGAACAATTGCAACTGAAAAAAAATGCACAAAAGGTAGGAAAATATCTCTTTATTTTGAGTTTATTAACTGGAATATGTCAGCTCTGGGAAATGTGCATCATTTATGTCTGTGCTTTAGTACAAGAAATTAATTTATAGTTTTATTTCTACAGTGCTGAGGTATTCTGTGTAATTCCTATTTGACATTGCTACTTGTTCTTTTTTCCCAGTAGGTCATGTATTGTTCTCTGAAATGTATTGATTTAATATTTGCAGTGTTGCCTTTTGATAGGTAGGGTCTGGTGCTTTGTGAGTCCTGGTAGTGCTGTTATGATACGGGGGGTTTGCTATGGGTTCTAAATGGGCAGTGTTAGTAGTAGTTCCTAATGTGCCTGGTGGTTGGCACTGGATTATAGTAATATAGAAATTTTCTAGTCTTTCTTTATCCATGCACTCATTATGCAACATTATGCAAATATTTATGCAAATGAGGCCCCTTATGCAAATGAGGACCCGTGTCTTATGCGGCCCCCGGGTTACTTTACAAGTCCTCATTCGGCCCTCAAAGCAATTTGAGTTTGAGACCCCTGGTGTAGACTGTGGGTGTGGGTGTTTATGCCCCTGTTGACTGCTGCTCTAGTGCTGAGTTTCCCTACTCTGGTCCTGGTGGGACAAACACTGTTCAGGTTTTCATGATGTCCCTAATGAATATGCATGAGATACATTTGCATACAGTGGGGGCGTGCCATACAATTGCAGCACAGGCATATTTATTAGGGACAGCATGACACCTGAATGGTGTTTGGCCCTACAGGACTGCATTTGGGAAACTCTGCTCTAGGAATTGCACATGTTTATGGTGACTGTGCCCTTTAATCTGCAACAACAGTTCCTTCTTTATTACCACGGTTTAGTACTGGGTAAAATATGGAGACATGGTTTGCAGGAGCCACAGCTGGGGCTTGAACCTGTGACCTTCTGACCCTGAATACACTGGCTGTGTGTACTGCATCAAACTGTTGTCAAAGAGGCAGATCATTCCCTGGGGCTACCATTAGTGTTCATTGGACAGACCTTGTCTGTTGCACCACACGGCACCCACCTAAACAGGGCTTGGTCTTGGTCTTCCCCCTCCACCACCCCAGCACCCCTCTGCCACCATGCTGACATGCCCTTATACCAGTGGTGCTGATGGTGCGCAGTCCCAGGCCATCCAGTGTGCAGGTAGGCAGCTGCCTATGGTGAGGTTCTCATGTAGGGGTGCCTACATGGACATGCACGCTTCCCCCCGGCACCGCCTGCCAATGTTCTGTACCCTTGGGGGTACCTGCTGGGTAATATCCCCTGTGACACTGTGGGACACACAGTCGTGCCCATGTTGGACCCTCGTCAGTTGCTGTCTTGCTACTTTACAGTTTCGGCATTCCTATGTGCCACCTAGGCATCTGACTAATCTGCACTGTGCCCCAGCTGGACCACAGCATAACAAACCTGCCCAATATAAAGGAGAAAACCCTGCTCACCGCTATTTCAATGTCGGATCGTTCACTTTGTAGGGGGACAGAGCAAAGCCCCTTCCAAACATGATATCTTCCTTTTTATGCTTTGTCAGTAGTGTTGCTTTATGTTTATCATTAGTAGCACTATTGGTCAGCTTGGTTATGGGGATTTGAAATGTGGTTCTGGTCATTTAATATGTTTATTTGCCTTTTTGGTTCCTGCACATGTATCACTACTATCACTTTTCTGGGTTTCCCTGGCTTTGCTGTACATTGCTGACTGAAATAGTTTCTCTCCTGCAAATGTGCCTCTAGCACAAGGTTTTCACTGGCGCTAATTTTCAGAGCTTCAATTCATGGCGTTAGTGTGCATGGGGCCTCTCCCCGCCCACTCTCCACCCATTGACCCCTCATCTCCGCCCTCTGGGGATCCTTCCTCCACCCTCTGAGCAGCTTAATGCCACCGCAGACATTATCATGTGATACGTGATGTTCTTGCACGGTAAAGCGCCATTATCGTGTGATAACATCACGTATCGCGTGATAATGTTGCAGCTGTGCCATTAGCACAGTTTAGTAAACATACCTCTTTGCTAGGTAAGACTACATATTTTAGAATTGAGTGTAATTTACATGGCTTAATATGTTTTATTGTTCTAAGTTAATGTGGGTGTGGACTGACTATGTTATGAATTCTCTGTGAGTGAATGGCTTATTAAATTTATTATAAACTGCTCTAAATGACTATTAGCCAAATTGGAAGTATATACATTTTTAATAAATAAAAATGAAATAAAATGAAACATGAACCCCAGCTAGGGCTTTTTCGTTTTGCATATATTGTAATTCTAATGTGGAGGGATTGTAATTGGCATCTGGCAGCATTAACTAAAGGCATTGTTCTAAAGTATCAACTTATGTACTATTGCATGTAAAAGTAGATATAGGTTTTTGGCATTCTTTTTTTGTTTCAGTTCAATAGTATTAGTGTTCTGCAAGCTTCAGCTGTGCTGAATTTGGGATCTGTAGCTATTTTTAATACTTCAGGAGGTATTGGTTTTGGAGTTTATTTAGATGGCTTGACTTGGACTATAACTTTCTGGAAGTTATTTTTTAATTTAGGGGTATGTTTACTAAACCGCAGTAATGTTACCATCGTTGAGTTCCCCGGTAATGTTACGGATGCCCATATAAAGGAGTGGGCAGTGCAGCATTAAAGCAAGCCATGTCAGGTAACGCGCATTACTGAACATATAGATAGTCATGGTTTAATAGGACAAAGTCAACATTGATTTAGACAAGAGGAGTCTTGCCTCATCAATCTGCTATATTTTTTGAAGGTGTAACTAAACACAGTTTGACAAGGTCCCTTGTGAGAGACTTGAGAGGTAGTGTCTTACTTTGGACTAGGAATTGGATGAAAAAATAGAAAACAAGAGAGTTGGACTAAAAGTTCCGTTTTCTCAATGGAGAAAGGTGAATAGTGGAGTGCCCCAAGGATTTATACTAGGCCCACTGCTTTTTAACATATTTAGATGACCTGTAAATAGGAGTGGAGGAGTATCCTAGCGGTCATCACAGTGGACTAGTGACCAAGAGACGAGCATTCCACTTCCACTGGCACTCCTTGTAGCCATAGGATGAAAGTCCTAGCAATCTACTTCCTGTCACATCTTGAAAAAAAAAAACAGGGGCTGCTGGTTCACAGGAGTCAGCATTGACTATAGCAACTTGATGCAGATTCCACATTAGCAGTCAAAACGCAGGGAAAGGATCTAGTCATCACCATGCAGAGGCATAGCGTGGGGGGTGCAGGGGGGGCTGGCCGCACCGGGCGCAACATGGGGGGGGGGCACTCGCACTCGCAGCTCTCTGTTGCCGATGAGGGGGAAAGGCAGGTCCCTATGATACATGTTGGCGCGTACGCCATCTGGTGGTGGCACTGCAAAGAGGTTTGCGCTATAGCCCTCGAGCCCGCAGTCCTGGGAGTCGCATTGTTCTTGGCAAACCCTCGGCAACAAAGCGCAGGCGATGCGATTGACCCCCTCTAGGTAGCTATTTCACACAAGCTGCCAGGGCGGGGTGGGAGGGGGACTGTTTATCGCGTCGTCGCCCCTCGATCTCAATGTAAAGCTGGGGTTGGGGTCGGATCGCCCTGTGTGCTCGAGAAGGCGGAGCTGCAGGGCGGCATCGCGAGTTTCTGGTTCCGGATCTCCTCCTCTTCCCTGCTGTTGGGCGTTTAACCATGCTTGTCGGGCTCTTGCTGCTGTGCTGTTCGTTTCCCTGGACTCCGGCTCAGCGAGGTCAGTGCTGACGATCGCTCCCTCCCGGGGTAGGATCACGGTCGGCTCCCCCGCGCAAAGAAGCTCCCCGGCGGCTAAAATCCACGGGTTAGGGGGCGCAAATTACTTGCCTTGCCCCGGGTGCTGACAACTCACGCTACGCCACTGTCACCATGGATAAATTTGCAAACAACACATTGAATTCCTCTGCTCAGTGTGCAGTGGTGGCTAAGATAACAAATAGAAAGCTAAGAATTTTAAGAAAAAGGAATGGAGAATACAACAGAGAATATCATAATGTCTTTGCGTCACTCCATAGTGTGACCGCACCTTGAGTAAAAAAAAAAATATAGCAGAATTAGAAAAGGTACAAAATAATAAAGGGGATGGAACCATAATTATATGAGGAGAGTCCTAAAAGGTTGGAGAAGATATGGCTGAGGGGTGATATGATAGAAGTCTACAAAATAATGAATGGAGTTGAATGGGTCAGTGTGCGTCAGTTTTCACTTTTTCAAAATGTACAAAGAGCAGGAGATATGCAAAGAAGCAACAAAGTAATACATTAAAGACTAATCAACAAAAACATTTTTTTCACGTGAACTAACATTTTAGAAAGAACATCCTAGCAGTAGGAAGAATGTGAAAATAAGGATATCCAGCAAATGGAGGCAATTTCAGAACTGTGTCTGTGAATGTGCAGGCACCATTTGAAATCTCCATCAGGATGTCAAGGAATTTTCACGTAGTGTGCTGAAATGGCAACAACATACATGTGCCTCATGGACAATATGGGATTGGAGACATGCAAGTACCTTTTTGCTGACATGGTGACATGGATATGCATGTGTGATGCAGATTAGGCATGTGTGCACAGGCATGCCGAGCCACAGCATGATGACACAGCCAGACAAGAGGGAGATGATGAGGTGACAGCTGCATTTTTCTCATGTCAAGACCAAGAGGTTATACCTTCTGGTACTAGCACATGAGGAGCAACTATATCCTGCCCATGGACACAGGACTAGCTATTTCCAAGCCTGCAAGATCTGGCAAAGGGTCTGCCAGACCCTTTCTCAGAAAGTAGGCCAAAAGTCATGCTCAAGGGGGTGAAACCGGCACTTCATGTACGATATGTGTAAAAGGACAGGGACAAAGAGGGGGCATGGGACACAAATAAGCTGAGATCTCTGAATGCACAGATTACAATAATAGTACTAGGCACAGCAACCTCCCATTATACAAAATACAGTAGCTCAGGGAGTGAGCAGAAAGGTGGCAGCAGCTTTCCTGAACATAGCAGCGGCAGATGCAGGCCCCAACAGGAGTATAAGAGACATCAGGAAGACACCTAATATCAGAAACAGAGAAAGGAGGTGGACCAAGTAGGGATCAGGTCACAACTACAGATGTGGGCACTTGGAGTCTGGACTGTGCATCAGGAGGAAGCCTGTAGATGAACCCAACACAGAAGGATAACACATGCATCCATAGAAAGACCTGTAAAAGGCCACACACAAAGATGTGCAACCAGCATTACATAGAAGGCCACAGAGGAACTACAATGCGCGGTGTTTTTTGGAAACTTGGAGCCAAAAGATACGGTTCCTTTAGAGAATGCGGGCAGCATCATAACTAACCCTCCTGAAAAAACTCCTTAAGGGAGTGAAACGCGAAAGTGGTGTCCAAAGGAGGCGTTGAGGAAATTCGTTAAGATAAGAAATGTTTTAGTTAAGCAGATTTTTACGAAGGTGATGGAAAATTGGTGATAAATAACCCAGAATCAGTCATTGATGCTAACCTGTGCAAAATAACGAATACACAGCAAGCAGTTTGCGTTTAAGCGCTATGGAGTCTGAGACATTCTGGGAACTTGGGGGTGATAAAGTCGTGGTTTAAGTTAACCAGTTATCCCATACACCGAATGTATTTTTATCTGTTTTCCACTTTGAACAGTGTTTGCCTGGAGCTAATTTTCATAGCAGTGTGATTTTACCTAGCTCTGTGAAGACCAAGCTTTAAATTTTGTATAATTACACCAATGGAAGTTCCCGCTTGGAAAGGCAGAGGCAGGGTAGAGGCAGCAAAATTTAAAATGAAAACAGTTGGACTGCTGCCACTGCCAGACGAATCAGCTTGATCGCTTGCAGGGTTCCTTTAAATTTTGCTGCCTCTACCCTGCCTCTGCCTTCCCACTGCTTTCTTTTTCTCGCTGCAAGCATTCTTGAGGAAAATAAATGGTGGGAAGGCAGAGGCAGGCCAGAGGCGTCAAAATCTAAAATATAAATAGCCAGAGTGCTTCTGCTGCTGCCGCCGCTGGATAATCATTTGCAGGAAGAAAGGTGCAGGTGGAGGGAGGGGAGACAGGCAGACACGTGCTAAACAAAAGGGAGAGACAGGGGGCAAATGCTGGACAAAGGGGAGAGAAAGGGGACAAGTGCTAGACAAAGGGGAGACATGGGGGCAAATTCTGAATAAAGGGGGAGATGGGGACATATGTGACAAAGGGGGGAGACGGGGGGACAAATGCCAGACAACATGGAAGCAGGGCAGGAAGACAAATGCTGGAGAAGGGGACGCAGGGAGACAAATGCTGGACAATGGGGGGGGGGGGGGGAGGGAAGACAGGAGGACAAATGCCGGACAACCGGGAGAGACAAGAGGACAAATGCTGGACAATGGGGGGGGGGGGGGAGATAGGGGGATAAATGCTAGACAATAAGGGAGCGGACAAGAAGACAAATGCTGGAGGGGGGAAGCAGGGAGACAAATATTGGATGGGGGAAGTAGGGAGACATGCTGGACAATGGGGGGGAGAGATAGGAGATCAAATGCTGAACAACACAGAGGGGAAGAAGAGCTGGGGAATGGAAGGACTGGGGGTGAAGGTTGAAAAGCGGTAGGTAGATGGCATAAAAAAGAGGGAGATTGAGAAATAAAATAGTAAGGAGCAGTGAAATCTCGGTGCTGGAGAGAGAGAGAAATAAATGGAAGAAAGTTGGAAAGAAAAAAATAAATATCCAAGATGGAAGGAAGTGAAGAAAACAAAAACAGAGAAAAGAAATGGCAGATGGAGTAGAGACTGTAGAAAGAGAGCTAAGAGAAGACAGAAGAAAGCAGAAGCCTCATATTGAGATCAGCATGATCAGAGTATAAAATGGTCAGAAAACAAAGGTAGAAAGAATAATTTTATTTTCAAATGAGTGATTGGACTTTGCACTATTTTTATATTTTACACAGTACAGGGAAATGAGTCTTTTATTTCTCTGGCATTGCAATGCATGCAGAGTCTGTCTTCTTGGGCTTTCAGTTTAATTTTTTTCTACATATTTTTATTTTCACTTTAGGTTGTCCTCACCTATTCTGTACTTGATGAGGGTCTGTGTTCTGAGTGTGTGACTGAGGCCAGGAGTTCTGTTAACATGGAGTTTGTACGAAGGCACCTGCACTGTAGTAATTTGACTTGTTTAGCTTTTCAATAGGTGTATGGATGTTCCAGGGCCCGCTACAGTATTTATAGTGCTACTTTTATCATTATATGAGTTTTGGAAGTTTATGCTGTTAAGATATGGTTGATTTGGCCTTGTAGATCATCTGTGACTTTTGTAGGGTTTTGTATTAGTTCACAATATGCTTGGTACTGGAGAATGTTTGTTAGCGAGATGGCCAGAATCAGATTTATTTTTTTAAATTAGATACTGAGTTTTGTGGGTGGATGTCCTAGTTCTGCTCTGCACCCATTGACAGTTTATAACAACAAAATAAAAATGAGTTATTTAATTTGGTGTTATAAACTGTGCAGTGGTTCTCATTCTCTCTTTTAGTTCCGTGGTGTGAGAACAGCTTTTTATTTCCTCCAGATTATCTAATTGCCTTTTTGATTTGGTTCTGTCCCTGACTGCAGTTTTGAGAAAGCTCCTCCCTCGGCTTGGGAGGGGGGTGCCATCTCATCCCTCTCCTCAGGTAGCAGATTGCCTTGAGCTGCCCCTGGGTGTTTTGGGGCCCATTGCCGTATTTATAGTGTTGCTTTTTTCTGGGTAGGCTCCTTATTGTATGAGTTTTGGAAGTGTACAAGTATGCTGGTATGGTATGGTAGATTTGGCCTTGTAAATCTTCAGTGACTTTTGTGGTGTTTTACAATATATTAGTTCACAATATGCCTGGCACTAGAGAATGTCTATGTTGTTGTTAGTAAGATCACCAGAATCAGATTTTAGGGGGGCGGGGGGGGGGGGGGTTATCCAGCCTGTTTGGATGATGCTAAGTATTTACTGCTATGTATTTTTATTTTGGCTATGCATTTGCTCTTCTGCTGCAATTTTCTTACAATACCGGATTTGAAGGAGAAATACTAATATCGTTTGAAAAAAGTTCACAAAGTGGTTTTCGGAAAAAGGAGGGTAGGGTACAGCCAACATTAATAATAATGAGGGAGGGGAGCCAATTTATAGGTCGCAGGGGGGCACTAGAAAACCTAGCACCAGCCCTGGAGGGAATGGCAGGGACACTGTTGTGAGTGGCAGAGGGATGCAAGAGCAGTACTCTGATGATACCGTGGAAAGGCAAGCAGGATGGGTGCATGGCAGCCAGAAATAACAGGGGTTTTTTTTTTTTACATTTGTGGGATACGGTAGTAGTGCTACGGGCATCGTACACATGTAGCACATTAAAAATCTGGGAAATGTGCTTAGGCAACATTACACCAGGTCAAAGAGGTCACAGCTATCAGAATATGCAATGGAGGAACAAGAGAGGCAGCATATCCCTCAGAATGTGGGGTGCAGTACAGCACTCGGACCTGACTGCCAGTCTCCAACTCCATGTGGGTGCAAATATGTCCTTAAAGGCATCCAAAAAGAAAACAATATTGCAAGTAGTCATACAGGGGGGTAAAGGACAAAAAAGCCTAGAGCCAATTACATCTTAATGCTCTATTTCTCACTTCCCAATAATACATACTATCAAGCATAAACATAACATAAACAAGCTACCCACTAAGTACCGCTGGAGACCCCATCCTCCCTACTCTTCAAAAACTCCTCCAACTGTCGGGAATCAGTATAAACATAACAGATACCCAACAGACATAGCACACACTTGCAAGGAAACCTCAAATAAAAAGATGTTCCTAATGCTATCACCCAGGGTTTTAACTGAAGAAAATTCTTACATCACACTTGAGTGGCCCTAGCCACATCTGGAAAAATCTGAACCCACTGCCTCCAAAAGGACCTGGATTTATATTTAAAATATAACTTCATGACATGAGATTTCTCAGTATCAACAGCAAAAGAAACCACCAGGGTAGCTCTCCCAGGAATCATCCACAGACTGCTCCAAAAACTGGGACAAGTCAATGGAGGCCTGGGGGGACCCGGCGACAGTACCTAACATCTTATCTGGCAAATAATACAACTTAGTAGCCTGTATCTTATTTGTATCTTCCATTTTCAAACTAGGGTTTCCCACTGCTCCAGATGCGCCTGACAGGCTTGATCCAGTCCTGGGTCTACCCCATTACCATTCAGGGACATGTAGTTCTGATTTCTCCATTGCCCTCCATAAGAAAAGCAAGACTACATGTCTCTGTATGCAATGGGGTAAAACCAGGACTGGATCAAGCCTGTCGGGTGCATCTGGAGCCAGTTAACAACCCTATTTCAAACTCTCCGTAAAGTATTTTTACAATATTATCAATGGTGAAAGGTAGTGGATTCTAGGAAAGTTAAGAAATCTTACATTTTTACTACAAAGAGAGTTTTCCAATAATTCAAGGCACCCATGTAAAAGCAGGGTATCTCTCATCCCTGCCATGCTAGCTGCCTGAATATGGGAGAGCTGGCGATCAATCCTAGGTAAACCCCCACATCAATACCACATCCTGTTGCTCAAATTTAACAACTACCTTCTTAGAAAAGAAGGCAGTCTGATCAAAGACAGTTTTATTGTACTGATTTATTTGAGCAACCATAGTCCAAATGTCCATTAAAGTAACAGAAGCAGGGGCAGGCCCCAACGGGTGTTGAGGAGTCAACAAAGAAACATCAAATTGCAACTGTGTTGGCATAGGGACTGAAGAGACACCGGAAGAGGGCGTCTCTGTGAAGTCAAACTTAGAGGCATCCAGTCTCAAAGTCTGCACCTTCTCACCCGGCAACCCTAGGCCAGCTAAAGGCTGTGGAGGTGGAGTTTGAGCAATAGGGCTTAAAGTAGCCTCCAACTCAGAGGGTGAAGATAACAGCGTGGGAGAACTTGCCTGGGTTACTACCACTGCAGAAGAAACATGTCTATCTATGGGGCCCACAATTTTACTCATAGTTGCTGAGTTCGCAGATGGCACCTAGCTTTTGTTCTTCCTCTTGTGCAGCATCACTCTGGGTCTCACTCACTGGCAACAAACTGACAATGAAGGGACAACAGTGGGACAAGTCCCTTTATTTGGTGTCTTTTCATTAAGTATCCGTGGCCACACAGAGGAGCCTTGGTATTTGAATTTGAAGAGAGTCGCAGTCAGATGACAAAGCAAAGTGGGCAGAACCAACACTCCTGCACCGATCTCCAGGCTTTCAACAGGCTGCTAACCGTGGCTTCCTCTGGCTCCAGGCAGACACCCTTTACTCCCAGCAACACCAGGAAGAGCCCCGGCGTTTGAAGAGAGTCGCAGTCAGATGACAAAGCAAGGTGGGAGGAGCCAACACTCCCGCACCAATCTCCGGGTTTCCAACAGGCTCGCAAACACTCTCACAGCTAACGTGGATAACATGAGGAGGGATTTAGCAAAGCTTGAAGAATGGTCAAGAATTTGCAGCTAAGATTTAAGATTTAAAAAATGCAAGGTTATACATTTAGGCTGCAAAAACACAAGGGAGTGGTTCGGTATAGTGGGTGAAGTACTTCAATGCACAAAAAAGAGGAGGATTTGGGGTGATCGTATTACGCGATTTTAAAATGTCCATACAGAAAAGGTGATGGCAACAATCAGAAGGATGGTTGAGTTCGTAGGGAGAAAAATGGCCAGCAGAGAAATGGAGGCAATAGTGCCTTTGTACAAATCTCTAGTGAGACCTCATTTGGAATACTGTGTACAATTCTAGAGACTGCAACTTCAGAAGGATATAAACAGGATGGATTTCATCCAAAGGGTGGATGGTAAAATGGTCAGTAATCTTTGTCATAAGGCTTATGGGGATAGACTTAAAGATCTCAATATTTATACTCTGGAGGAAAGGAGAGAGAGGGATTATATGATGCAGACATTTAAATATCTCCTTGGAATAAATGCACAGGAGATGGCTCTCATCCAGTTGAATGGAAGTTCTGTAATGAGGGCTCATAAAATGAAGGTGAAAGGAAATAAACTCAGGAGCAATTTGAGTAAACTATCTTTACAGAAAGGGTGGTGGATGCATGAAACAGCCTTCCAGTGGATGTGGTAGAGACGAAGACTATCAGAATTCAAAATTCCATGGGGCAAATAAAGAGGATCTCTTAGGGAAAGGAAGGGATTGTAGAACTTAATAGTTCTTATGGATGGGCATAAGGGATAGGCTGTATATTCTTTATCTTCTATATTTATAAAATTACTGTTAGTTTCTTTCTCTTTATGTTGTGTAGAGGAACTCAGAGGACATCTAGAAAAGAGGCCTTGCTATTTTTCCTCTCCCATCTAGCACGGAAATCTAGCCTTTTCTCAATTCAGATTATCTGTTTTGAGGAGACAGTCATTGGATAGTTCAAGAATATTCCATAGATTTTAATTTAAAGTAATATAATCTGTACTTTTTCTTCTTGAATTACAGTAGATCCAGATCCTGTGTTTATTAGATGAAAGCATAATAAATCAGGTCCATGATCAATGGCAGCAGTCATTAACTTTAATTAATATACTGCAGTTTTCTGTGCTGTGACTCTTTCTTGATCTGTGGGAAGATGTGTATACAGTGTCCTTCTTTAAAACAATTATTCATAGTCAGGGCTGACGATACCATTAGGTGAACTAGGTAGTTGCCCAGAGCGTTGCGGAGGCAGAGTGAGGGCGGGCAGTGGGTGGTCCGAGGCCCTGGATGTACAGGGTTGATTCTGAAGTCATTTCTGTATGTCCAGGACCTCGGATCTAGATGGGGGACTTATTCCACCTCAGAGGTGGAATAAGACACCCTGGAGTCAGGGAATGGCAGGACCAGGCAGCAGCAGAGAGGTGAGGGGGTGCAGGGGGTTACTCGCAGCCCAACCCTGGCCATGGAAGGCCAGATCAGGGTTTGGGCTGTGGGGAAAGAAGATTGTGGTTGGCAGCAAGGGATTGCGGCTCCTAAATGGAGCCATGGTGCCATGGCAATGGGACGCCATGGCACCACGGCTCCATTCAGGAGCCTGACTGAGTTAGCCAGGCAGGGGTCTGTACATACAGGCCAATCTGAATCGGGTCCCTGCCTGCATGTACAGACCCTAGACCCTATTCTGGTCTTGTGGGGCAAATCTAGCCTCCATGGGATCAGAATCGGGTCTGTCTGTATGCGTCCTGATTCCGATTGGGCACATATGGGCCTGAATGCATACATTAGAATGTGCCTCCACATGGTAATCTTCTTAATGTGTCTTTCTTTTCCTTGGAACTGCTTGCCGTGTCTGTGCTCATTCTTATGGGATCTGGATTCTGATTTGCAATTTCTGTCACCCTTGGGTATATGAGTGTAAGCTGAAATTCTGGCACAAAGTTTGTTCTTTATTACATTGAGAGGGCTATCTAGCTATAGTTTAAAGGCATCAATTTCAGTATATACTTAATAGACCTGATATTTTCAATCTTAGGGTTGTCTTTGGTGATTGCATATTTTTATGCCTGTGTTTACTTCGCATGGCTAGGGTATTTCCACATATTGTATTGTCTTACCTCTCTTTGGTGTTTTAGATTCTTCTCTTGTGCCTTGGGAAAGCATTGCAGATTGGGGCATCATTCTCTGGGTATCTTCCTTTTGGCTGGCCAGTGTGGTCATTATTCCAGGACAAGCTGATTTGAAGATGGTCATCGGCAGTGGGGTTGGGACATGGAGGTTATGGGGTCTAGGGGTGAACTATCTTGGAGTCCTGGGGAACCAGATACTGATGAGGTGATGCTGGTGAATAATGTTGGTTAAATGAGCCAGGGTATATTGAGAAGGTCAGAATAATGCACCCCGGGTACTCTTCTGAGCCCATGCTAGTTGCAAATTGGAGGGTGGAATAGTTTCCACTCTCATTTCACTTATGTATTATGAGTCACTTAGTGCAGATGGAATTGGTATCTGGTTATGCAGGACAATATGGTCTGGTTTACAGTATAGCGGAGTTCATTTCTTATTGGTCAGGTGGACTTATTCCAGGTGTATCTGCTTTGCTGAGGGACCAATGCACTACTAGTTGCTTCAGGGTTTGGGATTTTACCCTTTGATCCACCAGTGATTTGGAAGTGTGGGTTTGTTGGATAAGATGAAAGGGTATTTGCTATGGTATTTGCTATGGTACTGGTTGTGATAGGTTCATTGGGGTGAAGAGAGTGGTAGTGTCAGGGAGGTCTTCCAGTCTAACTACATGTCCTTACAGGGGACTCCTGACTTGTGGTGAATATCATGTCTCTAAGAAGTGGTGTGGACTCAGTAATTAAGAAATTTTCATTGGTGCTGAGTGGTCAGAAAGGCACTGGATGACGAGGATGCATTCTGGCATCTGATGGGTTTTAGTGGGGTGCTGGGTATATGTTCTGATTCTATATAAAAGTGTCTCACCTACATTAGTTTTGGTCTTAGGCACAAATCTATAGCTGGTCTTATCTTGGGACTTTTAATGGTAGCCCACCCCTTGCATAGGGGCACAGACTACAGGAGTGTGGGTTGATAAGGATGCCCAGCACTTGTCCTTGCACAGCCACAACATCAGGTTGCATGTTCTTGGTGGGTTTTGCCAGGGATGGGTGGTTCTGAGGGTGCCAAGCAGGAGGCCTGGTGTATTTTGGGGGGCCAGTAGGGCAATCACTTCTTTCCATCTTTGTAGCCAGCAAGGTTCTAGAGATGCATCCTTCATTTTTAGGGTATAGGGCAAGGAATGCTTATGAATAGATGAGGAGTGGTCAATATGTGTTTGCCAGGACCCCCTGCCTCTTGTCAGTAGTAGTAGTAGTAGTTGTCCTAATCTTGGGATTTGTTTGGTTTTGAGTGGGCAGACAAATGAGGTTGCAGGGCACGTCAAGGAAGTTTATTATAGAATATTTTGGTTGGAAGGAGCATGTTGGGGTTTTGCTGGAGATGCTTTGTTAGGGGAGCAATGACTAGCTGGAGGCTTTCACCACTAGTGGCAGGGTAAGGAACATATCCTTCTCCTGGAATTGGCTGAGAATGAGGGGCATTTGATTGAATCAAGTGAAATGTTGGAACTGGCCAGTGGGTATCACCACCACAAGCTGAGAGGGCATAGCCTGGTGTCACTTCAAGATATGGGGGCTTGTCCTAGCTTCACTGCACGCTGTGTGGTTAGGGCACAAGCCAGCTACCAGGTTCTTCATGGACCTTGCTATGGATAGACTACCATCAACTATCTGAGTGGTCAAGTAAGGTTGCAGAAGCAGGATAAAGGTGTTACACACTTGGGTACACCAAGTGAAGATATATATTGGGCAGTAAGTCAAGGAAAAGGTTGATCTGGGAGATGAGGGGGTCAGATATTGTTGTAGTGGTTATGAGTGATATGAATAAAGCTGTGGCCAAGATATTGTCACTATGACAGTGCTCAATGTTATTTCTATAAGTGGTCCAAAGAAAGTTCCCAAGGTTATAATGAGTAGTAATGGCTTACCTGGCTCTCAACCTGCTACTATAATCATTCCTCCACTGGCTGGCCCTACAGAAAATCCAACACATAGTTTTCTACTCCCAGTGTTAGTGTAGCTGGATTTAAAAGAGCTTTGGATGAGTTCCTGGAGGAAAAGTCCATAAACCATTATTAAAGAGGACCAGGGAAATCTACTGCTTTCTTATGTAATAGGCCAAAATCAAGTCCATCTTGTCTAGAATAAGATACAGGCATATTCAAGGACTTTGCTCTTAGGCAGGATAATTTTCTAGCAGACCACCTAACTTGTGAGGTCAGCATGTATATAAGTTACAGGTGTTTTAAAAGGAAAAGTGTATGCATACTTTCCCTTGAAAAATTACTCAATGGAAAATAGATACACAGAGTTGCACTTGCTCTTAGCAATGCACAAATTCACTGATTTATTGTACATATAAAATGTATCCATAAGTCCAAATCATGCTCAAACCTCATCCCAGAGAATGCCTCCAACCAGGTTGGACAAACTTAGATGGATAGGTTTGGTGTACTGTCTTTAGCCTATGCAATTTTGAATGAGGCCATTTCTGCATGTAAAATGTAGTTTGTATGCAAAAATGAATTTTAAAAATACCCCCTAACGGCTTTGTGTAATACAAGTATCTCTCAATTCTACTTATCTTTCTCCTCGCACTCAAGATTTTCATCCTTCCTCTTCCTCCAGTTTCTTCATCTGTATCTTACAGAAAACTATCTTAAATGATGTCATAAGATACTTATAGTAGCCCAATTGACTATTTAACTTACTTGGCTGTTAATGGAACTTCTCACAAACTAGAATACTGGTCAACCTCTGCATTTTGTCTGTGGAAAACTGGGAAATAGCTAGGTTCCTAAACTACATTTTCAAATATTATTTAATACATTTTATAAACAAGAAAAGAAGAATAAAGCAATGAGTATCAATACCAGTGGTATTCATTCCTGGTCCTCAAGGGCCATCAGAGAATCACATTTTCAGGATACTTCTAATGAATTTGCCTGAGAGATATTTACATACATTAGAGGTAGTAGGCATGAAAATCTGTCTTATGCATATTCATTAAGGATATCCTGAAAACCTAGCTCTTTAGCTACTAGGAGTGAATACTGAGGATCTACACAATGGAGGCTGGACATCCGTATAGATTCAAAGAAATTTGCAGCCTATCCAATTAGATAAAATAATGTCCAAAAAACATTGTTGGGAGGAGGAAAGACAGTCCATGAATATGGCAGAAATAATGATATACTGTATTAAATCATTTTACATTCAGTATTTAAAAGCTGAAAACTTCTTTGCCAAACTTTAGTTTATAAAGGGAAAAATAATATTACAATTAAATAGTGCATATGCCAGTCTATCCACTTTTAACTTGCAGAACCAACAACACATCCAGTTTTAAATTAGCTTATAAAGTTTAAATGGTGACCAAAGAGCACAGAACCGTGTAATGTTAACTGAAGCACAAGTGCTGAGGTTTAACAACCAGAAATGTGACCCAGAAAGTTCCTTATGTTTATATTATAATTAATCTTCCCATGTTTTAATGAAACCATCAAAATTATATTGATGACTTAACAGTATACCATAACATTTAGAGACCACATGACCTTGCTAATAGTGCAAGTTACGTACTTGAATAACCTCCAGAGAGACAAGACAAGCAATGGAAATATTAGTGTTCTGTATAGAATGTTCTAATTGTAGCCATTTAAAAATTGAAGTAGGCTTAAGGGCATGCTCTAAATTTAAAGGCCCCTTTTTAATAAGCTTCATTACAATTCATGTTATTTGCTAAATCAACCTGCATTAATTGGCAATATCATGTCTTATTTGCCAACAATGCAGCTTAACAGAACATTTTTTTCCACAGCAAATGTTAAATACTGTAGTAACAAGCTGCTTTGTATCAGTGCAGTAGCTAAATCCTAAATAACAGAATAACCAAATATTTTATCCCTTGGGATGATTACTTGAACTGAAAAGCCTCTACCACTGATGGTGAGCAATGACATAACCTCTGTCTTTCTTTGCTTTTATAGCCTGATAATGCTGAGGATCATTGTATAACAGCAGGCAAGGATGTTGAGAAAGCTGAAATTTTAATGTGTGCTACCTACCAAAACCTAGATATGGAGGGATCCTGTCTGATGGTCAAAAGCAGAGCTTGAAGTGCCAAATTAAATAGCCATTGACAGAAGACAATTTTGATAGGTATCTTTGTACAATATCAATTTTTCAGAAATGGATGAGTTGGCAAGGATAAGAGACATTGGATTCATGGGTTACACTGTTCCTCAATGAAATCCTGGAGCCATATACAATATAATAACCAGATCATATTCACAAAATTTCACCAAATCCTTGTTTATGTTTATTTAATTTGCTTAATTGACTTTCAAATCCATTCCATTCAAAAACTTTAAATTAAAAATTTATATTATATTTTATGAAAAACATTCCATCTAGAGATATAGTCAAAAGAAGTTCATTTTCTTCACGAGTTATTTGAATAATGTCAGAAAACTTTACTGAATTAAAGGTAATGGATCTACATTTTATAAACCCAGTTTGGCATAACATTTTAGCATATATAGTTGTGTCTCAGAGGAGTAGCCTAAGGTTGGAGTAACAGTCTAGTACCTAAGAGATCAGGGTTCATTTCCCACTGACACTTCTTGTGACCTTGGGCAAGTCACTTTATCTTCCATTGCCTCAGAAGAAAAGGCCTGGTAATCCATTTCCATTCATATCTTGCCAAGAAAACCCAGGGGCTGCTGGGCTGCCAGGAGTCAGCATTGATTTGACAGTACTTAAAAAAAAATTACAGTCTTGCAGAGTATCTCTTTCTGTTGTTGTCCAACATTATGAGAGCTTTGATGAATGCACTCTTTCCTAAATTACCAGCAAGAAAACCTCAATAATGTTTCAACAATTTTTTATTTAATATAGCACAAAATATTCTATACTATTGCATAAGAACATAGGATTTGCCTTACTGGGTCAGCCAATGGTCCATCAAGCCCAGTATCCTGTCTCCAACAGTTGCAAATATCTGACAGCATTCCAAATGGAAGACAGATTCTATGCTGCGTATGCCAAGGATAAGCATTAGGTTTCCCTCAGTTCACTCTAATAATGGTTAATATTCTTTTCCTCCAGAAACGTGGCCAGGGAACCCAGAAGCTAATCGGGCAGCTGCTCAATATCGCCGCTGCCCATTTAGCTTCTGCGGCTAAAGTACGGTCAGAATTTGCTGTGCCTTACTTTAGCCAATGCAGTGGATGATATATCTTCAGTACTGATAATATACCCAGAGACACCTCGGGACTGATACTCGAAGGGCATTTACATGGTTTACAGCCTAGTAAACTGTGTAAATGCCTTAGATAGGGATATTCAATGGCATATACATGGTGAGTGCCATTGAATGTCCTCTATGTGCTCCGATGCTATCCAGTTATCATTGGGGCTTGTTGGGGGCATTCTGTGGCGGAGCAGAGGAATGGTGCTAATCAGGTACAGTAGCAGTGATATTGCATGCTGCCTGGATAGCAATTAGCACTTTAAAGATAGGCAAAGAAAACTCTTGCCTATCTTTAAGGTGCCGATCGCTAACTGGCTCGCCAATATGTCTGCTGCTCGGTTAGCCTTGGTGGCTTCCTGTCCCTGTGGTGATCTTCAGATATTCAATGGCATCACTGCGGCGTTGAATATCTGGTTTAGAGGTTGGCAGAGAGGGCTGTGCGCCTCAGTGGCGCATAGCCCTTCCAAATGGCGGGCAGCTGAAAATCGGGCCCCTCATGATTAAGTGCCTTAAAAACAAATTTCAGATCTGCCATTTGACTGGGAACCAGTGTTGTTTGTAAAGAATAGATGAAATAATCCCAGAAACCTATGTTGAAGATCAATCAAGCTGCTAAATTCTGTAAAGCATGAGTTATGTACTGTATGCAGCTACTACAATAGTCCAGATGAGAAATAGCCAAGGTTTTTTCTACTATACAGAAATTGCCAGTCTAGAGAAAAGATCTGCATTTCCTTACTGTTTGTAATTTATACAGGGCATTTTTTTACAACCGAGTCTGTTTATGCATAGTTAATTGTGTGTCAAGAATTACTCCTACATCACTTACTTGAGATGATATTCTAATCGTCCAATCATCAATAGTAAATTGACTTGTGAACAATGAAGAGCTTGTCCAATTTAATACTATGGCCTCTGTTTTCTGACTTGTTTTTCACTAGGTGGATGCTTAGTCATAAAAGTGTTTAGCTCTCAAAAGGAAAAAAAAAACAGTGGCCATCTCACTTACAGTTGTGGTCAACATTATTGGCACCCTTGCAGTTCAACACTTTAATAACCAATATCTCCTAAAAAAATGGCCAATTAAATGGATTTGGACTATATATGCACACATATTTGACACATAAAAGAATCAAATAAAACAAGACCAATTAAAAAAGGGAATAGTTTAATAACTGGGACATTGCCAGGACATGTCTATTCCTCAAAAAAAGGTATCAGCTTAAACAATGCAGGTAATCAAAAACTATCATCCACTCCCTCGAGATACAACCTCCTTTTAATCACTTTTATTCAAGACTCTATCACGATAAAACTTATTTTAACTTATCTGGAGAAGCGCCATGGAGCAAGCATTTTAGGGTCCCAACACAACATGCATCATATTTTGAGCCGATCCTGGCTCTGCTTCAGGTGCTAATAGGGTTCCCACTCCAACAAATATATGCGCTTGTAAGCCTAAAGATAAAACCTGCTGATTTTAAAGAATTGGCATCTGACATACTGTAACTATGACCAAGCTCTTGAAACTATCAATATACAACAGGGTATGGAACCATAAAAGGAAGCCATTTGTGTGATTGTCTGCTTTACAAAAAATTAAACCAATCCAATTCCATATTCAAACCACCCGGGGAAACCATGCCAAGTTTAAAGATCCAATGATGTTCGGCCCTCTGAAATTTAAATGTACGATCGCCCCCCCCCCCCCCCCCAGTGATCAATCGGTATAAAATCTATCAGCCTTCATTGTAATTGATGAAAAGAATGGCTATGTCTGAGACAATGTTCCACCATCAGGGCAGAGATGGTAGAAATTTTCAGTTGCAAAGCATGTTCATTCAATCAAACCCTGACCAGTCAAATAGTACAACCAATATAAGACAGCCCACAAGGGCAAACGATTAAATACACTACAAAGCTAGACAACAAGTAGTGTGCCATCGTGAACCATATTTTTATGCCAGAATTAGGGTCCAGTCAGGTCACACCCTATAAAATAAAGGGGAAATGACTACAGTTGCCACAAACAAAATGGTCAGGGTCTTCATGAGACATTGAAGGACGGTCCAAAGGTGTTGTAGAATGAACCACCCTATCTCTAATGTTAGACCCACAAGAATATGCTACCATTAAAAGGTTAGAGAAACAAGGATGCAAGTGAAGAATTGGTCACTATTTCCATAAACGTTAGGTGACTACAGAGGCTTTCTGCATAAACGGAAGAATGCCAATAATTTTATCCACATCTTGAGAAGAGGTGTGGGGAACAACACTGGCCCGGTCTGTCAGCCATTCTCGGTGCATATAATGGGCTCATTTGTATGCAAGGGATATTACAGATTGAGGGTATCCAAGGGCTAGCAACTGAGAGTGAAACTCATTTGTATGCTTTTGAATTCTTGCAAAGTCGAACACACTCACCGAAGGCAGAGAAATTGTCCAAATGGAAGGCCATTACATAAAGGGACTGGATGGTCACTATGATACTGCAACAAAGTGTTTAAACTGCGTTTTTCAAGCTGCTACCTTTTTATGAGGACATGACTATTGTCACCCTTATAGATGATTGAAATCACTTTGAACAGAAAAACCACATTCCCATTGCAGTAAAATTAGATGCACCTGTGATCAATTGTCAGTACTCACATGATTTGATTCAACCAAAGAATGATGGTTCTATTGTTTAGAATGGCCACATTCATTCCCGGTTCAATTTTCACAATGGTAAAGACAAAAGAGCTGCCTGAAACCACCAGAAAACCCATTATCACCAAACAGCAAACTTCAAAGTGTACCAGGTCATCTCCAGTGACCTTGGGATTCCTGTGTCTACAGTTCACAAAGTAATTAAGATGTTTTTTGCTCAAGGAACTGTCAAAAACCTCACAGGACGTGGTGAGAAGTGGAAAATTAATCCAAGAAGTCTTTGAATGTTAGTGCAAACTGTTGGAAAAACAACACATACAACATCCAAAGAGCTTAAGGCTGACCTCAAGCATTCTGGAGTGGTGGTTTCAACCTGCACCATATGCCATGCACTAAACAAAGAAGGACTTCATGGGTGAAGGCCAAGGAGGATCCTATGGCTCCAAGAGAGAAATAAATGACACACTTTATCTTTTCCCAAACCTACCTTGAGAAACCACAATTCTTCTGGGAAAATGTTCTCTGGACAGATGAAACGAAACTTGAGCTCTTTGGCATTGCAGACCAGCAATACATTTATAGGCAAAGAAATAAAGCTTATAAGGGGGAAAACCCCCCACGTCCGACAGTTAAACATGGTGAGGTTCCATAATGTTGTGGGACTGTTTTGCTGCCCCAGAAACCAGCAGAATGGAATATAGTAAAGGAATCATGAAGTCAGAGGGCTACCAAGGTATTTTGGAGTGAAATCTGCTACCTTGTGTCAAAAAGCTAGGTCTAGGACAAAGGTCCTGGATCCTCCAGCAGGACAATGACCCAAAACATACATCCAAAAGTACAAAATCATGGTTTAAAATGAAAAAATGGACTGCTTTAAACTGACCAGCAATGAATCCTGATCTCAATCCAATCGAGAATCTCTGGAAAGAGCTGAAATCTGCCATTGGTAAAAGCAGGGCCGGCCCGTCCATTGAGCAAGAATGTTGTTTGCACAGGGCCCCGCATTTCAGGGGGCCCTGCACAAACAACATTCTACTTTTAAAGACCTCGGTAAATTAAAAAACAAAAACCTGGCTGCTGCTGCTGCTGCTGCGGCAGCGGCAGAATCAAGTGTCCTGCCTGTTTCCCATCAGCGCCGGCAGGCTTAACAGAGCCGCGAGGGAGAAACTCTCCCTTCATGTCTCTGAAAGCCGGCATGGAGAGGGCTCTGCCAGGCAGGGGGTGGGCCAGTGGGACACTTGATTCTGCCTCTGCTGTAGTGGCAGTGGCAGCAGCCAGGGTTTATTTTTTTTTTTTATTTATCTGGGCTGATGGGGGGAGGGGGATTGGGACTGGTTAATGGCTATGGGCTGATGGGGGGGGGGGGTTAGGACTGGTAATGGGCTATGGGGGGCTAAGACTGAAAATGGGGTGATGGGGGTTAGGACTGGAAGTGGGCTGATGGGGGGTTAGGAGTGGTAATGGGCTATAGGGGGGAGGCTAGGACTGAAAATGGGCTGATGGGGGGTTAGGACTGGTAATGGGCTATGGGGGGGCTAAGACTGGAAATGGGCTGATGGGGGATTAGGACTGGTAATGGGCTATAAGGGGGAGGCTATTACTGGAAATGGGCTGATGGGGGGTTAGGACTGCCAATGGGCTATGGGGGGGCTAAGACTGAAAATGGGATGATGGGGTTAGGATTGGAAGTGAGCTGATGGGGGGCTTAGGACTGGTAATGGACTATGGGGGGCTAGGACTGATAATGGGATGGGGGGTTGCTAGGACTGAAAATGGGCTGAGTGGAAGGGGGGGCTTGAACTGCAAATAGCTGATGGGGACGGGGACTTGGAATGGAAATGGGCTGAGTGGAAGGGGGGCTTGAACTGCAAATAGCTGATGGAGAGGGGGGCTTGGAATGGAGGGCTGTGAAGGGAGGGAGCTAGGACTGGAAATGGACTGAGTTGGGGGGGAGCTAGGACAGGAAATGGGCTGATGGAGGGGCGATAGGACTGGATATGGGCTGTTGGGGGTGCTAAGATTGGAAATGGGCTGTGGTGCTTGGATTGAAATGGACTCATGGAGGGGCTAGAACTGGAAGTAGGCTCATGGGGGGCTTGGATTGGAAATGGGCTGATGCGGGGACTAGAAGGGAGCAGATGCTGGGTGGGGCTGGAACTAGAAGGACTGAAAATGGGTTGATGGTGGGGTTAGGATAGGACTGGAAATGGGCTGATGCGGGGACTAGAAGGGAGCAGATGCTGGGTGGGGCTGGAACTAGAAGGGAGCTGATGTTGGGGGAGGATTAGAATGGGATGGGGCTGGGAGAGTGAAATGGAGAGGGGAAAAATATTTTGAGTGGGAGGGAAGAAAAATCTACAATTGGCCGGGTATTGGGAGAGTAAGTGAGGATTGAGGATGGGTAAAATTTAAGTGGATGAAATAGGAATGAGGAAAGAGCAAAAGGAGAAAGATTAGTATGTTAAAGCAAATGTAGAGAGAGAATGGAAAAAAAACTAGAAGAGAGAAGAAAGGACAAATGGACAGCAGATGATGGAGAGTTAGCAGAAGACACGAAGAAACCAGAAGAAAGTGGCTGGAGCAATTGCAACTGGAAAAAAAAATGCACAGAAGGTAGAAAAATGTCTCTTTATTTTGAATTTATTAACTGGAATATGTCATCTCTGGGAAATGTGCATCATTAACGTCTGTTCTTTGTTTAGTACAAGAGGAAATTAATTTATAGTTTTATTTCTACAGTGTAGTTGTACATTCCAAGTTTGGCTTTTGGGGTTCCCAGTTTAATTGTTGTCTTCCTGTGATTCCTTGTTTGGTGATGGTCTATGTTCTGCATGTGTAACTGAGCTGAGGTATTCTGTTTATGTAATTCCTATTTGACATTGCCACTTGTTCTCTTTCCCCAGTAGGTCATGTATTGTTATTCTCTGAAATGTATTGTTTTAATATTTGCAGTGTTGCCTTTTGATAGGTAGAGTATGGTGCTTTGTGAGTCCTGGTAGTGCTGTTACGATATGGTGGATTTGCTATGCGTTCTAAGTGGGAGTGCAGTGGGAGAGTTGGGAAGATCCCATCACCGGGTCACAATACAGATCATCACATTTTTCCAATTGTTATACTGCTTTTGTGGTCTATTTGCTGCTTTGTCCCTGCAATTTGAAATATGTGGGGAGAACAACGCGACCCATTAGGAAACGTCTGTTGGAACATCGTTCCAGGATCAGTATGTGGCAGGAGGGTGCTCCTGGGGTGTCCCATAGTCAACAGGCGAACCACCGATTTACAGACCCGGTGGAGGGTCCTGGAGGTAGTCCCTCAAGCATCTAGAGGGGGTGACCGTTTGGCGAAATTGCAGTACAAAGAACAGCAGTGGATCTATCGTCTTCGGTCAGTGGCCCCTGAGGGCATGAATATGGAGATTGAGTGGTGGAGTTTGCAGTTGGGATCCCAATAAAGTTTTTGTTTTTGAAGTGGTGGGTCTGACATAATTTTATTCCATGATTTAATTGGAACTAACTGATACGTGGTTCATATGCCTGAGGAAGAGCTGAGAAGCGGGTGTGCGGCTTGAAACACTATTAGTGTCGCATGAACCTTGTGTTTGTTGCATTGGAGGAGCCTGGTTGTCGCCAAGTTTGCCATGGAGAAAATAAAGGGAATGAACTTCTCAGTTTGGAGGAATGGCATTTATGATTACTAGTGACGACGAACCTTCTCCTGAAGATCGGTCCAGCTAAGTGCTTTTCTCCCTGTATTTTTGTTAAGAAGGACTGAGATGTTTAAAGGATATTAGTGTCCTCTTAATGGACTCTGAGGTCTACAGTTTTTACTGATGCTTAACACTGACGGCAGCAAGTGTTGCTTGGTCGGGTTTTCAGGCCATTGTATGGCTGTTGTTGAATTGATTAAAATGGAGGGCTCACTTCGAGAGAGGAAAAGTTTATTTTCACGGTGAGCGATCCAACAAAAAATAATTTTGGTGAGAGATTTTGGGGGGGTTACTTTTTGTAGGACACTATTCAGTAGTTTGGGTGGTAGTTCCAGAGGATAGAGGGAGCAGTGGCAACTGCCTGCAGCATACCAAAGCCATGCCCAGGCCGTGTGCACCATGCACATTGCAACATGTGCCAAGGTCTGTATGATGTGAAACATGTCAGCCCTAGGGAGTGTTGTAGCAATATGTAGCAGTTTGACTCAATACATACAACTGGTATATATATAAGTGGAGGGTCACAGGTTCAGGTCCTGTCTGTGGATCTTGCATTGCATATCCGTGTGGCTAAACGTCAGTCCACAGTGCAGGTACAACACCAACATGTGCAACCTCTAATGAATCAGCCAGCAAGGGTACAAACATCCATCGGCCACACAGACAGGCTCCATTATCCACAGCTGGATGAAGAGTCAGGCTGTCAAGCGTTCGATCTCCCTCCCCCTAATGATGATGTTTTCCCCCCCTAGTTTCCCATTTCTTTCCCCCCCCCCTATTCCCTTCTGTTCTCCCTACTGATGGTGTTTGTCCCCCCAGTCTCGCCCCCTATTCCACCTATATCTGGCTCGTGTTTCCTCCTCCCCTCCCCTGTCTTTAATCCGTTTTATTTTTAAGTTATTATTTTTATTGCTTTTACAATTTTGTTTTATCAGTTTTACTGTCTTACTGTTTTGCTCTCTCTTTATTCTTTGCTATTTCTTTTGCTGTTCTATTATTTTTTGGCGTTCTTTTCTTCTTCCTTTCTCAGCAGCTGTCACATTTTATGATTGTACACCGCCCTGACGCTTTGGCCTGGGCGGTCTATCAAGTGTTTTAATAAAGATAAAGATAAAGATATAGCACCAGTACAATAAGCGGGTGTTAACATCAGAGTGTGCTACTAGCTCCTACACAATGAGCACACAATAACAATGCTTGAGCTGCTATGGAGACTAAAGTGTCAGGCAGAAATGCCAACTTTCCCCATTTTTGCACAGTGCGGCGATATGAGTGTGTGTGTGTTGTCACGCCCATAGCCCCTTACAGCAGTGTGGAGGAGCGTGCTTGTTATAGCAGATTCCACCACTTCAGCAATGTGCCTGACTGACTGACTTTGAAGTGCACCTTGGGAAAGGTAGTCCAGTCAGGTTACACTTGACTTTTAGGCAGAAAAACACTCTTTTGTAGTTGGGTCGAGAGTTAAGGCATTGACAGAATTTGTTTATGAGGTAAACGCAAATAAGGTTCACAAATTGTCACCTATTGGATTTCTTCTCCAGGATTATATTTAGTACAACAGGATATAACTGAACTTAAACACAAACAGCTTGTAATGTCCTTCAATGCAAAGCAGAAAGTCTTTTCCTCAGCCACTGCTAGCAAACGTGCATAGCAGTGCTGTTTAAAACAAAACCAAAAATATCAGCTTCAGATAAAACAGCTCTCTTTTCTCTTCCAAAAGAAACTTCTTATATCCACCGTGAGTACGGCATAAGCTCTGCACTGCACTGACTTCAGCTGGTTAATGAACAAACAATTAAACAGCAGCACTCATTCTCAGCACAAGTATTTTCCTTTTCATAGAACCTTTTCACTTCACATACAGGCTCTCTAGGGTACTGGACTCCGGAAGGTTCCCTTATGATGTATTTCCTCTCAGGACTTCTTTGTGCTTAGCAGTTTGGCATAAAGAACAGTCCATGTAAGAATCATCCTCCTCCAGAACTAATTCCTGGTCTCCTAGCTGCATGGGTTCTACTTCTGGCTCAGAGGGCTTAGCTGACTGCCTCCCATCAGGGCACATGCTGTCTCCAGCAAATCTGTAATGCTCCCAATCATACAGGCTTCCAAAACTCATACCTGGGTCAAGACTTGGTTCAGTTGTTCCTCCCTCATATTCTGGCCAGCATGTATCTGAGCTTCCCTGTCTTGTCCTCCAGCATGAGCTCTTGGTTCGCAGGGCTTCAGCTCCATTTTTCCTCCAGTAGGCATTCCTACTCTTTCTCCTCTCCTATCCTGAATAATCTGTCCTAGTTTTAAACCTCCCAGGCTCTAACCCTGTCCTTTCTCCTTTCAGATGTTGCAAATCAGTCTGCCTCTTGGCAGCTGAGTAATTGGGAAAGTCAGTGACGTAAGGGCTCCTTACCCTGAGCTTGTTTTCCCCCTCCTTCTCACCACTAGGGACACTCTGCAACCTATTGCAGCCTGGTACAATCTGGTTTCTAGGTACAACTGGGGTTTTGTATCTCTGACCTTGCAAGACAGGTCCCTTGATAAGGGTAAATTCCCCCTCTTTATCCTTGTTTCCCGGGCCCTGATAAGCTTCCTTATCACAGTGTGTATGTCTCTCCATTATTTTGTAGCCTTCTACACCTTGCTGAGCCTTGCATTGCCTAAGCTGTTTCCAGTGTTAGTCTGAAAATGTGCATGATGAGGAGCATGCACATTTGTGGGTATGGCCTTAAATAGGGTGGGTTGACCAAGATGTATCTGCATCAGAGATAGGGTCAATGGCTGAGACATCGTAGTGCCTGTCTGCCACATGAATGGACTGGGTGGCCAGAGTATGTCATGCTGGGAGGGCGCTGTCACTTTGAATGAGCAGTGATCATGACACGGCTATGTATCCACTTAGTGTTATATAGGGGTATGTTTACTAAAGTGCGTTAGTGCGATTCGCGTTAGGAGCCATGGTAGAGACAGAAACCCCAAATAAGGACATGGGCGGTACATCGTTACTCGCAACACGCGTTCCAAAAACTAATGAGCGTGACAGGGCCCCGTGGCATGTCTCCGTGCGTTACCACGCGTCAACCCCAAGAAGGCGTACAGATACAAATCACAGAAACAGAGCTGTAGCACAATGATTATCTGACTGACCGCTGTCACAGGCAGCATGGGTTCGAATCCCCTGGGTTCCCCAGTGTGCACAATGCAGAAGGCTGGCCCAGCCATCACCCAGTACATAACGTAGGGAATGAGGAGGCAAGGGGTTCCCATTTTTACTTCCAGTAGTGTTGGCAGCAAACACACCATCACAGTGGTGCAACCAAAGGTGCCCCAGATGGCACCCCATAATGCACCACACAGGCCACATGATAAAGTGCACTGTCCACAAAGGCACACCAAAATGTCTCCTATAGAACACCATATTAGGCAACGTAAAGGGCGCCAGATAAGGTGCCGCATGGGGCGCCCTATGAGGCACTGTAAGGTTATATTATGCTGAGGGGGTTTCACTGGCAGTACCAATATGCCTGAAAAATATACAATGCTGCAGACAGCCCGATAAAAGAAGCCCACTGTGGGTCTGAGCCCATGACCACTGGCCCCACAGGCTGTGAAGGAACCACCGGGCTGCAGCCCCATAGCTGCCAACAATCCTCTGGCTGTCAACTGAAGGGCAGCAGGGCACCACCCAAATGGCCCGCTGTGATGGCTAGGATCTGTCCCAAAGCAAACATACCCATGGTGCAACGCACATGCAAATCAGCGGTCCAGAGATGAACACAACAAGGGTTATGTACCTACACAGCCCCCTGGGACGGTAGGGCGAAATGAGTGTGTGTGTCACTGTCACATAGTAGCAACAGACAGTAGCCCAACAGGGCGCCCCATAAGAATTTAGAAAAGGTGTCCCCTAAGGTAGCCTGATCTGTAGCACAATGGTTAAGACACTGGCAGATGGTGCAAGGTCTGTGAGTTCAAATCCCCCATGGCCCCAAGGACAAAAGCTGCCTGCAACATTGCCCTCTGCAAACCATAGTCAGTGACTTGGATAATCAGTCAGCACTCTGTTGAAACCATAGTTATCACCCATTTTTTGTCACTGATAACCAACCTGAGAGGTGGGAGAAAATGCCCACACCCCTCATATTTAGGGCCCATATAATCAAGAGAGCCTCAGCCCTCCAAAGAAGAAAATAGTGTGAATTTGCATCCAGAATCGTGTTTGAGATATGTACAAAGTCAAATATATCCACAAGTCATGTAAGTAAGGAAATCAAACCTCAAACCGTGCTGGAAACAAGGCAGGTAAGAACCGAATTGTCATGCCACCGTACCCCTGCAGGAAACCCCACCACGCCATGCATTGGTCGGCCCAACTCTGGGCCCTGTATCATGTGAATTTGTACCTGTCAGGAGGGTGTAGCTTTGGAGGCATCAGCGACATTACCCTCACACCAATATAGTGATGGCAGAAGCAGCTTGTTTTGTACGTCTAACAGGGTCTGGTGGCAAACACACACTCACAGGGCTATACCCTGAGGGTGCTGTATAGGGCACCATACAAGTCACACCAGAGGGTAAAGGTAAATGTGCACTGTCTGCCCGTGCACCCTATAGGGCGTGTTACAGAGAGCCCCATAGGTCATGCCATAGGGTTCCCGATGAGGCACCTTGAGGATTCTGCACTGTGAGGGTGGTGCTGCTGTCAGCACCAATGTAAAGTAAAACTACAAGATGCCCCCCAAAGGGCCACCAAACAATCCATGTGTGGGCTGAAATCCATGACATAGGGGCCCCCACAGGTAATGAAATAGCTAGTCACCCATTTTGTCAGTGAAAATTACACAGTCCCAATAATGAGGTGGCCCGCCCATGGAGCAAAACTGTGAAATGCTACAAATCACCACACCAGATCCACAGCAATTGCCCCATGCACATACAAAGAATGCCTGTCAATGAAACAAACCAAGGTCTCAGCAAACAAGGGCATATGGCAAACACAATCAAGACCAAGGTCAAGATCATTACCAAATATAAAAGGCCCATTAACATCACAGACCTGTTTCATTAACCGAAAGCCACTGGCGAAATCAAAAGCAAACACGAACATACTATGAATATGTGGAGAAAGAATATGCAGATGGCTGTACCACCAGAACCAACAACCCCTGACTGGGCAAAGAAAGGGCGCCATGTCACCACCCAAAGTGCCAGCTGGGGGGTAAGGATATGGGTGTAAGCAACAACACTCATGGTGCACTGCACATGTACATCAGCAGTTCCGAGATGAACATAGGAGGGGGTAGGCACCCCCACAGCGCCGCCCCATGAATGGAGAAATGAATTTGTGCGTCACTGCAATAGAACAGGAAAAGACAGTAGCCCAACAGTGTGCCCAAGAAGAAGTATGAGAAAGATGACCAGTATGGTCCCGAGAAGGGTGCCCCATGCTAAGTGCAATATGAGGTACACAGGGATAAGAGAGTGCAGATGGAACCCTGGCCCATAGAACCATGTGGCACGGTGCCCCAAAAAGGGTATGTGGGCCAAGGTCAGTGTGCCCTAGGGACTGCAAGTGGTGTCTGCAGGACCTGCAGGACCCTCGTGCAACAGAGACAGATGTAGTACTAACACCACACAGAACCCACGGTAAAGACAATGGATAGGTGATTGACGGAGGGACAGTAGGGAGTCACTGGGCCCACACCCCTGTGGACATCCCATGTGCCGGAAGCAGCGCAGACAAACATGTTGCTGGAAAAAGCAACACACCAAAGGTTGTTGGCAACCTAGAGTACTAGAACAAACGTGTGTGGCAGTTGAGGAGAAAATGTGTCACCCTGTGGAGGCGGAGGTGGCCAGAGGAGTGGGCCTGCCATGCAAAACAGGCACAGGCCCGCCAAGAACACAGAGATGCAATGCAGACAAGGGTAGCAGTGTAGGATGTGGGTTGACAGTGCACAGCAACATACAGGACATGTCACATCACACTGATGCAGATAGATGGACCAAAGGATGATCCCCAACTGTGATGAGGATGATAAGAGCGGCCAGGACCTAAAAGCCAAGAGATGACTGTTACAGCAACCACAGGTACCAGTGAGGGAAAGACATCAAAACAGGGGAACAGAGAGAGTGAAAAGCCATGAACACTAGGATGGAAAGCGCTGCAGGAAAAGAATAACTACCGTAACACCAGTAGGCATACAGAAATGAATGCAGACAGGACCACAGCATGTCACCATACAAAACCACAACTGTGTGCCAGGTGAGGGCACCCCAAAGACTAACCAAGATGCACTACACATTCTGAGCAGGGGTCCACAGCCAACATCACAGTCCACAGGTGGGATGGGAGGCACATATGAACCGGTCCACACACGACCCAGGAAATATCATGCTGTGTAAACCAAATGCAATATATCAGGGGAGCGACAAATGAGGGCTGGAAGGGTCCAGGGCAATGCAAAGCCATGTGGATGGGCTGTGGTCAGGGACAAGCGACCGTAAGAGGAGCATGTGCATGACCAACCAGTTCAGTGATGGCGCCCGGACCAACCGGAAGCAGCGGTCCCAGTAAACAGGCAGGCCAGTCAGATGCCCCCACCACAGGAGGGAATCTAGGAAGAGTCAAGACAATGTGGCACACAGGCCGTAAAAAGGCCACACTGACATGCACAGCTCAACCATGGAAGGGTGGGCGCAGATGTGATGGGGCTGCACACAGCATATGGCCAAATAAGCATTTAACAAGGAAGGAAACGATCAATGCCAGTTTTTCCAAAACTAGCAACCACCGAGTGGCAATGAAACTGGGTCACCAACACCACAATTATACAACACATCAAAAGTGCAAACAGTCGTCCCCAAAAGGCAGTCACCAGACCGAAGCAGCCAATGTATCCTGCATCCTGGCGCACCACATGACCTGTACAAAGACATGAGTCAGGTGTCGCTGCCCCCGTTGCCAGCATACACCCAATCCATTTTGCGAGTCGACCCAACTGTTGCTGCCTGTGGAGCATACACACCCTGAGCACCCCCTACTGTTGCAAACTCAAATCCTATGCCGCGTCCCATCAGCAGTCGCTAATATACAGTAATATGAAATGTGAAGGGCTCCAAAATGCCATGTCCCCACAGTGTCCGCACCCACCATATGCACAGCAGTCACCATCCCCAGCCACCAAAACAACATGGTGAAATCATGCAGAGTGACAAGGCAACATGCCATGTCAACAGTTATGTATCAGGGCCACATATGCATGTACAGCTCCCCCCCCCCCTGTACTGCAAGAAACGAGATACACAGACAGTCCATGGCAGCAACGGGGGCACAGTCCCCCCAGTGACATTCCAAATAGGCCATCAATGAGTTCGAGGAGAAGGCCCGTGTCCAAATTGCAGAGGCCCTCATCCCTGTGGCAACAGCAACCAGGGACAGTCCCACAGGGGTGCTGTGTCCACACACATATGGATGACGGGATCTCCAGATGCAGGTTAGCAGATGTGTCATGTATGTTGTCTGTGTCCTGTGTGAAGATATGTAGACATCAGGAAATGGAATGGCACACCAACCCACGACCCCTGTAGGTCTGAAAGGAGAAAGGCAGATAGAATGAGGTCATCCCAGAATGCATACATACCACCACATGACATGGCCACAACACTGGGCACAGTGCACATGGGCAACTGCAGGAGATGTCTCTGAAGACCAGAACACCATCCCAATATGTTCATGTAAATGCACATGACACACAGGCACCACTGGGGTCCAGAGCATGTCCAGCAGTGGTGTCGCACACAGACAACAACCAATGTCATGATGATAGCAACAGGCCAAATGCAGCGCCAGCACGTGGTGTATGCCCTAGAGTCTGGAAGCTGAGGCCTACCTGAAAGGTAGAGCTGAGACCTGACTGGGAATGTCCATGTTACGCAAGAGCGCAAAGAGCCCCAATAGAGTCTGCAGACATCAATGGATTGTGGAAATGACCATGTGTGCATGGGTAGCTGTGTGTGTAGCATGTCCAAGGTGTGCTGTGTTGTGTGGAACCAAAATGGTGACGTACATCGGTCCACCAGCAAACGTGAGACACGTCAGAAATGAATAGATAGCAAATGCCCACAATGTACAGTAGCCCACACGCAGAATTGAAAAGAGGGATGAGGGAACATCACTGGAGCGGTGGCCATACACATCCCTGCAACACACATAATCAGCGAGGCGCAGAATGATCGGTCATGTAGACAGGCCAAGCAGACACAGAGACATACACTGTGATGCAAGGTAGGCATGCCAGAAGGTGCAGATGGCAGGACCCCTGACAATAATCGAGAAGTGGAGACCCCCATCACAGTACATGCATGAGTGCCCCGCATCCTGTTAATGCCACAATGGCAGTGAGTGATGCACATGCTCTCAAACTATACGATGCCCTGTCTCTGTGGACTCACACAGCGTGTCATTATGTGCAGCAGAAATGCCATCAACACCCCCAGGATGTGCACAGGTAATGGCCACATGTGTGACAAACGGAAGCTAAGGGTGATGGGGTAGTGGCCCATAGACCAGTGAAGCACCATAGGAGCAGTGGAGAAAAAGCAACATATATGTGTCAGACCATGGTGACAGCAATGCAAACCGCACTGTATTGCAACTCACCCGAGTCATCTGCCTGTTGCATTGATGTACACACACTCCCCACACGTAGCACAGCATCGGGCAATATGGTCAGCCAATCCCTGGGGGCCCGGAAAGCAGAAGCTCATCCTGGGGAGGCAAAAACACATCAGACATATTGAGACATGTCACGGTACTGCTGCACAATCCATACACCTGCCCACACATGGTCAACCCAGATAAACGTCCCCAGCACAAGCAGAACTTACAGGAGAAGAGCTCCTCGATCAGATGTTGCCTGGCCGCCATCCCAGCATGTGTGTCAACATGGCCAGGTGCAGGAGGGCACACAGGATCCACCCCAAGATCCTCATTAACATCGACTGTGCCTGAGAGCAATGTTGTGGAGGATGCAACAGACTAGTATGATCTTTGCCACAGTCAAGGGCCCGTACTTTAAGGCCCCGCCAGTCCTATCCAGACACCTGAAGCGACTTTTGAGAACGCCAAAGGTGCGCTCAATGACTGAGTGGCTGGAGGCATGGGCCTCATTGTACCGCATCTCTGCACCTGTCCGAGGGAGACGCACAGGGGTCAGCAGCCAGGCACGACACCCATATCCTGCATCACCTGCAAACAGAAATGGCAGTAAGGCACACGTGAGAGGATGAACCTATGGAACCCATGATGTAGCAATGCACAAATGGATAGCAGTGAAGCATTGTCACACACATCTGACGGCACAGCATTGCACACAATTGGGGTGCACCAGAGTCTGCATCTGGGAGATCAAAACCACACTGGCCGGGACAAATATGGTCAGTTGGGCAAGTCGCAGGGACATCATGATATATGGCACACAGGGGATATGTCAGTGGACCACAACCCGGGGGGGGGGGGCAGGTGGGAGTGTCAGCGCAGACAGGCCAAAGCAAACAGTCATGCATCAGACATGTGTGATAGCAGGTTCGCACATAGCCCCTGACACGTGCCACCCCCTACATGACGGATGAGTAGGGCACATACACACTGTACAGCAGGTCTATGGTCCTGTTCCCCGAATTCCCCAATGCCCACCCCCCGGATGGCACATGCACAATCCCGTGGCACATTGGGCGTGAGATGGACACAACACACAGGCAGACATATGTGAAACCTCCCAAGGTGTATGAGCCGCATCCATGGTGATGACACACCATGCATGCCCGGAATGCCCCTGAACACGGATGATTGCGAAGTGAACAGCTAAGGCAGGGTAGAGCCGACACCACATGGGTGCGGGGTGACCCAGATGAGCAAGAACAGGCACATGGTAGGCAGGGGGATGTGTGGTGCCGCACAGAGGTATGTGACCACAGTCCAGGTGACAGGGTGTGCTGTAGTCACAGCTCCAGAATAGGCTACACAAGGACACAACAGCACCATGTCATGCATGCATTGGACACAGGTGACAATGTTGCCCCCGTGAAACACATATGGTAGTTACACACAGGATGTGGGGAATACCTACCCAGCAGGACATAGTCCTCATATTGCCCGGCCTCAAACAGGCCAAACAGTGCTGAGTTCTGCAGGATATAGGAGTCATGGGCTGACCCCGGGAACCGTGGGACCACATTCAGGATATGCATACCTGCATCACAGACAACCTGCACATTGAGGGAATGGAAGTGTTTCCGGTTGCGGTACACAACCTCCCTGTCGCATGGCGGGATGAGGGCAACATGTGTGCAATCTATTGCGCCCATCACGTGTGGTATCCCTGCAATCTGCTGGAATGCATGTCCCAGGGCCACCCAATGTTGCCTACTGTTGGGAATGGCAATGTAATTCCCAGCCCGGCTGACCATGGCCCACAGTACCTGGTAGAGGCAGCGAGAGAATGTTGGCCGACTCATCCCACCCACTGCGGCCACTGAGGATTGGAAACAGCCAGAGGCAAAGAAATGTAGGGCAGCAAGGAGCTTGGCCGTTCCCGGTATAGCATGTGACCGGGCAGTCAGGGGCTCGAGGTCAGGTCGTAGATCCTCATAGAGCTCCCTAATAGCCCCTGTGTCCAGCCGGTAGAGGGAGATCACCTGGTCCTCCCTGATGTTCTGTAGCATGGCCCTGGGCCTGTACAGGCGTTGCAGGCATGGCCGCCCCTCAGGACGCCTACAGCGCCGTCGTCCCACCACACCCGCCTGTGGTCCCTCCACAGCTGCAGGCCTGTGTTGCAGCGGGTTAGGACCCATGCCCAGGGCCTCAGCCCCAGGACCATCAGCTCCCTCTGCCGGAAAGCACAGGCCAGCTAGCTCCAGCAATGCAATGACTGCACCACCTGCATTCACAGTCTGAGCCATGATAGACACAGGATGTGGGACAGGTGGCTGGGAAATAGGGTACAGGGCGGGAACACAAATCACACAAACAATACACACCTGGTCAACCAGGAACATCCATCACAGCCAACACCCTGTAGTCAGCAAGGTACTGTAGCCGGCAACGTAGCGCGCACAGGAGCGCGCGTACCACTGACAAAAGCCATGCCGATAATAACCAACTCTGTGTCCCCCTGTGACGCAGCATAGTGTAACGGTACTGCGAGGCATACACCTTTCCAAATATGGAAGACGCCAAGATGTCACAGAGACACAAACCGCGTTCACACACGCGTACACGCAATGCACGTCACACGTAATGTGCCTAACAGGACGTAACCAGCACCCAATGCGCGTGGTAACGCGCTGAACAAAAATACACGGGTACAACAACAGAAAAGATATGTCGTACGTACCATTACAACATGCATTGTAGGAGGAGGGCACGTGTACTGTGTACACCGAGGGCTGTATCTCGGGAAGACTGAAAAGTGGAAAACCATGCACAGTACGTCACGTAGGGCACATTATCGCATTATGTCCATGCGTGTGCAGGAGGAGAGCGCAATGTTACGTGCGTACACAACGCGCTCAGAGCCACACCCGCACAAGACCTATATATAGCTGGGGAGGACAAAATGGCACGCACCTCAGCACACAATCATGATGGAGAGGTCAAACCAGATGTCTGAGAGTGCCGGAGCACAGCAGGTTCCAGCAATGGACACCCACACTGATGATGGTGAGAGGCCAGGCCCATCAGGCATACAAGAAGCCCCACATGCACAGGGCACTGCCGCAATGGGGCAAAAGCGGGCCCACCCTCCCAGAGGAGTTCCGAAAAAGAGCAGTAAGGTTCAGCCAGGAGGAGAATGATCTCCTCCTGGCAGGCATCCTGGAGCGCTATAACATCCTGTTTGGTGAGCAGAGCTCCACAACATCCAGTGCCACACGTGCCAGGGCATGGGCGGAGGTACAGGCGGAGGTGGCAACCGCAGATGGGCCACACAGGGATGTCGAAAGCCTACGAAAAAGATACCGCGACATAAAACATAACATCAGGAATGAGCTTGCAAAAGAGAGGAGAGGGGCCCAGAGCACAGGTGGAGGCCCAGCACAGGTCGCCAACCTGAGTACACTGGAGCAGCGCTTGGCAGAGAGACTCGGCTCGATGTACATACATGGCCTTCCCCCTGAGTTGGACACAGCGCACCCAGGTGCTGTCCTGTGATCAGATTATTCCTATGTATATGCTCTCGACGACTGACAACAGTCACCCTTGATGCAGTGGAACCCCCTGTGCCTCATTTTTACTAGGCCTCCCAACACCCTGACATACACCACTAATGGACCAAATTAGTGCCCTAGCCCATGTCCCCTTGCCGCCATGTACACTCTGTCCACCACTAGCCCTGTGCACTTTAAGGCTCAGTGTACATTGGCACCCTTGCTGTGTCCATGCCATCATCCACCCTGGTCTGAGCCCATCACAGATGCTGCACATAGCCGTGCATCATCCACCACAGCTGCCCCTTGGCACTGTTAGATGTGTGTGCTTTTGACCATGTGTGGCACTGGCCCATGTAATGCCCGTAATAGCGCTATCTGCATGACACGTGTACAGCACCCTCCACTCACCCTTTGTATCTCACACTGACACACATGTGTGTGGCCACGTGTCGTTCACACAAAACTGACACATAGCAACGATGGATATCCGGACAGCACATTTAACTTGTGACAATGTCAAACTTTATTTACAGTAAACCATTTTTTGGGACATTTGGCAGTTCCCATCATGCAAACATTGCTGTTATCCAGACCTGCTGCCCACGTGCGTGTGTCAGGCCATTGCATGGACTGTCACAGGGCGGGTGTGTAATGCGTATCCGCATGCTACATACCCCGGGGCCCCTGTCACATGGTGGCTGATCCTGCGCACCCCCAGCTACGCGCTCCTCCAGCAAGCGCAGCCGGTCAGCCACCATGGTCAGGGTTGCCAGGACCTGCCCCATGATGAGGGCGTGCTGCCTCTGGGTGTGTGCATGCGCACGCACAGCTGCAGCCACGCGCAGCCCGCACATGCAGCCACACAGACACAGGTCTCCCCGTGTCTGTGTGGCTGCATCCACGGTGCGTGTGTCACCGGCTATGTGTGCCATGCCCACATCCAGGAGGGGCGCATCGCCCACACCATGGTGCAGGAGGCTGGCGCCCCCGTTGCCCTGTGACAGACCATGCAGATGGGCACATGGCACATGTGCCTCCACCACCCTCCCACCCACCCCATCCCCCTCCAGCTCAACGTTGGGCAGGTCACCTACCTCCGAACCCTGTCCCACCACAGCAGGGCCCCTACCCTCCCAAGCCACCTGCACCCACCCCTCCTCCCCCTCCTCCCCCTGCCACTTTGCCCTCTCCCCCTCCCCCACCACCTCCACCACCGTGGGCACATGGGGCATCCCCATTTCCTCCTCACCCGGCCCCCCCCAGCACCACTTCCTCCTCTCCCCCCTCGGTGTCAGAAGCTTGTTTGCCACTGTATGGTGGTGTGCCGTGCTCCTCCCCCATGGCCACTGGGTCGGGAAACTCCTCCTGGCCATCATCGCTGTGTGGCTCCCTGGGCAACGCTTCTTGCAGCACAGGCACATCCGCAGCACGTGCATCCGCTGTGGGAGAGGGGAACATGTGTCATCTCCATGTTCACACATCAGCCACTGCAGTCACATACATCCTGTGGTCATGACAGCCATTGCCCCACAGGGCCATGTCACAGCACTCACCTTCCTGTTGAGCCATCCGCTCCCTCTGCACGCGGCGAACAAAACGGGGGTACCTTGCCCTCAGCTCTCGCGCCTTCTTGCGGAGATCCTCAACCTATTGGAGGGACCACACATATTGCCATTAGGGGACACACACCCTTTCGTGGCCTCAGCCGCCACACATATATTTATCATGGTGAAATATAGTTAGCCCATATAATCGCAGACTAGGGCATTCCCCACACCACCAGGATGAGGGGTAGGGCTCTGTGGTGAGGCCTACTGCATCCTGGGGATCTGGTTTGCCCTTGTGTTCACAGACTAAATTATGTGGACTGGATTGGACATAGCCCCAGCTGGGCTTTGAACCTGTGACCTTCTGTTCCTGCACACACTGTCTGTGTGCACTGCACCACCGTGCTGCCACAGATATGCTGTATTCCCTGGGAGGTCCATGACTGTACATCGAACAGGGCCTGTCTGTTGCTGTGGATGTGCCAGCCTGCACATAGCTGGGCCACTGTCTGCTGTGACTGGCAGACACTGCCCCCTCCATCGCCTGTACTCTTCCGCCAACATGCTGACATGTCCTTATCTTGGAAAATGCATATGACCTGATTGAAGTGTGGCACTCCAGGACTGCATGTGGGGGAATCTTCTGTTGGTAATGCCCATTGTTATGTGGTGTGTGCGGTGTAGGGAAACATATTGGTGTTTGAACAATGCCTATGTTCTCTGCAATAAAAGGGTGTCTTTACTATCTCTGTTTAGTGGTGGATAAAATATGGGGACGGGGTTGGCAGGGGCCCCAGCTGGGATTTGAACCTGTGACCCTCTGGTCCAACAGGTGCTGGCTGTGTCCGCTGCACCACACTGTGGCCACAGAGACAGTGACGTCCCTGGAGATAGGACACCTGGCCGTGGGGGTCAGAAACCCTGCTCCGCAAATTTTTACTATGGGCTCATTCACCTTGTATGGAGACATATATGCACCTAAACCCCGAATATGACCTCAGAATAAGGGGATAGGAACATACCCAGGCTGGCCAATAGTGATATTAATGGGCAAGCATAGAATACACTCCCAGGTACGCTCATAATTAACATTAGAGAAGGATTTTAGGACGGATCAACGCTCCGTGGACCCTTCCAAAACTCATTTCATTTTTTGGAGCTTTCCTGGGAGTGTTTTTCTGGCTGCCCATTAATATCACTGTTGAACATCTGGATTATGTTTTTTTTTTTATTTTGTTGTGGTCTTTTTCCATTTCTATTGGCTATTTTGTTCAGTGCACATGTATCACACTGCTCACGTTTTGTAGGTTTCCCCGGTTTTGCTGTACATTGCTGACGAAAATGGTTTCTCTTCCCTTTAAAGTGCCTTTAACGGCTGGTTTTCATTCGCGTTGGAATTCAGCTCAGATAACACAGGTACACTAAAAAAAAAAATTTTTAAACTGCCTCTAATGTTTCGATTGATTTTTACGTTTTTTGGTGCGCTGAATCCAAATCTGGTAACCAATTTGCTCCATCACGTACAGATTTTTTGCTACATTGGGTTAGCAGTTTGAGGTGAACGTTTCAGATAGAGTGCGATCGAGATTAAAGTTTCTTGGATGAATTCTTTATACTAATTGTTTAGTAGTTATTCAAATAAGAATAAAGAAAATTGTAACAAGGCAGCACATAAGAATAGAGTAATGTCAACAAAACACACTGTGATGGTAGCAAAATTGTCTGCACTTAAAACAGCCACATACATGTGCACAAACTTTGAGCATATAAGAGCGAGGTTAGACACAAAGCAAAGCAAAGAAATGTGCAAAAAATGTTGTACAGGTATGTATGTAAGAATAGAAAACGCAAACCGCACCATTGCAATACATGAAGACAAACACCCGATGGTGTGAAAATAAAATTCTAATAAATGAGATCCGACACTGTGGTAATAACTAGCAAATTTTTATTTCAAAGTTTAGTAAAAACACGATATTTGTCAACACAGTTTAGATTTTAAAGTCATTCTTGGGTCAATCAATCTCCTGGTGGGCCCGTTTCTTCTTCCCCCGAATGCTTCTCTTGGTGCGCTGCTTGGCGTATTTTTCATCTGGGGTTTCCCGCAGCAGCAACCAGCAGAAATCAGCCATCATAGTGGTGTTCCATCTTCCTTGGTACCTTCTCTCTGCGTCCTTGATGTCCTGGTGAAACCTTTCACCTTGTTCTTCACTGTACGCCCCCAAGTTTTCGGGAAAGTAGTTCACATGGGAGTGCAAGAAATGGACTTTCAGGCTCATGTTACAGCCTTGTTCTTTGAAGGCATTGAGCATCCTGGCAACAATATCCTTATAGTTCTCATCCCGCCTGTTCCCCAAGAATTTGAGAACAACATCCTTGAAGGAATCCCAGGCTTCTTTTTCCTTCTCAGACATCGTTTCAGCGAATGCTCCATCTGAAATGAGTTTCCTTATATCAGGGCCAACAAACACTCCTTCCTTTAGCTTTGCTTCAGAAAGTCGGGGGAACTTTGAGCAAAGGTACCGAAAGCACTCACCATCTTTTGGAAGGGACTTGATGAATTGCTTAATGAGACCCAACTTAATGTGGAGAGGTGGTAATAGAATTTTATCACGAGGTACCAAGCTCTCATGAAGAACATTTTTCTCACCGGGTCTCAAATACTCCCGAATTGGCCAGTCTTTTTTCCCCCAGTGTAGGTCGCGGGCCTGGCTATCCCACAAGCAAAGGAAGCAGGGATATTTGGTGAAACCGGATTGCTGCCCTAAAAGCATGGATAGAATTTTAAAGTCTCCACAAATCATCCACTTATGCTCATCATAACGAATCTTCTGAAGAATCAGGGCCAAATTCTCGTATTTTTCTTGGAGAATAACAGAGTGAGCAATAGGAACTGAAGCAAATGTGTTGCCATTATGAAGAAGAACACCTTTTATGCTGTCTTTTGACGAATCAATGAAGAGCCGCAATTCAGCAGGATCATACTTGAGTTTAAACTTTTCCATCACTCCGTATATATCGTTGCAAAATACCAAATCTTCCTCTTTGCTGAAATACTTCAAAAATTGTGTCTTGCGGTTGCGGTACCAATAAAAAGTTGTTCCTGGTGACAATAGATTTTTCTGTTTAAGCCGAGAACCTAGCAGTTGGGCAGCATCCTTTGGGAGTCCTAAATCCCGGACTAAATCATTCAATTCAGCTTGAGAGAAAAGTTCAGGTTTCGGATCTGGTTCAGTTTCAAACTCGGAAGTACTGGACTCATCGGGAAAAGCCATCTGATGAGTCTCATCATGATCAGAACCGTCCACACAAATATGATCCAAAGATTTTGGTGGTTCAGGCACAGGTACTTTGTTGCTATGAGGCATAGGCCTAATTGCTGAGGGAAGGTTGGGGTAACTTATTACGTTCTTATTTTTTAAGTTGTATCCCTTCACAATGCAAGAGCAAAAATAGCAGTCACTGTTGTGGTCTCTTTGTTCACGCCACATCATAGGTATTCCGAAACGAAATGCTTGTTTTTTACCTTTCATCCATAAGCGTATATCTTCCTCACATATCTTGCACACTTTGTGAGGAGCCCACGGTTTGTCTTGATCGCCTAACTTCAAACCGAAATAGGCGAAATATACTTTTTTAATAAATGCAGAAATGTTCCTCTGCCGCTTTTTCACGGTATATTCCCCACAAATAAAACAAAAACTGTCCGGAGAGTTGACGCAACCTCTGGCTCTGTGAGCCATCACAAATACACAGCACTGCAAACTACAACTGTAGTGAATCACTTCGGAATAAAGCTGGATTATGACTGAGCAAACAAAAGATAATAATGAACTTGCAAGAAACTGAAATTTGACAGGAACGTTCATGTCGCAACCACCGTGTTTGAGCGAGCGAACGAGGCGAGGCGAACAGGAAAGAACATGCGCCAGCGCGAGTACTGGATTTAGCCCCCCGCCTCCCAATTGTCCTGTTAATGTATAAAATGAATACAAAACACTCTAAAATATCATGAGGGAGTGTTTCTAGTTAGTTAACCATTACAACCTCTATTTTGGGCCAAGAAAATAAACTGCAGTCGGCTAAAAAGAAATTATGTGAACATTCCTTATATGGGTAAGAAATCTAATTTTGCAAGAAAACGTGATGTGATGGAACATTTTGGCTATTTTTCCTGGATTCAGCACCCCAAAATCTATAGGAATCAGTTGCAAAACTGGAGGCAGTTTTTTGGTAGTGTACCTGTGTAATCAGCGCGTTGGTGTGGAGGGTGCCTCTCCACGCCCACTCTCCGCCCATTGACCCCTTCTCTCCGCCCTCTCTCCACCTTCTGCAGTGTTTTAACGTGACGTGGATGTTTACGATCGTTAGCTACTGTTAACGCGCGTAGTGAGACGTTAACGATCGTTCGCACGTCTGAACGCGCGTTCAGACGTGAGAACGATCGTTAAAGTCTCACTACGCGCTTTGTTCTTGATTACCGCGGTTTAGTAAACATACCCCATAATGTCTGGTTCCAATAATGTAAATGTACTTCCTATTCTGGGTACCTGATCACTCTGTGCACATACAGTGTGTATTGACTAGTGGGCTGTCTGTAGTTGGCGTGTGCATGGTTGAAAAACCAGTGGTGGGCAGCAGGTGCAATCTGGCTTTGCTTGCTGTAGGTGATTGTATGATCTGGGTGGTTGGGATGTGAGATGTTCCAAGCCTACTCCCTGTACTAATGGAAGAGCCAGCAGGACTCTAGTAGCAATCTCATGCATGCTTAGATATCCCCCTAGAGTTGGTGTCCATGGTACCAGCAGTTTAACACTGGGTATTGACTTGCACTGTTCTAGGAGAATACCTGCCCAACAGGGAAAATCACAGGGCCAAATGTGACTGGCATATGCTGCAATTCTGCAGGAAACAAGGTGACTAGCAAATCACACTGCAGACAATCCCAGCCATATACTTGCAGCAATAGAGATCTATAGCACAGGCAATAAAGACCATCACTAGCATAGCACATTCTGGGGACCAGGTGCTAGACACCCATCCTCACTCTCAGGGTGACCGCAGAAACTGTTCAGTAGCATGGTTTGTAGCTGCTCTGTGCTTGTATCACACACTGTCAGTGCATCTTACTGAGCTGAGGTGATGGATAAATGCATTCTCCATTTGGTGATCAGCTTTAAACTGCTGTTCTGCATATTCACTGCATCATGGGTACTGGTGGGGCTACCCTATACCGACACACACAGAACACATTTTAGGCAGTGACCTGTAGTCTCTTTGTATCCAGCCATTGTTTTGCAGAGCGGTGTGGAGGTATAGTGTACTGTTTAGTGCAATGTCTCCTTAAGTAAGGGACAGGGGTTTGGTTCTTACTTAATCTTTTTGTGACTGTGTGCTACTCAGATCATTTTCATGCCTGTAACAGTTAGGGCTCTGCACATTGGTGCTGCCAGCCCACACCACCCTCACCTCAGCCACCAATCTTCCTTCAGCCCATCTATATACCTTTGTTGGCTGTGTATAGTCATCTCTTCTTGTGCAAGTTGCTACACCATGACCTACACTGATACTCTTTTCCGCATTTTGGCTCTTCGCGTTCACCTCTCCTGTGCCTGATCTGTATGTCACCACTACTACTGTGTCCTCTTGTCACTGCAAACATCCTGCCTCTTCAGGCTCTGCTGGGGGACACGTCTTCCCCATCCTATGCTACATCCTGACATTGCAGCACTTTACATTGGCAGCACCCTGTGCATCAGTCCAGCTTCATCCCATATGCTCGTCTCCTTTACTGGCTGCCACATAGAGTGCCCATCAAATGGCAAGTCCATCAGCTCCCACCTGTCTCTCCTTCCATCACCTTTACGTTGACTTTCCTTCTTGCTCTTTCCAGCATTTGGGTTACAGCCGTTTTCGTGCCTTAAGGTGTATGCTTTCTGCCTTAAAGCATGTTTGTCACCTTAACATGCCTTAAGGTGCATGCTTTCCACCTTAAAGCACTTTTGTCACCTTAACGTGCATGTTTGTCACCTTAACATGTGATGTCCTCTTAACATGTTTAAATGGCCAAGCCACCCTGTTAACATGCTTAAATGGCCTATAGGGTGATTTACGCAGGAACACCCAAATACAACTCAAAAGGTAGTAAAGTTCATTCCCTCAGTTTGATGAAGTGACAATCTTAGACATGTCTATGAAGTTATCATCCATAAGAAGACTATTACTATTAAACATTTTGTGAGAAGAAATAGATCTCGAGGGATCCTGAAATGTAAGTGAAACAGCAGCATGATCAGGAACTAAAATAGTGTCAATAGGAGTATCTATTCTGTTGGACAGAAAAGAGCTAAAATATTAAAAGATAATCTGTTCTGTTACTGGTCTGATGTGGAAATGAAATGAAGGAAACTTCCTTATCTGTGAGATGCATTCATTTCCAGGTATCCATCAAATCTAAAGATTTCATAAACCCTTGGATAACAGAAAGTAGTTTGGTTTTAATGGGTTTGCACTGTGATTGATGGTCTAGTATAAGATCAATGGCTCCTTTAGGTACCTCCTCCCCCTATAATGATTGGGACTCAGAGAATGCTGCAATATGTTCAACTAATTTATTTGAAAAAGAAACCCTGACTTATCTAAATTTGATACATATATGTTACATAAAAACAAATCTCATCAAATTAACTGGATCCTCGCCAGAATCCATTTACCCCCTGTATTAGTGAACTGGGAGATAATCTGACAATGCCTTAAGGAATGAAACAAAATTGCTATACCATTTTTTTTTAACGAGAGAGGAGAAAATGTCTTCTCAGATCCATCCTGATTTCAGTTTTATACTATCAGATAGAGAAAGATATTTTTTTTCTTAGAGGAACATAATATCTGCCTGACACTATTTTTTTTGAGATAAGACATAATCTTTCTCCTTTTAACGGGGTGATTCATTCTCCTGATATTCAATGAAACTATTTTAATAGGCTCAGCCATTATCAAGATATATCAATAAATGATGTAGACATGCAAAAAGCAAGCACACCTGGAACATTAGTGAGAAGGTCACAACATTCATAGAATAGAATACACTGCCTGTGTAACCATGGGAAACACCATCAAATTTCAATCTGGAATAACAGTGAACAAGTACACACACTCTACATCAGCGGACAAATTAAACTAGGAATCCTGTTCCAGAGAAGCTGGCTGAAATTATACAAAAAAGGACAGCAAAACAATTGAGAAAGGAGTGAGACATTCTCAAAAAAAAAAAATCAGATAAAAGAAATCACCAAACACAGCTATTTAACACAGCTGTCAGAGATATTTTTGAAGAAGGCTTATGAAAAAAATTGCCCAACTTTGACATTGATCTGAGAATCGATGGAAGGCAACTGGTTGTTATTAAATCCTGGTAAAATGAAAATATTTTGGATTAGCGGGAAGACAATTCAGAAGCCATGTGGAGGGCAATTTTATAACGGCAGAGTTGGTAGGCATCTAGGCAGATGTTATTTTATAAAGACAGGTAGAGGCCAATGAGTGTAAGTGGTATAATGAATGCCTACATTTATATTATATATATAAATGTCCTCGCCTATATTTTTCATGCACACACATAAATTATAGTATTTTATCATCTGCGTTTACACCTATGCACTCCACCCAAATTCTGACCATGTGCATGCCCACCAGCAAAGTATGTGCCATCATGTGAAAGTGGGCACTTTTACACTGATTGGTATTTTATAATATGCCATTTACAAACCTATGTGGCCACAAACATACTTAAATGACTAAAATAGTGCAAAAAAAGGCTTGTACCTTACCATGTAAAGTGCACGCCCCTTTATAAAATTAAATGGCCCTGTTATTAATAGGGTAACTATTCACTTGACTGAAGAGATTATTAGATTTAAAGTAAGACTGGTCTCTAACTTGTCAATGGAAAACCATATAACTGTTGTACAAAAATTATATTAGAAATATTACTTTCTTGTCAGAATGTTGTCTATTTTAGGAGGATCTAAGGGGAATAGTTCAAGCAGTCATCATTTATGATCTAGTCTATTGTAATTTGGCATTCATTGGTTTAACAAAAACTCAGTAGATAGACCAATATTGATTCAAATTATTGCTTCAAAAGCGATTAAAAATACTTGGAAATATAATAGGCCTACTCTAGTATCAAGTGAAGGAGTAGCCTAGCACCCAAGAGATCAAGGTTCGGTTCCCACTGGCACGCTTTATGACCTTGCACAAGTTACTCCACCCTTCATTGCTTTGGAAGAAAAGGCCTAACACTCTATTTCTGGTCATACCTTGCCAAGAAAACCCAGGAGTCAGAATTGACTTGATCACACTTAACAAAAACAACATAAAAACCTCAAACTCTATTATTAGTAGTGCTACTTTGGCAACCAGTCTACCTTAGAGAGAGATTTAACCTGCTGACTCTGCAAGGGGCTAATCCCCAGATCTCTATAAATTTGTCAAGGATATCTCTTGTACTGAAAATAGGATGGTTAAACAAGAAATAATAGGCATAGTATACACAAAGGGAGGGGAGATTATTTTCAGGGCCTTATTCATGATTTATATGTGTCAGTATGACCACTTACAATACACATGTAAATTGCATCCACTTGTAAATGTCCATTTTAGAAAAGGCTCATTTTACATATGGAGCACCATGCCACATTGAAAGCAGATGGAGTGCATTGGGAATATGTCAGAAGTGTGGCCTCGGTGAGACAAAAAAATCTACATATATATTCCCCATGTCTGGATTTATACCTAGTCCTTGACACAAATAGATATGGAAAACGTGCCTTGTTTGTCACTCCCTTTGAAGAGAGATCAAGGGAGATTTTCCTCTTAATCCCCCAATGTTTATTTTTCCCTCCAAACTGAAATAAATGAAAGGGTACTGTGTTGTTGAGAAGCAGCATCTGAATGTCTCTGTTTTCAAAATGACTTGGATACCCTTGTAAGTGCTGACATTTACATGTGCACATTGTGAAATGCTGGCACTAACGTGTAAATTTCTGGGTTTCCTCAATCCAGTTTTCCCACTTGTATATTTTTGAAATGGTTCCTCCCACTGCATGTAAGAACATAAGAATATGAGATATGCCATACTGGGTCAGACCAAGGTACATCAAGCCCAATATCCTGTTTCCAACAGTGGCCAATCCAGGTCACAATACCTAGCAGTTTCCCAAAAAGACACACAGGTTCCATAATGCTTGTACTGGGGCAAGCAGTGGATTACCTGGGTCTTCTTTAATAATGGTTTATGTACCTTTCTTCCAGGAACTTGTCCAAACCTTTTTTAAACCCAGCTGCACTAGCAGCTTTTATTACATCCTTTGGTAACGAATTCCAGAGTTTGATTATGCATTGAGTGAAAAAATATTTTCTCTTATTGGTTACACTGTAGCTTCTTTGCATGTCCCCTAGTCTTTCTACTTTTTGATGGCATAAACAATCAATCTACATTTACCCATTCCACTCCATTCATTAATTTATAGTCCTCTATAATATGTCCTTTCAACCGTCTCTTTTCCAGGTTGAAAAGCCCTAACTTTTTAAGCCTCTCCTCATAGGGGTATTCTTCCATCCCCTTTACTATCTTGGTGGCTCTTCTCTGTACCTTTTCTAATTCTGCTATATCCTTTTTAAGATATAGCAACCAGAATTGTGCGCAATATTCAATGTGCGATTGTACCATAGAATGATATAGAGACATTATAATATCCTTTGTCTTATTCTCTATTCCTTTCCTTATGATTCATAGCATTTTATTTGTCTTCTTGGCTGCCACTGCACACTGTGCGGAGGGTTTCAGCATGTTATCCACGATGATGCCTAAATCTTTTTCCTGGGTGGTGGTTCCTTGTGTGGAGCCTTGCATCGTGTAACCATAGTTTGGGTTCTTCTTTCCTAGATGCATAACTTTGCGCTTAAAATTCATCTGCCATCTGAATGTCCAGTCTTCCAATTTGTCAAGGTTCTCTTGCAATTTTTCACAATCCTCTTGGGTTTTAACAACCTTGAATAATTTTGTGTCATCTGTAAATTTGACTACCTCTTGTTATTCCCATTTCCAGGTCATTTACGAATATGTTAAAAAGCAGCGGACACAGCATAGATTCCTGGGGTACTTCACTATTCATCTTTCTCTATTGAAAAAATTGACTATTTAACCCTATCCTTTGCTTTCTGTCCTTTATTTTTATTTTATTTATTTAGCAAGCATTTGTAGCCCGCTCCTTCCAGCGATCAGAAGCGGGTAGGATTACTATTGTGAAACTGCCGAATCAAGGCAGGTACAAATTTTGTTTACATACAGATTGTCAGAAAAGCACATCATACAGAGTTAACACTTCTTAGCTATGGGGGAGTTCATTTACATATATACATAAATACATATATACAGGATAATCTTCTTGGACACAGTGGTCAGGGGCTGCTCCATCTGTGGTTTAGTTCAGGTTGAAATGTGATTGGAAAATGTGCGTTTTGAGTTTCTTTCTGAAGTCTAGAAGGTCATTGCTAGCTCGTAGTTCTGGTGGGAGTTGGTTCCACAGTGTTGGCGCCGCATATGAGAAAGCCCTGTGGCTGGTGTTAGCTTTGGCAGATCTTATATCTGTTGGAGTGTGAAGGATGTTGGAATTGTGGGTTCTTCTGTTTCGGGTAGGAGGTTGCAATCTTACTAGGTTGTTGAGGAAGGAAGGTGCTAAGTTGTGGATGAGTTTGAAGGTGGTTGTTAGTATTTTGTATTTTGTGCGAGCTGTTATGGGTAGCCAGTGTAATTGAATTAGTACTGGTGTGATGTGGTCACTTAGATTTTTCTTCATTATGACCCTGGCAGCTACATTTTGTGCCATTTGTAATATGTTTAGGGTTTTTTTAGGTAAACCTTGTAGGATGGCGTTGCAGTAGTCAAAATGTGGCATAATGAGTATTCCGAATGGGTTGGAGCACTCTAAGCTTGTGGAAAACTGCTCTGTTGGTCTTTCGGAGGTGTTTTTCCATCTTTAGGTCACAGTCAAATGTGACTCCTAGATACTTTATTTCTTTTTTTGTTTGGTAAGTGTTGTTACATAGTGTTATTGATGTGGGAGGGTCAAAATTCGGTTCTTTGGAGATATACATTACTTCGGTTTTTTTGTGATTAATTGACATACTACTTTGTTGTAACCAGTCTTGCATCTCTCCGATACATGTCTCCAGTGGGTTGTAGTCTGGGTTTTTAGTGTCTAGTTGTGTGTATAGCATGATATCATCGGCATAGATGTGGTAATTAATTTCGTGCCGTGAGAAAATTTTGCATAGTGGCTGCATATATATGTTAAACAGAAGTGCTGAGAGAGCAGAGCCTTGGGGGATTCCCTGTGTTTGTGAGAAAGATTCTGCTTTTTCTCCGTTGAATTGAACCTGTTGTGTTCGATTTGAGATGTAGGATGAGAACCATTTTAGTGGGGTTCCTGTTATTCCTATTGATTTTATCCTATTTATGAGGGTCCCATGATTAACTGTATCAAAGGCAGCTGAGATGTCAATGAATACAAGAATGTACATTTTCTTTTTGTTTTCAAGGCCCTTTAGGAGGTTGTTAAGTAGAACTAGTAACAGGGTTTCAACTCCATGATGTTGCCTGAAGCCATATTGCTGGTCATCAAGAGGAGCACTGTCAGTCAGATGGTCTTGGAGTTGTAGAAGGACCGTTTTTTCTATGATCTTTGCCAGGAATGAGATACTTGATATGGGACGGTAGGAGGCTGGGTCTTCTCCGTTGAGTGTAGTGTTTTTTAGGATCGGTCTAATGCTTTAACCAGTTCCTGATCCACAACAGTACACTGTCTCCTATCCCATGATTTTTTAATTTGGCCACAAGTCTCTTATGAGGGACCTTGTCAAAGACTTTCTGAAAATCCAGGTACACTTTATCAACCGGCTCACGTTAGTCTACCTGTTTATTCACACCTTCCAAATAAATATAACTAGTTAGTAAAACAAGACTTTCCTTGGCTAAATCCCTGTTGGGTTTCCCTCATTAAACCATGACATCTACATGTTCAGTAATTTTATTCTTTATAATGTTTTCTACCATTTTGCCTGGTACTGATGTCAGGCTCACAGGCCTGTAGTTTCCCAGATCACCCCTGGAACCCTTTTTAAAAACTGGCGTTACTTTGGCCATTCTCCAGTCTTCCGGTACTACAGATGATTTTAATGATTGTTTACAGATTACTAATAGTACTACTACTACTACATTTTATAGTGAACATTTGTATAGTGCTACAAGATGTACACAGCACTGCACAGAGACCTGTAAAAGACTGCACCTGCTCATCAGAGCTTGCAATCTAGTCCAGACAGACAACACAGTAGCTGTAGACATGGGATACATCTAGGGGGAATGGTATGGAAATACAAAGGAGACCAGGTGAGTCAAGATCCGAAAACAACAACGAAGAGATGAGTTTTCAGCCTGGATTTTAAAAGGGTCAGAGAAGTCACCTGATGTACAGACTCAGATGATGCTATCCTGTCACTTGACCTCTCTCCTGCATGGCAACAGGGAGGTTGGGACTTCAGTACTACGTCCCTGTAGTTCTCGCCTTTATTCTTCTCTGTTTTCCTTATGTCCTCCAAGTCTACTACTCTAGCCTCCAAAGATCAGACTCATTTCCTGAGAGCAAAGAGTTCTTTCACCTAGTTCACACGTAAGACCCCTTACGAATTGGGAGAAAATCATGCATGTGACACTCAATGCAAAAGACTGAAAAAAACCCTTCTTGCTGCTGGACTGCTGTCTGCATTTAGTTTTAAGGTTTTGTTCAGATATTAAAGTTGTTTACATACTTAGTTTTGCAAGGAATACTTATATTAATACAACTATGGTGTATGTTTACTAAACCGCGCTACTGTGCGGGGCGCACTTGAGCGTGCGCTAAGGTACCTTAGCGCATGCTAATGATGTATTTTTGTGCCCCGCACACGTGCGCGCCGCACTAACGGGCCCGCTCATGTGCGCGTATGGGGACGGAGCGTAGACCCTTCTAAAATTCATATTTCTTTTAATTTTCTTATAATTATTATTCCTTATAATTATTATTTTTACGCTCCGTCCCCATACAAGGTGAATGATCCCACAGTGAAATTGTGCAGAGTAGGGTTTATGTCTCCTTTGGGCAGGTTTCCTATCTCCAGAGACTGCACTGTCTCTGTGGCCACAGTGTGGTGCAGTGAACACAGACAGTGTGTTCAAGAGCCAAAGATCACCAGTTCAAGTCCCAGCTGGGGCTCCTGTAAACCTAATCCCCATATTTTACCCACCACTAAACCATGATAGTAAAGACCAACTTTTTTGCAGATAACATAAGCATGGTCCAAACACCTCTATTTTACCCTACAGAGCAAAGACACCAGAAACATGCACATTACCTAGACCACAGTCCCCTCAATGCAGTCCTGGAGGGCCACAAATCATTTAGCTGTGATGCTGTCACCAATATAAGGCCATGTCAGCATGGTGGCAGAGGGGTACCATTGGTGGAGGGGGCAGTGGCTGCTGCCTACAGCAGACGGTGGCCTAGCCCCCTTCACGTGGGTGCAGTGCACTCCAACAGACAGGCCCTGTCTGACAAACAGCCATGGACTCCCCAGGGAATGCACTGTTTTTGTGCTGAGACGGTGGTGCAGTGGACACAGCCAGTGCCTTTAGGACCAGAAGGTCACAGATTCAAAGCCCAGCCGGGGCTACTTCCAATCCAGTCCACATATTTTTCCCACAACTAAACCATGATAGTAAGGATAAACCTTTATTGCAGAGAACATACGCATGGTTAATACACCTATATTTTACCCCACCGAGCACAGACACCATAAACAGGGGCATTACCTAGAGCAGAGTCTCCCAAATGCAGTCCTGGAGGGCCAAACACCATTCAGGTTCCATGCTGCCTCTAATAAAGATGCCTGTGCTGTATATCTATGCACCACCCCCATGGTATGCAGATGTATCTCATGCATATTCATGAGGGACAGCATGAAACCCCGAACGGTGTTTTGCACACCAGGACTGGGGTTGGGAACCTCTGCCGTAAAGCAGCAGCCAACAGGGGCAGACACACCCACACCCACACCCACAGGCCCCATTGGCCAATGCCTCCTGGAGAGGCAGGACATTGGGCCCTGCGTGCATCTCCCAATACTAGCACTTCCATACCTTAGCAATGCCACCCTACACCTGGGTATACGGTAAACACCTATCAAATGTTTCCTATGATTACTGGCAGATAGCAAGTCCTACATTCAGCACAGTTTGCTCATTGAGCTCCATCATAACAATCTTTCTGATGTCTGCAGTGTGTGCTTCAGGTCTGGTCTCTGACAGTGTTTACCACCCTTGGGAGTGACCCCCAACAGTATTGCGTAGCATATCCATGCCTGTACTGTGCCCAGGACTGGTGTGGTGGGCAGGGCTGCTAAACTCCTCTATAGTAGCACAATGCTGGCATAGGTGTGGGAGTGTGTGTCTGTCTATACAGTGTGTGGTGGCTGCAAACAGTTTCCACAGCCCACACTGCCAGCACTGTTGCCAGTATTGGCCTGCCAATGTGCATAATGAGGAGCAAGGTACCATGGGTATAGCCTGGACAGGGTGACCTGGCCAGGATGCATCTGCACAGGGCATAGGGCACTGGCTGGGACATTTTAGTGCCCGGCCACCACCTACACAGACAGGGTGACCTCAGTATGTCCTGCTGGGGGATCACTCTTACCCTGACTGTGCAGTGACGACAGCATGGCTAGGCAACCCCATAGTGCTATATAGTATTTCTCTCATGTGATATTTATGGGTTTTCTTTTGGGGCCCAGTCACTGATTTATCTGCTTGTTGTGTATGCTAGCATCCCAGTTCTGGGTGCATGCATTTGCACTGGGAGCATGCACTATGGACTAGCTAGCAGACTGTTTGCAGCTGGTATGTGTCTTGATGGAGTGGCTTGCAGGGTGGAGTGGCTGAAGGCTTGCTGCAGGAGAATATCAGTTAGTGTTGGGGTGCAGCTTAGCATATCCAGGCCTAATGTCTGTCTGCTATTGTGTTCTGGATGTGTACAGAGCTGCATTTCTGCCCTGTAGGGTGTCTGTTTCCTAGCAGGACTGGTGTTGAGGGTCCCTTCTACTGCCACCATTGCAGGGAGGTAGAATGTGGATCTGTTGATGGGAGACCCTGTTTGCCACTCTCAGCCCTGAAGAAGGAGGGTGGTGGTACATAATCCACCTAGGGATCCATGGGGGCTACACCTGACTGAAACATCCAAGGAGTTTCAGCAGAAACTCTCTATCTCACACATTAACACTGCTTATGGCCTCTTTCAGCCATGGCAGGTGCTGTGGACCTGGTGCTGGGTGCCTCACCGCACCCTCAGGGTGAGCACAGTACCCGCACAATGTGACAGTGTGTAGCTACTCTCTGCCAGTAAAACACAAGGTCAGTACCCCCTACCAGGCTGAGTTGCTGTGGGGGTGCACATGGTCACTTCCCCCTACCAGGCCAAGGTGCTGTTTGGGTGCATTCCCCATCTTGTGTTTATCTGTGGACAGCTGATTTGCATGTGCAGTGCATCATGGGTATGGGTGGGCTATCCTGGTGACCACAGCAGACTGTCTGTGTGGTGACCTGCACTCCCTCTGCAGCCAGCCAGGGGCTTGCTAGCAACTGTAGAGCTGTAGCACAGTGGTTGCTTCACTAACTGTGGAGCCAGAGGTCATGGGTTCAAGCCCACAGTGGGGTTATTTGTTGGGGCTGCCCAGAGCATTATCTCTTTTTAATGTACATTATTGCTGCCAGCAAAAACACCCTCATCGTACTGTATCCATAAGGTGCCTCAGAGGGCGCTTTATAGGGCACCCTATAGGTTATCTTATGGTTACCGTTCATATAAGGTGCACTATACGTTATCCTGTGGAGCAACATTTTTCAGCAGCTGTCATTTTTTTATGATTGTACACCGCCCTGATGCTTCGGCCTGGGCAGTCTATCAAATGTTTTAATAAAGATAAAGATAAAGATATAGGGTGCCCTATAGGGGACATTTTAGGGTGCCGTGGCGGACAGTGCACTTTATAATGTGCCCTATGGAGTGCCTTATAGGGTGCCTTATGCGGCACCTTTAATTACGGCACGTGAGGCCTGTTTACTGGCAGCAATTAATAAAATACAACTAAAGTGCTGCAGGAAAAAATACATACATTGCAAAGCTGATGCCATAGCCAGCCTTATGTATTAGGCACACTGGGGAGCAAACTCATGACCCCTGTATCAGCAGTCAGTGCCTTACCCATTGTGCTACACTGCTGCTCTTCCTTGCATATCAGCACACCTACTTATGCTTTTCATTCCTTAAACTGCACAGTGCTGCCATCTAAAACATTGCTGTGACCTTGCGGTACCTCATACGGCACCCTATAAAGCGCCCTATAAGCAACATGCCTTGGTGGACAGTGCACTTTAAAATGTGCCTTATGGGGCGCCTTATGTTAACATGCTTTGAAAGTGCGTTTGCTAGTAGTAGTAATTAAAATAAAAAATAAAATGCCTCCTAAAGCAAACTTACCCATAATAGGCAATGCCTCAGTCAGCTTTCTTCATTGGGCACAGGGGGAATTGAACCCATGATCTCTGCACCATTGGTCAGTGTCTTAACCATTGCACTGTGGCTCTGTTCCTGTGATTGAGCATCAGCACGCCGCCTTATGCCACCCAATATTAAAATGCCTCCTAAAGCAATAGCACACTGCCTTATGCACATCAGCGCGCCACCTTATGCTGCCCATGATTTAAATGCCTCCTAAAGTAATGCCTCAACCAGCTGTCTTCATTGGGCACTGTGGGGGATTGAACCCCTGATCCCTGCACCATTGGTCAGTGTCTTAACCATTGTGCTGTGGCTCTTTTTCTCTGCTTGCATATCAGCGCGCCACTTATGCCTCCCGCGCAGCTTTCTCATGCGCTAATGTGCGGGGCGCACATGGGCGCCGCACACATTAGCACATGAATAATCCCGGTTTTGCTTTTTTAGCCAGACACGCCCACTCCTTATATGGCACCCGTACACTAGCAGGCCGTGCACATTACCGGGGTTTTAGTAAACATACCCCTATATCTTATATGTTAAATGAAATTTGTTCAACTCAAGAGTAATTCATCTCAGGTCCTTAATAAATGTCTTCCTGATGAGGATAACCAGCTGCACTTGAAAGTGATTATGGGCAGTTCTCCCCTTTAATAGGTTTAAGAACCTATAAAGCTAAGATTATCCCAGGTGTGGGTGGGAGTCAGGAAAGAAAACTTATAGACTGATTTGCTACCTATTGTCCTGACCTGTGCCTCGAAGGTAACGTCTTACCAATTTCCTGGATGATTCACACAGTCCTTGGTTTGATAAAGGGGACCTTTCAAATTGTTCCTTTGATCTGTCACTTTCCTTTAACACCTATTTAAGAGAACTTTACAGATCTTTTGCTTCCTAACTGGAAGTCCTCTTTGTACTCAGAGACTATTTATTCTACTTATATGCTAAGTTATACTCTGATTTGATTTAAATGAAGAGCTCTCTGGTGGTACTAAAATCTGACCGACTCAGCAAACACACTGAATTCTAAAATACACAGATTTATCTGCTTTAACCCGACGATTACCCTTTTCCCCCAAGGTTTAGATTATATTCCAGAAGATAAATACTTAGAAATACAGATCTATTTCCAGTTGTAGTAGTCCCTCTGGATAGTCCTTCAAGACTGGATGTGTATTTTAGAAATGGTTCCACATCTAACAGAGCTTTTCGTAAAATGCCATCAGAAATGAGTGTGTCCTTACCATAACATCTTGGTTCTGTTTTCCACATACTATCAAAAATGTACCTTCACACAAACAATATATAAGAAAATCAAATAAAATTATAGCCACTCCTTATCTCACCTACAATATACAGAGGGAACTTCAAGGAGAAATATCATGAAGATATTGAATAAAAAGAAAAACTGACTATTCTCAAACCTAAAGACAAATCTTAAACAGAATTGTTTCCCTTCCTCCCCATTTGTAACTCATACTTCTGAATGCTGAGCAAACATTTTTGAAGAAATTCTTTCAGATGTACAGGGACAAAAAAGATATATTGAACATTGTAAATTTTTATCAAACATTTAGCATGATATCAAAGGAAAAATTCACCACAATAACTAAGGAGTATGTTTACTAAACAGAGGTAACAGAGCAAGTGTACTGTTAGTGCATGCTAACTGTGCATGTGCACACTTAGCGCATGCAAAAAGGCACTTTAGTGGGGGTCAATGGGGGGGGGGGAAGGCTTGCTCTCTTAACTTAGGCACCTTAACGGCAGGAACCCTAACCCAATTCAAAACCTGGTGGAAAGGGTGTTTTTTGAGGAGAGAGAGCCTATTTTACATCTGTACTGTGATGCACAGAGAGGACAGCCCAAAAGAGTGACAGCAGTGCTCCATTAGCAGCAACAGCATAGTGCCCAAGTATGAAAGGGCACTATGTTGATGGTGCAAATGGGGGCAAAGGAGGTGGCACATGGGTCATACAGTGGGGGCTGCTGGTACACAGGGGAGGAACATAAAACCACAAAATATGGCACATAGGAACATGAAACCACAAAATATGCCAAACTGTGTCAGACCAAGGTCCATCAAGCCCAGTATCCTGTGTCCAACAGTGCACAATCTAGGTCACAAGTACCTAGCAGTTTCCCCAAAAGACACACAGAATCCCCAATAACTGTAATGGGGCAAGCATAGCGTGGGTCCTCTGAGACAATGGTTTATGGACCATTACCCAGGAATCCATCCACACTTTTTCAAACCCAGCTACACTGACTGCTTTTACCACATCCTCTGGTAATGGATAGCAGGATTTGATCACATGTTCACTGAAATATATTTTCTCCTAGAAGACCCAAATAGGTTACACTATAGCCACATTGCAGGTCCCCTAGTCTGTCCACAATCTGATGACATAAAAAAAAGTGACCTACGTTTACCTGTTCCACTCAGGTCAATAATCTATAGACCTCTATCATATCTCCCCTCAGCCATCTCATCCCCAGGTTGATGAGCCCCAACCTTTTTAGCCTCTCCACAAAGGGGTATACTGGCATACGCAGAACCATCTGTGATGTTCGTCATGATCCCAGAGTGACAGTGGCAGCACACAGTTCTGCTACTGCTGCGGAAAGGCAATGTGCTACAAGGAGTGGTCCAAGGGTCCTGGCATCCCAGGCAGAGATCTAGACTGCCTCCCCCTCCCCCCCCCCCCCCACTGTCACAGAACCCAACTGTGGGGGAAGAGGCTGATAGTGCCCAATGCTGTAGCCCTCCATTGTCAAAGGTTCAGGGTTTGATTCTCACTTGTTCATTTTATGCTTGGATGCGCTTGCACAGTCCTGACTCTGCTGTGACATGCAGACAATCATTCTTTTGCATTTCTATGCATTATGGCCACATGTTTGATAGCCCAATATGGCATTCCCCATCATGGATGTCTGTGAACATGGCTTTAGTGGCTCTGCTGTGGTGCATTACAATGGGCCAGTGATGTATATGCAGCAGATGTCTGGGTCAACTGTTTTGGATGAGTTTTCTATTTTGCCATCATTGTGACCTCCCAGCTTTACATAAAGAGGATATGTCTTGTACATTCAGGCACCTAACACTCATTGCCTAGCCATTCCCAGCACTGTTCTGCCATCATTACTTGCCCCACATGGGGCAAATTGGTTCAACGTGTCCCTTTCTATCATGCCACTTTGTTGAGTGTATTGTCTTGCAGTTGCACAGGCTGAGGCACCAGTCCTACCTGCACAAATGGTGTTTCATGTAGCCCATGGCACTGCTACTTTTGATTCACACACCCAATGCTTTTGGCCTGTATGATCCCAGACATCCACCCACCACACACATTGCACTCTCTGCTTGGGAAATCCATGGCACAGCCCTGCACCCACCATTTGACCGTCAGGGAGATTCAAGGTGTGGCAGCTTACTAGCACCTTGGCCATCAGGGATTCATTTGCAGCAGTTCGCCATATCATGCACACCTCTCTTGTGACTGCTCCACATGAGCACTCATGGTCAATCCTCACTGTGCTGCCCAAATCAGGACCATACTGCCTTCAGCCAAACATTATCTTGGCCTATGACATGCCACACCCTGACAGTACATTTGGTTACCTGTCCTCACCTCACAGAAACTATAATGTAGCTTACGGCACAGTGTATGCTTTCAGGAGCATCTAGGACTGCACACCTCTCACAGTGCCCCTCGCTGTTACATGCCCTCCGCTGACTCCACTGCTGCCACTTCCCACCTCTGACACAGCCAACACCCATACTGACCATCATCACTAGGCAGCTCCCTATCTCGCCTAGTCAACAGCATAGGCCACATTGCCAGGCATCAGGTGAGTCAACTCCATCAGCTACCAATTGTGCTTGCATCCATACCTTCTCCAATGGCTTCCCTGCCCCCCTTTCAGAGTTTCAATGGCTTTCCTGCATAAAGATGTATGCCAGATACCTTCCCGCAGCATGTCCTATTACCACATGGTAAGTTTCCACTACCACCCCTTACCATACGGTATGGGTCCATTTGCACCCCTTAATGCCAGAGCGCCTCTGACATGCCCAGCACACTTAGCACATGGTAACCCCTTATTGCTGCCATTACAGCATGGAAAATGCTGCTCTTTTACCGCCATTTAGTAAACATACCCCTAAGTATTTTGACAGGGTTGTAGAATGTTTCCTCTTCTTCTGTGTCGCCCTACAAAGATCATGAAGACACCAAATACACAGGTCTATAAACAAAGCATTTCCATTACTGAAAAACAATCACATCACAGAGTTCTTTTATATTACTACATATCTTGTCAAATTACACAGTATTTATAATAGTTTTACCCGGGATACTAATACTAGTTTGTTGAAGCAGCCAATTGTACTCTGCCCCTGTTCCATGTACGTTTAAATGCAAATTGCATGTTAATAAATCGCTTTGACTTAAGGATAAATTTACAGTTGCAGTTTTAGTTTATTTGATAAACTGTCTATAGCTGAGGCAACTAAGCTATTATATAAAAGGAATTTAATGTCATAGTAGGATCACAGGATCTTGAAAATCCTCAGATGACATTTCCATTGTTCCATTATTGTAATCTCCAAGATATACAATGATACCTGAGTGAGATCCTCTTCCACCATAACTCCTCCCATTTCAGATCTTTTAAATGGGGGAGTAGAAAGTCTTGGGACTGATATTCAGAGCCCTTAGCTGATTGGCCAATGGATTGGCCAATGGGAAGCTATCCAGAAAAGGGAACTGAACGTGATATCCAATGACATTATCTAAATAGTGCCACTGAATATTTCCACAGATCACCCCTGCACTAATCAGATATTATCAGAAACATTTACCAAGCTTATTCCATATCCTGGTTGTCAAATTAATGAACATCACAAAATAGACAAACAGATTCGGGAGTAGGTTTGGCAAATGTATCTGTACTTAGACATGGTTTCACAGAATTTCTTGTAGAGAACATAGCAACGGAAGTCTTTGAAGTATGTCTCTAGATCAAGAATCAATAGATTTACAAGGCAAAAATCTATGAAGGATTTTCCATAGAGCTCCAGACTAGATAAACTTTGGACCAAACAGCAAATAGGAATGAAGATTACTAGAAATACAAGACACAGTAAAGAGCATACCAGCTAGAGTCAGTCCCCCAGGAAACATAATAGCTTTTCCTGTAAGATTCCTGCCAGACAATCCAAGGATCATTTGGCCAACCTGTGATGACATTATGGAAAAGAAACATAACTGCTAATAAAAGTAGAAAACAATGTCAGCTGGACTTCTCTATTTTCCTGAAAGCTTTCATAGCCTCCCCTTTAATTAATAAAATTGCCCTCAAATGGAAATTTATAAAACTAAACAACATCAAAAGAAAATGTATTGCAATAAAAATAAACTAAACAAACCTGCAAATGACACAGGAAACTAATCAAACTTTTTTTTTCTTTTGCTGCATACCCCTAGTGAGCATCATCATTGAAAACAGGTAATACAAATCAAAGGTCCACCTGCTAAGGGACAAGCAACCTCCAAAAACAAAAGTAGCAATTAAATATGACCTTGTATGTGGATTAAGCCAAGCGACTGTTCTTGTGAATTTCATCAGGTCCTGCAAGACATGCCATCAGATCAGTGCTGATTCCTGGTGATCCAGCGGCCCCTGGATTTTTTTGGCAAGGTAAAACCACAGTTTGCCTAGTTTTTTTTACCCTAAGGAGATCCTCAGTCAGAGATGATTAATTTAACAAGGAGCCTCCCATTCTGATCTCATTCCTACTGGGTCTGCCATCTATCATCAATTGGACTCAGCAGCTGTGATCTTCAGGACTGCGGTATCCCATGGATGCATGCACCTGTGTTTGGTTGTCAGCACTCTCATGACTTTACTCAGTCCTTGATTGATGACGCTGAAGTTCCTTATTATCTTCAGACTTTTAGCTTATTTGCTGATAATCACTGTTAATTATTTTCTTTTATCTTTTACATTTATTAACTTATTACCCCTCTCTTTCTTCTGCCATTTCTTATGGCCTCACATCATTCTATGTTCCTTTTTCTGATCCTCCCTAACCTTCTTCATTCATTCCACCAACCCATTATCCTTCCCCTCTATTCCCCTCTCTCCACCTTCCCTATTTCCTCTGCTATCTTATCCTCCCCCATCATAGCTCTTGAGCTTCACCTTCTCCTTCTTCTTCACTTAAACAATCTCATTCTCATTTCTGCTGTGCTGCCTTCTCTCTTCCTCGTACTCTTCTTCTGCTTCTGGTGACATTAATCCCAATCCTGGCCCCATTCATCTTTCTCTCTTCACCACCGCAATCTCATCCATATCCCTCCCCTTTCCCCCTCCTCTCTCCCCTTCTCTTGTGTCCGGTAAAGCACTCGAGTGGTGCAGGTCCTACCTCTCGGACAGATGGCAGCAGGTAAGATCCAGAAACACATCATCAGAACCATTCCACCAAAGCCAAGGTGTCCCACAAGGATCCTCCCTCTCTGCCTTACTATTCAATATATACATGCAACCTCTCTGCAACCTGTTCCGCTCTTTCAACATCAACTGCATGATATACGCAGATGATGTGCTATTATACACACCTTTTGCAACAGAAAACCCAGACCTCAAACCAATAACATGCTGCATAAACGAAATATCCAATTGGCTACAATCCCAAAACCTCCGGATTCAACACAAGAAGACGGAGGTGATGTTCATTACAAGGAACCGTAACTTCACTGCCCCGACAGTACTGAAAGTGAAGGAAGCAGACCTCCAGACCAAATCAGCGATCAGATACCTCGGCATCACACTAGACCAGAACCTAAATATGCAGGCTCATATAAGTAACACTGTAAGGGCAGTATATCATAAAATTAGATCCCTTAGATACCTAAGATCTCTGCTGGAGCCAGATGATTTCAGGACTATCTATCAGGCACTAATTATCCCGCATTTCGATTATGCAAATGCAATACTTCAAGGTCTCCCCCAAACCAGCCTAAACCCACTGCAAATGGCAATGAACACCGCAGCAAGAGTACTGCACGGAGCATCCAGGAAAGACCATGTCACACCTATAATGAAACAACTCCATTGGCTCCCGATTCAAGGTAGAATTACATTCAAGACCTTGCTGCTCACCTTCAAAGCCACCAAAGGTCTCTCGTCAACTTCACTAACTGAGCTAATCCAGATGACACCCCACAACAGAGACAGAAGGTCAGTAGCTCAAAACACCTTGATAGTCCCAAGATCTATAACTCAATGCACCAAGTCAACATCCAGCAGGACTTTCAAACTTTATGCACCAGTGATCTGGAATAACCTCCCTCACAACATCAGATCAATCCCGGACATATTCCAATTCAGGAAGGCCGTGAAATACTACCTCTTCCTTATACATTACCCTGAAACCAATAGAAACTCAGCACCATTTGCCGAAACCACCCAAATCACCACTGTCTAAAACCATACAAACACATGATCAGCCTACAAATTGTATATATTGTATATATTGTGGTTGTACATAGTTACCCTGTTAGCCAAGTTGAATATCCTGTTCATATGTAAACACAAAGTACTATTGGAAATGTGTATGTTCACTGTTTATTGTAAACCGCGCTGATGCTGAATAGCGCGGTATAAAAGAGACTTTAAATAAATAAATAAATAAATAAATTATGGAATGCTCATTCCATTTCTAACAAACTTCCCTTTACCCATGATCTTTTTATCTCTCATGCTTTTCATATTCTTTCTTACTGAAACCTGACTCCTCCCTGATGACACTGCTTTGGTTGCTGCCCTCTCTCATGGTGGCTTCCAGTTCTCACACACCTCCTTCTTGCCAATTGCAACCCCTCCTTCTACCTCAGTCTCATTCCTTTCTGTCCTTTGAAGTCCGCTCCATAGGTCTTTTAATTCCCTTCCTCTTTGAATCTCTGTTATCTACAAACCCCCTGAAAGGTCCATTTATACCTTCTTCACTGACTTTGACTCTTGGCTCTTCTTATTCCTGGATTCTTCCTCACTATCCCTTATTCTCGGTGACTTTAATTTTCATATTGATAACCCCTCTGACCTCTATGCATCTAAGCTCCTTTCTCTTACCTCCTCTTTCAACCTCTATCTTTGCTCTTCTGCCTCCACTCATCAGCTTGGTCACTGCCTTGACCTTGTTTTCTACTCTAATTATTTACCCTCTAATTTCCACACCTCAGTTCTTCCATTATCTGACCACCACCTCTTAAGCTTCACTCTTCATTACTCCCTGCCTCAATCTCACCCTATCTCCTCCTATTGTTTTTAGGAATCATCATACTATTGATCCACTGACTCTCCACTTCTGACTCTTCTCTTCTTTCTTCCACTTTGTCCTCTAAGTCTGTTGATGAGGCCATAATTTGCTATAACACGGTTCTCTCCTCAGCCCTGGCTATTTTCTATTAACCACTACCTACGCCCCTGTACCCACTCAGCTGAACGGTTTTGGCTCAAATCCTGCTCCCTTTCTGACTTCCTTCACTTTAAATTCATGCTTACTTCTTTCCAGTCCACAATTGTACTCACTAAGCAAAACTATTTTATCCATCTAACTAACTGTTTTGCCTCTAATCCTCATAATTTATTTTCTACTCTCAAGTCCCTTCTTAAGGCACCACTGCCTCCAATCCCTCCTCCCTCTGCCCAAACCCTAGCTGACTATTTCCACGACAAAGTCCATAAGATCACTGTTCAATTTACTATTAATTCTTCTTCACCCCCTCTCCAATATCAACTTTTGCCCTCAACTTCCTCCACCCTTTCATCCTTTTCTAAAATCTCTGAAGAAGAAAACCTTCTTTCTTCTTTCCTCCCTTAAATTCCCACCCATCACCTCAGCTCCATCTCCTCCTCCGTCATCCCTTCCATCTGACATATTCTTAACCTTTCACTCTCCTCTGCAACCTTCCCTGCAGCCTTCAAGCATGCTGTGATCACTCCTCTCCTAAAAAAATCTTCTCTTGACCCTACTGGTCCTTCTAAATATCAACCCATCTCCCTTCTCCCTTTCATTTCCAAGCTTCTTGAATGTTCAGTTCTCTGCCACTGACTCAATTTTCTTTCTTCTCATGCCCTCCTTGATCCTCTCCAGTCTCATTTTCATCCTTTTCATTCTACTGAAATGGCTCTTGCCAAGGTCTCCAGTGACTTGTTCCTGAATAAGGGGTATGTTTACTAAACTGTCTTAACGTGCGCTCTGCGATGTTATCGCGCGATAAGGTACATTATTGCGCGATAATGGCACTTTTTAAGGCGCACAGGTACCATATTGCAGTGCAAACGAGCGCTGAAGGGGAGGAAAGGCTCCCAGAGGGCGGAGGAAGGCTCCCCAGGGGCGGAGAGAAGGGGTCAATCGGTGGAGAGTGGGAGGGGAGAGGCTCCCTGCACACCAACGCTGTGAAATCCGAGGCTCAAAACTAACGCCAGTGAAACCCAGGCGTTAGAGCTGATTTAAAGGGAAAAGAAACCATTTCCGTCAGCAATGAACAGCAAAACCAGGGAAACCTACAAAAAGTGATGTGTGATACATGTGCACGAAACAAAAGGGCAAATAAACATTGAAAATGAACAGAAGTAAATGTAAAAAAAACATAACCAAGCTGGGCAATAGTGATAGTAATGGGAAACATCAAAAAACACTCCCAAGAAAGCCCCCCAAAAAAGATATGAATTTTGGAAGGATCTACGCTCCGTCCCCATACAAGGTGAATGATCCCACAGTGAAATAGCACTGATCAGGGTTTCCCTCTCCATTGGACAGGTTTCCTATGGCATGCACATGTTCCACAACAGCAGGGCGGGCATGTCGGAATGGGCAACTGGACAGATGCTGTGAAAGGGGATACAGAGGGCTGCAGGCGGCACATGCTGTGGTGCAACTGGGGCACAGTGTGGACTAGGCAGATGCCTAGGTGGCACTTAGGAATGCTGAAACTGTACAGCAGCCAGACAGCAACTGATGAGGGCCCAACATGGGCACGAGAGTGTTTATCACAGTGTCACAGGGGATAGTACCCAGCAAGTACCTCCAAGGGCACAGGAACACACAGGAGAGCAGAGCTCCTGCAGAGATCAGTCAGTACAGTACCTCCAAGGGCACAGAACATTGGCAGGCGGTGTTGGGGGGAAGAGTGGACATCTATGCAGGCACCCCTACCCCAGAACACGCACCATAGGCAGCCGCCTACCTGCACACTGGATGGCTTGAGACTGCACACCACCAGCACCATCAGCAGAAGGGCATGTCAACATGGTGGCAGAGGGGTACTATTGGTGGAGGGGGGCAGTGGCAGCTGCCCAGAGCAGACCATGGCCAAGTCCTGTGTAGGTGGGTACCATGCACTGCAACAGACAGGCCTTGCCGGACAAACAGTCATGATATCACCAGGGAATGCACTGTCTCTGTGGCAACACGGTGGTGCAGTGCACACAGCCAGTGTGTTAGGAGGCAGAAAGTCACAGGTTTAAGTCCCAGCTATGGTGCCTGCCAACCCAGTCCCCATATTTTACCCACTACTACAACGTGCTAATACAGACAGAACCTTTATTGCAGATGACGTAAACATGCCCAAAACTCCTACATTTTACCCTACAGAGCAACGACACCATAAACAGGCGCATTACCTAGAGCAGAGTCTCCCAAATGCAGTCCTGGAGGGCCAAATACCATTCAGGTTCCATGCTGCCTCTAATAAAGATGCCTGTGCTGCATATCTATGCACCACCCCCATGGTATGCAGATGTATCTCATGCATATTCATGAGGGACAGCATGAAAACCCGAACAGTGTTTGGCACACCAGGACTGGAGTTGGGAACCTCTGCCGTAAAGCAGCAGCCAACAGGGGCAGACACACCCACACCCACAGGCTCCATTAGCCAATGCCTCCTGGAGAGGCAGGACATTGGGCCCTGCATGCGTCTCCCAATACTAGCACTTGCATAACTTAGCAATGCCACCCTACACCTGGGAATACGGTACACAGCTATCAAACGTTTGCAATGATTATTGACAGATAGCAATTCCTACGTTAAGCACAGTTTGCTGATTGAGCTCCATCATAGCAACCTTTCTGATGTCTGTGGATTGTGCTTCAGGTCTGGTCTCTGACAGTGTTTACCACCCTGGGGAGTGACCCCCAACAGTATTGCGTACCATATCCATGCCTGCACTGTGCCCAGGACTGGTGTGGTGGCCAGGGCTGCTAAACACCTCTATAGTAGCACAATGCTGGCATAGGTGTGGGAGTGTGTGTCTGTCTATCCAGTGTGTGGTGGCTGCAAACACCCTCCACAGCCCACACTGCCAGCACTGTTGCCAGTATTGGCCTGCCAATGTGCATAATGAGGAGCAAGGTACCATGGGTATAGCCCGGACAGGGTGTCCTGGCCAGGATGCATCTGCACAGGGCATAGGGCACTGGCTGGGACATTGTAGTGCCCGGCCACCCACAGCATGTTCCGCTGGGAGATCACTCTCACCCTGACTGAGCAGTGACCACGGCATGGCTAGGCTCCCCCATAGTGCTATATAGTATTTTTCTCATGTGATATTTATGGGTTCCCTTTTGGGGCCCAGTCACTGACTTATCTGCTTGGTGTGTATGCTGATATCCCAGTTCTGGGTGCATGCATTTCCACCAGGAACATGCACTATGGACTAGCTAGCAGACTGTCTGCAGCTGGTATGTGTCTTGATGGAACGCCTTGCAGGGTGCAGCGGCTGAAGGCTTGCTGCAGGAGAATATCAGATAGTGGTGGGGGGCAGCTTAACATATCCAGGCCTAATGTTTGTCTGCTATTGTGTTATGGATGTGTACAGAGCTGCATTGACTGCGCTGTAGGGTATCTGTTCCCCAACAGGACTGGGGTTGACGGTCCCCTCTACTGCCACCATTGCAGGGAGGTAGAATTTGGATCTGTTGGTGGGAGATCTGTTTACCCCACGCAGCCCTGGAGGAGGAGGAGGAGGAGGAGGGTGGTGGTGGTACATAAGCCTCCTAGGGGTCCATTGGGGCTAAACCTGACTAAGACATACAGATATATCCAAGGTGTGTCTGCAGAAACTACCTACCTCACACATTAGCACTGCTGGGGACCTGCAGCATGGCCTATCTCTACTGTGGACCTGGTGCTGGGCACCCCACCTCACCCTCAGGGTGAGTGCATTACCTGCACAATGTGACGTTGTGTAGCTACTCTGTGCCAGTACCACACACGGTCAGTTCCCCCTACCAGGCCGAGGTGCTGTGGGGGTGCATACCCCATTTTGTGATCATCTGTAGACTGCTGATTTGCATGTGCAGTGCATCATGGGTATGGGTGGGTTAACCCTATCCTGGTGACCACAGCAGACTGTGCGGTGACGTGCAGTCCTTCTGCAGCCAGCCAGGGGTTTGCTAGCAGCTATGGAGCTGTAGCCCACTGGTTATTTCACTACTTGTGGAGCCAGAGTTCATGGGTTTAAACCCACAGTAGGGGTCCTTTGATAGGGCTATCCAAAGCATTGTCTTTTTTTAATGTACATTAGTGCTGCCAGCAAAACACCCTCAGGGTACTGTAACCATAAGGTGCCTCAGAAGGCGCCCTATAAGGCGCCATATAGGGCACCCTATAAAGCGCCTTCTGAGGCACCTTATGGTTACAGTCCTTATAAGGTGCCTTATAAGGTGTCCTATGGAGCGCCTTATAGGATGCCCTATAGGGGACATTATAGGGTGCCGTGGCAGACAGTGCACTTTATAATGCGCCCTATGGGGTGCCTTATAGGGTGCCTTATGCGGCACCTTAGGTTACGGCATGTGAGGGTGTGTTTGCTGGCAGCAATAAATAAAATACAAATAAAATGCCTCAGGAAACAATACTTACATGTCACAGCTGATGCCTCAGCCAGTCTTATGCATTAGGCACACTGGGGGATCGAACTTATGACCCCTGTAATATCAGTCAGTGTATTAACCATTGTGCTACACTTCTGTTTCTATGCTTGGTTGTCTGTGCGCCTACTTAAGATTACCGTGCGGTAACGCGCTTAGCGGCGCTTCGCACGATCATGTGCACAGCAGCGCGCATTATCGCGCGATACTCCCGTTTTGCTGCTTTAATACTGAAACGCCCACTCCTTTTATGGCAGCCTGCACACTATCGCCAGGCGCACATTAAGACGGTTTAGTAAACATACCCCTAAGTCTAAAGGCCACTATTCAGTTCTTATTCTTCTTGACTTTTCTGCTGCTTTTGATACTGTTGATCACTTTCTCCTCTTTAACACATTATCCTCTCTTTGTTTTATAGACTCTGTGCTGTCTTGGTTCTCTTCTTATCACTCCAATCACTCCTTTAGTGTTTGTTCTGGTGGTTTCTCCTCTACTGCCATCCCTCTTTCAGTTGGTGTACCCCAAGGGTCTGTTCTCTCTCTACACCCAGTCCCTTGGTGCCCTCATCTCTTCCCATGGCTTTCAGTATCATTTTTATGCTGATGACTCTCAAATCTTTCTATTTTCACCTGACATTTCTCCTGCACTCCAAGCTTGTATCTCTGCCTGATTATCTGACATCACTGCCTGGATGCCTCACCGTCATCTGAAACTGAACATGGCTGAAACTGAACTTCTCATCTTTCCCCCTAAACCCTCCTCCCACCTTCCTCCTTTCTCCATCACTGTTGACAATACTGTTCTCCTTCCTTTTCCATTACCTTGGGGTCATCTTTGACTCCTCTCTTTCCTTCTTCTCAGATATTCAGCAGATTGCTAAAACCTGTCATTTCTTTCCCTATAACATTAACAAAATGTTCCCCTTCCTCTCAAAACACCCAATTAAAACTCTTGCCCACTCTTTAGTTACTTCTTGTCTTGACTTCTGCAACCTCCTCTTGCTGGTCTCCCTCAATGTCATCTCTCTCCTCTTCAATCTATTCAGAACTCGGCTGCACTGCTAATATTCTACCAGCCCCGAAACACTCATATAAAGCGTAGTTACTCACCTGTAACAGGTGTTCTCCAGGAGCAGTAGGAATCAGTCCTCACATATGGGTGACGTCAGCGCCGACGGAGCCCTCGCGGAGCAACTTTCCCCAGCTTTCAAAGAAAGCCTTTGGGAATTGCAGCGCGCATGCGCGGTCGCCTTCCCGCCCAAGGGTGCCATCTTAGCCAGTCAGATGACATAGCTAAAAAAGACAGCATAAAAATATGCAAAAAAACTTAAGCAGATGATTGCAACTCCACGGGGAGGAGGGAGGGTTGTGAGGACTGATTCCTGCTGCTCCTGGAGAACACCTGTTACAGGTGAGTAACTACGCTTTCTCCAGGACCAAGCAGGAAGTCAGTCCTCACATATGGGACTCCCCAGCTTAAGGCTACCGGAGACCCTAAGCACAAAAATGAGCTCCCTCTAGCTCAGCAGCACAGAAGGAAGGAATCTTCGCTGAATTATTACCCACCGGTAGCCCACATCCGGGATGGAGGGTAGGAGTTGCTCAAACCTCAAAGAGATTACGGAGGACTGCCTGTCCGAAAGCACTGTCCCTGCGGGACTCCCTCTCGAGACAGTAATGGACCGCAAAAGTCTGGCTCGAAGACCAAGTAGCGGCCCGGCAGATGTCTGCCAGCGGAACAGAGCGGAGGTAAGCCACTGACGTAGCCTTTGCCCGAACGCAATGAGCCGTGACTCGACCTTCCAAGGAGAGTCCGGCTGCCCCATAAGCCCAAGTGATACAGTCCGCAACCCAGATGGACAGAGTACGCTTGGAGACCGGGAGCCCCAATTTATTGGGGTCAAAAGACACAAAAAGCTGAGCAGCTTTACGGTGCTCCCGCATACGGTCAAGGTAGAAGTTCAACGCCCTTCTACAGTCCAGGGTATGGAGGACCGTTTCAGCTCGGCTGGAGTGTGGTCTGGGAAAGAAGGTTGGAAGTACCACCTCCTGATTGATGTGAAAAGGGGAGACCACTTTTGGAAGAAATTTTGGGTGAGTCCGTAGGACTACCCTATTTTTGTAGAACCGAGTGTAAGGGGGATCAGACACGAGGGCCTGCAATTCACTTACGCGTCTAGCGGAAGTGAGGGCTATCAAGAACAATGTTTTCCAAGAAAGAAAACGGAGAGAACAGGTAGCCATAGGTTCAAAAGGCGGACAGGTGATCCGCTGTAAAACCACATTCAGATCCCAGTCAGGCGCTGGCGGGCGCAGAGGTGGTTTAAGCAGAAGGAGACCTCGGAGAAACCTCGCTACAAGAGGGTCGCTGGAAAGAGGTCTGCCGTCCACCGGCACATGATGTGCTGAAAGAGCACTGAGGTGAACTTTGACGGAGTTGGACTTAAGTCCCAGATTAGAGAGGTATAGCAAGTACTGCAGGATCACCGACACTGGGCAGGAGAAGGGATCCTGAGACTGTTGGGTACACCAAACGGAAAAGCGACGCCATTTAAGGGCGTAGCATTTGCGGGTAGAAGGTCGCCGAGAAGCTAGGACGACCTCTTCCACCTCTGCCGGCAGGAGAAGGGGAGCAAGGACTACCCTCTCAGCAGCCAGGCCATTAGATTGAGAGATCTGAGGTTGGGGTGTAGCAGAGACCCCTGATCCTGAGTGAGGAGATCCGGTTGTAACCCCAGAGGGAATGGATCCTCTACCGCTAATTGCAGCAGGAGTGGAAACCACGGCTGTCTGGGCCAGCGAGGGGCCACCAGGATCATGAAGGCTTTGTCTCGGAGAACCTTGAAAAGAGTTCGAGAGACTAGCGGGATGGGAGGAAAAGCATACAGAAGGCTCTCCGACCATGAGAGTAGAAAAGCGTCTGCCGCAACTCGAAGGGGATGTGGCTGACGAGAGCAGAAGCGAGGAAGTTGCCGGTTGAGAGGGCTGGCAAAGAGATCCATCGTGGGGAGGCCCCACTTTAGAAAGAGCTTCTGAACTACCAAGGGATCCAGGCGCCACTCGTGCGGCTGGAGGATCCTGCTGAGTTTGTCCGCCAGGCAATTTTCTTGGCCTGGGAGATAAACTGCCTTGAGAAGAACGCCGTGACTGACGGCCCAAGAGCAGAGCTTCTGTGCTTCCTGACAGAGAAGGAAGGAGCCCGTGCCCCCCTGCTCGTTCACGTAGAACATGGCAACTTGATTGTCCATCTGGACAAGGACGGACTGGTGAGAGGTCAGGTGGGAGAAGGCCTTGAGAGCCAGGCGGATCGCTCTGAGCTCCAGGAAGTTGATCTGCTGAGCAGACTCCCACGTGGTCCAGAGGCCCTGAGTACGTGCCCCTTGGCAATGTGCTCCCCAGCCCAGGAGGGATGCATCTGTCGTCAGCACCTGGGCCAGCTGAGGTGACTGAAAAGGCATGCCGAGTACCAGGTTCGGCCGATGAAGCCACCACTGGAGAGACGAGGCCAGCGGCTCGGAGACGCGCACTAGGTCTGCTAGGCCGCCTGTGGCTTGTTGCCACTGCTTGCGAAGACACCATTGAGCAGGCCGCATATTCAGGCGGGCATTGGGGGTCACATGGACGGTGGAAGCCATATGGCCGAGTAGTCTCAGGAAGCGCCTGGTGGAGACCAGGGGCTGGCTGCGAAAACGGTCGGCTAGGTCCATGAGCCATTGAGCCCTGTCGAGCGGTAGGAACGCTTGTGCCTGAGGAGTGTGCAGCCTTGCGCCGATGAACTCGAGATCCTGTGAGGGGAGCAAAGTGGACTTTGCGAAGTTTATAACAAAGCCCAAGTACTGCAGAAGAGTCACCGTGCGGCGTGTGGTGTTGGTGACCTCCGGAGCGGACGCTGCTCTGATGAGCCAGTCGTCGAGGTACGGAAAGACATAGAGGCCGTGAAGCCGGAGATGGGCCGCCACCACCGCGAGACATTTTGTGAAGACTCGCGGTGCGGAGGACAGGCCAAAGGGCAGTACTCTGTACTGGTAATGATTTCCTGCCACCACAAACCTTAGGTATTGGCGGTGGCTTGGGTGGATGAGGATGTGCGTGTAGGCATCCTTTAGATCCAAGGAGCATAGCCAATCTCCCTGCTGGAGGTAGGGCAGAAGGATTCCAAGGGTAAGCATTTTGAACTTTTCCCGCACGAGGAACCTGTTGAGGTTGCGCAAGTCCAGGATGGGTCGGAGGCCTCCCGTCCTTTTTGGTACTAGAAAATACCTGGAATAAAAGCCTTGACCTCTCAGGTGGTGGGGCACCGGTTCCACCGCCTGTTCCTGTAGAAGACCTGCTAACTCCTGAAGGAGTAATTCCCTGTGCAGAGGGAGTCGTGGAGGTTCTCCCGGAAAATAGGAGGGAGGGACCTGGTGGAAGTGGAGAAGATAGCCTTCTCTTACGACTTGAAGCACCCAGGCATCTGAAGTGATGCTGGACCACCTGTGGGCGAAGTGAACCAGCCGGCCTCCGGTGCTGGGAGGAGCCAGCGGAGGGGGAGAGGCTATGCTTAAGGAGTCAAAAGCCCCCACCCTGCTGAGCAGGGGCTGGTGGTGCAGGCTTGGGGGCTTGCTGCCTACGGGACCCGTTACCCCGTCCCTTGGCCTGCTGGCCCTGTTGGGGAGCTGCAGGGGCCTGATATTGGGGGTAGTGTTTGTAGGCAGCCGCCTTTCTCGGGTAAAAGGACTTCTTTCCCGAGCCCTTCTTTTTCTGGGAAGGGGCGGAGGTCTTCCTAGAAAGCCTAGTCCTGGTGAGAGTCTCCGTCTCGATTTGTGCAGCCTTTTCAGCCATGGGCTTGCCAAAGAGGTTTTCACCTCGGCAGGGGACATCGACCAACTTGTCCTGCACCCAGGGCTCAAGGTCAGACGATTGAAGCCAAGCCTGTCGGCGGGCACCGATGCCGGCTGCGGCCACTCGAGCCGATGCTTCAAAGCCATCATAGGCTGCTCGGGATATGAATTTTGAGCATTCCCGAATGCCAGTGGACAAGGCCAGGAACCTCCGCAAAGGTTCCTCGGACAAACCAGCGGAGAATCCGGCTAGCTCTTTAGCCAGGTCTCGGAGATACATGCCCATGTATAGCTGGTAGGTCTGGACACGACACGCAAGCATAGAGCCCTGGAAACACTTCTTACCAAGGCCATCCAGGTTACGGGCCTCCCTGCCAGGAGGCACCGAGGAGTGCATCTTCTGGCTCTTAAGACAATGCATGGTCGATTCCACTACCATGGAATGGTGTGGTAGCTGTGCTTTTTGGAAGCCAGGGCTCTTGCGGACTCGATAGATAGAATCGACCCGCTTGCTCAGGACCGGCGAGGAGGCCGGACTCTCCCACATGCGGAAGAGTAGTCGTTCCAGCATGGGAGGAACCGGTACAGTAAAGTGTTCCCTGGCGGGAGAGTCATACTGGAGGGCGTCGAGCTCTTCGGCTCGAGGCTCCTCCTCGGGATCCGCAGGGAAGGCCAAAGCCTTGGCCATATCCCTGACGAAGTCCGAGAACCGGGCATCCTCCGGGGGGGACTGCTTACGAGGTTCGGACTCAGGTGAGTCCGAGGGGACACACCGAGTCCGAAAAGAATCAGGTGACTCTTCCTCTTCAGACTCCCAGACCGACTCCGACGAGGAATCGGTGGGGTCGGCCCGGGCAGGCCGCGGCGCCTGCCGCCCCGACGCCGAGGGAGTCGGCGTCGGCGACCTCGGTCCCGAACGGGAGGCTGAGGGTGACCTCGACCTCTCGAGTTCGCATGGACTCGAGGATCGGCTCGGTCTCCGGGGTCGACTTAGACGTCGACGTCCCGGCGGTCGGGGCAGTGGCGCCAGCGAGGCTAGCGAGCAGTGCCCGCTGCTGGTCCATGAAGGCAGACAGTCTGCTCTCCAAGGCCGTCAACCTGAGTCCGACCTCAGGTGACCCAGCAGCCCCCGACTCGGGCCCCGACGGCGTCGGGCCTGACGTCGGCGGTCTCGGAGGCGAGTCCAGGAGGACCACAGGACTTACCCGAGCAGGCAGCTCCGACTCCAGGCGAGGTCGCTTCGAGAGGTGCTCCTTCTCCAAGGACCCGGGACGGCTATCGGGGCTATGCGACCTGGCCCTCGCGGAGCCAGGAGCGTCCACCGACGCCGCCCTCGCGGGTTTCACCTTCCGTCGATGGTCCCCGGAGGGAGAACCCCTGTCGGAGGAACTCCGGCGACGGTCCGAGCTGGAACCTCTGAACGCGGAGGCCTCCGACGAGGTCCGGGTACGGCTGGGGTCAGCGAAGATCCGATCCCGCTGATGCCGCCGACTTCTCAACGCTTTGGAGGACATTTTGCCGCAGGCCCCACAGATCATTTCTTCATGATCCGGGCCCAGGCAGCGGAGACAATTGTCGTGTGTGTCAGTTAGTGACATATTTCGGTCACACTGACCACACCGCTTGAAACCACTGGCAGCCATCGGGGGAAAAAGGGCCCCTGCGAGGTCAAAGGACCGGGCTGCCAGGGAAAAACCGAAAACGAAACTGACTAAGTCAGAAAAAACCGAAAAAGAAGAAGAGGACTCGTGACTGGCGTCGCGAGTCCGGGCGGGAAAAAGACCGGCGTCGAACCGAAGGAAAAAAGAGAAAATTATGAGTAAAATCAACTTTTTCGCGGGGACACGACGGGTACGTCTGTAGGGCTCCGTGGAAAAAAGAAGACTGGCTAAGATGGCACCCTTGGGCGGGAAGGCGACCGCGCATGCGCGCTGCAATTCCCAAAGGCTTTCTTTGAAAGCTGGGGAAAATTGCTCTGCGAGGGCTCCGTCGGCGCCGACGTCACCCATATGTGAGGACTGACTTCCTGCTTGGTCCTGGAGAACCCCTCTTTTGAAATCACTTCACTGGATCCCCTTCCATTTCCATATCCATTTCAAACCTCTTCTTCTAAGCTACAAATGTATTCACTCTACTGCCCCTCATTACCTTTCCTCTCTCCTCTCTTCCTACACCCCTCCTTGTGAACTTCGCTCCTCCTCTGGCTTCCTTCTCTCTATGCCTTTTTCTTCTCATGCCAACTCCAGACTTCGATCCTTTCATCTTGTTGCTCCTTATGCCTGGAACAAGCTTCCTCTGTCCTTACATCAAGTCTCATCTCTCTCCCTCTTCAAATCCATGCTAAAGGCCAACCTCTTTGAAGCCGCTTTTGGATCCTAATCTCTTGTTTCCCTTGTGTCTTCTCTCCCTATTGAACTCTTATTTCTCTTGTATTGCACTGTCTGTCTTAACTAGCTCTTCAAGCAGGGACTGTCTTCTATACATGTTCGTACAGCGCTGTGTATGCCTTGTAGCGCTTTATAAGTGATTAATAGAAGTAGTAGTAGTAGTAGTAGTATAAGCAAATAATTACAAATAACAACAGCACCCAAACTAAAATTAAATATGATAGTTCATGTGATATACAATGAACCTGTAAGATATAAAGATGGTAGGTCAGAGGATAAAGACACAAAGATATATTTCAGCCAGCTCTGTCACTGTTAAGTTCCAGCACTGGTGTTAAATGTGATGCAAATATTCAGCAACACTGTCCATATGGGAAGCAGCACTGAACATACATATAGTATGGTGACCTCATCAGCACTGTTCATTTAGTTTAGGCCCGATGAGTAGGCTTAAGTGAAGCAGATAACTTATCCATTTAGCAGATGAACATAGCTTCTAAATGGACAAGGGATAATTTTCAGCCACTCTGCTACATGGCTTTACTTTATCAGCCAGTTTGGTCATCAGATTAAGTTATGCATGGATGCTAAATTTAATCCATCTATCCAGCACCACTGTCTGAAAATATGGCTTGAGAGGTGACCGTGCTTGCACTATCCATTTAGATTAGGATTGCTATTCAACAGGCCTGAACTAAATGGATTACCGATCCATTCTGCAGCTGAATATTGTTCCCAAATGGATAGTTTCTAGTACTGCCTTTACACCTCCATTAAACTGGACCTCAGTTAGTGATTAGTATTTTAAACATCCTGATACTATCAGTATAGCTTTGAAAATCTATTGATAAGAGACTTATGCATTGGGCACCTGGAGGCCAATGCATTACTTTTCTTGGATATCAGTCCATTTATTTCAATTGATTCTTAAAAAAACATATGGGGTTATTGGTTGGCCATAGTCAGCATTTTAATTTAAATGACAGCTGAGGCATTTAAATTAATATGTATATTAAGCACCACCATATGTATCTTTAGCAGTTCTGAACATGCCTGGTAAACGGTGACTGCTGCAGGCCTATACTAAAGATATAAATTATCCATAAAGTGACTAAACTTTGCCATTGCACAAAAAACTTTCTGTTGTGGCCCTTGCTCTCCCCTCCCTCTGCCTGCTCACTCTATGCATAATGGCAAGGTTAGACACACATATGGTAGGTAATTTTATAAGGCACAGTGTAAAGATATGCACCATTTATGCATATAAATCAGTTATTTTCAAGGACTTAAACTTGTGAATATGCATTTACATGCATACTTTAGGAAGTTGGTATTATGTATGTAAGCATGTACTTTCAGTGTGTGCATGCACAAGGATGGAGTTTGGATGGACTGTAGGCAGAGCACACACTTACACATGGAAGTTATATAATACTATACGTAGCTTACCATGTGCTTGAAAAATCTAGGAGAGGATATTTACACCTGCTCATAGAGGATAATTTTATAAACTCATGCCTACTTAACATGTGGCTTGCTGTGCGTTCATCATGCCTATTTCATAAAGTAAGGTACAAGCATTCTTAATAAAATAGGGGCATACGTTTTGGCATACATGTAGCAGATCTAGGTGCAATCAGCTACACTAACCCTAAGGCTAGTGTAAATGCCTGCATTTAGATTTTTAAGGAATGCATATGTCTTACAGTATTTTACAACTTATATGCATAGTTGTTCACTCTGCCTAGGCTCCACTCCAGCTCCATCTCTATGCATGCCCACAGTGAAATTATGCACCATCAACCTGCTGTATATACTTTTAGAATCAGGACTGACTAAAGTATTCAGGCCTGATATCCAAAGGGCAGTTACACGGTTTACGACCCTGTAAACCGTGGAACTGCCACTGAGGGATATTCAACGGCATTAACACAATTATCTCCCTTACAAACCCCGATGCTAACTGCTTAGCATCGGGGCATGTTGGGGGCGTTCTAGGGAGGAGCGGAAGTGGCAACACATGATAACCAGGCAGCAGCAATATTGCATGCTGTCCGGTTAGTGAAAACCCTTGCCTATCTTTAAGGCTCAGGAGCTAACCAAGCAGCATGCAATATTGCTACTGCCCAGTTAGCTAATGCAGCTTCTGGCATGTGCGACACACCCCAGATATTCAATGCCAGGAGCACATATGGCCCCAGCATTGAATATACAGGGTTAGGGGTCAGCAGGCACAGCTATGTGCCATTGCAGCACATAGCCTGCTTAATTGATTATTGGGCCCTTCGTATTTAGGCCCATCTACACAGGTTCCATATTGAGTCTGATACTATTTATATAGGTTTTCAGTAAGTATAGATAGTGGACTTCTACATTTATAGGCAGTTGATAATTCCATTTGAAAGATGACACCATAGTTATTCTTATATTGCTAGTTACTTCTTGTGAATAGATTTTGGTGGTTTCCAATATAACATTGACCTATGGCCAGTTTATTATGAATTTTCTTCCTGAGCAGTGTTAGAGATGTTAACTTATACTAATGCCACCTAGTGGCTCATTGTTATATTTCACAGTTTTCCTAGTTCCTTGTTATTGGCACTTTTGACTTTCTGATGTAATACTTCATGGTTCCTGTGCTAGGATTGCATATGCTTTCCTTTGACACAGATGCATACAAGCATTACATCATGTCAATGGCTAACAACATTCTACCTCCAAAAGGCATGAAGGTTAATGTGACTTAAGTGGCAATTGGGATAATTTTAGAGCCAAGTTTGTGGACTACTGTCTGGCAAAAAGCTTGCATGAGATTCCATCTGAAGAGCAGGCATCTAAACAGAGAAGGGTGGATGGGTGCTGAATGCCATAATATTTATAAACACAATTTGAACCTCACAGAAAAGTTGAAAAAGGATACCTGTATGCATTTAAAAACAAAAAATAGTAACATATGAAAGATACATGTTTGTCAGCTGCAAACAAGAGGAAGGCGAATCCGCTAATTTTGTCATGTGAGAGAGAAAACAGTATCATGTGAGTATGGCCCACAGAAAGTTGTACTTATTTGGGATAAAATAGTTCTTCTCATTACCAATGAGGGAACACGTCACTGTCTTTTAATAGAATGTGATTTAACTCCGAATACAATTATTAAGATATGCCATATTGTAGAGCTCACAGACAAACATCAGTGAAGTGTGCATAGCTACTGCAACAACTAAAAACAGAATTACTCACCTGAAACCAAATCTGCTGCAAGTAGATACTATTGCAATGCATATAAGCAAGTGAAAGAACATTGTTGCTCATATGGGAAAACACGTCGGCTATGTGATGGCCCCAGTCATTTGCAAAAGTATGCCTATCAAGCAGGAAGCAGAACACAACAAGTAAGCTGTATAAGTATGACGAGATATCAGAGTCATATGATGCAGTCTTGCTCAATACTGATGCCATTTTTCTCAAAAGAATGCCCTGGTGCTATGTGAACAAGGGGACAAAAGTGGTTTGTGAATCTCAGACTGAATAATATGATATAACCTTGACAGCTGGACTCTGGGGCAATATGTACTGTCATGTACCTGAAAGACAAAATGAAGTTGGCACAAAGGGCACCCCTGCAGCCAAATGACACAAAACTAAAACTATATTCAGGGTAGATCATGTCATTATTGGTTTATTTTTATACACAATGCAGCATCCATGGATGTATTCATAAGTTTGAACTGAAGATAGTGGAAGCAAATCAGAAACCATTGCTGTCAGGCTCATCATGGGAGTGTCTTGGGCTGATCCAGTTCACCATTCCATCAGAGCTGAACCAGATAGAATATCAGTGCACCAGACCATTGTCAAAGCAACTCAATTAGTATCTATGAAGATGTTTTTCATAGTCCAGTGGAGTCTGTTCTGGGACAAGTTCATTTTGTATTTGATCCCAGTGTTTCACCAGTACAATGTGCTCCACACAATGTACCAGTTGCTATAAAGCCAGAGATGAAAGCCTAGATAGAAAAGCATGACACATGATGGTTATCTTGCACCTATAACTGAACCAACTGATTGGATGGCTCAAGAAACAGCACAAGCAGCCACAAGCAGGAACACCGTGCTCCCTTTCATCAACAGCTACATCTAAGGTGAGCCGACTTTGTGCGCTTTCATCTTCACCTCCCCAGCACATTCGGAACTCTCTGCACACGATCTGCACGATCCGCCTACCGCCTCCTACATCATCAATGCCAGTGGCGATCTCAGCTATAAAACCCAGTGCGCTGCAAGAAAATTCCTCTTTGTAATATCGGGGTCTCAAGAAACAGCACATCTGGGGCTCAAGGAAGAGCACATTGGGGGCTCAGGAAACAGTACAAGCAGCCACATGCAGGAACATCGTGCTCCCTTTCATCAGCAGCAACATCTAAGGTGAGCCGGCTCTGTGCACTTTCATCTTCACCTCCCCAGGACATTCAGAACGCTCTGCACACGATCTGCATGATCCGCCTACTGCCTCCTGCATCATCAATTCCAGCGACAACCTCAGCTATAAAACCCAGTGTGTTGCAGGTGCGCCCACGCCTGAGGGCCTCACCAGTGGACCCTTTGGCATGGCCCTTAGGCGGGGCACGTAGGCGAGCAAGAACACTATATACAAACCACTAAATTATCCTTCGCAGTGATCATCTACCATCGGGACAAGCATCAAGAAAACTGCCTCACAATTACTGTCACTCCAGCTCAAAAATGGTTGAAATACGACCGAGACAGTTGCACAACCTGAACTTATCTCATCTGGCAGCACGCATCATTTAAGAAAACCTCACTGATACCCTGGCGCTGAACCGTGAGTTTTTCACTAGGTCTACCAAACATTGCACCTAAGTGTTGGATAAAATATATTGCAGTTATTAGTGCTTGTAAATTTAATTGGTTGATTAAGGCTACTGAGTACTGTGTAACCTCATTAGATTACTCTGAGAGAAAATTCCTTCCTTAATACTAACTCTTTCAGATATCATGAAGAAACACCAGTTAGCAAGCTACATGTTCCTGCTAATCCTCCTTACCCCTCTAATCCATTCCCTCCACCCACCCCCTCTCTTTCACTACAATATCCCAATCATTCACCATCCTCATAGGAACCTCCCCGCAACTCACTACTATTATCATATCTATAACCACAACAAACTCCACAACCCTATTTTATTTATTTATTTATTTAACAGCTTTTATATACCGCACTTTTGATATCAGCGCGGTTTACATTTTAACAAATTTTGTACTTAAACATAAAACAAATGTTAAGTTTACAGAGAACAGGGAGTAAAAACATGGATAACAGGGATTAACAATTAACAGATATTTTTAATTATTTACAATAGGTTCTTAAATGCTCGAGCTCTAAAGGTAGGGTTTGTGAGGCTTGGTCTAGATCGAGTGGTAAGGTTTCGGGAGCTTATTTGACTAGCCGTGATCAAAGGTCTGTGTGGGAGGGGGGTCAGTATATTGTGAGAAGTGTTGTAGGAAGAGGTGTGTTTTTATGGATTTTCTGAACTGGGACAGGTCTTTTTGTGATCTAATACTAGGTGGAAGCGTGTTCCAGCATCTAGGGGCGAAGGAAGAGAATGCTCTTAAAGTGGTTGTTTGAGTGAGTTTTTTGCTGTCATTTGGGACTGTTAGCATGTTCTCTGTTACAGAACGTCTAGATCTGGTGTTCTGTGTGTGTTGGAGGAGATCAGATAAGGAGGATGATGAGATATGGTGGAATGCTTTGAAGGTCAGGATGAGAGCTTTGTATAAAGTCCTGCAAGTTAGTGGGAGCCAGTGGAGGTCAAATAGGATGGGAGTAATATGTTGGCTTTTTAGGGATCCATGAAGAACTCTGGCCGCTGTATTCATGGCCAATTGAAGCGGGTTTAGAGTGCTCTTGGGCAGGCCATGAAGAACGATATTTGCATAGTCAAAATGAGGAGTGACTAATGCCTGGAAGATTGTGCGGAAGTCAGATGGTTCAAGCATAGGTCTGAGGTGTCGAAGAGTCCTGATTTTGTAGTAAATGGCTTTTACAGTATTTTTTATGTGATCTTTGAATTCAAGTCGCTGGTCAAGTATAACACCCAGATAACGTATTGAGGTTTTGAGTGGTAGATCAGCATCTCGTGTTCTTAGCGTTGGTGGGGGAGAGAAGTCTTTGTTTCTAGTGACAATCAGGACTTCGGTTTTTTTAAAATTGATTCTGAGGTTTTGTGAGAGTAGCCAATCTGATATCGAGTTGAAACAGGTGATTAGTGTAGTGTAGTCAGGTTTTAGTACATTAATTGGAGTGAATAAGAGCACGTCATCTGCGTAGATAAGACATGATATTCCGAAAGAGCGGGAGATGTTGCAGAGAGGTTGCATATAGATGTTAAACAGAAGGGCTGAAAGGGAGGAACCTTGCGGGACTCCTTGCTTCTGATGAAAAGGTTGAGATGTGGTATCACCAGTCCGTACTTGTTGCCAGCGCTCTTCTAGGTAAGATCTGCACCAATTCAGTGCTGTCCCTTGAATTCCTTTTTCGTGAAGCCTGGTGAGTAGTTGGTTGTGGTCAACAGAATCAAAAGCTGCTGCTATGTCTAGGAAGATCATAGCGACTCCATTTCTGATATTGTCTGTTGTATTAATGAGTGTGTTCAATAGGGAAGTTAGGAGGGTTTCAACTCCGTGGGCTTCCCTGAAGCCATGTTGGTTTGGATCTAGTGGGGCTTCGGAATCAATGTGTTGTTGAATTTGTCTGAGAACGACTTTTTCTAGGATCTTGGCTAATAAAGGAATGCTTGAAATTGGGCGATAGGAGTCTTCCTTTTTCGGATCCAGTTTGTTGTTCTTCAGTAGGGGACGGATGGAGGTGTGCTTGAGAGCTGTTGGAAATATCCCGGATCTAAGGGACTGGTCAGCTAAGGCTGATATGTATGGGCTAAGTTCTGTTTTCAGTGATTTGATCCAGAAGGCTGGACATGGATCATTTGGAGCGGTGGTGGCGTTGATAGATGTAATAATTTCTTCAATAGACTTTGGAGTTGGAGATGAGAAATTATTGAGTATGAATTGGACGTTGGGGGGTTGCTTGGTTACACTTGTGGTTGCTTCAGTGATCTTGATTGCCTTGGATTGGATATAATCAGCATATAGTTGTGGGTGTATATATTCCTGTTGTGGTGAGGGAGGTTCAGTAGTTAGGGATTTTACTATTTGGAAGAGATCTCTTGGTTTGTTGAGGGAACGGCTAAGTAGCTTTGTATGGTGTTCTCTTCTCTTATCCCAGGTTAGCTGGCGATGGGACTTCAAGTTGGCTAGGTAAATAGACTGGTCATGAGGGTTTAGGGAGTGTCTCCATTTCTTCTCTAGTCTCCTCAGTTGTTGTAGGGAGGTTCGTAACTCTGAGGAGAACCATGGTGCGTTCTTTTTCTTGGCGATAGAGGAGTTGGTAGAGGTTTTATCATGTGTAGTGGTAGGTTGCGCTGATAGTCGAAGAGCATTGTTCCAGTTTGATACAGTGTCATCGATGTTGTTAGGTATAGTGGAGAGTTTTGGCATGGTAAGGGAGGTGATTGTGTCCATGTTGAGAGGTTGGAATCGTGCTGGTTTTGGTGGTGGGTAAGTATCTGATGACTTGTTTGGGGATTCGATAGATGGAATGATGAATGAGATAAGTTTGTGATCAGACCAGGGGACGGGGGTTGATAGTGGCTCAGGTTGGTTTATCAGGTTCGGGTGTGCTGATGGTGCAAATATGAGGTCAAGGAGATTTCCTTGTTTATGAGTGGATGTTTTTACAATTTGATCGTATTGTAAGTTGATCATGGCATCAAGGAAGGAGTTGGACACTGAAGGTGGTGTGGAGGCAAGGTTAAAATCTCCAAGGATCCAGTTAGGTTTGTTGATATCCGATGGGTTGATGGCAATATCGATTATGGTTGAGAGATCATCAGCTGGAGCATTTGGGGCTCTGTAGATGAGGTTTATGGTGTTGTTATTATTGGAGATGGATAGCGTATTTGTGTGGTTTGTGGCATTGGTAGATATCACGTGATATTTCAAATCTGTTCTTGCTATTGTGGCAGGTGCAGGCCTGTGACCCACAGTGTCCAAACATAAGCAGGCCAGCATGGCTAGCTTGACCTGTAAATGAGGCCTGTGGAGAGGCATATAGGATTGCACATCCCCCAATATGCTGCTATTGTAAGATAGAACTCAGTAGAAATATTGAATTAGCTTAGGTAAGCAGAACTGCAGTATTGAAAGATGGAAAAATACAGAAAAGACATGTTTGAAAGTTACTGATAAGAAAAAGTACATCTGCAAAGAAATAATTGGGAGTGCTGACAGATGAGTTGCAGAGCCCAGCTCCTCTGCACGTACAAATTGGTTCTATAACCTTGAGAGTGTGAAAGTAACAAGTTGATGAACTGACCATTGTAATTGGGACTAGAAGGGGGGTATGCAGGTGTCATGCCCACTGGAGGGACATAACTGGATAACCTTATCAGTACCGGGACCAATAGAAGAGGTACGGGAGGTACGGAAGGTTACCGGGACCAATGAAATGTTTTTCTATACCTAGAATGGAACAGAAGTCTATAAAAGTTGTTGTAATGCTTGAAAACTTTGCTCAGCCATTTTGAAATTGATTGGTTCGAGACTTGTGCACAAATAAATGATTTGGACCTTCTGAACAGACTCCTGGTATCATTGGTTTGTCTGCGCTTTGCTGCTACATATTCCTTGGTGCGTTGGCCGGGAAGTTGTGGAATCAAAGTGTATATAGGGCAATATACCACGACTTTCCGCCTCTATAGGCTTGGTCCTGCTGGGATCGCGCCCTTCCGACGAGGGCTGCTCCCTGGCGCCACCGGTCCCTTGTATCGGAGGGAGCTGGTCGGACCTCGGCGGGTGACGAGCCCGGCTGGAGTCAACGCCTCGAACCCGAGTGAGGGGAGTCCGAGGTCCAACTCATGCGCCTGCTTGGGAAGTTTGAGGACCGGATCCGGTGAGTATAGTTTTGATTTTGGGTCTAGACAGAAATAGAAAGAGCAGTACTGCCATTGGAACTTGGAACTTTGGAATTTGTAATCTCGAGATATTGGGAATTGGTAAGAGAGCATGATCACCTCTCAAGGAAGGGCCGAGTAACCCCGCATGGGAATTCGCCGGGTGAAACCCCCATCCTTTTTGTAATTGGGAAATTGGAAAAGACTAGTCAGAACAGATAGAAACGAATGCATTCTGGGATACGTTGCTAGCATGATTGTGTGAACGAAGTGTGAATGAGAGGTCTGGCAGCACGGACCAAGTGAAGGCGGACCCCTGAGTAGCGCATTTCCTGACCGGGCGACCGCGTTCAGGTCGCGAAAAGGGGGAAGCGATTGTCGTCTTGTCTTGTTATTTGTATTCCCTATACGTTTCCAGGACCGTGTGGACCCCTTACCCACGGTCCGCCCTCCTTTTCCCTTCTGTCTGTTGTTGCGCGCACACATCGAAATGGGAGGGGCGGGGTCTACTAGAAACACTCCATTAGAATGTATGATCGCACATTTTAAAGAGGGATATTCAGGAGATTATGGTATTAAAATGACAGCAGCCCGTTTGCAGATTTTGTGTACTAGGGAGTGGCCCGATCTAGACCCCATCTGGCCCCGAGAGGGAACGTTCAAAGTAGAGATTATTCAGTCAATACACCGTAGAGTGCGGATAGCGCACCCCGACCAGTACCCCTATATAGATTCCTGGTTAAGTATTTGTGAAGATCCGCCCCCCTGGGCGCAGCGCTGTTATGAGGAACAGTGCAGAATAATGTTAGCTAAAACAGATTCTAGACAGAAAACGGAACAGCTTAGAATGAAAGAGCAGGATACGAAAGCCAGAAAGAAGCCCATCCTGGCAGATCCTGATTCCCCAGAAATAACTCTCAGGCAGTCCCGAACCCCAGGTCCAGTAAGAGTAGCCCGGCGTCCTGCCCCAGAACCCCAGAGACGGCCAGAGCCGAGGCGGGACCCAACCCCTGATCCCCCACCCGGAGGAGAGAAAGAGGAAGAATTAGCGGGAAAAGAAGAGGAGGACCTAAAAAGCGAGTCAGAAGTGGAGACAGAAGAAGGAGAAAGAGAGAATCCCCCAGATGAGGAGGAAAGTGTACAAATAATTGAGAAAGCTAGCGTTAGCACTAGCACGCCAGTGAGAGAGAAACCCAAAGCAAAACCTGTTGAGAAAAAGAAAGTGACTCCTGCAAAGGCAACAACGATAACCCTTAGATCCCAAAAGACACCCATGGCAGCCAAACTGTTTCCCTTACGGCAAGTCCCGGGAGTGCCCGTAAAGAATGATAATGATGAAGTGGTAGCGGGACCCCTAACTTATGTATATATCCCTTTCTCTACAACTGATTTATTGAATTGGAGGTCGCATTATGCCTCCTACACTAGTAAGCCCCAGGAGCTGACAGAATTAGTAACTAGTATTATGGAAACTCACCAACCCACTTGGCCAGATTGCCGTCAGCTCCTGACCACCCTATTCACGACAGAAGAGCGAGCAAGAATTAGAAAAGCAGCTATTGAATGGATGGCAGAGAACCCTGTAGCTCCGGCACAGGGGCAGAATATAATAGACCGTCGAGAAGCAGCTCAGAGAGAATTCCCGAATGAAGACCCCCAATGGGATCCAAATACAGATGAAGGATCCACAGCCCTAGCCCGTTTTCGCCAAGGCTTTTTACAAGGCCTGAAAAGGGGGGGCCAGAAAGCTATGAACCTTTCCAAAGTTGCAGGAGTTATCCAAGGGATAGATGAGAGCCCAGCAGATTTTTATGAGAGATTAACTGAAGCTTACAGAATGTATACTCCCTATGATCCCGAGGCACCAGGAAGTTTATGTATGGTGAATTCTGCTTTTGTAAACCAGTCTCAACCAGACATTAGACGCAAATTACAGAAGTTAGAAGGGTTTGCGGGCATGAATGCAACACAGTTATTGGAAGTCGCTCATAAAGTGTATGTGAATCGTGATACTGAAAGACAGAGAGAATGTGATAGAAAGATGAAGAAGAAAGCTGATTTTTTTGGCTGCGGCCATAGTGGAACAGAAAAGGGGAGGTGTCCCTAGTCGAAGGAGCAGAGGAAGAGGGCGGGGTCAAGGCGGAGGCCGGACCCAGAGACTAGGCGTGAACCAATGCGCCTATTGCAGAGAGGAAGGACATTGGAGAGATACGTGCCCGCAACTCGAAGACGCCCAGCATGATGACGACAGCAGCCATCAGTGGCGAGAAGAAAGACGAAGCTATCCCCGAAGCCGAGGAGGAGCCAATCGAGAACAATTCCAGCGAGAGAGAGGAGGAGCCATTCAAGCATTGGCCACACCAGCCCATGATGAGAATGACGTGGATTAGGACAGACCGGGCTCCAAGTTTGCTTTAGGTCTCCAGGAGCCTATGGTCGGAATACAAATAGGAGACCAAATTATGAACTTTATGGTTGATACTGGAGCACAACATTCAGTAATAGACAAAAAGATAGCCCCATTCACTACAAAAGCAGTCACCATTATAGGAGCAACTGGTGCCAAAGCCACAAAGTCTTTCCTTCAAAACCGAATATGCAGTCTGGGAGGACAGTAAGTAACTCATCAATTCCTTTACATGCCCGAATGTCCAGTGCCACTACTGGGACGAGATATGTTAGCCAAGCTTCAAGCACAAATATCTTTCTCTGAACAAGGAGAAATGCAAATGACAGTAAATCCCCAAACCAAACCAGCAGGAGTGATGCTGCTGACAGTTCCCCGAGAAGAAGAATGGAGATACTACATTGATGATTCGATTCAAGATACCTATTTTGAACAAACTTTGAAAAGCATTGATGCACCACCTGGAGTATGGGCAGAAGGCAGCCCCCCAGGCCTAGCCAAACATATAGCTCCAGTGATTGTAACCCTCAAGCCTAGTGCTACACCAGTGCACGTCAAACAGTACCCTCTCCCAAGAGCCGCAATTGAAGGCATTCATCGCCACCTACAAAGATTGCTTGAGTATGGCCTACTAAAAGTATGCCAATCCCCATGGAACACTCCACTTCTCCCAGTAAAGAAGCCTGGGACAGATGATTATCGCCCAGTGCAAGATTTGAGAAGAGTAAATGATGCAGCTGAGACCATACATCCAGTCGTACCCAATCCTTACACCCTCCTAGGACTGATACCTGCTGAAGCTACCCATTTCACTGTACTGGATTTGAAAGACGCATTCTTTTGCATAAGATTAGCCCCTGTAAGCCAAATATTGTTTGCATTCGAATGGCAGGACCCCATCTCTGGAAGAGGGGGCCAACTTACCTGGACAAGATTACCCCAAGGATTCAAGAATTCGCCTACCATCTTTAGTGCCGCACTGAATCAAGACCTTTCAAGCTATCCAGTAGCCCCGGGGAAGAGAGTGCTTCTCCAATACGTGGATGATCTGTTGATAGCTGCCGTATCAGAAAGTGAATGTATACTAGCCACCAAAGATCTCTTGCAGTTACTAGAGGAAGCTGGATACAAAGTTTCCAGAGCCAAAGCACAGCTATGCCAAAAAGAAGTGAAATACCTGGGTTTTCGTATCACCCAAGGAAGCAGAAGATTAGGCAGAGAAAGAAAAGAAGCAGTATGCAGAATTCCAACTCCAACAACCAGAAAGCAAGTCAGAGCCTTTCTGGGAGCGGCAGGATATTGCCGAATTTGGATACCCAACTTTGCCCAAATTGCCAAACCACTGTATGAAGCCACAAAAGGAGAAGAAAAGTCGCCACTGGAGTGGGGACTTGAGCAGGATACAGCCTTCCAAAAGTTAAAAGAAGAATTGATGTCATCACCAGCACTTGGACTACCAGATGTCCACAAACCTTTCCACTTGTTTGTACATGAAGCACAGGGAAATGCCTTAGGCATGTTGACTCAGAAATTGGGAAATTGGGAGCGACCTGTATCCTATCTATAGAAACAATTGGACCCTGTGGCCAAAGGATGGCCACCTTGCTTGAGAGCAGTTGCAGCTACAGCGCTACTAGTGAGTGAAGCAGACAAACTCACACTAGGACAGAACATACGAGTCACTGTGCCACATGCAGTCCTTGCCCTCATGGAACAGAAAGCAAATTATTGGCTCACCAATTCCCGAATGTTGAAGTACCAGAGCATGTTATGTGAAAACCCACAGATACAACTTGAAGTGAGCCATGCCCTGAATCCAGCCACCTTAATACCCATCAGTGAAGAACTCCCAGAACATGACTGTATCGAAGTCATGGAGACTGTGTTCTCCAGCCGACCCGACTTGACAGATGTGCCCATAGACAATCCTGACCAAACCTATTATGTTGATGGGAGCAGTCTCATCCTTGATGGACGACGCTGTGCCGGATATGCAGTCGTCACTCAACATGAAGTAGTTGAATCATCAGCCCTAGCCTCAGGCACATCAGCCCAGAAAGCCGAATTGATAGCACTCACCAGAGCATTGTTGTTAGGAGAAAAACTTATACTGAATGTATATACAGATTCCAAATATGCCTTCACTACCCTGCATGCCCATGGAGCTCTCTATAAAGAAAGAGGACTCATCACATCCGGAGGAAAATCCGTCAAATATGGTCCCAAAATATTGATGTTACTTGATGCAGTTTGGGCCCCAACACGTGTAGCTGTCATGCATTGTCGAGGACATCAAGCAGGAAAAGGAGAAGTTGCCCGAGGAAATAGATTTGCAGATGCCTCAGCACGACAAGCAGCTATGACAGGACAAATTGCCCCACAAGCTATGCCAATGCAAGCAGCATTGTTTCCAGTACCTTTGAATCTATGGACCCCACGATATACCACCAAAGAATTGGATTACTATTGTGACAGAGAAAATGGAGTACTGAAAGATGGATGGATTGAGCTGCCACCAGAAGAGGGCAGTCAACCTCCAGGACGAATAGTAATTCCTGAACTATTAGGACCAGCCTTTGTCAAAGCTTTCCACGAAGCTACCCACTATGGGAAGAGTGCCATGGAAAAAGCACTCATACCACATTTCTACATCCCTCTGATGACAACCATATCAGCTTCAGTAGCACGACAATGTCAAACTTGTGCCAAGAATAATGCCAAGCAAGGCCTTATTACAGCACCCCGAGTTCAGTCAAGAGGTGTGACCCCCATGCACAACCTCCAAGTTGATTTCACCGAAATGCCAAAAGCCAATGGGTACCATTACCTATTAGTATTAGTATGTACTTTCTCTGGGTGGGTAGAAGCATTCCCAACCAGAACTGAGAAAGCCCGAGAAGTTACCAAAGTCTTAATGAGAGAGATTGTCCCCAGATTCGGAATTCCAGCAGTAATAGGGTCAGACAATGGACCCTCATTTGTCTCCCAAGTTACTCAGCAGTTAGCAAAAGCTTTGCAGATACAATGGAAACTCCACACTGCATACAGACCCCAGAGTTCAGGGAAAGTTGAGCGAATGAATCGTACCTTGAAAGCCCAAATGTCTAAGCTTTGTCAGGAGACACAATTGAAGTGGCCCCAAGTGCTCCCCATAGCTTTATTTAGAATACGCTCAGCTCCTGTAAAGTCAACAGGATTTTCCCCTTTTGAAGTTTTGTATGGTAAACCCCCACCAATAGTGCAGGGAATCAAAGGAAGTCTAGCCCAAATTGGTTCAGAAATAACCAGACAAGAACTTCTAGCTCTTAGTTTTGTTCTGCAGACTCTCCATACGTGGATCCAAGACCAGTTGCCTATCAACTTGACGGAACCCTTGCATCCCTATCAGCCTGGTACTTCGGTGTGGATCAAAGATTGGAAGAAGACACCGTTGGAACCCCATTGGAAGGGACCGTACACCGTCATCCTGTCTACCCCAACTGCAGTAAAGGTAGCCGAGATCGACGCCTGGATCCACCACAGCAGAGTCAAGCCCGCCGCCAATCCTGAACCTGAGCAGTGGACAGCAGAACAGCATCTTGATGCACCCTTGCGAGTTACTTTGAGACGGCAACCAGCAGCTTAGACACTTCATCACAAGTGCTTTGCAGCAGCCAAGTCTTTCGAAGAGGATTGCTGTTTTCTATGCAGCAACAGCTTTGTTTCATCGAACCCAATTTGTGTGTGATTTGACACACTACTTTGAGACTACATTGACTAAGCCAGACTTCACAGGCCAACTGAAATTGCTAAAAAGTTGGTCAATGTGTACTGGCCAACCTGAGGATCTTCAATCAACACTCAGCACCCGTTAAATTGCTTCATTAGCAGACGGGACGAAGAATAAAAGACCGTCGTGATCAAGATCAGCAAGCTGAGGATTCAGAAGAACTCCAATCAACATCGACATGTATCTTTACTTTTGCTTTGCTTTGGTTGCCTTCTTTGGAGGTTTTGAACAGACTCATGCTTTACCTCCATGCACTGCCTGCATTACTTCTACTAGAATTGGACTGAAAGTAACTCAGACTTTGCTTTATCATTCTTACTATACCTGCAAGGGGACAGTAACTCGGTGTATCTATAACACCATGGAACTAAATGTTTGCACTCATGGAAAAATTAAAACATGCTATAATCCGCATCAGAATCCATCCTATTACACGATGGAAATAAGATGGAAGGATGCAGATGGACCTATATTAGCTGCAACGCCACCGCTCAAGGACATTACTAAACCTGCTGTTTTGAATTTTGATGCATGCAATGCTATTAATAGAGATAGTTATTCCACCTGTGGTACATGGGAGAAAGCGTATCGAAATGACCATAAGTATATGTGTCCAGAAGGTGCCACGGGATGGAGAAAGTGTACAGGTGAAAAGGAACCAGGCTATAGTACTGCCCCAGCAGCAGACTACTATTGCCCGTATTGGGGATGTGTTTTTTATGCTACCTGGAACACTGGTATAACTGATGAGAAAATAGATAAACGAATGGCTACTTTAACCAAGCCAACCACAAATGATAAATGTCAGAAAGATGCTTGTAACCCCTTACACTTACGTATACACAATCCCCATGCATGGAAACAAGGATATAAGTTTGGTTTACGTATTGCTGGAGGAGCAATAGATCCAGGGACCATTGTGTATATCAGATTGAATACCCAAGCCCACAAGTCATCTAAATATCATATTCATAATACTTTCTATGAAGCCATGCATGTAAATAAGTTTGAGATCCCTCACCCCTCACAGAATTTATTTCTAGAATTAGCCGGAGCAGTAGTATCTAGTCTTAAGATCACAGATTGTTATTTCTGTGGCGGAACCCAAATGGGAGATCAGTGGCCATGGGAAGCCCAAGAATTGAATTATTCCATGATTTACAATCAGACTGAATTACACAAGACTACCAGTGAATGGGTGTTAGCGCACTCAATCGTTGGACGTCTTTGCTATGCCAGAACTGGACCTCAGTTCACCCAAAAGGTAGGACAGCTGGTCTGTCTTAGCCAGAAGTACTATAATGCCACGACCAAGAAGATAGCATGGTGGTCAGGAATCGGACATCCTGAACCTCCTAACCCATTAGCCAGATTTCCTGAACTTGCAGGTCTATGGACTAACCTTGCTAAAGTCCAAGCCTGGCAAGCCCCACCTGGTCTATATTGGATCTGTGGAAACCGAGCATATGCACAACTCCCACCACACTGGGGAGGAGCATGTGTCTTAGGAACCATCAGACCTTCTTTCTTTCTTTTAAACACTGAACATGGAGAACAATTAGGATACCCAGTATACACTACCCACCGACACAAAAGAGCACTAAGACAGAAGAGAGAGGCCTTACAGATAGGCAAGTGGGAGAAATGGTAAGGTGATGATTGGCCACCAGAAAGAATCATTGAATATTATGGACCCGCCACTTGGAATGATGATGGTATGTATGGTTATCGTACCCCAATTTATATGATTAATCGTATTATTCGCTTACAAGCAGTAGTTGAAATAATAACTAACGAAACTAGTCATGCTCTTACGCTTTTAGCTAGACAAAGTACACAGATGCGCACTGCGATATATCAGAACCGCTTAGCACTTGATTATTTGTTAGCAGCTGAAGGAGGAGTATGTGGTAAACTGAATTTAACCAATTGCTGTTTGAAAATAGATGATAAAGGTCAAGTAGTTGAAGAAATTGCTAAAGATATGCAAAGACATGCTTATGTGCCAGTACAGACGTGGCACTCATTGAAATTTCCTAATTGGTTTGCTAACCTCTTTTCATGGGTGGGAGGATTTAAGACTTTCATCGTATTGGTACTAATCCTTGTTGCTGTTATCTTCTTATTACCATGTTTAATCCCATGTTGTATGCGTTCCATTCATAACACTATTGATAGTACAGTAGAGCGGAAGACCGCAACAAAAATCATGGCTTTATATACAGCCAGTCCTGGTAGAACTCCTTTAGCCAGGATGTGATTCTTCAGAAAGTGATTTAATTCTCACACCTTATTAAGTAATAGGGTGAGATTAATCAAAGGGGGGAATGTGGCAGGTGCAGGCCTGTGACCCACAGTGTCCAAACATAAGCAGGCCAGCATGGCTAGCTTGACCTGTAAATGAGGCCTGTGGAGAGGCATATAGGATTGCACATCCCCCAATATGCTGCTATTGTAAGATAGAACTCAGTAGAAATATTGAATTAGCTTAGGTAAGCAGAACTGCAGTATTGAAAGATGGAAAAATACAGAAAAGACATGTTTGAAAGTTACTGATAAGAAAAAGTACATCTGCAAAGAAATAATTGGGAGTGCTGACAGATGAGTTGCAGAGCCCAGCTCCTCTGCACGTACAAATTGGTTCTATAACCTTGAGAGTGTGAAAGTAACAAGTTGATGAACTGACCATTGTAATTGGGACTAGAAGGGGGGTATGCAGGTGTCATGCCCACTGGAGGGACATAACTGGATAACCTTATCAGTACCGGGACCAATAGAAGAGGTACGGGAGGTACGGAAGGTTACCGGGACCAATGAAATGTTTTTCTATACCTAGAATGGAACAGAAGTCTATAAAAGTTGTTGTAATGCTTGAAAACTTTGCTCAGCCATTTTGAAATTGATTGGTTCGAGACTTGTGCACAAATAAATGATTTGGACCTTCTGAACAGACTCCTGGTATCATTGGTTTGTCTGCGCTTTGCTGCTACACTATTATGCAAACTCCTCCTCCCTTTCTGTTTTCTCTGTGACAGGTATAGATGGTGTAGTTAGGTGGGGTGAGATGGTTCATTAGGACATTGTCGGTATTAGAAAGCCATGTTTCTGTGATCAGTAGGATGTCTAGTGTGAGGTTTGATATAAGGTCAATGATAGCTGGCCATTTGTTGCGGGCTGAGCGTGCGTTAATTAGAGCACACTTGAGGTTCTGTGGAGTAGTTCTTGGATTAGGTTTCTTGTTGTTTGTATTTTCAAGAGTTACATATAGACAGTAGTTGTGCCTACTATGGTATATACTTTGTGAATAATTTTGATGGGGTTTCCTATTACGGGTTTGGTGAATAGGTATGGGGTTGATATCAGATGTTAGAGCAGTGGAAATATGTAGTATGCAAGAGAGGATGGAGAGGAGCAGGAGTGAGCAAGTAATGGTAGCCATGGTGTAATCCTGGGATGGTAGAGAGGGTGTAGGTGTTTTGACTTGGGTGCTACTGGCAACAGTAATAAGTGAATGTTACTGACCACAGTAATAATTGAATGCAACAGTATAAATGAGAGACACTGGCAACAGTGATAAATTGCTACTATAATGTTGTGTAGCTTTGTGTAGTTGAGCTTATTGTGTTAGTAACATTAGTAGCAAATTTTTAGCAACATTTGTGTGGGGGGCCTAGCAACAATAGTCTTGATAAGACCTTAACAATGATATCTAGATGTGTGGGAAGACTGTGATAAATTTAGGAACAGCTACTAGCAACAGAATTTGTGACATCTACTGGCAACAGTAATACGGTAGAAATCAGGCAGTTATAAATGATTGCAGGCAGCAAGAGGAGTTAGGCAGTGGTTGTAAAAGACTTACTAACAATAGTAGGTATCTATCAGTGGTGAGAGAGGCAGTGTTGAATGGCTTACTGGCAAAAGTAAGAATCAGGCAGTTATAATGAATTACAGGCAGCAGGAGAAGTTAGGCAGTGGTTATAAATGACTTACTAACAATAGTAGGTATCAATCAGTAGTTACAGGCAGTTAAGCAATAGTCTTTTAGGGTGATATATCAGTATAGGCTGGTTCAATGTTGAGTATACTTGCTGCGTTTGAGTTTGTAGCTGGAAGGATGATGATACGCGAGCTCAACCCTAGGGGAGCTCCAGCCGAAGAGGAAGTGGTGATTAGGCATTGTTACGTTGTCTTCCGTGTCTCTGTTTAGTTCTTGTGCTCCTTAGCTCCGGTGCGGGCACGCAGGCGCGGGCACGCCTGGAGCGTGCAGCTGATTTTATAGTGTGCTGCAAGGCCCCGGATGGGCTGAGAAGGCTGCAGGAGGGGCAAACGTGCTCTGACCTCTCTCGCTGTGCAGGATCAGGGTCCGATGCTGATGCGGTGGCTTCCGGAGGCGGAGAGGGACTCTCGGCAGCGTGCAGAATCTATTTAGTAAAAAGCTGGTCTTGTCAATAGCTGCTGCTTTTCTCCAAGGACTGTGCTCATCCCTGACCGGGGAGCTTGTAGTGATGGCTGAAAATGTGGAATATGTCTGTCTCCTACCGGCGTTTCCTTTCTGCAAGCCTCTGTGTCCTCTCACAAACTCGCTTCTTGCACTGTGCTTATCTCCGATCAGTGCCCCACCTAAGGGCCACGCCAAAGGGCCTCTGGTGAGGCCCTCCGGCGCGGGCCTGACAGGCGCGGGCCTGCCTGTGGGCGGGTTGCTTTTGATGATCTGCTGCTCCTCCTCCCACAACCCCGATCGGGCTGGAGCACCTGGAGCAGATCAGCTGGTTGGAACGGTGCTCTACCCCGATTCAGGGGGAGTTTAAAATGGCGAGTTTTCCCGCCGATCGCGGGCTGCTTTTGATGAGCTGCTGCTCCTCCTCCCACAACCCCGATCGGGCTGGAGCACCTGGAGCAGATCAGCTGGTTGGAACGGTGCTCTACCCCGATTCAGGGGGAGTTTAAAATGGCGAGTTTTCCCGCCGATCGCGGGCTGCTTTTGATGAGCTGCTGCTCCTCCTCCCACAACCCCGATCGGGCTGGAGCACCTGGAGCAGATCAGCTGGTTGGAACGGTGCTCTACCCCGATTCAGGGGGAGTTTAAAATGGCGAGTTTTCCCGCCGATCGCGGGCTGCTTTTGATGAGCTGCTGCTCCTCCTCCCACAACCCCGATCGGGCTGGAGCACCTGGAGCAGATCAGCTGGTTGGAACGGTGCTCTACCCCGATTCAGGGGGAGTTTAAAATGGCGAGTTTTCCCGCCAATCGCGGGCTGCTTTTGATGAGCTGCTGCTCCTCCTCCCACAACCCCGATCGGGCTGGAGCACCTGGAGCAGATCAGCTGGTTGGAACGGTGCTCTACCCCGATTCAGGGGGAGTTTAAAATGGCGAGTTTTCCCGCCGATCGCGGGCTGCTTTTGATGAGCTGCTGCTCCTCCTCCCACAACCCCGATCGGGCTGGAGCACCTGGAGCAGATCAGCTGGTTGGAACGGTGCTCTACCCCGATTCAGGGGGAGTTTAAAATGGCGAGTTTTCCCGCCGATCGCGGGCTGCTTTTGATGAGCTGCTGCTCCTCCTCCCACAAACCCGATCGGGCTGGAGCACCTGGAGCAGATCAGCTGGTTGGAACGGTGCTCTACCCCGATTCAGGGGGAGTTTAAAATGGCGAGTTTTCCCGCCGATCGTGGGCTGCTTTTGATGAGCTGCTGCTCCTCCTCCCACAACCCCGATCGGGCTGGAGCACCTGGAGCAGATCAGCTGGTTGGAATGGTGCTCTACCCCGATTCAGGGGGAGTTTAAAATGGCGAGTTTTCCCGCCGATCGCGGGCTGCTTTTGATGAGCTGCTGCTCCTCCTCCCACAACCCCGATCGGGCTGGAGCACCTGGAGCAGATCAGCTGGTTGGAACGGTGCTCTACCCCGATTCAGGGGGAGTTTAAAATGGCGAGTTTTCCCGCCGATCGCGGGCTGCTTTTGATGAGCTGCTGCTCCTCCTCCCACTACCCCGATCGGGCTGGAGCACCTGGAGCAGATCAGCTGGTTGGAACGGTGCTCTACCCCGATTCAGGGGGAGTTTAAAACCACATACCTCTAATATCTTTACATGGTCAATAACCTTGTCATACCCCATAAAGTGCCTTCTACTTAACATAAGATCAGCCAGGAACAAACTTCCAGTACTGTTAGACCTAGTTAAAGACAAAGACCCAGACATACCCTGTCTTACAGAAACTTGGTTAACTGATGCTGACCCAGTCCTAACACACCCTGACTACAAACTATACCACTGTCCAAGACCATATAAATGTGGGGGGACTGTTATAATTTTAGCCAAAAACAGAGATAAACACTACTCAACATCTAAACAAAAATGTTGAGGAAATTGACATACTAACCATTGAGAATAAACATTTTCCACTTACCCTAGTCTATAGACCTCCTTCAACCTCCCCTGATAAGCTTGCCACAATTTTAGAACTAGCATGCTCCACAATAGCTAATAAATCACAAATAATACTCAGAGATTTCAACCTCCCTTCACTATGCAACACACACTTTGCTCATTTCATAAATGTGATGTCAGACATTGGCCTCAATCAAGTAATTCATTGTCCAACACACAATAAAGGTAATGCCCTAGATCTTATATTCCTCCAAATAAATGCCATCCAAGACACTTGCTACTCCACCCCAATAACCACCCCGCTACCATGGATAGACCATTTTCTTATAGAATTTACACTACCTAACATACCCACTAGAACTACAGTGGATAAAACCCCAGCAATTCATAATAAATTTAAAACATTTGATAAAAAATCTTTTCTAGATAACACTCTTCCTTATATTGACAGCTCCCTCACTAATCTGGTTGACATTATACAAAACTGGAATGCAACTATATCCAATGCTGCCATAGCGCCAGTCAGTAACAGAAATGCAAATAAAAAACACACATATATCTGGTACACACCAGATCTAAGAAACTGAAACAGAAATTAAGAAACTTAGAACATAAATGGAGACGAACAAAATCAGAAAATGATAAATCTCTATACCTGCAGACCCTAAAATTATATAAAGAATCCATAAATAAAAGAAAGAATACCACACAAAATTACTCACAAAATCACTTAACAGACCAAGGGGCTTGTTTACAAAGCCGCGGTAGCGGTTTGCGATCGTAATCGGAGCCGCGGCCCCATTGATTTCAATGGGGCCGCGGCTGCGATCGCGATCGTGAACCACTACCGTGGCTTTGTAAACAAGCCCCCAAGAGAGCTATTTTCTATAGTGAAATCTCTAACAAAAGCATACACACCTGACGACGATAAAATAACATCACACCCACAATTGCTAGCAAACCATTACTTCAGTCACTCAGATCAGAACGAAACTCCAACCACTCCAACTAACATCCAGTCCTCATACTCAATTTCTCAAAATAGTGCAGCATGGTCTACATTTTATGCAATTGATAATAAACACCTAAAAAATATAATAACCAACATCAATACTACTACCTCCCCCATTGACTGCTGCTCAGTTAATTGGTTAAAAGCATCCAAAGATGAGATTACTTCAATCATTAAGGAGATAGTAAACTCCTCATTGATACAAGGATACATGCCTACTGCCTTAAAACAGGCCACAATCTGTCCTAAACTAAAATCCATGACATTGGACAAACACCTACCTAACTCATATTGACCAATTTCAAGTTTACCATTCCAAAAGAAGGTCATAGAAAAGGTTGTTCAGTTACAACTACAGGACTTCATTGAACTAAATGCACACCTGGATGAGAATCAACACGGGTTTAGACCACAACATAGTGTTGAGACTCTTATGTTATCACTCATAGATAAACTCATATTTGGCATAGATAACAGTAAACAGGCCTTTATTCTAATTTTTATAGATATTAACACTAGAAGCCCCAAAGTGCATCAATTGACGCAAATGCATCTTTGAAGTTGTATACCAGCACCACTGCTAGAACCATGTCAGTCATGTTCCATGACTTTGTTAGCAAGGTCAAGATGTTCAAATATGTGCATCGAAAAAAGGTGACAGCAAAAGCTAGAAGGATGCTTGGATGCATACGGAGAGGAATGGCTAGCAGAAAAAGGAGGTGATAGTGCTTCTGTATAAGTCTTTGGTGTGGCCTCATTTGGAGTATTGTGTGCAATTTTGGAGACTGCACCTTCAAAGGGATATAAAGAGGATGGAGTCAGTACAGGGGGTGGCTACTAAAATGGTTAGTGGTCTTCATTATAAAGCATATGTGGACAGACTTAGGGATCTTAATTTGTACACATTAGAGGAAAGGCGGGATAGAGGTGATATGATTGAGACATTTAAATACCTCCGTAGCATAAATGCACAGGGGGAGAGCCTCTTTTGATTGAAAGCAATTATTGCTACAAGGGGACATGGGATGAGGGTGAAAGGGGATAGATTCAGGAGTGATATGCGGAAATAGTGGAGGTGGTAGAGATGAGGACAGTATCTGAATTAAAAAAAGCATGGGATAAACACAGAGGATCTCTAAAGGAAAAAAGGGGACTCTTGTAGTTGTTGATATGGAAGGACAGACTAGATAGGCCATGTGGTCTTTTTCTGTCATCATTTTTCTATGTTTCTATGTTTCCACAAAAGACACACAGGATCCACAGTGCAGGAGATATTCTAGGTCCCTCATTAGTAATAGTTTATGGACTGTTCCCCAGGAATCTGTCCAAACATTTCTGAAACACAGCTACATTAATAGCCTTTACGACATCCTTCAGAAATGAATTCCAGAGTTTGAATACGCATTGAAGGAGAAGCCATTCACTCCCAGTAGTCCTCAATGGCTTACACAGTAGCCACATTGCATGTCCCCTAGTCCTATTACAGTTTGATGGCATAAACAATTGATCTATGTTTACCCAATCCACTCTTGGCAATATTTTCTAGACCTCTAACATAACACCCCTCAGCCGTCTCTTCCACAGGTTGAAGAGACATAACATTGGCAGGCAGTTATGAGGTCCCTGCAGAGGCAGATGGTTGTGGAGGGGGGGGGGAGATGCATGGCCATCCATGTACTGTATGCCTCTGCCCCCACCCCCATCCAGATCTTGCACTCTAGGCACCCACCAACCTGCATGTTGGATGGGCTGGGACTGCACACCACCAACTTGGACAGCACACAGGCATGTCAGCATGGTATGGGGCATTGATGGAGGATGCAGCAACACCTGCCTGAATCAGCCTAAAGCCATGCTCTGGTTCTGTGCACAGTACACAATGCAACATGTGCAAGGTGGGTCTGATGTGATATATGTCAGCCCCAGGGAGTGCTGTAGCCATAGGGTAGCACTGTGGCTCCGTGCACACAGTTGGTGTGTATATGAGTGGAAGGTCATAGTTTTGGGTGCAGGCTGTGGATTATGCATTGCATGTCCCTGTAGCTAAACTTTAGCCCTTAGTGCAGGTACAACACCAACATGTAGGCCAGCAAAAGCATAAACATCCATCAGCCACTCAGATAGCTTCCACTATCCACAGCTGGATGGAGAGTCAGGCTGACATTACTGGCACACTGAGTGGGTGGTAACATCAGAGCATACTACTAGCTCCTGCACAAGGAGCACACTTTAACAATGCTTGAGCTGATATTGGTACCACGGTGTCAGGCAGGAATGCCAAACATCCCCATTTTTACACAGCATGGCAATATGAGTGTGTGTGTGTCTATCCATTGTTTTATGACTTTCTCCACCTCACTGAGCTTTGCAGTGCCTAAGCTGTTTCCAGCGTTAATCTGCAAATGTGCATAATGAGGAGAAAAATATTGTGGGTATGCCCTGAAACAGCGCGGATTGGCCAGGATGGGTCTGCAGAGGTAAGGTCAAAGGTTGAGATGCTGTAGTGCCCGTCTGCCACATGCATGGCCTGGGTGGCCACAGCATGTCTTGCTGAGAGGGCACTCTTACCCTGACCTAACAGTGACCATGGCACGGCTATGTATCCACATAGTGCCTTATAGTGTCTGTTTCTAGTGATGTGGGTGCACCTCCTGTCCTGGGGCCTGATTGCTTAACAAACTGCTAGGTGTACATGGTTGTTCTGTGCGCATGCAATGTGTACTGACAAGCAGACTGTATTCAATTGTTAGGTGCATGGCTTGCTGTGGGTGGTTCTAAGACCTAGTTAGTTGGGAGAGGAAATGTTCCAGATCTACTCCCTGTGGTAATTATAAGCTCTAGAATCCACCACTGTAGGTGGCATCAGCTCTTTAACACTGGGTATTAACGTGCATTGTTTTAGGAGGGTCACTCTGCAACAGAGTCAGGTCACAGGGCCAGACGTGATTAGTGCAGCAAGGTGGTTAGCTACCACACATTGATAATGATAGCAATCTGCAATACAAGCAACAGAGACTATCTCTAGCACTGCATGTCCTGGGGACCAGGTACTGGGTGGCCATCCTCACCCTCAGGGTGACCGCTAAAACTGCACAGTAGCACAGTTTGTAGCTGTTATGTGATTGCAGTACACACTGTGAGTGTATTGTACTAAGCTGATGTGATGTATCTGTCCATTCTCTGTTTGGTGATCAGCTGCAGACTTCTGTTCTATGTGTGCAATGCATCATGGGTACTGGAGGGGTTAACCTATAGCAGCACACATAGCAGACAATTTAGGCAGAGACCTGTGGGCTCTTCAGTTCCAGACACTGCAGACTCAAGAGGTGTAGCATACTGGTTAGTGCAATGTCCCCATAGCCAGGAGATGGGGGATTGATTCCTACCTACTGTTTCTGTGAATGTGTGCTACTCAGGTCATTTTCATGCCTGTGATAGTCAGGGCTCTCCTGTGCCTGATCTTCACATCACCACTCCCACTCTGTGCTCCTGTGGCTGCAAACATCCTGCCGCTTCTGGCTTGGCTGGGGGACACATCTTCCTATCCTATGCCACACACTGATAGTGCAGCACTTTACATTGGCACCACCCTGTACATCAGTACAGCTGCCTCCCACATGTTTGTCCATTTAACTGGCCACCACATAGGGTGCTTACCAATATGGCAGGTCCATCAGCTCCCACCTATCCTTCCTTCCATCACCTTTATATTGACTTTCCGTGGTGCACTATCCAGCATTAGGGTTACAGTCATTTTCCTGCCTTTAGATGCATGCTTGTCAACTTGAAGCACCTTAAAACCCTTGGCCATCTTATGTTCAGGCGCCTAAACTCTTTAGGGTTCCTTAATTTCATGTGTCTTAGCCTCTCAGGGTGCTTTAACCTCAGGCACCTCAAAACCCTCAGGGCGCCTTAAACTCAGGCACCTTAGGTTGAAGCGCCTTAACCCCTTTGGGTACCTTAACGCTTGTCACCTTAACATAAGATGTGCCGTTATCATGAGTTAAATGGTCAGGGCATCCTGTTCTGTGTGTTACATGGCCCATAGCTCCCTTTATGCCTGACTGCCCCCATCTGCCCATGGCCTTATATGTCTTCGGGAACCTTAATGCTGCCCTTACTGCCGGTGACTTTACCGTGGTTTAGTAAACATACCCCTAACTCTTTGTAGGTTTATATTTATCTTAAAAGATAAGCTTAAAGTGGGTTCATTCATGGAGGATATAATATTAAGCCAAAAATTCTGTACACATTTTGGCTTTTAATTGCACTTCATAGTATGCTCATGATGGACTGTGCCATTGTGTTTATTTGCTGTTGGGTAGTTTTCCTTAATGAATCATTAAAAAAACAATTATGTATCTGGAATATTTGATTATGAAAATCCAAGATTGTTTAAAAAGCATGCATTCATATCTCAAGGACAAGCCATTGACAACTCAAACTCATAAATCCCATTCATTGTGGGAAAGTGTTTATTATAAAAAAGAAAACTCTTTGAACAACGCATCAAACATTATAAACAAAATAAATAACTTTCTTTTGACATATTTCAAGGACTGTTTTCTTCTGTAGGCTGGCTTTTCTGCAATAATGTGGTATGAAGAGAGTGATTTTAAATATCAATATGACTATATTCTCTTCAGTACACTACTAAATAGATAGATAGATTAGCAACTTTTATCTACACTCCTATCCTTCCCAGAGATCAAATCTAAAAAAGGTTTGAAGTGGTTACTAGGCAACTTCACTTGCTCCCCCCTTCCCCCCTTTCTTATCCATTGTTTTGGATACACCAGTCAGAATGCTCAATCTATCTTGGGTGCACAGTGTCTAGAGACACTATGGGGTATGTTTCCTAAACCAAGCTAACGGTTAACACCGGCTATCTACAACTAGGTCCCATTGAATAACATACAGTAGTACCTAGTTGTAGATAGCCCAGGTTAACCATTAGCCCAGTTTAGTAAGCATATTCATATGTAATTTTGTGCATTAGGAATATTTAAAGAGATATTTACTCATATGTTTTAGATATTAGCTACCCAAATACGCATATTTAAAACAAAATTAGGTTTTGCTTCCAATTCCTCCACAAACACATTGATTTGACTAAAAAACAGTTCTGTAACATACTCACACTCAGTTTTGCTCACACCAGCTACCTTTGCTCATATTTTACCCCATTCCAACTTCCACTGCACACTCTAACTAAAATAACCAACATTATTCATTGTACTGTCTACTAGTTTGTGATTTCTTTGAATACCTTTAGTATGCACAGTACCTAGCACATCCCAGCTCCACACAGCAGCCCTTTCTCATCCCTCCTTGCTTTTCATCTTCTGTGTCCTCACTGTTTTTACACTCTCTGGCCACTTTTTAAAGCAAAAACGGCCAAAATGGGTGACCGAAGAAACTCTGAAAATTGCCCAGAAATGCAGAGAAGCTAAAGCCAGAGGAGAAAGAGAGGCAATCACAGAACTCAACCGAGATTTCCAACATGCAACAAGACAATACAAGGAGAAGTACTACAATGATGCATGTAAGGAAATAAAAGCAGAAACTATTAGAGGAAGAACAAGATTGGCTTTCCTAAAGCTACGAGAGTTAAAGAAAAAATTCCAGCCTCGAATTGGAATGTTACAAGATGCTCAAGGATCCGTGCTGAATGATGCTGAGAAGATCCCACATGCCAGCAAGATTCTACTCAAGATTATTCAGCAGAGACCACCACCGTACCTGGAACGAGAACTGCCCGAAGTGCGAGCAGGGTTCAGGAAAGGACAAGGAATGAGCAACATCATCGCGGACGTGAGATGCATCCTTGAAAAGACTAAAGAATACCAAAAGGATATCTATATGTGTTTTATTGATTACAGCAAGGCTTTTTATTGTGTTAACCATGAGAAACTCTGGGCTGCATTAAGAAGCATGGGTATACCAGAACACCGGATAGTTCTCTTGCATAACCTTTACATTGATCAAGAAGCAACAGTTTGAACGGAACAAGGAGAAACAGAATGGTTTAAAATCTGCAAACGTGTATGACAAGGCTGCATAGTTCCCCCTACCTGTTTAATTTATATGCAGAACAAATCATTAGAGAAGGACTATATGAAGACAACTGAGGTGTGAAGAATGGAGGAAGTCTCATCAACAACCTTCGCTATGCTGATGATACCACATTATTGGCTGAAAATGAAGATGATCTGAATCATTTACTTCTCAACATCAAGGAATATAGTCTTAAAATGGCCTGCACCTTAATGTAAAGAAGACAAAGATCCTGACAACTGGAAAAATCAATAATTTCATTGTTGATGGAGAAGAAATCAAAATAGTGGACAGTTTTAACCTACTTGGATCAACTATCAATAAAGAAACAACAAATAGGCAAAACATCTGATGACACATTGCTCTTGGCAGAATGGCTATAAAGGACCTAGACAAGATTCTCAAGAGCAGAGATATCTCTCTTCATGCAAAGATTTGACTTGTTCAGGCCATGATATTTTCAATAACGTCATATGGATGTGAAAGATGGACAGTGAAAAAGATAAACAGAAACATAGAAACATAGAAATATGATGGCAGAAAAAGACCACATGGCCTATCTAGTCTGTCCTTCCATAACAACTACAACAGTCCCCTTTTTAGAAAAGAAAATTGGTCTTTGAATATGGTGCTGGCAATGAATACTGTGTATACCATAGACTGCCTGAAGAACAAACCAGTCAGTACTAAAGGAGATCAAACCTAAACTTTCCTTTGAAGCTCAGATGACAAGACTTCAACTTTCATACTTTGGACACATCATACGACGAGAGAGATCATTAGAGAAAGACATCATGCTTGTCAAGGTAGAATGCCAATGCAAAAGTGGAAGGCCAGCAATGAGATAGATCTATACAATAACAGTAGCTATGGGTGCCAATAATGAGCCGCCTGATTGAAGACCAAACACAGTTTAGGACAACTATCCAGAGGGTTGCTATGAGTCGACACCAACTTGACGGCACTTAACAACAACAGAAGGATAGTTTTATAAGTAGGCACATAGTTTAAGCAGGAAAGTAGGCAGCCACTTAGTTATTATTTTATAAAGAAATGTAGGCACATACCTTTCTTTATAGAAGACTAGTGTGAATGCAACACTCTCTCACACAGCCAAGTCATACTACTGTACACAGCAGAGGGATATTAGTACTGTCTGGAGTAAATAACAATAAAAAAACTCTAAGAGATCCTCCACCCACCCAGGGATATTACAGGAATTAGAAGGCCGCAGGGTACGTACCTGTCCGGCCGGCAGTAACCGGGCCGGCAGCGGTTGACGTCCCCTTCGTGCCGCGGGGGCCGGAGGTATGTCGGGAGGCTGGGATGGCGTCATTTAAATTGATTGGCTCCCGTGGCGAAGTAGCAGTGGCAGGAGCCAATCGCAGCAAGTGAAAGCAAGGGGGCAGAGGTGGAAGCGGGAGCAAGAGCCGGCGCGCCTCACATTCGGGCGCGCATTGCTGGAGGAGGCTGACGTCCCTCCCTCCCGCCCATCATTGGGTTGGGGTAGTGGGAGTGGGGTGTTGCAGCTGGGGGGGGGGGGTGGCGGGATCTCGAAGGTCCGGGGTCTGGAGCTGGAGCTATTAGTTGGGCAGGGTTGGGGTACCCCCGACCCGGATAACCCCAGTGAGGCTTTTGCTAGTAATATGGCGAAGCCGGAGGAAGGGGTGGTAGGATGTTAGCAGTAGCCTCGCTGTGGTGGCAACAGCGATGACCTTACTTTGCTACCCACATGGCTGGTGAGTCATTACTGTTGTGGTAGAGGCGGGTATGTATTGTTTGGAATTATTGTTGAAGTTTGTTAAAGTTAATAAAGCTGTGACTGGTGTTATGCCAACAATTGAGTGTTGTGAGTTTTTGGCGGGGAGGGGGGGTGGCGAAGGGGAGGGGCACCGTGTCCGTCATGCTTTGGTTATAGGAAAAGAATCATACCCCTATCACTTTTCCCTGTTTTTCACACCAACAGCACCTTTGTTACAGCCTCGGGTTTGAATAAATTTGAGCATTGTGACCATAAAATGTTCAAACTCCTCTTTTCTCCCTTTTACCATAGCAGCTAGCCTTTCCCCCTGCTGAATCATGCTCCACCAAAGCAGGCAGACCTGAGTCTTTCCATCTTCTTGTAACAACGATTTTAGCTACTAAAAAAGGGAAGTTAAGTTAGTTCATTTCAAGATAACAGTTTCTATGGTTGGTTTCTTTACTGTTCTGAAAATTATCAATAAAATGTAATTTAATTTAAATCTAAGCCAGCATTTATAGCCCAGTTCTATCCAAACACAATTCCTCAAGCTTCGCTAGACTCCTCCTCATGTTGTCTAAATCTTCCTGGGTGACTATTGCAGATTTTGCTATTATCCACAAAAAGGAAAACCTTGACAGATAGCCTTTTCACAGTATCACTTACAAAAATGTTAAAATGAATTGGACCTAGGACAAATCCCTATGGCCAAGGCTAACACTACCATTAGCATAGGCAGTCGCCCAGAGTACTGGCTCTCCGGAGGTACCGCTGCCGCCCTTCTCTGGGACCTGCAGTAACAGCAATGGTTCAAAAAAACATGACACAGTGCTAATTTATAAAGCTTTGGTGCTGCATCGTGGTTTCCATATGCTCCTATCTGCCACTTCCACCCTCCTCCAAACCAGAAGTCTGCATCAGATGTGGGAAGAAGCATCCAGTAGGAGCACATGGAAACCACGATGCAGTCCCAATGCTTTTAAGTAAGTGCTATATCATGGTTTTTGAGCTATTCCCACTGCTGCTGTCTCCAGAGAGGGGCGGCACTCTAGGCAACCGCCTACTTTGCTAATGGTAGTGCCAGACCTGACCACAGGGATTGGTACTTGGTCCAAATCAGGAGAAGGGTGGCAGTGTCAGCAAAGGGGGCAGAGGGCAGTGGAGGGGGCATCAGGATAGAGGTCCCACCTAGGGCGTCTACATTCCTTGCACCACCCTACCTGTGGCACACCACTGGTAAAGCCTTATCCTGAGAGTGAGATCCATTTACCTGCAATCTTGTTGCCCCCCACTCAAGCAATTTCTCACCCATTCAATTACTTTAGGGTCCATCCCTAGGGCACTTATTTATAAGTTGCCTGAGGAGAACAGTGTCAAAGGCTTTACTGAAATCTAAGTACATCACATCTAGGACTCTCCCTCGGTTAAACTCTATGGTCACCCAGTCAAAGAAATTAATGAGATTTGTCTGACAAGACCTTTTCTAGTAAAACCATGCTGCCTCCGATCCTGCACTCCATTGGATTCCAGAAATCTCATTGTCTTCTGTTTTAGCAGCATTTCCATTAATTTACTTGCTGTAACTAGCCTGTAGCTCCCAATTTCAAACTTATAAGAACATAAGATATGCCATACTGGGTCAGACCAAGGTCCATCAAGTCCAGTATCTTGTTTCCAACAGTGGCCAATCCAGGTCACAAGTACCTGGCAGGTACCTAAAGTCCACAGCTTCCACAATGCTCGTCCACGGTTAAGCAGAGGATTTCCCAGTTCCTCTTTAATAATGGTTTATGGACCTTTCCTTCAGGAACTTGTCCAAACCTTTTTTTAAACCCAGCTACACTAACAGCTTTTACTACATCTTCTGGTAACAAATTCCAGAGTTTGATTACACAATGAGTGAAAAAAATATTTTCTCTTATTCATCTTAAATGGGTACATTGTAGCTTCATTGTGTGTTCCCTAGTCTTTCTACTTTTTGATGGCATAAACAACAGATCATACGTTAACCCGTTCCACTCCATTCATTAACTTTTAGACTTTTATCATATCTCCCTTCATCCTTCTCTTTTCCAAGTTGAAGAGCCCTAACCTTTTAAGCCTTTTCTCATAAGGGTATCCTTCCATCCCCTTTACTATTTTTGTGGCTCTTCTTTCTATCTTTTCTAATTCTGCTATATCCTTTTTAAGATACGGCGACCAGAATTGCACACAATATTCAAGGTGCAGTCGAACCATGGAACAATACAGAGGCATTATACTATCCTTGGTTTTATTCTCCATTCCTTTTCTTATGATTCCTAGCATTCTATTTGCTTTCTTGACTGCCACTGCACACTGGGCGGAGGGTTTCAACATATTATCCATGATGATGCCTAAAACATTTTCCTGGGTGGAGGTTTCTAAGGTGGTACCTTGCATCGTGTAAAGTTTGGGTTATTCTTTCCTAGGTGCATAACTTTTCACTTGTCCACATTAAATTTCATCTGCCATTTGGATGCCCAGTCTTCCAATTTATCAAGGTTCTCTTGCAATTTTTCACAATCCTTTTGAGTTTTAACAACTTTAAATGATTTTGTGTCATCTGCAAATGTGATTACCTCACTCATTATTCCCATTTCCAGGTCATTTACGAATATGTTAAAAAGCAGCGGGCCCAACACAGATCCCTGGGGTACTCCACTATTTACTTTTTTCCATTGAGAAAATTGGTCATTTAGCCCTAGTTTTTGCATTCTATCTTTTAACCAGTTTCTGATCCACAATACTACACTGCCTCGAATCCCATGATGTTTTAATTTCGCCAAGGGTGTCTCATGAGGGACCTTGTCAAAGGCTTTCTGAAAATCCAGATACACTTTATCAACTGACTCCATTAATTAAATCAAACGCGATCATGCTATGATCACTATTGCCAAGTGGCTCCAACACTCTTATCTCTTGCGCCAGATCTGGTGTTCCACTAAGGACAAGGTCCAAAATGGCTTCCCCTCTAGTCGGTTCATGAACCAGCAGCTCCAAGAAGCAGTCATGTATTTCATCCAGAAACTTTATCTCCCTAGCATGTCCTGCCATGACACTGACCCAGTCAATACTGGGGTAATTGAAATCACCCATTATTATTACTGTGCTGTAACTTTTGTTAGCTTCCCTGATTTCTTTGAGCATTTCATCATCCATTTGTTCATTCTGGCCAGGTGGTCGAAAGTACATACCCACTGCCATCGCCTTCCCCTTCCGCTTTTTACATGGAATTTCAATCTATAGAGATTCTACAGCAAATTTTGTTTCCTGTGAAACTTTAATCCTTTGTGACACAATGCCCTCTCTAACACAGAGTGCAACCCCTCCACCAATTTGATTAGTTCTTTCATTGTGATATAGTTTGTACCCAGGTATCACAGTATCCCACTGGTTATCCTCCTTCCACCATGTCTCTGAGATACCAATCATATCTAACCTCTCATTTAGTGCTATATATTCTAACTCTCACATCTTATTTCTTAGACTTCTAGCATTTGCATATAAGCATTTTAGAGACTGTATTTTATTCATATTAATCTATCGGTAGACAGGGGTAATTTGGAATCTTAAAGCTCTGGCTGCTCTGAACTCAAGGGCATTTGGGCTACTTTTGTCTTTATTGGAACTTCTCTGCTGATATGCCCTAACTTCATTTTTTTGGTAGTATCCTTCAAGGATACATTGTTCCAAACCATGTGCTCTTGGGCGACTGTCGACTCTCCCCTATTATCTAGTTTAAAAGCTGCTCTATCTCCTTTTTAATGGTTAATGCCAGCAGCCTGGTTCCATCACGGTTAAGGTGAAGCCCATCCCTTCGGAAGAGCCCCTCCTTTCCCCAGAATGTTCCCCAGTTCCTAACAAATCCAAAACCCTCATCCTTGCACCATCGTCTCATCCATGCATTGAGACTCCGGAGCTCTGCCTGCCTTTTGGGTCCTGCATGTGCAAAGGGAAGCATTTTGGAGAATGCTACCCTGGAGGTTTTGCATTTCAACTTCCTACCCAAAAGCCTAAATTTAGCCTCTAGAACCTCCCTACCACACTTTCCTATGCCATTAGTACCGACATGTACCAAGACAGCAGACTCCTCCCCATCACTATCTAAGACCTTGTCTAGGTGGCGTGTGAAGTCTGCTACCTTCGCACCAGGCAGGCCTGTTACAAGGTGATCATCACATCCACCAGCCACCCAGCTATCCACATGCCTAATGATCGAATCACCCACTATAACAGCTGTCCTAACCCTTCCATTTATTTATTTATTTTATTTATTTATTTGGACAGCTTTTATATACCGCTGCTTCCAAGGATCAGCAGCGGTTTACATTATAACAAACAGAACTGGGCAGATGGCCCTGGAGAAACTTCCTCGGTGTGAGAGGGTTTTACATCACCTGGAGGACAGGTACTAGCTACAGAATCACTTCCTGCCACACCAGGGTGATGCTCTCCTGTCTCATGACCTCTCTCCTCCATGGCAATAGGGATGCTGCCAGACTGGAGGTGGGACTTCAGGGCTATATCCCTGTAGGTCTCATCTATGTACCTCTCTGTCTTCCTTATGTCCTCCAAGTCTGCTACTCTAGCCTCCAGAGTAGGATTTGTTCCCTGAGAGCAAAGAGCTGCTTGCACCCAGTGCACACGTAAGACCCCTTACCAACTGGGAGAAAATCATACATGTGACACTCAGTGCAAAAGACTGGAAAGCCCCCATCTCACTGCTGGACTGCAGTCTGCATTTTAGTTTAGGTTGTGTTTAGATATTTAAGTTCTTTACTTACTAAGTGTTGCTGGGGATACTTATACTAATACAACTAGACCTAATACATTTAATGTACTTTGTTCACCTGAAGCTTAATTAATCTCAGGTCCTTAATGTATGCCTGATTAGGATAAACAGCTGCACCTTGAGAGTGAATATGGCACCTCCTTTCCTTTAAGTGGTCTAAGCACCTATGAAAATCTGGCTGCTACACAGTACCCTGTCCTGTGCTTCTAGGGAAATCTGTGACCAATTACCAGGGGGGTCCCACAGCAGTGAGTCTTGGGTTCTAAAAGTAACCAGAAAGCTCTCTGCTGTGTTTTAAATTTAAATTGAAAGCTATTTGCTGCTACTAGGCCCTGACTTATTTAACAAATACACTGGGTTCACATATTAAACAGCTTTAATCTAAAGAATTCCTTTTCCCCCAAGATTTAGAAAAATTCCCAGAAGTAAATACTTACAATTGCAGATCTCTCTCCAGAAGTAGCAGTCCCCTTTTGTAGTCCATGGAATTTATATCCATAGAGATTCTACAGCATATTTTGTTTCCTGCAAAACTTTAATCCTATGTGACTCAATGCCCTCTCTAACATAGAGCGCAACCCCTCCACCAATTTGATCTACTCTATCATTGCAATATAGTTTGTACCCAGGTATCACAGTGATCCATTGTCCTCCTTCCACCAGGTCTCTGAGATACCAATCATATCTAACTTCTCATTTAGAACTATATATTCTAACTCTCCCATCTTAATTTTTAGACTTCTAGCATTTGCATATTGGCATTTTAGAGGTTCTATTTCAATCATATTAATATGGTTATCAGTTGATAGGGGTAATTTGGAATCTTTCAGCTCTGTACTTAAGGGCATCTAGGTAAGTTTTACCTTTTGTGGAATCTCTCTTTTTGAATGTCCTAACTTCCCTGTTTTGTTAGTATCCTTCAAGGACACATTCTTCTGAACCATGCGTTCTTGGGGACTGTCAGCTTTCCCCTATTATGTAGTTTAAAAGCTGTTCTATCTCCTTTTTTAAATGTTAATGCCAGCAGCCTGCCTCCATCCCGGTTAAGGTGGAGCCCATCCCTTCAGAAGAGCCCCTCCCTTCCCCAGAAAGTTGTCCATTTCCTAACAAATACAAAACCCTCTTCTTTGCATCATCATCTCATCCACAAATTGAGACTCTGGAGATCCACCTACCTTTTGGGCCCTGCACATGGCATGAGAAGCATTTCAAAGAATGCTACCCTGGAAGTTCTGGATTTCAACTTCCTACCTAAAAGCCTAAATTTGGCCTCCAGAACATCCCTCTCTCATTTTCCTATGTCATTGGTACCAATATGTACCAAGACAGCAGACGCCTCCCCAGCGCTATCTAAAACCTTGTCTATGTGGCGCTTGAGGTCCGCTATCTTCACACCTGGCAGGCATGTTCCTCAAGTCCACCAGCCACCCAGCTATCTACACACCTAATGATGAGTCACCCACAATAACAGCCATCCTAACCTTTCCCTTATGGGCATATGGCCCTGGAGAAACTTCCTCGGTGCAAGAGGGTGTTACATCTTCTGGTGGACAGGTCCTAGCTAAAAGGATCACGTCCTGCCTTACCAAGGTGATACTGTCCTTTCACGAGACCTCTCTCCTCCATGGCAGCTGAGAGACTGACAGACTGGAAGTGGGGCTTCAATACTACGTCCCTGTAGGTCTCATCTATGTACCTCTCTGACTTCATTATGTCTTCCAAGTCTGCTACTCTAGTCTCCAGAGATCATGCTCATTCCCTGAGGGCAAAGAACTCCTTGCACCTATTTATTTATTTAGCATTTTTTTTATATACCACCTTTGTTCCAAAGCATATGCACATGTAAGACCTCTCACCAACTGGGAGAAAATCATACATGTGACACTCAATACAAAAGACTGGATAACCCCCATACCACTGCTGGACTGCTGTCTGCATCTTAGTTTTAAAGTTTTGTTTATGTTTATGTTTATGTAATTTTTTGATATACCACCCAGGCTGAAGAGCATCAGAGCGGTTTACAATCACTATAGTTGCTAGGGATACTTGTGCTAATATAACTATACCAAAAATGATTAAGGAACTTTGTTTACCTCAAGATTAATTACTTTCAGTGCCTTAACTCATCTATTCCTGGTGAGGATAATCATCTGAACTTAGAAGGGATTGTGAATACCACTCCCCTTTTAATAGGTATAAGACCCTATGAAGCTAGGATTATGCCTGAGGTGGGTGGGAGTCGGAGTGGGAGGGAGGGAACTAACAGTAAAGACTGGCTTGTTATACAGGTCCTAGACCTGTGCTTCTAAGATCTGTGACCAATTAACTGGGTGATTCACACAGCTCTTGCTTTGACAGAGGGAGTCTTTCAAAATACCCCTTTGATCTGTCACTTGGCTTTAAAGCCTATTTAAAACAATTTCACAAGTCTGTTGTCCCCTTTCTAGAGAAGGCCTCTTTGTAAAGGTCTATAGAAACAATTTATTGCTCAAAGAATACTGACCCTGTTTTTCCTTTTACGGTAAGTTATACTCTGATTTGATTTAAATTAAAGCTCTTTGAGGATACTAGGCCCTTACTGAGTATAAAATTTAAACTAGAAGATTTCTGCTGGATTTTAAATTTAACCAGAAATCTCTCTGCTGGGTTTTAAATTGAAACCGCAAACTCTCTGCTGGGTTCTACTGCTTACTTCTACTTTTGAATAAAGGGACCACATGCACCCTTATCCAGTCTTCTGGGTCCATTCCTGACTCTAAAGAAACATTAAAAAGGTCAGACAGTGGAACCACTAGAATTTCACTAAGTTCCTTCAATACTCTCAAATATATGCCATCTGTTCCCGTTGCTTTGTCTACTTTTAGTTTAGCTAACTCCTTCAAACACAGTCTTTTGAAAATCATAGAAACATAGAAACATAGAAACATGACGACAGAAAAAGACCACAAGGCCTATCTAGTCTGTCCTTCCATAACAACAACTACAACAGTCCACTTTTTACCTTTAGAGATCCTCTGTGTTGGTCCCATGCTTTTTTGAATTCAGTTACTGTCCTCATATCTACCACCTCCACTGGGAGACTATTCCATGGATCCACTACTCTTTCCGTAAAGAAATATTTCCGCATATCACTCCTGAATCTATCTCCCTTCACCCTCATCCCATGTCCCCTCGTAGCAGAACTTGCTTTCAATTGAAAGAGGCTCTCTCCCTGAACATTTATGCCACGGAGGTATTTAAACATCTCAATCATATCACCTCTATCCCGCCTTTCCTCTAAGGTGTACATATTAAGATCCTTAAGTCTGTCCTCATATGCTTTATAATGAAGCCCATTAATCATTTTAGTAGCAACCCTCTGCACCGACTCCATCCTGTTCACATCCTTTTGAAGGTGCGGTCTCCAGAATTGCACACCATACTCCAAATGAGGTCGCACCAAAGACTTATACAGAGGCATTATCACCTCCTTTTTTCTGCTAGCCATTCCTCTCCCTATGCACCCAAGCATCCTTCTAGCTTTTGCCGTCGCCTTTTCTACCTGTTTAGCTACTTTAAGATCATCAGACAAAACCACGCCTAGGTCCCGCTCTTCTTTAGTGGACACAAGTACTTCACCTCCTATACTGTATTGCTCCCTTGGATTGCTGCAGCCCAAATGCATGACCTTACATTTTTTAACATTAAATCCCATCTGCCAAATTCTAGACCATTCTTCAAGCTTAGCTAGATCCCTCCCCATGGTATCTACCCCTTCCTGGGTGTCTACTCTATTGCAGATTTTGGTATCATCCTCAAAGAGGCAAACCTTACCCGACAGCCCTTCCGCTATATCACTAACAAAGATGTTAAAAAGAATCGGACCAAGGACAGATCCCTGGGGCACACCACTGGTAACATCCTTCTCCTCAGAGTGAGCTCCATTTACTTGTACTCTTTGTCGCCTCCCACCCAACCAATTTCTAACCCAAGCAGTAACTTTAGGGTCCATCCCTAGGGTGCTCAGTTTGTTTATAAGTCTCCTGTGAGGAACAGTGTCAAAGGCTTTACTGAAATCTAAATAAACCACATCTAGAGCTCTCCCTCGGTCCAACTCCCTGGTCACCCAGTCAAAGAAATCAATCAGATTTGTCTGACAGGACCTGCCTCTGGTGAATCCATGCTGCCTCGGATCCTGTAATCCGCCGGACTCCAGAAACCTCACTATTTTCTCTTTCAGCAGCGTTTCCAATAATTTACTCACCACCGAAGTTAAACTAACCGGCCTGTAGTTTTCTACCACATCCTTACTTCTGCTTTTGTGTAAAGGCACCACATGAGCCTCTCTCCAGTCCTTTGGCACCACTCCCGACTCCAACGAGGCATTGAAAAGGTCAGTCAGTGGAGTTGCTAGAATGTCCCCAAGTTCCCTCAGTATTCTAGGGTGTATCCCATCCGGTCCCATCGCTTTGTCTACTTTAAGTTGAGCTAGTTTCTCACGAACACAGTCTTCTGAAAATTGTTCAAGATGTCCCTCGCTTCTGTTCTTATTTGTGGGTGTTTTCTGAGGTCCTGCTCCTGGTTCTTCATCTGTGAATACAGAACAAAAATATTTGTTAAGCAATTCCGCTTTATCCTTATCAGCTTCTACATATTCCCCCCCTGCACCCTTGAGTCTGACAATACGACTTTTGCCCTTCCTCTTCTCACTAATATATCTGAAAAATGTCTTATACCCCCATTTTATTGCATTGACTATTTCCTCCTCCTTTTGAATCTTTGCCTTCTTGACTACTTTGCTAGCTTCTCTAAGTTTTTCCAAATACAGATGCCTGTCTTCCTCTCTCTGTGATCTTTTGTATTTCATGAAGGCCTCCCTCTTTTTCTTCACTTTTTCAGCTACTTCCTTCGAAAAACATAGCGGTCTCCTGTTCCTTTTGCCTTTATTTACCATTTTAACAAAAAGGTTGGTTGCCTTTAAAATACCCCCTTTCAGTTTTGCCCACTGTTTTTCTACATCCCCCAGCTGTTCCCATCCCACTAACGAATCCCTGAGGTATTGGCCCATCTTCGCAAAGTTAGTCTTCCTAAAGTCTAAGATCTTCACCATGGAATGGATTCTAACAGCCCTAGTCCTAATACTGAACCACACCATCTGGTGATCACTGGATGCAAAATGATCTCCCACTACAACATCAGAAACACTTTCACCATTGGTAAGCACCAAGTCCAGTATGGCCCCTTCACGTGTGGGGTCTGTTACCAATTGCCTGAATAGTTCTCCCTGTAGAGAATCCAGGATCTCCTTACTTCTAGATGATACTGCAGCAGGAATGTGCCAATCAACATCTGGCATATTGAAATCTCCTAGCAGTAGCACTTCCCCTTTCCTAGCAATGTTGTGTATGTCTTCAATTAACTCTCTGTCCACCTCTTCCTCTTGTGAGGGAGGTCTGTATATCACACCAATGCAAATAGATTTCTCTTTCCCTCTTTCTAGTTTAACCCACAATGCCTCCTCTCTCCCTTTTAAGCTCTGTAATTCCAAAGCTTTAATAGTAGTTTTTACATATAGTGCCACTCCTCCTCCCCTTCTTCCTACCCTGTCCTTTCTGAATAAAGTATAGCCAGGTATAGTTACATCCCAGTCATGGTTTTCTGTGAACCATGTTTCTGTAACTGCCACTAAATCCAAGTCAGCCACTCCCACCAAAGCTTCAACTTCAGGGATCTTATTTCCCATGCTACGGGCATTAATACACACTGCTTTCCATATGTTACCCCTGTTACCCATTTCCATAAAGGTATTTAATGTATCACCTACCTGGGAGCTTTCACTTACCTGGGGGCTTTCTTCACCCATCCCCAATGAATCTAGTTTAAAGCCCTCTTCAGTAGATTAGCCAGTCTACTACCAAAGATGCGTTGACCTTTCTTGGACAGATGGATGCCATCTCTGCTCTGCAACCCTTGGAACAGCATCCCATGGTCTAGGAAAACAAAACGCTCTCGAAGACACCATCCACGCAGCCATGCATTCATCTCCAGGATGCGAGCCTCTTGCCTTGGCCTTTACCCTCAACAGGGAGGATTGAAGAGAACACCACCTGTGCAGCTAACTGCTTCACCCTCTTTCCCAGAGCCATGAAGTCACTTTTGATACGTTCCAAGGTATACCTGGCAGTATCATTTGTTCCAACATGGATTAGCAACATTGGGTAATAGTCAGTGGGCTTGATGAGTCTCGGCAAACTCTCCGTAACATCTTGGATCTTGGCACCAGGCAGACAGCATACCTCTCTGGACATCAAGTCTGGTCGGCAGATGGATGCCTCAGTACCCCTCAGAAGAGAGTTTCCAACCACCACTACCCTTTGTTTCCTTCTGGTCACTGATTCTGCAACTATGGGGTACTTGAACTCTGGTTCTTCCCTTTCCAGGGATGCTTTCACCTCCTCCACTTCCAGGGCTGCATAATGGTTCTTCAATTCAAGGGCTGGAGAAGTTGGATTGGTGATTTTGCAGGCTCTGGTGACTTTTGTCCAACCATCGACATTCTGTTGGCACCCATCTTCTCCTGTGCTGGAGAGCCTGGTTGCTGCAAGAAGCATCTCATCAATGTACTTCTCACTGTCTTGAATGCTCCTCAGCCTCGCCACCTCCTCTCTGAGTTCCTCCACTTGTTTCCTCAGAGCTTCAGCATGCAGGCACCCTGCACATGGAACCGGTTCTTCAACTGGCATTAGGACCTCTGTCTGGACCGAGGCAGAAGCTGTAACAGGGGCAACAGCTTTAGCAATACAATTTTTCCCAGCCATTGTTCTGTTCGTGGAGCTTAGGTATCTGTTAAAGCAAAAGGGAGAGATCTACCAAGTACCAGCCGGTTTCGCAGCTGTAGTGTAGATTACTTTCTCTGTGGTTTCTTAGGAGAAGCAAAACAGTGATTTCACATCTGTTTTGAGTAGAAGTGCTTCCTTCTTAGTTACCATCCTCTTGCCCTTTAGCGATCCACTGTATTTATTCCACTCCTTATTGAATTCCAGCACTGTTTTTGCTTCCACCGCTTCTTTCAGAGCACATTTCAGTCATCCACCACCTTTCTATAAGGAAGTATTTCCTAATGTTGTTTTTGATTCTACATCTTTATAGCCTCATATCATGCCATATCTAGTTCTAGAGTGAAAAAGGCTTGTTTCTTCTGTAACACCTTTCAAGTTTTTAAAGCTCTGTATCATATCTCCTCGGTCCTAGTCTACTTTAGGTTACACATATTTAGGGCCTCCAGTCTCCTCTGATGTGCCTTCTGAAGGAGACCATGTGTCATTTTTGTTGCATTCTTCTGTACTGACTTCAGCCTCTGCATTCTTAGTGACATATGGCCTCTAAGACTCAGCACTGTAGTCCAAGTAAGACCTTACCAGTGTCCTGTAGAAGGGCATTATCATTGCCTCCTTTTTGATGGTTACACACCTCCCTATGCAGTCCTTCGGGCTTTGGCCACTACTTTGTCACACTGATTTGACACCTTGAGATCCTCTGTCACTATCATACTAAGGTCTCTCTCTCCTGGTCAATGCACATCAACCTCTCCCCTCCTATCACATACAGCTCTCTTCAGTTTTAACATCTCCATATGCACTCTGCACTTCCTCATCTTAAAAGTTAAATGCCATGTATTCATCCACTCCTAGTTTTGTAGATCAATTCTCATTTTATCTACTCTCTCTGGGGTGTCCACCCTGTTGAATGTATTTGTGTTATCTGCAAAAAGGCACATTTTCCCTTTTAACCCTTCAGCAATATCACTCAGAAAAATATTGAACAGAATCGGCCCCAGTACTGACCACCAAGGCACTTCACCACTCACTTTTATTTTTCTAAATGGATGTCATTTAACAACACTCTGTCATCTGTCAGTTAACCAATTTTTGATCCAATTTACAAACCTGGTACCCACCACCAAGCTGTTGTTGTTGTTAAGTGCCGTCGAGTCGGAGTCGACTCATGGCGACCCTCTGGATAGCTATCCTAAATTGTGTTCAGTCTTCAGTCAGACGGCTCATTGTTGACAGACTCGTACCCGTAGCTGCTGTTATTGTATCGATCCATCTCATTGCTGGCCTTCCTTTTTTGTGCTGACATTCTATCTTGCCAAGCATGATGTCTTTCTCTAATGATCTCTCTTTTCGCATGATGTGTCCAAAGTATGAAAGTCGAAGTCTTGTCATCTGAGCTTCTAAAGAAAACTTAGGTTTGATCTCTTCTAGTACCGACTGGTTTGTTCTTCAGGCAGTCCATGGTATACACAGTATTCGCCGCCAGCACCATAATTCAAAGGCATCAATTTTCTTCCTGTCTATCTTTTTCACTGTCCAGCTTTCACATCCATATGTTATTGAAAATACCATGGCTTGAACAAGTCAAATCTTTGTATGGAGAGAGACATCTCTGCTCTTGAGAATCTTATCTAGGTCTTTCATAGCCATTCTGCCAAGAGCAATGCGTTGTCTGATTTCTTGACTGCTTGTTGCTTCTTTATTGATAGTTGATACAAGTAGGTTAAAGTTATTCACAATTTCAATTTCTTCTCCTTCAACGATGAACCTGCTTGATTATGCCAGTTGTCATGATCTTTGTCTTCTTTACATTAAGGTGCAGGCCCATTGTGAGACTATGTTCTTTGATTGTGAGAAGCAAATGTTTCAGATCATCTTCACTTTCAGCCTCACTTGGTATGCAGCTTGTCGTGCTGTGAGGGCTTGTGTGCATCAGTGATGCTGAGAGCTAAACTATCGGTAGTTTAACTACTGGCAGGGTCTCCCAAGATGGACAGGTCTCAGCTGAGGGGCCAGACCAAGACAAACCACCCATTTGGGCAGCAGCAGAATGGAATAGTGTTGACGGCAGATGATCACATTTCTGTGACAATGGCAACAACACCAAACTTAAACTGCGCGGAAGAAAGGCCTGACAATCTACTTCTTTATCTTGCCATGAAAACCCAATGGATAGTTACAACAAAACAAATTGTTCTATAGTGCTGGAAGATGAGACCCCCAGGTCGGAAGGCACTCAACTAGCTACTGGGGAAGGGCTGAAGACTTCTCAGAGTAAAGCCAGCATTAATGATGTGGTTGGATCAAAGCCCTCGGGACGTCTGACTGCTGATGTAGCTGTGCATGAAATGAGAGTCAGAAGCTGTAAAGATGTCTTATGCATTGGAACATGGAACATACGAAGCATAAACCAAGGGAAGTTGGAGGTGGTCACGAATGAAATGGAACATGTACAACTTGATCTATTGGGTGTCAGCGAATTGAAATGGACTGGCATCGGGCACTTTGCATCAGATGATCACATGGTCTACTATGCTGGAAATGAAAGACAAAGAAGAAATGGTGTTGCATTTATAATAAAGAAGAAACTTGCAAGAACTGTAATGAAATACAATGCAGTCAGCGAACGCTTAATCTCTATTCGTCTATGAGGAATGCCTATCAACATAACTATAATTCAAGTATATGCCCCAACAACAGCTGCAGAAGAGAATGAAATTGAAGAGTTCTATGAACAAGTACAAGCTGAAATTGACAGAACATGCAAACAGGATATCCTGATAGTCATGGGTGACTGGAACGCAAAAGTTGGCAACAAAGAAGAAGGCAAAGTAGTTGTAAAATATGGACTTAGCAACAGAAATGAAGCTGGAGAAAGACTGATAGAATTCTGCAAGACCAAAAATCTATTCATCTCAAACACCTTCTTCCATCAACACAAGCAGCGACTGTACACATGGACTTCACCCAATGGATTGTATAAAAATTAAATTGACTACCACCAAGCTACTCAGTTGATTTATAAACCAACTATGAGGAACTATGATATGAGGAACCATATCAAAGATTTTTCTGAAATCCATGTACATCAGCATGCCCTCTCTCTAGTTCTCTAGTCACCAGTTTGAATAAATCAGATTTATGAGGTACGATCTGCTTCTGGCAAAACCATGTTGCTTTGGCTCTTGCAACCCACTGGACTATAGAAAGCTCATTACCCATCCTCCAACAGTGTCTCCATTACTTTTCTAACCAGGGGCATCAGAGTGCCATTTTCTTTCGGGGGCCAAGCTCTACTCCTCAGCCAGCCAAACTGCATGAGGCTGTGATCATCAGCCTCCCTCTCCTGCCTGCCCACAGGATCCAATCTCCCTCGGGCAGATAGGAGGGATCTCTGCCACGAACATGGTGCTCTTCTGCCTGAGGGGATGGGATCCCTGTGGGCAGCTGGCTCCCTGCTGCATCATGATTGTGGCCTTCCCCTCCTGTCTGCCCGTGGGAGATTGGATCCCTATGGGCAGGCAGGAGGGGAAGGCCGGCAATGATAGCGGCGAAGATTTGGTGGAGCCAGGGCCTGTGTGGTACAACTCATTCTGACGCCTCTGTTTCTAACCACTGAGGTGAGGTCTGTAGTGTCCCATTTCTTTTTTGCTATCATTTTTGTGAAGAGGGACTTTGCCTTTTTCCAGTCACATGGAACCTCTGCAGTCTCCAGAGATCTGTTGAACATATCCTTCAGCAGACTTGCCAGAACTTCTCTGAGCACAGTCAGTATCTAGGCATGTATATCATCGGGTCCCATGGCTTTGTCCACTTTCATCTCTGAAAGTTCTTCACAAATATTCTTTTCTCTGTATCTACTCCATTTTGATATGCAGTTTGGCTACTTAGCCAGGATTCTGCAGGCAATTTATGAGTGATTCCATATAGAGCTACAATGCAGTCTTATTTATTTATTTACATTCTCTTATATACCGCGCTATTCTGCATCAGTGCAGTTTACATTGAACAAACTGAAATTACATTGAACAGGGCATTGTAACTTGGAGATAACTATTTTACAGGGAACATGGGCTACGGAGGGTTAAGTGGCTTGCCCAAGACCACAAGGAGCACCTGTGAGACTTCTTTCATTTTAACATAACTGGCATGTTTTAAACCATTTTAAATGTTTTTCATGATGGTAGAAAGCAGTTTAGCTTTGTAAATTAGAACAGGTTCCTATCATTCTTCCAAACTCTTTGGGTAAGAAAGGAAGCTGCCAGGGAACTATCAAGTTTAATGAGAAAGCATGCCTCAGTAATTATGAAAAAATAATTTACAAAGTGTTATGTCATTACTGAAGATAGTGCCTGCTCAGCAGGGCAAAGCAGGAAAAATATGTTCCACAAAAAAAGAACAGATTTACTAAATGACATTATATTGTAAGCATTCATGACTTATTTAACAAACATTTATCACTGAAAAAATCCATTTTTTTCAGTAGGGCACAGAGGGATATATTTACTAAGCAGAGGTAGTGGCTTCCGTGCGATATCAGAGCTGCGGCCTCATTGAATTCAATAGGGCCGCGGCTCTGATATTGCACAGAAGTCGCTACTGCTGCTTAGTAAACATACCCAAGAGTTGCCAAGTTACCCATTTCCAGGAGTGAGATTTTTCGCTAGTTCTGGTTTTATTTTATATTCATGTGATTTTAACAATTGCAAGCATTTACCACTTGATAAGGAAATGAAGGAAGTCCGTGAAATACATACATAAAGGAAAAATCCACACTAAGCAGAATATACAGCAAGTAAATATAGCTTCTCATCCCCTAGCCCACCATTGGAGATTCAAGAATAAGGAAAAATAAAATATTCAAACTATCAAGATAAAACTGAATGATACGACCAGCCCTAATTTATGACATGGTTAGAAGCACTGTTCCCTCTAAGCTCTGCGCGTGTGCGCGCGCACACACCTCGCCGAGCGAGGGCACATACTTTACAACAGAGCGCACAAAAATTACGGCTCTGATTCTCATAGAAAACAACACAGACGTCTTAAAATTTAAAAGTTATGATTGTAATTACTAGAAATTTCCTGTTTCATTTAGTAATCGTCTATTTTCATTTAATTTGATTAAAATCAATGTGGTGTACATACTTTATTCTGACGTGTAGTCAAATTTTAAAGTATATAACTCCGAGTGTCGTTATGTGGTGCACAAAAATTTAACCTTCCTTCAAAAGCTGCACAGCTGATATTTTATGCGCACATAGTCTACAGAAAATTAGAGGGAACGTTGGTTAGAAGGATCAATCACCCATCGACAAGGGATGCATGAGTATGCAAAAAGGAAAGCAACTGTGAGGGAAATACGCCAGTTTGGTTTTAATGTTGCACTGCAATGCAGTATGGTACTTGTAGTCCCTAATTTTACTCATTGGAATCACTATTGCAGGTCCCATAATGCATCATGATGAGAATGTCACAAATCTAGGACTGGTTTAAATTCTCACTCCTGGACCTGGATAACTTAGCAACCCTGAGGACACTGGAGCGGGAAGGGGGGGGGAGGGGAGGAGGGATAGAACAGAAAAGAGTGATTGGATGGGAGAAAACCTTCATAAGTATGTTTTGCAATTCACCTTCACATATTTCTCAGCAATAGAAGCTAAAGACCAGCCTTCTAATTTGATATTTAAGGACCTTTTTATTAAAAGGCAGTAAAGTTTTGCAGTTACTGAGCAGTAATAGCCAAAATTACAGTGCAATAACTGCAAAGAATCTGCTTAACTGTTGGAGCATTACTAACATCTGCCCATGCAGTTAACATAGAGGAAATACACTTATAGGGCTGTTTGCTAAAGTGCACTAAGCGGTGCGCCAATTAGCATGCACTCTTAGCACACAAACAGGGCAACTGATACCGTGATAGAATAGCAGTGTGCACAAATCCTCCTGCAAACTGCAGGCTGTGTTATGGGGTTGGAACCGGGTGGGTTATGGAGGAGAAGGGGTAAGGATGACACATTAAGTTAGCACACGGTTCTTTATCATACACTGTTAGATGTACCGTTAGCATTGATGCACTTACCGCCTCTTGAAGAGGAGGCAGTAAGTACCCTATGCTCATTGTGCATTAGCCAAGGAGGTAATTTTATAAAAAGCCGCATGAAGTTATGTGCCATCATGTCCAAAATTTACCTATTTTCAATGAGTTGCACATGGGGATGGGCACTTATGCATGTAGTTTAGACATGACATATATTTTTGAAGTGAGCGAGCACAGGGCCATAGATTGCATGGAGACTAAATTTGGGAACATAAGTTATAAAATATTATAATTTACGCATGTTTTCTACAAATCTAGGCACGGGCATTTACACCAAGGGGTATGTTTACTAAAGCGCGTTAAGGGAGCCATTGTGATGTTAACACACATTATCGGCACCCTTGCACCCTTAACGTGGCAAATATGTGTTAAAGCAGATGTACTCAAATCCAGTCCTGGAAGGCCGCAAACCCGTCAGGTTTTCTGGATATCGCTAATGAATATGCATGAGATAGATTCAAATACAATGGAGGCAGTGCATGCAAATATATCTTATGCATATTCATTAGGGATATCCCGAAAACCTGACTGGTTTGCAGGCCTCCAGGACTGGATTTGAGTACCTCTGTGTTAAAGGCTCCAGCAGCATAAAGTGCCTTGTGGGCAGAGAGTGGGTGTTAACAGGGTGGAGAGAGGGCATTAACAATGTGTGTACCCTTAATGTGTCCTATGTGGAAAGGGTGCATTTTGAGGGCAGAGAGCCTATTTTAATATCTGCAATGTGATGCACAGACAGGGGAGCCTGAGAGAGTGATAGTAGTGCTCCATTAGCAGCAACAGCATAGTGCCCAAGTATGAAAGGGTCATGCAGAGGGGGCTTCTGGTGCACAGGGCAGACCAGGCAGCTGCGTAAGTGGCACATAAGAGTATAAGATTAGAAAATATGCTAGATTGTGTCAGACCATGGTCCATTATGCCCAGTATCCTGTGTCCAACAGTGGTCATACTAAGTACCTAGCAGTTTCCCCAAAAGACACATAGGATCCACGATTCTTGTAATAGGGGCAAACAGTGGATATCCCGAGTCCTCTCTAAAATGCAGGGTTCAATTACGCATTGACTGAAAAAATATTTTCACCTAGTAGTTTTAAATGGGTTACACTGTAGCAGCATTGCATGTCCCCTAGTCTTTCTACATTCTAATGGCATAAATGATCAACCTACATATACCCGTTCCACTCCAGTCAATAATTTATAGACCTCTATCATATCTCCCCTCAACCGTCTCTTCCCCAGGATGAAGAGCCCCAGCCTTTTTAGCCTCTCCACAAAGGGGTATCCTACCATCCTCATTACCATCTATGATGTCCTTCATGATACCACAGTGACAGTGGTGGCACACAGACATGTTACTGCTGCTGAAAGGAGATGTGCCACATGGGGAAATCCAAGGGTCCTGGCATCCCAGGCAGAACTCTCGGCTGCCTCCCCCCCTTCTACCTCAGAACCCAACTATGAAGGAAGAGGCAGATAGTGCCAGCAGCTTCAGCCTTCCAGGTAGCTGCAACATGCAGGTCCCCAGGAGACTACCACAGCAGTGGCTGTCATCCTCCCCCCGAGACATAATATTGGCAGGCGGTGATGAGATCCTTGTAGAGGCAGATATTTGGGGGGGGAGGGGCTTTGTGGCCATCCTTGTATGCCTCTGGCCCCCCTCCCCATCTGGACCTTGTGCCCTAGGCACCCGCCAACCTGCATGTTGGATGGGCTGGGACTGTGCACCACCAACACTGACAACACACAGGCATGTCAGCATGGTGTGGGGGTGTTGGCAGAGGGAGCAGAGGGAGCAGAGGGACCCACCTGCAGCAAATCAAAGCCATGTCCTGGTCTTGTGCACCGTGTGCATTGCGACGTGTGCCAAGTTCTGTCTGATGGAAGGCATGTCAGCCCCAAGGACTATTGTTACCATGTGACAGCACTGTGGCTCACTGCAAACATTTGGGGTATATGTGAGCAGAGAGTCACTTGATCAAGTCCCAGCTGTAGATCATGCATTGCATGTCCCTGTGGCTAAATTTTAGTCTACTGTGCAGGTTCAACACCAACATGTACAATCCCCAATGAATTTGCCAGCAAAGGTATAAACACCCATCAGCCACGTAATACCAACCATCCCCAGTTTTGCACAGCGGGGCAATATGGGTGTGAGTATGTGTATACATCTCTCCATTGTTTTGTGGCCTTCTACACCTCACTGAGATTTGCATTGCCTAAACTATTTCCAGGTTAGTCTGCAAATGTGCATGATGGGGAGCAAAGTATTGTCAGTATGACCTGAGTCTCAATGACCGGAGTCTCAATGCGTGGATGAGACAATGGTGCAGAGATGAGGGGTTCGGATTTGTTAGGAACTGGGGAACATTCTGGGGAAAGGAGGGGCTCTTCCGAAGGGATGGGCTTCACCTTAACCGGGATGGAACCAGGCTGCTGGCATTAACCTTTAAAAAGGAGATAGAGCAGCTTTTAAACTAGATAATAGGGGAAAGCCGACAGTCGCCCAAGAGCGCATGGTTCGGAAGAATGTATCCTTGAAGGATACTACAAAAAGCAGAGAGGTTCCAAAAAAGAGTAAAGTAGCCCAAATGCCCTCGAGTATGGAGCAGACAGAACTTAAAGATCCCAAATTACCCATGTCTACCAATAGCCAAATTAATATGAATAAAATACAGTCTCTAAAATGCTTGTATGCAAATGCTAGAAGTCTACAAAACAAGATGGGAGAGTTAGAATATATAGCACTAAACGAGAGGTTAGATATGATTGGAATATCAGAGACATGGTGGAAGGAGGACAACCAGTGGGACACTGTGATACCTGGGTACAAACTATATCGAAATGATAGAGCTGATCAAATTGGTGGAGGGGTTGCGCTCTATGTTAGAGAGGGCATTGAGTCAGAAAGGATTAAAGTTTTGCAAGAAACAAAATTTGCTGTAGAATCTCTATGGATTGAAATTCCATGTAAAAAGGGGAAGGCGATGGCAGTGGGGGTGTACTATCGTCCGCCTGGCCAGAATGAACAAATGGATGATGAAATGCTCAAAGAAATCAAGGAAGCTAGCAAAAGTTACAGTGCAGTAATAATAATGGGTGATTTCAATTACCCCGGCATCGACTGGGTCAGTGTCACAACAGGACATGCTAGGGAGATAAAGTTCCTAGATGAAATAAATGACTGCTTCTTGGAGCAGCTGGTTCATGAACCGACCAGAGGGGAAGCAATATTAGACCTAGTCCTTAGTGGAACACCAGATGTAGTGCAAGAGATAAGGGTGTTGGGGCCACTTGGCAATAGTGATCATAGCATGATCGCCTTTGATTTAATTAGTGGAGGAGGGATAGTAAGGAAATCCACAGTACTACCCTTTAACTTTCGAAAGGGAGACTATGATAGAATGAGGAAAACAGTTAAGAAAAAACTAAAAGGAGCAGTTGCAAAGGTTAAAGACGTACATCAAGCTTGGGTGTTGTTGAAAAAATACTATCTTGGAAGCCCAGACCAGCTGTATTCCACGCTTTAAGAAAAGTGGAAGGAAGTCCAAAAAATTGCCAGCATGGTTTAAAGCTGAGGTCAGAGAGGCTGTTGTTGCCAAAAAAGCATCTTTCAAGAAATGGAAAAAAGAGCCAAATGATGAAACCTGGAAACAGCACAAGCACTGGCAAGTCAAATGCAAGGCATTGATAAGGCAGGCAAAGAGAGAATTTGAGAAGAAGCTTGCTGCGGAAGCAAAAACGCGAAATAAAGACCTTTTCAAGTACATTCGTAGCAAAAAACCCGTGAGAGAGTCAGTTGGTCCATTAGATGATAAAGGGGTTAAAGGAGCACTAAGAGGCGACAAGGCGATAGCGGAGAGACTGAATGAATTCTTTGCTTCGGTCTTTACTGAGGAAGATGTAGGGATGTTACCCACGACTGAAGTGGTATTTAAAGGTGTGGAAGAATTGAAGGAAATATCGATACATCGGGAAGATGTCTTACAACTATTAGATAAACTGAAGAGTAGCAAATCACCTGGGCCGGATGGTATACATCCAAGGGTGTTGAAAGAACTGAAATTTGAGATTGCAGACCTGCTATCAGTAATCTGTGAACTATCATTAAAATCATCTCTAATACCTGAGGATTGGAGGATCGCCAATGTAACACCAATTTTTAAAAAGGGTTCGAGGGGTGATCCGGGAAACTACAGACCGGTGAGCCTGACATCAGTACCGGGAAAAATGGTAGAAACCATCATAAAGAATAAAATTACTCAGCATATAGATAGTCATGACCTAATGGGAGACAGCCAACATGGCTTTAGACAAGGAAGATCTTGTCTTACTAATCTGTTATGTTTTTTTGAAGGAGTGAATAAACAGGTGGACAAAGGTGAGTCGGTTGATATTGTGTATCTGGACTTTCAGAAAGCCTTTGACAAGGTCCCTCATGAGAGACTTTTGGCAAAACTAAAGAGTCATGGGATAGGAGGCAGTGTACTACTGTGGATCAGGAACTGGTTAAAAGATAGAAAGCAGAGGGTAGGGCTAAATGGCCAATTTTCCCAATGGAGAAAGGTGAATAGTGGTGTACCCCAGGGATCTGTGCTGGGTCCGCTGCTTTTTGACATATTCATAAATGACCTGGAAAGTGGAATAACGAGTGAGGTTATCAAATTTGCTGATGACACAAAACTATTTAAAGTTGTTAAAACCCAGGAGGATTGTGGAAAATTGCAAGAGGATCTTGATAAATTGGAAGACTGGGCATCAAATGGCAGATGAAATTTAATGTGGAGAAGTGCAAGGTTATGCACCTAGGGAAGAACAACCCAAACTATGGTTACACGATGCAAGGTTCCACATTAGGAACCACCACCCAAGAAAAAGATTTAGGCGTCCTTGTGGATACCATGTTAAAACCCTCGGCCCAGTGTGCAGCGGCGGCCAAGAGAGCAAATAGAATGCTAGGTATGATAAGGAAAGGAATGGAAAATAAAACAAAAGATATTATAATGCCTCTATATCGTTCCATGGTGAGACCGCACCTTGAATATTGTGTGCAATTCTGGTCGCCGTATCTTAAAAAGGATATAGCGATTTTAGAAAAGGTTCAGAGAAGAGCCACCAAAATGGTAAAGGGGATGGAAGGCTACTCCTATGAAGAAAGGCTAAAAAGGTTGGGGCTCTTTAACCTGGAAAAGAGACGGCTGAGGGGAGATATGATAGAAGTCTATAAATTAATGAACGGAGTGGAACGGGTAAACGTAGATCGATTGTTTACCTTATCAGAATATAGAAAGACTAGGGGACATGCAATGAAGCTACAGGGTAAACTATTTAAGACTAATAAAAGAAAATAATTTTTCACTCAACGTGTAATCAAACTCTGGAATTTGTTACCGGAGGATGTAGTAAAGGCTGTTAGTGTAGCTGGGTTTAAAAAAGGTTTGGACAAGTTCCTGGAGGAAAGGTCCATAAACCATTATTAAGAAGGGACCCAGGATATCAATGCTTGAACCAATACAAGCATTGTGGAACCTGTGTCCCTTGGGGAAACTGCTAGGTATGTATGACCTAGATTGGCCACTGTTGGAAACAGAATACTGGGCTTGATGGACCTTGGTCTGACCCAGTATGGCATATCTTATGTTCTTATGTAAATTTGCCATGATATGTCTGCATCAGAGGTAGAGTCAATGGCTGAGATATTGTAGTGCCCATCTGCCATGTGCATGGATGGGGTTGCCACAGCATGTCATATTGGAAGGGTACTCTCATTCTGACTGAGCAGTGACCATGGCACGACTATGTATGCACATAGTGCTATTCAGTGCCTGGTTCTAGTGATGTGGGTGTAGTTCCTGTCCTGATCACTAAACCAAATGCTAGTTGTCCATGCTGTTTATTCTGTGTCTGGGCACACATGCAATGTGTGCTGGCCAGTGGACTTTCTGCAGTTGCTATGTGCATGGTTGGAAAAGCCAGTGGTCGGCACCAGGTGCAGTCTGACTGTGCTTGCTGTGGGTGATTGTTAGGGCAGGTGGTGTTCCATGTCTACTCCTGTGATAATGGTAGGGCCAAGAGAACTCTAATAACAGCACAACACTAGCCTAGATGCTCTCACAAGAGCTAGCATCAGTAGTTTAACACTGGGTATTAACATGCACTGTCATAGGTAGATTCCTGTCCAAAAGGTGCAAGACACAGTACCAGATGTAAGTAACACAAACAGCATACTACAAATGCACAGAAAAACAAGGTGACTAGCAAACACACTAATAGTGAAGCAGATCTATAGCAGAGACCATCTCTAATGGTGCAGGTTCTGGAGACGAAGTGCTGGGCGCCCATCCTCACCCTCAGGGTGACTGCAGAAACTCCTCAGTAGCACGGTTTGTAGCTGCTCTGTGCTTGTATCGCACACTATCAGTACATTTTATGGAGCTGAAGTGATGGATCGGTGCATTCTCCATTTGGTGATCAGTTGAAGACTGCTGTTCTGCATATGCACTGCATCATGGGTACTGGAGGGACTAACCTATACCGGCACACACAGCAGACATTTTAGGCAGTGACCTGCAGTCTGTTTGTATCCAGCCATTGCTATGCAGCATGTTTTGGAGGTGTAGCCTACTGGTTAGTGCAATGTTTCCATAAGCAAGGGACAGGGGGTTGATTCCTACTTGTTCTGTTTGTGACTGTGTGCTACTCAGAGCATTTCCATGCCTGTAACAGTCAGAGCTCTGCACATCAGTGCTGCCAGCCCATACCACCGTCTCCTCAGCCACCATCCTTCCTTCACCCCATCTATCTGCCTCTGTTGGTTTTGTAGAGTCATGTCTTCCTGTGCAGGCTGCTACACCATGATCTACACTGATACTCTTTTCCACATTTTGGCTTTTCGTGCTCACCTCTCCTGTGCCTGATCTGGACATCACCACTACTACTCTGTCCTCCTGTCACTGCAAACATCCTGCCACTTCTGGCTTCACTGGGGAACACATCTTCCCCATCCTATGCCACACTGACATTGTAGCACTTTACATTGGCACCACCCTGTGCATTGGTACAGCTGCCTTCCACATGCTTGTCCACTTTACTGGCTGCCACATAGGGTGCCTACCGATATGACAGGTTCATCAGCTCCCACCTGTTCTTCCTTCCATCACCTTTACATTGACTTTCCTTGGTGCTCTATCCAGCGTTTGGGTTACAGACCTTCTGTAGCTCAGTTCTTCCCTTATCCGACCATCACTTATTAAGCTTCAATCTTCATCACCCCCTGCCTCAACCTCGTCCTATCTCCTCCAACCTATTTAGAAATCTTCATGCTATTGATCCTTTGGTTCTCTCTTCCACTGTTTCTTCATCTATTTCTTCCACTATGTCATCTAAATCTGTTGACGAAGCAGTAGCTTCCTATAACACTGCACTCTCCTCTGCTCTGGATGTTCTCACTCCACTCATGCCATGTCCTGCGAGGCATTCTGCATCCCAGCCCTGGCTTTCATCCATTACCCACTCTTTACGTTCCTGTGCGCGCTCTGCTGAGCATGCTTGGCTCAAATCCCACTCCTTTGTTGACTTTCTATACTTCATGCTTGACTCTTTCCAGTCAGCCATAGCTCTTGCCAAACAAGACTATTATGCCCATCTGACTAACTCTCTTACTTCTGACCCTCACTGCCTCTTTACTACTCTCAGCTCTCTCCTCAAAGTGCCTCCACCTCTGATCCTCCCTCCCTTTCTGCCCAAACCCTGGCTAACTATTTCCATGACAAAATCCACAAGATCACCCTCCATTTCCCCACAAAGTCAGCTACTTCCTCTCTTCCACTTCTTGACTCCCAACTTTCCTCCACTACCGCTGCTACCCTCTTTTCCTTTCCTGTGATCTCTGAAGAGGAAACTGCCCACCTTCTGTCTTCCTCCAAACTCACCACCTGCTCCTCTGATCCTTTCCCCACCCGCTTCCTAAGCCCCATCTCCTCCACTGTTGTCCCTTCCATCTCTCATATTCTCAACCTTTCGCTCTCCACTGCAACGTTCCCTGCAGCCTTCAAACATGCATTGGTCACACCTCTCCTCAAGAAACCCTCACTTGATCCCACCTGTCCTTCTAATTATCAACCTATCTCCCTCCTTCCTTTAGTTTCAAAACTACTTGAACATGCTGTTCACCACCACTGCCTCGACTTCCTCTTCTCTCATGCCCTCCTGGATCTTTTACAGTCTGGCTTTCGTCCTTTACACTCTACTGAAACGGCTCTTGCCAAAGTCTCCAGTGACTTGTTCCTGGCAAAATCCAAGGGCCTTTACTCTGTCCTCATCCTTCTTGACCTCTCTGATGCTTTTGACACTGTTGACCACAACCTTCTCCTCGATACCCTGTCCTCACTTGGTTTTAAGGGCTCTGTACTATCCTGGTTCTCCTCCTATCTCTCCCATTGCTCTTCAGTGTGTGTTCTTGTGGATCCTCCTCCTCTGCTATCTCACTCCCTGTTGGTGTACCCCAAGGATCTGTCTTGGGCCCACTTTTTTCTCTCTCTATACCCAGTGCCTTGGTACGCTTATCTCTTCCCATGGTTCTCTACGCCTGAAATCTCTCCAGCTATCCAGACCCGGATCTCTGCTGGCCTTTCTGACATTGTGGCCTGGATGTCTCACCGCCGCTTGAAATTGAACATGCCCAAGACTGAACTTCTTATCTTTCCCCCTAAAACCTTCCCTCCTCTTCCTCCTTTCTCAGTCTCTGTGAATAACTCTGTACTCCTTCCTGTTTCCTCGGCTCACAATCTTGGGGCTGTCTTTGACTCTTCTCTCTCCTTCTCCACACACATTCGTCTGATAGCTAAGACCAGCCATTTATTTCTCTATGACATCAGCAAAATCCTTCCTTTCCTTTCTGAACACACTACTAAGACGCTTATCTACTCCTTAATCACCTCCCATCTTGACTACTGTAACCTACTCCTTTCTAGTCTCCCTTTGAATCATCTCTCTCCCCTTCAATCTGTTCAGCACTCTGCCTCACGGCTAATCTTCCGCCAGCCTTGTCATGCTCACATTACTCCTCAAATTACTTCACTGGCTCCCTATCCATTTTCTCATCCAGTTCAAACTTCTTCTACTGACCTATAAATGCATTCACTCTGCAGCTCCTCACTACCTTTCTTCTCTTATCTCTCCTTACAACCCCTCTCTGGAACTCCGCTCTTCTGGCAAAATCCTTCTAACTGTGCCCTTCTCTTCTATTGCTAACTCCAGACTTTGCTTCTTTCACCTTGCTGCACCTTACACCTGGAACAAACTACCTGTGTCTGTACGCCAAGTACCTTCTCTGACCCTCTTCAAATCCAGGCTGAAAACTCACCTCTTCGCTGCTGCTTTTGGTTCTTGACTCACCTGATCTCCTTTTGTTTCCTTTCCTCCTTGTTTTATCCCAGCCTACACCTTCTTTGTTGTCTGTCTTGACTATATTGTAAGCTCTATGAGCAGGGACTGTCTCTTACATGTCTGTGCAGCGCTGCATATGACTTGTAGCACTATGCAAATGCTTAGTAGTAGTAGTAGTACTTTGCTGGGGGACACATCTTTCCCATCCTATGCCACACACTGACATTATTGCATTTTAGATGGCCCCCCTCCCCTAGTGCATCAGTACAGATTCTTCCCACATGTAACCACAGTTCTTTTTGAGGGCAACTGCTTTTAACAGCCCCCTTTAGGGGTACCGCCACTGCTGCTGACAGCTTGTCCCTCCAGAGACATCTTTGGCAGCAGTGGGGGTGGGAGCTATCTGGGGAATCTGCCTAGGATGCCAGGACACCTTGGTCCACCCCATCATTGCACACCACCTTTTCAAAAGCAGCAGCATATCTGTGTGCTGCCACTGTCACTGTGGGGTCATGGTGGCAATCATAGCTTTGTCCCCTGGGCAGCTGCCTGACCATCCTTGTGCACCAGCAACATCACCAACATGGTACCTCCTTTGGCCCATTTGCAACATCAACATAGTGGTCTTTCATAGTTGGCCACTCTGCTGTTGCTGCTAATGAGGCACTACTACCACTGTCTTGGTTTCACCTGTGTGTAGATCACATTGCAGACATTGGAATAAGCTCTCTCCCCTCAAAATACCCTCTTTCCATGAGGTTTTCATAGGCGTTAGGGGTTTCCAGCATTATCTTTATCTTTATCTTTATTTACATTTGATATACCGCTAGGGCAAAAGCATTTAGCGGTGTACAATAAAAATTTGATTAGACACTGCACACCAGGAAATAGAACGCCAAAGTTCAGATAGGAAAGGAGGTATAGAAAGGGCAAACAAATCATACAGTGATACCAACTCATAATAAACCATAAAGACAGAGAGGGCGACAGACAAAGACAATCTATAACACATCAGACAGAGACATAGGACAGGCAGGAGGGGTCTTCAGGAAGGAGGTCAAAGGCTTTCTGGAATAGATATGTCTTAAGCAGAGACTTGAACTGGGAGTATGATGGCTCTAACCGAAGATCAGTGGGTAGTGCATTCCATAGCATAGGTCCGAGAAAGAACCAGGCAGAGTGTCGTGTCTGTTCCAAGCGGGCTCGGGAGGGCGAGGGAGGGAAGAGACAGACGATTGGTGTTGAAAGAACGAAGTTGTCGATGGGGAGAATGTAGAGAGATGCAATCAGCCAGATAGAGAGGAGAATTGGTGTAAACGGCACGATGGAGTAGAATCAGAAATTTGTAACGAAAGCGATAATGGAGGGGAAGCCAATGTAAACGGATAAGGATAGGCGTAATGTGATCGAATTTACTGGAAAAGGTGATGAGGCGAGCTGCAGTATTCTGTATTCGCTGCAGCCTTTGAAGGCTGTATTTAGGAAGGTTGGCTAAATAAACGTTGCAGTAATCCAATCTGCTAGTAACGAGTAAAGGGCTCTAAGGTGCGATTGCACAACCAGTGTTAGGGGAACACACACTGTCAATGCCCACTCACTGTCCCATTAACGCCCACTCTCCAGCTCCTGTTCCCTTACTGCAGGAGCCTTTAACACTCATTAATGCACTGTTATCACAGTGTTAAGGACACAGGGATGCTGATAACAGGGGTTAACAATACACTTGCTACCTTTCCACCGTTTAGTAAACATACCCCTAACTTTGGGTGTGGACAGGTTAGTCTAAGTTTCACTTTTTGAATTTTTTAGTTAGAGTAGTAGGCACATCCTGTATATCTCATTGGAAGCTGGCAGTAAACAATATCTTGGCACCCACCCCAAGAAAGGCATGATATCAGAAGATAATAGGGTCTCAGTTAAATGGATATTCTTAAACTGCACAATTGTTAGTTGTATTTTAATTACTGTACCTGGATGAGATGAATAATTTGTTGGTGTTCCTCTAAAGAGTTGAAAGTTAGCAGATTTGAAACCTGTAAAAGGAAAAACAAAACAAACAAACAATAAAATTCCCCAGAGTGTCAAGTTCTAAAAAGAAACTGTTGTAAGGTTTACCAGAAATTGTCATATAGTCTATATGGAAGAATATTACTTATCTGAAGTTTAAGTAACTGTTTCTTTTTAGTTCCTCAAGAAGAGAAACAAACAGCAATATAGGGATCAAACACTCCTGGAGGTACTCATGTAATGTGTGAATGGAAAGGCCTTTCACATTGATATACTGCTCTTACAGGTGAACACAATTTTTTAAATGTAGCATATGAAAGAAAAAGATTAATGATAATCTAACCTCAAACATATCAAATCTAGAAAGCCCAAATAAGTGTCCCAGAGAACAGTTTTGGATATTTCATTTGGACTCTGAAAAGCCGGCTGGGCTAATGATTAGATCATGTGGAAAGCAGTGTGTATTAATGCCCGTAGCATGGGAAATAAGATCCCTGAAGTTGAAGCTTTGGTGGGAGTGGCTGACTTGGATTTAGTGGCAGTAACAGAAACATGGTTCACAGAAAACCATGACTGGGATGTAAATATACCTGGCTATACTTTATTCAGAAAGGACAGGGTAGGAAGAAGGGGAGGAGGACTGGCACTATATGTAAAAACTACTATTAAAGCTTTGGAATTACAGAGCTTAAAAGGGAGAGAGGAGGCATTGTGGGTTAAACTAGAAAGAGGGAAAGAGAAATCTATTTGCATTGGTGTGATATACAGACCTCCCTCACAAGAGGAAGAGGTGGACAGAGAGTTAATTGAAGACATACGCAGCATTGCTAGGAAAGGGGAAGTGCTACTGCTAGGAGATTTCAATATGCCAGATGTTGATTGGCACATTCCTGCTGCAGTATCATCTAGAAGTAAGGAGATCCTGGATTCTCTACAGGGAGAACTATTCAGGCAATTGGTAACAGACCCCACACGTGAAGGGGCCATACTGGACTTGGTGCTTACCAATGGTGAAAGTGTTTCTGATGTTGTAGTGGGAGATCATTTTGCATCCAGTGATCACCAGATGGTGTGGTTCAGTATTAGGACTAGGGCTGTTAGAATCCATTCCAAGGTGAAGATCTTAGACTTTAGGAAGACTAACTTTGCGAAGATGGGCCAATACCTCAGGGAGTCGTTAGTGGGATGGGAACAGCTGGGAGATGTAGAAAAACAGTGGGCAAAACTGAAAGGGGGTATTTTAAAGGCAACCAACCTTTTTATTAAAATGGTAAATAAAGGCAAAAGGAACAGGAGACCGCTATGGTTTTCGAAGGAAGTAGCTGGAAAAGTGAAGAAAAAGAGGGAGGCCTTCATGAAATACAAGAGATCACAGAGAGAGGAAGACAGGCATCTGTATTTGGAAAAACTTAGAGAAGCTAGCAAAGTAGTCAAGAAGGCAAAAATTCAAAAGGAGGAGGAAATAGCCAATGCAATAAAATGGGGGGATAAGACATTTTTCAGATATATTAGTGAGAAGAGGAAGGGCAAAAGTGGTATTGTCAGACTCAAGGGTGCAGGGGGGGAATATGTAGAAGCTGATAAGGATAAAGCGGAATTGCTTAACAAATATTTTTGTTCTGTGTTCACAGATGAAGAACCAGGAGCAGGACCTCAGAAAACACCCACAAATAAGAACAGAAGCAAGTGACATCTTGAACAATTTTCAGAAGACTGTGTTCATGAGAAACTAGCTCAACTTAAAGTAGACAAAACGATGGGACCGGATGGGATACACCCTAGAATACTGAGGGAACTTGGGGACATTCTAGCAACTCCACTGACTGACCTTTTCAATGCCTCGTTGGAGTCGGGAGTGGTGCCAAAGGACTGGAGAGAGGCTCATGTGGTGCCTTTACACAAAAGCGGAAGTAAGGATGTGGTTGAAAACTACAGGCCGGTTAGTTTAACTTCAGTGGTGAGTAAATTATTGGAAACGCTGCTGAAAGAGAAAATAGTGAGGTTTCTGGAGTCCGGCGGATTACAGGATCCGAGGCAGCATGGATTCACCAGAGGCAGGTCTTGTCAGACAAATCTGATTGATTTCTTTGACTCGGTGACCAGGGAGTTGGACCGATGGAGAGCTCTAGATGTGGTGTATTTAGATTTCAGTAAAGCCTTTGACACTGTTCCTCACAGGCGACTTATAAACAAACTGAGCACCCTAGGGATGGACCCTAAAGTTACTGCTTGGGTTAGAAATTGATTGGGTGGGAGGCGACAAGGAGTACAAGTAAATGGAGCTCACTCTGAGGAGAAGGATGTTACCAGTGGTGTGCCCCAGGGATCTGTCCTTGGTCCGATTCTTTTTAACATCTTTGTTAGTGATATAGCGGAAGGGCTGTCGGGTAAGGTTTGCTTCTTTGCGGATGATACCAAAATCTGCAATAGAGTAGACACCCAGGAAGGTGTAGATAACATGAGGAGGGATCTAGCTAAGCTTAAAGAATGGTCTAGAATTTGGCAGCTGAGATTTAATGTTAACAAATGTAAGGTCATGCATTTGGGCTGCAGCAATCCAAGGGAGCAATACAGTATAGGAGGTGAAGTACTTTTGTCCACTAAAGAAGAGCGGGACCTAGGCGTGGTTGTGTCTGATGATCTTAAAGTAGCTAAACAGGTAGAAAAGGCGACGGCAAAAGCTAGAAGGATGCTTGGGTGCATATGGAGAGGAATGGCTAGCAGAAAAAAGGAGGTGATAATTCCTCTGTATAAGTCTTTGGTGCGACCTGATTTGGAGTATGGTGTGCAATTCTGGAGACCGCACCTTCAAAAGGATGTGAACAGGATGGAGTCGGTGCAGAGGGTTGCTACTAAAATGATTAATGGGCTTCATTATAAAGCATATGAGGACAGACTTAAGGATCTTAATATGTACACCTTAGAGGAAAGGCGGGATAGAGGTGATATGATTGAGATGTTTAAATACCTCCATGGCATAAATGTTCAGGGAGAGAGCCTCTTTCAATTGAAAGCAAGTTCTGCTACGAGGGGACATGGGATGAGGGTGAAGGGAGATAGATTCAGGAGTGATATGCGGAAATATTTCTTTACGGAAAGAGTAGTGGATCCGTGGAATAGTCTCCCAGTGGAGGTGGTAGATATGAGGACAGTAACTGAATTCAAAAAAGCATGGGACCAACACAGAGGATCTCTAAAGGTAAAAAGTGGACTGTTGTAGTTGTTGTTATGGAAGGACAGACTAGATGGGCCTTGTGGTCTTTTTCTGTCATCATGTTTCTATGTTTCTATGTGGCACTCATTGTTTTACATATGCTGCGCTGCCATTGGATCCTCTGTTTTGTATACATCATCTTCAGCATTTGGATTGGGTGAGAGAGCTTTCTTTGTGGGCTATTTAAATCTTTGCCCCATGTGTGTTTTAAATCACGCTGTGGAGATCAGCTAGGTAATCAATAGCTCCACAAACTTTCTCTTTGGAAAAATTTCTCCTTGACTGTTTTCAATGCTGGATTAAGCAAGTTGTATTTATTGGGCATTTGTATTGTTGTGGGACTGAAATATGGTGTGAATTGTTTTAAATTCTCCTTCAGTAGACGCTGATTTGTTGTTGTTGTTAAGTGCCGTCGAGTCGGAGTCGACTCATGGCGACCCTCTGGATAGCTATCCTAAATTGTGTTCGGTCTTCAGTCAGGCGGCTCATTGTTGACAGACTGGTACCCGTAGCTGCTGTTATTGTATCGATCCATCTCATTGCTGGCCTTCCTCTTTTGCGTTGACCTTCTATCTTGCCAAGCATGATGTCTTTCTCTAATTATCTCTCTCTTCGCATGATGTATCCAAAGTATGAAAGTCAAAGTCTTGTCATCTGAGCTTCTAAGGAAAGCTTAGGTTTGATCTCCTCTAGTACCGACTGGTTTGTTCTTCAGGCAGTCCATGGTATACACAGCATTCGCCGCCAGCACCATAATTCAAAGGCATCAATTTTCTTCCTGTCTATCTTTTTCACTGTCCAGCTTTCACATCCATATGATGTTATTGAAAATACCATGGCTTGAACAAGTTGAATCTTTGTATGGAGAGAGACATCTCTGCTCTTGAGAATCTTATCTAGGTCTTTCATAGTCATTCTGTCAAGAATAATGTGTCATTTGATTTCTTGACTGCTTGTTGCTTCTTTATTGATAGTTGATCCAAGTAGGTTAAAGTTGTTCACAATTTCAATTTCTTCTCCTTCAACGATGAACCTGTTGATTATGCCAGTCGTCATGATCTTTGTCTTCTTTACATTAAGGTGCAGGCCCATTTTGAGACTATGTTCTTTGATTATGAGAAGCAAATGTTTCAGATCATCTTCACTTTCAGCCAATAATGTAGTATCATCAGCATAGCGAAGGTTGTTGATGAGTCTTCCACCAATCTTCACACCTCTGTTGTCTTCATACAATCCTGCTTCTCTGATGATTTGTTCTGCATATAAATTAAACAGGTAGGGGGAAAGTATGCAGCCTTGTCTTACACCTTTGCTTATTTTAAACCATTCTGTTTCTCCTTGTTCCGTTTGAACTGTTGCTTCTTGATCAATGTACAGATTGCGCAAGAGAATGATCAGGTGTTCTGGTATACCCATGCTTTTTAATGTGGCCCAGAGTTTCTCATGATTTACACAGTCAAAAGCCCTTCTATAGTCGATAAAGCACAAATAGATATCCTTTTGGTATTCTTTAGTCTTTTCAATGATCCATCTCACATCCGCAATGATGTCTCTCATTCCTCGCCCTTTCCTGAACCCTGCTTGCACTTCAGGTAGTTCTTGTTCCAGGTATGGTTGTAGTCTCTTTTGAATAATCTTCAGTAGAATCTTGCTGACATGTGGGATCAGAGCGATTGTTCGATAATTTCCACAGTCAGTTGGATCACCTTTCTTTAGTATTGGAATAAACACAGATCTTTTCCAGTCAGTTAGCCATGATGTTGTCTTCCATATTTCTTGGCAGAGCGTTTTAAATATGGTAACAGCTGCATCAGATTGCTGCAATACTTCTATAGGAATGCTATCGATGCCTGGTGCTTTGTTCTTTGATAAGGCTTTCAATGCTGCTTCAACTTCCTCTTTCATCACCAATGGTTCCTGATCATAAGATACAGGTTGAAACGGCTGTTGGTCCACTTGATCTTTATCATATAAAAACTCTGTATATTCCTTCCACCTTTTCTTGATCTTCTCAGCATCATTCAAAATAGAACCTTGAGCATCTTGTAACATTCCAATTCGAGGCTGGAACTTTTTCTTTAACTCTCGTAGCTTTAGGAAAGCCGATCTTGTTCTTCCTCTAATACTTTCTGCTTCTATTTCCTTGCAAGTGTCATTGTAGTACTTTTCCTTGTCCTGTCTTGCTGCACGTTAGAAATCTCTGTTGAGTTCTGTTATTGTCTTTCTTTCTCCTCTCACTATTTCAAAAACGCTATTTTTATTTAGGGAACAGGTCTCAGACTAGAGCGGGGAAAGATCTGATGAGGTAAACCCTCTAAACATCAATCCCCTTCTTTGCATCAAGGACCCAAAAGTTCCCTTTTTTTTGTTTTTTTGTTTTTTGCTTATTTTTTATATATATAAAAGTCTCTACCAATGTCTTTCAATATTTCAAGCATTTCTGCCACTGATTGTTTCAGAACCTTTCTTCCACTGACTACTCCAAAACCTTTATTCTGCTAATTGCTTTCTGTGATTTAAAAGTTCATTATGTCTTTAATGACTAAGATTTTCAGAACTCATGTAGCATTTAACAGAATGCAGAGTAATAAGAAATGCTTGTTTGCTTATCTGAGGATCTAAACTGTAGTCCCAATGCAAGTCATCAGCGCTTGTGCGTTTCACCGGCCAAGCGGTTTCTTCGGGGGATACCAGTTTAATGAAGACATGCAGCTTCTTCTCCGTTCTACATAAAAATGAATACATACAGCATTTTTGAAGATAAATATTTTCTCTCTGACTATAAGATACTGCTGAAGACAATCCCCTTTTTAGCATTAAAGAAGACATACCTTACTTCTCATCCCTTCACCTTTGTCTTTTCTCAAAAAACGCCGCGCATGCGAAGTTTCATTCTTAAGCCCAGCCTTTTAACCAATTCCTGCCTTCCGGCTTTCTTGCCATTGGCTATCATGATTTTATATAATGAAAAAGTCCATGACTACTCATCATCAGTGAATGATTACTCTTTATTAATAAAAACATTTGAAGCTCGGCAACTATGTTGATCTTCAAATCAGACGCAAACAGCGGTTGCTCGCTCCTTCTCTTAGCACTATTCCTCCACCCTATTTTCTTCTTAAACACACACTGCCCAATCTATTTGGGCATTTAAACCTCCTGGGTAAACAGACTGCAACATGTAAATACAGCGTTGTTCACAAATTAAAAGACTTTGTTCCCTCGTCTTTCCCGCAAACCCTGCTGTAATCTGATCAATGCAGAAGCAATGGAGCTGATCAAACTGATGATTAAAAGTCAAACAGTGAGTCACTATAGGTGCTTCAATCTTCCTGCATCGTAATCGGCTCTGATGTTCATTAATGCAGGTCCGTAAAGGACGGATAGTCTTGCCCACGTACAGTAGATGAAAAAATACTCCACTCTAACATGCATCAATGTTTAAGGTTTCCAGCAATATATCTTAATCTTTTTAAGCTTTTAAATGTGTTAAAAGTACCAGAAGTAGTCTCAGACCACAGCAGCGCTCTTACCCACTATCTCAGTGGAGAACAAATAGTACTTTGATCACATCAATGACTACTGGGTGCAAGTTTTTTAATTGGTTTTTCTTAGAATAAATATCACCAGTATTCCCCCACCGTTGTGTTTCAAAAATCTATTGAACAAGCTTATCTCAATCAGAATTCTCTTGGTTGTTCTCATCTCTGTTAGAGAACTCTATCAGAGATGAGAACAACCAAGAGAATTCTGATGAGAACTCTAACAGAGATGAGAACAACCAAGAGAATTCTGATTGAGATAAGCTTGTTCAATAGATTTTTGAAACACAACGGTGGGGGAATACTGGTGATTTTTATTCTAAGAAAAACCAATTAAAAAACTTGCACCCAGTAGTCACTGATGTGATCAAAGCGCTATTTGTTCTCCACTGAGATAGTGGGTAAGAGCGCTGCTGTGGTCTGAGACTACTTCTGGTACTTTTAACACATTTAAAAGCTTAAAAAGATTAAGATATATTGCTGGAAACCTTAAACATTGATGCATGTTAGAGTGGAGTATTTTTTCATTTTCTATAACATTATTATACTCTGAGAAGATCAAGATTACTCCACGTACAGTAGATGGCATGGGCACCATATACCATATACCACATACGTAGAACTGCAGGTAGTTTGTTTTTTTAAAATATACTTCCTTCCATGGTAATGAAAAATTCAGTTAATTCCAGCGTTATACTACAGATGTTACAACTGCCACATTTTGTGTGCCTCTTTTGTGTAATTTGCTCAGGAATAGCCCAAGGTCTTAATATCGCTGGACTAAGAAGCTCTTTTAAATTTCTATGACGTTGCACACACAGCGAATTGACTTATCCTGCAAGCCGGGAAAACTTTGTAGCACATTCATGTGGCGTTTCAAGATCTTTTTAAGCGAGCCACTATAAGGTGAAAATTTTGTTATAAAATTCACTTGTTCTCCTTCTGATGGGTTCTCCTTGCTCCTTGGTGCTAACAGCAGGCTCCTGTGATTATACTTCGCTCGTGTGTACGCCCGTTTAGTAACCCCTGAGGGGTAACCCCGACTTCGAAAAAATTTTTGAAGAGTTTTGGATTGGGTTCTAAAGTCGATGTCCTCGGAACAATTCCATTTGTAACGCAGGAACTGGGAAAAGGGAAAACTGTTTTTTAGTTGAATTGGCTGAGCACTCCGGTAGTGCAACAAAGCATTTCTATCCACCTCCTTTCTATGGATAGTAGTAAGCCAACGATCCTTGCCTTTCTTAACTTTCACGTCTATTGGCTATTCCTGAGCAAATTACACAAAAGGGGCACACAAAATGTGGCAGTTGTAACATCTGTAGTATAACCTGGAATTAACTGAATTTCATTACCATGGAAGGAAGTATATTTTAAAAAAACAAACTACCTGCAGTTCTACGTATGTGGTATATGGTATATGGTGCCCATGCCATCTACTGTACGTGGGCAAGACTATCCGTCCTTTACGGACCCGCATTAATGAACATCAGAACCGATTATGATGCAGGAAGATTGAAGCACCTATAGTGACTCAATGTTTGACTTTTAATCATCAGTTTGATCAGCTCCATTGCTTCTGCATTGATCAGATTACAGCAGGGTTTGCGGGAAAGACGAGGGAACAAAGTCTTTTAATTTGTGAACAACGCTGTATTTACATGTTGCAGTCTGTTTACCCAGGAGGTTTAAATGCCCAAATAGATTGGGCAGTGTGTGTTTAAGAAGAAAATAGGGTGGAGGAATAGTGCTAAGAGAAGCAGCGAGCAACCACTGTTTGTGTCTGATTTGAAGATCAACTTAGTTGCCGAGCTTCAAATGTTTTTATTAATAAAGAGTAATCATTCACTGATGATGAGTAGTCATGGACTTTTTCATTATATAAAATCATGATAGCCAATGGCAAGAAAGCCGGAAGGCAGGAATTGGTTAAAAGGCTGGGCTTAAGAATGAAACTTTGCATGCGCGGCATTTTTTGAGAAAAGACACACGTGAAGGGATGAGAAGTTAGGTATGTCTTCTTTAATGTTAAAAACGGGATTGTCTTCAGCAGTATCTTATAGTCAGAGAGAAAATATTTATCTTCAAAAATGCTGTATGTATTCATTTTTATGTAGAACGGAGAAGAAGCTGCATGTCTTCATTAAACTGGTATCCCCCGAAGAAACCGCTTGGCCGGTGAAATGCACAAGCGCTGATGACTTGCGTTGGGACTACAGTTTAGATCCTCAGATAAGCAAACAAGCATTTCTTATTACTCTGCATTCTGTTAAATGCTACATGAGTTCTGAAAATCTTAGTCATTAAAGACATAATGAACTTTTAAATCACAAAAAGCAATTAGCAGAAGAAAGGTTTTGGAGTACTCAGTGGAAGAAAAATTCTGAAACAATCAGTGGCAGAAATGCTTGAAATATTGAAAGACATTGGTAGAGACTTTTATATATATATAAAAAAAAGCAAAAAGCAAAAAAAAGGGAACTTTTGGGTCCTTGATGCAAAGAAGGGGATTGATGTTTAGAGGTTTTACCTCATCAGATCTTTCCCCGCTCTAGTCTGAGACCTGTTCCCTAAATAAAAATAGCGTTTTTGAAATAGTGAGAGAATGGAGCAATATTTGTGATAGGCTAGGTATATTGATTGTTCCAACAAAACCCGATAGGTGATAGTTTCTTTCTCCTCTGGCTTTAGCTTCTCTGTGTTTCTGGGCAATTTTCAGAGTTTCTTCCCTCATCCATTTTGGCCGTTTTTGCTTTTTCACCTTTTGTAGAGACTTCTCGCTTTCTTCCAACACAACCTTCTTGATGTCATTCCATAACTCTTCTGGAGCTCTGTCATTTGTATCTGAAGCAGCAAATCAATTTTGCAGGTAGTCTTTAAATTCCAGTGGTATATTCTCAAGGTCATGTTTTGCTGCATTCATGAGTGGTTTGCTCTTTTTCAACTTTAGCTTGAGTTTGCATACTAGTAGTTGATGATCTGTACCACAGTCAGCTCCAGGTTTTGTCTTTGTTGATGTTATAGAGCTTTTCCATCATTGACTTCCACAGATGTAGTCAATTTGATTTTCATCCAATCCATTGGGTGAAGTCCATGTATACAGTCGCCACTTGTGTTGCTGGAAGAAGGTGCTTGAGATGAATAGATCATTGGTCTTGCAGAATTCTATCAGTCTTTCTCCAGCTTCATTTCTGTTGCCAAGTCCATATTTTCCAACTACTTTGCCTTCTTCTCTGTTGCCAACGTTTGCATTCAAGTCACCCATGACTATCAGGATATCCTGTTTGCATGTTCTGTCAATTTCAGCTTGTACTTGTTCATAGAACTCTTCAATTTCATTCTCTTCTGCAGCTGTTGTTGGGGCATATACTTGAATTATAGTTGTGTTGATAGGCAATCCTCATAGACGAATAGAGATTAAGCGTTTGCTGACTGCATTGTATTTCATTACAGTTCTTGCAAGTTTCTTCTTTATTATAAATGCAACACCATTTCTTCTTTGTCTTTCATTTCCAGCATAGTAGACCATGTGATCATTGATACAAAGTGCCCGATGCCAGTCCATTTCAGTTCGCTGACACCCAACAGATCAAGTTGTACACGTTCCATTTCATTCTTGACCACCTCCAACTTGCCTTGGTTTATGCTTCGTACGTTCCATGTTCCAATGTGTAAGACATCTTTACAGCTTCTGACTCTCATTTCATGCACAGCTATATCAGCAGTCAGACTTCCCGAGGACTTTGATCCAACCACATCATAAATGCTGGCTTTACTCTGAAAAGTCTTCAGCTCTTCCCCAGTAGCTAGCTGAGTGCCTTCCAACCTGGGGGTCTCATCTTCCAGCACCATAGCACAATTTGTTTTGTTGTAACTATCCATTGGGTTTTCATTGCAAGATACAGAAGTAGATTGCCGGGCCTTTCTTCCGCGCAGTTTAAGTTTGGTGTTGTTGCTGTTGTCACAAAAATGTGATCCTCCGCCGTCAACACTATCCCATTCTGCTGCTGTCCAGATGGGTGGTTTGTCTTGGTCTGGCACCTCAGCTGAGACCTGTCCATCTTGGGAGACCCTGCCAGTAGTTAAACTACCGATAGTTTAGCTCTCAGCATCACTGATGCACGCAATCCCTCACAGCACGACAAGCTGCAAACCAAGTGAGAGAGACACTGATTTATGCTGGGGAAAAAAAAACACCAAGCATCTGAAACAGAGTCTTGAAACCTGCGGGCAGGTGGAGAGAAAGGAGGTGTCCAGCTGCCAGTATTGATGGAGTGAATTGCTGTGCTGAGCTGAAAGTACTGTGTGCCTGATTGCAAGAGCTGCATGTTGAAATGAAAACACTGACGTACAGCTAAGTAGCTTTTGCCCTTATTACCAAATTTAACATGTTTGCATGGACATAATTGACTACTGTATAAGGCTCTGGGAAAATAGTATTGTTGTTGCAATACTTTGATACTGTTTATACTGTTTAAGGGTTTGGGGTAAATAGTATTGCTGCAACATTTTGACATTTTTTAAGCCTTTTGTACATTGTTTTGGTAGATGACTTGAAGTGTGTAAAAATGCACTGCAGGGGAGAATTGAGCCAATGATTGGCGGCATATTGGTCTGTATTGGGTGACATTTCAGTGCTCATAAAAAGTTATTTGCTGGGTAGCTTGGTCCCCAGCCCCGTTCTGATGGATCTTTTCCTTTGTTCTAATATTTCTTTTTATTAATATTATTATTATTATTATTATTATTGATTATATTGTATATACAGGGTGGCCCAAAAAAAACTGAGAACATCTCATAGCATATAAGTTATTTAAAAATTCAAAAAGACTGATGTAAACGATTGACAAATTAAAAAAAAAAAGATGGTGACTAGAAATTGTCGAAATAAAGACATTATATAGCTAAAAAGGTAAATAAGTAAACAATTTAAGCTTTCAATTTACGAGATGTTCTTACTTTTTTTGGGCCACCCTGTATACTTGTCTTTGCCAGTGCGATCATTGCAGGGAAGGTAGTAATATATAGAGGTGTTCTTGAGATTACCTGCCCTATTGGGGTCTTTTTTGACACTATGAACAATGGCACCATCTAGTGTCCCTACTAAATATTACAGGAAGTAGAGAGAAAGGTCTGACATGGGAGGTTCTTGCTGCCAGTCATTTCATGCTGAGAGGAGATTCCTCTGAGAGGAAAAATCCCCCTTAGTATATAAACCACTCCCGAAGGTTGAACTTTGTCCTTAGCACACAGTCACTGCACCATGCAGGAGTACGGAATAAGGCCGCTGTTCTTATGGGTAGGTGTCTCTAGCACCCAGACAGTGCACTCTAAATAAGAGTCTTCTAAACCTTGTTAGAGTACATCATATTATTTAGAAAGTTCAACAGGCTTAGAGCAGTTAAAAAGGAAAAGAGAACAAATCCTGCCAGCATCCCACTGTCTCACAAGGAAAGGATTTCAGCTTGTAAAGAGCTTCCAAGAGCTGTACTAGCAGTCACACCTTCTAGATCACCCGAGCCTGGAGCCTTGCATATCAGTTCTGGGGACCTGAATTTACAGAAGCTACCAACTTTTAGGAAGAGAAGAAATCCCAACAACTATCTTACACTAGTGGCACCAGATCCAAGTGTGATATCCAGCACAGTATCAGGGACCCAGATCTGCCTTATTTATTTATTTATTTATTGCATAAAGAAAGAGATGCATGGGGATACAGAGCTGTGGAGAGGAGAAACATGTGTTAGGAACTCTTTCTTTGAATCCTCCCTACCCAGTGAGAGCTGCTCTGAGTTAGATTTGGTCAGTTCCTTGCTAACCACCACAGTTATCAGCTTTGTTATTGGAAATTTTGCTGCTTAAAACTCTGCTACTTACTATTTTTATCCGTTGTGTTTTTTATATCTGTGTCCCTATTATCTGGCTGTCTTTGTACTAAAAGCTCTTAACTTCTAGGTCTACTCTAGTTAACTCTAGTGGAGGAACCTGTGTATCTTGTTCGGAACCTGCTAGGTACTTGTGACCTAGATTGGCCACTGTTGGAAACAGGATACAGGCTTGATGGACCTTGGTCTGACCCAGTATGGCATATCTTATGTTCTTCACTGTCATTATTTCTTAAATATTGTTCTGCCTGGCTGCAATTTTCCTTCAGCCTGCCTTGTATTAAAATGTCTTAACTGTTAAGTCATGTCCTATGTTGTTTTTTTCTGTAACTTCACTTGTATAATTCTTAAATATTGTTTGGCTTCCTGCCTCTGTTCCTTTCTTCCTTGTTCTGCACTGGAGGGGGGAAGCTTGTCCCTACTGAGCCATTCAGCAGGACTTGTTTTTCGTCTGTACATCAGGTTCCCTGTTTAAAGCACTCAGCTTCAGCCTTTGTGCTGGCTTTTTTTTTTTTTTTCCTTTTCATACCTCCTACTCTGTTTGATCAGAGTGTTAAGATTGTTTGCTAGTATTTATTCTTCAGTGTGTGAGTGTGCTGTTGCTACTTACAGTAACTGTACTTGGCTTGCTGCAATCTTGTACAGCTTTCTACATGCTACTACTGCAAGTTCCCTCTTATCTCTGCAGCATTTGGGTTGGTATCCTCCCTCCTCAACTTCTGACTTTCTTCCCCTCCCTACCACCCGGACCATGGCTTAGATGCCTCGTATAGCCTTCTTAGGATCACTAGCACCATTATTCTCAGATGTACCCAATGCTCTAGTACATTTCTCATGCCTCCCCCTATAACATTTCCTTTAGTGTATCTTCTCTGCCCCACCCTCCATTCTCATGGCTCCATATCACCTTCCCTTCTTAATGTTGACTCCACTAATCTTTTCCCTTCATTCCTTATCACTCACTGTTTACCATCCTCACTACTACTATTGCTGCTACTACTACTGATCATTTGTATAGCGCTACAAGGCATACAAGTAAGTGTCAGTCCCTGCTCATCAGAGCTTACAATCTAATCAACATAGACCACACAACAACGGAGGACTAGGATAAATCAAGGAGAATGGTGAGATACCCTAATTCTCCCCCATTCACCTATCTGTATCAGAATCCAAATGTAACCTGGAAGAGGTGGGCTTTAGCCTGGATTTGAATAGAGACAGAGAGGGAGCCCAGAGTACTAACTCAGGTAGTTTTTTCCAATCATATGGAACAACAAGATGGAATGAGTGAAGTCTGGAGTTGGCAGCAGCAGAGAAGGGCCCAGATAAAAGGGATCTGCCAAAGGAGTGGAGTTCCTGAGGTGGGGTGTAGGGAGTGATAAGAGAGGAAAGGTAGTGAGGAGCTGCAGAATGAATACACTTATACATCAGTAGGAGAAGACTGAATTGGATGTGGAAATAGAGTCATTGAACTGACTTGGGATTTTGTCATATTTGTACAAATAGAGCGCTGTGTATGCCTTGTAGCACTATACAAATGATAAATAGTGGTAGTAGTAGTAGTAGTAGGGATTCCCACTTAGGAAAAAAATAGCTTAAATTCTAAAGTTGCATAATGGCAAATACCATAAGTAAAATTTGCTAACTGGAATGCATGAGCGGTAAACTAATAATTGACTGCTCAGCTTAAGAAAAAGAGCAATTAAAGCAAATGTGGTAACCTTCCAAACTGAGAAGAGAAAGGGATAATCTGCTTATGGCCATTTTTGGATCAGTTTTAGTTCATTGTTCCTGCTAATTGTTGCTGTGTTTTTCAATGATACTAAAGTTTAAGTAAACCTTTGGTTCAGAACACAGTTTCTGACCATGACCCATTTATTTGAGAAGGGAGTGGTGTGAGAGTTTCAGATACCAAGAGCCTCCTGACCTTTGCCAGTTCCCATCAATAACAACCCTGAAACTTAAAAATCTATGAGCTCCAGAGTAAAGATTATGGCCCCAGCAGACACTGCTTCATGGTTTACTTTTCATAGAGGTTTACTTGTGTTCCCATCCCTGCTCACAAATGCTGCCTCATCATTGGGGGGCTGGAAAGTCTGATAAAGATTGGAGCTACTGAGAGAGACTCAAGCAATGAGCTGTCCCTCCCAGTTAACATCTTGATCAGGCTTTTCCATATTGCTATGGCCCTCACAGTCACTGTTTCAGTGTTTACCTTTCATGGAGGTTATTGGCATTCCTAGACTTCACTCACTGAAACTGTACCATCATTGGGAAACTGGCAAGAGATAAAGAGCAGAGATTATAGACAGGCTACCTCCTGATGGCCAACATCAAAGGGCCAAGTCAAAAAGGCCATTAGCATGCAGCTTAGTGTGACACCAGGGATTTTTGGCAGCAATCTGTAATCTCTATTTTGTTGTTTTTTTTTAATGTGTGTTATTGTGATATTATTGAGACCGTGGCTATGGCTCCCAGCCTTCTCATTGGTACTCAAAAACATGGAGCTGATCTCTTGGTGTTTTCCTCTAGTGTCAGAACACTAGGGGGCAGCTCCGCATGATCGTGATTATTTTGAGGAGCCATGATGATGGGAGCAGGAGAGGGACAATTGCTCATGCCCCTGTTGACCAATAGACAACAACGATTTGTAAGGTAATGGTTGGGGAGGGATGGGGTGGGACAATCAGGGGGACTGGGGAGTCCCCTTAGGCTGACTGACTAGCTGGAATGTAGTGGTGTGAATGGGAGGGGGGTCAGGGGGCCCACCGAGAATGGTATTAGTCATCTGGGAGTGCAGTGATCCTCCTAGGACCTAGACAGTCCTTGATAGCAATCTGGAGCTGTCCAAGGAGATCGGTGCTGAAGGGGAGAGGCCACTTTTTAAATATTGTATATCCATGGCACAGACAATACTGTCAGGTCAGGGAAAGAGGCCCAATTGGGGCACTGGGTGGCCACCTGCCTCCAGACTTCATCCCTGGCCCTTTTCTATTCCAGACTGAAAACTCACTTCTTTGAGGATATGTTTACTAAATCATGGTCAAGTCACAGGCGTAAATGGCAGTGTTAAGGTGCCTGAAGCTATATAAGGCATTGGGTGGATAGGGGGCATCCTTAAGGCACAGTATGGTGATAAGGTGCCCACAGGTGTAAAGCATGCACTTCAAGGCACGAAAAAAACCTGTAACCCAAATGCTGCATAGAGCACCAAGGTCTATCAATGTAAAGGTGATGGAAGGAAGGACAAGTGGGAGATGATGGACCTGCCATATAACTGGGCACCCTACAAGGCAACCAGTAAAGCAGATGAGCATGTGGGAGACAGCTGTACCGATGCACAGGGTGGTACCGATGTAAAGTGCTGCAATGTTAGTGTATGGCATAGGATGGGGAAGATATGTCTCCAAGCAGAGCCAGAAGTGGCAGGATGTTTGCAGTGACAGGAGGACAAAGGAGTAGTAGTGACATGCAGATCAGGCACAGGAGAGGCGAGTGCGAAGAGCCAAAATGCAGAAAAAGTATCAGTATAGGTCATGGTGTAGCAGCTTGCACAAGAAGACATGACTGTACACAGCCAACAGAATCACATAGATGGGGTGAAGGAAGGATGGCAGCTGAGGAAAGGGTGGTATGGGCTGGCAGCACTGATGTACAGAGCCTGACTGTTACAGGCATGGACATGCTCTGAGTAACACACAGTCACAAAAAGAACAAGTAGAAATCAAACCCCTGTCCCTTGCTTATGGAAACATTGCACTAACCAGTAGGCTACACCTCCGTAATTCTCTGTGCAACAATGACTGGATACAAAGAGACTGCAGGTCACTGCCTAAAAACATCTGCTATGTGTGCCGGTATAGGGTAGCCCCACCAGTACCCATGATGCAGTACACATGCAGACCAGCAATCTACAGCTGATCACCAAATGGAGAATGCACTTATCCATCATCTCAGCTCAGTAAGGAGCAATGAAAGTGTGTGATTCAAGTGCAGAGCAGCTACAAACTGTGCAACAGAGCAGTTCCTGTGGTTACCTTAGGAGTGAGGATGGGCGCCCAGCACCAGGTCCCCAGTACCTGCAGTGCTAGAGATGATCTCTGCTGCAGATCCGCATTGCTGCCAGTGCCTAGCAGATATTGTCTACAGTGTGATATGCTAGTTGCCTTGTTTCCTGCAGAATTGCAGCATCATATATGTGTTAGTCACATCTGCCCCTGTTGGACAGGAAGTCACCGAGAGCAGTGCATGTCAATATCCAGTGTTACAATGCTGAGGCTAGGGATGCAAACTACTGGGGGGGGGGGGGGATTTCTAGGCTTGCATGGGGTTGTTACCAGGGTCCTGCTGGCCCTACCAGTAGCACTGAGAGTAGACCTGGACTATCTCATGTCACAACCACCTAGGTCTAACAGTCACCCACAACAAGCATAGTCAGACTGCACCAGCTGACCAGCACTGGATTTTCCAGCCATACACATACAAACTGCAGACAATCCATTGGTCAGTACACATTGCATGTGCATAGTACAATTATGTGCACCCAGCAATTGGTTCAGTGATTGGGGCCCCAGGACAAGGTGTGCACTCACATCACTGGGACCAGACACTATATGGCACTATGTGGATAAATAGCTGTGCCGGTCAGTACTCTGTCAGAGTGAGAGTGCCCTCCCTGTATGACATGCTGTGGCCACCCAGTCCATGCAGGTGTCAGTTGGAAATTATGATGTCTCAGCCATTAACCCTACCTCTGATGCAGACACACCCTGGCTAATCTGCCCTGTTTCAGGCCATACCTACAATACTTTGCTCCCCACATGCACATTTGCACAGTAATGCTGGAAACAGCTTAAGTACAGTGAGGCTCAGTGAGGTCTACAAAGCCACAAAACAATGGATAGAAACACACACACACACACACACACACACACACACACACACACACACACACACTCATATCAACAGACTATGCAAAAAAGGGATGGTTGGCATTCCTGCCTGTCACTCTTGTCTCTATCTCAGCTCAAGCATTGTTAAGGTGTGCTCATTGAGCAGGAGCTAGTATTATGCTCTGCTGTTAATGCCTGCTCAGTGTGCCAGTGCTGTCTGTCTGACTCTCTATCCAGCTGAACATAGTGGAGTCTGTCTGCGTGGCTGATGGGTGTTTCTACCTTTGCTGGCCGATTCATTGGGGGTTGCACATGTTGGTGTTGTACCTGCACTATGGGCTAAAGTTCAGCCACAGGGAAATGCACTACATGATCCACAGCTGGGTTGTAAACCTGTGACCCTCCACTCATATATACATCAACTGTATATAGGGCACCACAGTGCTGCCACATGGTTGCAACAGTCTCTGGGGATGACATGCTTCCATCAGACAGACCTTGGAACATGTTGCACTGCGCATGGCACACTGGAGCAGGGCATGGCTTTGGTCTGCTGCAGATGGGTGCCACTGCCCCCTCCACCAACCCCCCCCCCCCAATGGGTGCAGAGCAGAACTAGGACATCTGCCCACAAAACTCAATATCTAATTTTAAAAAAATCTGATTCTCGTCATCTCACTAACAGACATTCTCCATTACCAGGCATGTTGTGAATTAATACAAAACCCTACAAAAGTCACAGATGATCTATAAGGCCAAACCAAACATATCATACCAGCATAAACTTCCAAAACTCATCAAACAAGGGGCCTACCCAGATAAAAGCAGCACTATAAATACTTTAGTGGGCCCTAGAACATCCATGCACTGATTGAAAAGCTAAACAAGTCAAATTACTACAGTACAGGTCACTTCATATAAAATCCATGTTAGCAGAACCTCTGGCTTCAGTCGCACACTCAGGACACAGACCCTCGCAAAGTACAGAATAAGTGAGGATAAACTAAAGTGAAAATAAAAATATGTAGACTAAAATTAATCGGAAAGCCCAAGAAGACAGACTCTGTAGGCAATGTAATACCAGAGAAATAAAAAAAAATAAACTCATTTCCCTGTACTGTGTAAAATATAAAAATAGTGCAAAGTCCAAACATTCATTTGAAAAAAATATATTTTTTCTACATTTGTTGTCGACTATTTTATACTCTGATCATGCTGGTCCCAATCTGAAGCTTCTGCTTTCTTCTGTCTTCTCTTAGCTGTCTTTCTATAGTCTCGACTCCATCTGCCATTTCTTGTCTCTCCTTTTGTTTTCCTCACTTCCTTCAATCATGAATATTGATTTTTTTTCTTTCCAACTTTCTTCCATTTATTTTTCTCTCTCTCTCTGGCCATCTAGATTTCACTACTCCTTTCTATCTAGTTTTCAATCTCCCTCTTTTTTATGCCATCTACCTACCGCTTTTCAACCTTCACCCCCAGTCCTTCTATTCCCCAGCTCTTCATCCCCTCTGTGTTGTCCAGCATGTCTCCCTGCTTTCCCTGTCCAACATTTGTCTCCCTGATTCCCCCCTACAGCATGTCTTCCTGCCCTCTCCCTGTTGTCCAGCATTTGTCCCCTTGCCCCCCCCCAGTGTTGTGCTGCATTTGTCCTCTTGTCTCCCCCCACCCCCCATTGCCCAGCATTTGTCTTCATGCCCTGCTTCCCTGTTATCTAGCATTTGTCCCCCTGTCTCCCCCTTTGTCCAGCATTTGTCCCCGTCTCTCCCCTTTGTCTAGCACTTGCCCCCGTCTCTCCCCTTTGTCCATATATGTCCCCCTGTCTCCCCCTTTGTCCAGCATTTGTCCTATCTCTCCCCTTTGTCTAGCACTTTCCCCCTTTGCTCAGCATTTGCCTACATGTCTCTCCCCTTTGTCTCTCGCTTGTCCTCCTCCTGTCCCCACTCCCTCCACCTGCACCTCTCATCCGGTGGTGGCGATAGCCCTTCGGCTATTTTTATTTTAGATTTTGCCCCCTCTGGCCTGCCTCTGCCTTCCTGCTGCTTCTTTTTCCTTAAGAATGCTTGCAGTGAGAAAGAAAATGCAGCAGAAAGGCAGAGGCAGGCCAGAGGCAACAAAATTTAAAATGAAAACAGCTGGAGTGCCGCCACCACACGAATCAGCCTGATCAATTGCAGGGTTCCTGCAAGCGATCAGGCTGATTTGTCCAGCAACGGCACTTCGGCGGGAAATCAGAGGCAGGCCAGAGGCTGCAAAATCTAAAATTAAAACAGAGCCAGAATGCTGCCAACATCAGAGTGCCACCCCATCAGATTGCTGCTTGAGGGCGTCACCTCAGGTGGCCTAATGGAAGAACCGTCCCTGTGCCCTTTCATACTTGGGCACTATGCTGTTGCTGCAAATACAGCACTACTATCACTGTCTTGGGCTCACTTGTCTGTGCATCACATTGCTGACAATTAAATAGGCTCTCTCTCCTCAAAATACACCTTTTCTGCGAGGTTTTGATATGCATTAGGGTTCCCGGAATTAAGGCATCTTTCAGCAGGTTGCACAATTGGCATTGAGGGAGCATGCCTTGTTCTTGCCCACTCCCTGCCCATTGACCCCCCGCCACTCTCCGCCCTGTACACACCTTATCTCCGCCCACAGGACGCTTTAAGCTGCTGATAATGTTAGCATGTGCTAAAGTGGTGTTTTGAATGCGCTAAAGGCACAGGTATGCCGATAGGGCACGCTAACGGCACACTTGCTCCTTTACCGCAGTTTAGTAAACATACCCCTTAGTCTCCTATGTGTTTCCTTACCTTACCTATTAGTATTCTTCTCCTCAGCTGTTGTATTGGTTGTCTTAACTAAATCATAAGCTCTGATGAGCAGGGACCATCTTTTTTATTTTTTTAATTTTATATTTAGAAAATTTATACAATACATCAAGAATACAATCTTGAAACAGAAATTGAGCAATGGTAAAGAAATAAAACAATATAACACAGAAATAAAACTGGGAAATAAACCAAATTGAAATTTACCCAGCTCACTCCATCCCACAAAAACAAAACCAGGGAGGAGGTAAAGAAAGAAAATAACATGATTTCCAAGTTTAAAACTCCAGTTCATTGTAAGTGCTCCACGGCACAATCTTGTTGTATGTAAACCGCGCTAATTTTTAAGAGTGCGGTATATAAGAAACAATAAATAAATAAATAAATAAACAAACATAGTCCAAAATATGAAAGAAAATGTGGGCATGCAAAAAAGTCAGATTCCTAACACACTCAGGTAGAGGCAGAAGGAGGGACACCCCAACCCTCCAAATGCCAAGCATTTATGAAGGCCAGCAGTTGGGAAGGTTCATAAAAATATATGACACAGACTGATACTTGATCAGACACTTACAAAGAAATTTAAGGAAAAAAAGCCCTCCCAACGCTGGACCCCGGGACGTAGAAGAAGAAACTCCCATCTCCTGAGTTTCCCTGGAAAAGTTCAGAAACATACAAACAGTCAAACCCTTAAATAATATATATCACTTCCTGAAGAAAATTTTCATAAGCCATTCTTTGTCAGACAACAATGCTAATGTAATCACTAATGTGGAAGGAACAACATTTTCTATTTGTGATGACTCCAGCAAAGCAGTCACATTTAAAGTATCAACACTTGATAATCCCCTAACAACTCCAGACCCCTCATCTTTTTTCCCAGATGGTAAATAATACAACTTAATTATGGGGGGACGAGATTCAGGAGGAATACCAAAGTTCTCAATTAAATAGGCACAAAACATATCCCTTGCTGATAGAGACACAACTCTTGGAAAGTTCATCAAGAGCAAATTCACTGCATGAGTTGCGTTCTCCAAGATCTCCAATTTAGCACATATAGCAAGAATAGCCTTCTTAGAAGAATCTAAATCTCCTTCAACAACCATAACCTTAGTTTGCAAATGGGAAACATCAGTCTGAAGCGATGATATTTTATGCACGTTCTCCTGAATAGAAGATACATTCGTTGAAACCTGAGTCCCAGGCTGGACATCCGTGGAACCAAGTCTTCCCGAAGTTGCATAATGGCCGCCCATATTGAGTCCAAAGTTATAACCTCCAAGGGCACAGAAGACACCAAAGGGAGAACATCCACACTCCCAGACATAGGGGCATGTTTACTAAACATTCCTAACGTGCGGGGCCGCGGTAGTGTGCGTGTGCCATATAAGGAGTGGGCGGTTCAGGCAGAAAGAAGAAAAAACCCCGACCGTACGTGTGCGCGTCGCGCTAATTTACGGGGCCCACATTAGCGCGTGGGAAGGCTAAGTGGGGCGCTGCTGAGCACATATCAGAACAGAGCTGTAGCACAACAGTGAGCACACTAACCAATGGTGCAGGGGCCACAGGTTCAATCCCCCATTGTGCGCAACAAAAAGGTCAGCTGAGGCAACACCTTGAATGTGTAAAAGTGGTTCAGGAGGCAAAGTACTTTTGGACGGCATAAGGCGGCACACTGTTCATTTTGTACGGCATAAGGCGGCGCACTGTACTATCTGGGCGGCAGAAGGCGGCGCACTGTTCTTTTTGGGCGGAACAAGGTGGCGCACTGTTCTTTTTGGGCGGCACAAGGCGGCGCACTGTTCGTTTTGGGCGGCACAAGGCGGCGCACTAATTGTGGGCAGCAGGAGGTGGCGCGCTGATGGGCATAAGGCTGTGCGCTGATGCCAAAGCAAAGGAACACAGCCACAGCACAATGGTTAAGACACTGACCAATGGTGCAGGGACCAGGGGTTCAGTCCCTCACAATGCCCAGTGAAAAAGGCTAGCTGAGGCAGTATGTTATATGTTGTGGAGTGCTGTAGGAGGCTTTTTAATTTTATTTTGTGATAACTACTAGCAAACGCACTCTCACAGCATATTAATATAAGACGGCCCATAAGGCACATGTTACAGTGCACCGTCCGCCAAGGCACCCTAGAATGTCCCCTATAGGGCAGCATGTATGTTGCGACACAGGATAATGTATAGTGCACCCTATATGGCTGGCAACTGTAACGTGCCCTATAGGGCGCCCCATAAAGCACCCTCAGAGGCACCTTATGGGTACAGTACGCTGAGGGTGGTATTGCTGGCAGCAACATATGTACAGTAAATTAAAATAAATCTGTGGACACCCCTATCACATAACCCCACTGTGGGTTTGAACCCATGACATCTGGCTGCACAGGCAGTGACGTAACGATTGGGCTACAGCTCTATAGCTGTAAGCAACCCCTGGCTGGCTGCAGATAGCCTGTACGTCACCTCACTGACAGTCTGCTGTTGTGAACCACCCGTACCCATGATGCACTGCACATGTAAATCAGCTGTCCACGATTGAACACAGGATGGGAAATGCACCCCTAAAGCTCCCCGGCCTGGTAGGGGGAAGTGTCCGTGTGCACCCACACAGCACCTCGGCCTGGTAGGGTGTCCTGAGTGGGTGGACAAACAGCAAAGAGTAGCTAAACACCATCACATGGTGCGGTTACTGTGCTCATCCTGAGTGTGAGATGTTGCGCCCAGGACCAGGTCCACAACACCAGCCATGACTGAATGTGGCCATGTCAGAGCTCCAAAGCAGCAATAACCTGTGGAATAGGTAGGTACTGCATAAACATCTTGGAGATCTCTGTCTGGCTCAGTTAGTGGGGACCCCCAGGTGGATAAAACAGAGCTTCCCCTCAACAGATCCCCACCCTGATGTCAGTAGAGTGGACCATCAACCCCAGTCCTGCTAGAGAACAGACACCCTACAGGGCAGTCCAAGCAGCTCCACACACATCCATAACACAATATCAGACAGACATTAGGCCTGGATATTCACAGATGCACCCCACCACTATCTGATATTCACCTGCAGCAAGCCATCAGCCACTGTAAGGCACTCCATCACAACACATATTAGCCGTGAACAGTCTGCTGGCTGGTCCTGATGGACATGCATACACCCACAACTGGGGTGGCAGCACACACAGGCAGATAAGTCCATGAAGAGGCCCCCACAGGACACCCATACATATCACATAGGAGAATCACAATATAGCATTATGGGGGTGCCTAGCCATGCTGCCGTCACTGCACACTCAGGGTGAGAGTGATCCCCCAGCAGCACATACAGAGGTCACCCTGTCTGTGTAGGTGGTGGCCGGGCACTACCATGCCCCTGCCAGTGCCCTATGCCCTGTGCAGCTGCATCCTGGTCAGTCCACTCTGTCTGAGATATACCCATGGTCCCTTGCTACTCATTATGCACATTGGCAGGCCAATACTGGCAACAGTGTTGGCAGTGTGGGCTGTGGAAGGGGCATGCAGCCAACACCCACTGTATAGACAGACACACAATTCCACACCTATGCCATCATGGTGCTACTATTGAGGAGGTAATTAGCCTTGCCCACCAAACCGGTGCTGGGCACGGCAAGGCATGGATATGCTACACAGTACTGCTGGGGGTCACTCCCCAGGGTGGTAAACACCGTCAGAGGCAAGGGCTGGAGCACGCACCGCAAACACGAACAGATTGTTCGGATGGGGTCAACTAGCAGTATGTGCGTAACGTATGGATATCTATCTGCCAGTACTCCTAGCAAGCGTCTCAGAGCTGTGTACCGTATACCTCAGGTGTAGGGTTACATTGCTAGGGTATGCAGGTGCTAGTATTGGGAGATGCACGCAGGGTCCAATGTTCTGCCTCTCCAGGAGACATTGGCCAATGGGCCTGTGGGTGTGGGTGTGGGTGTGTCTGCCCCTGTTGGCTGCTGCTTTATGGCAGAGATTCCCAACTCCAGTCCAGGTTTGCATCACACTGATCGGGTTTACCTGCTGTTCCTCATGAATATGCATGAGCTACATCTACATGCCATGGGGGTGGTGCATAGATATACAGCACAGGCATTTGTATGAGTGGCAGCATGGACCCTGACTGGTGTGTGGCCCATTTGGGAGATTCTGCTCTAGGTACTGCCCCTGTACATGGTGTCTGTGCTCAGTGGGGTAAAAGATAGACGTAGTACCATTGCATATGTCCTCGCCATGAAAGGTTTGTCCTTACTATCACTGTGTAGCTGTGGGAAAAATATGTGGGAAGCATTGGTGGTAGCCCCAGCTGGGCTTTGAACCTGTGACCTTCTGTTTTTGTATGCACTGTGTGTGTGCACTGCACCACCTTGTAGCCACAGATTGGTTGGATTCCCTGGAACATCCATGCCTGTGGATCCTGCAGGGCCTATGTGTTGCAGTGGACTGTGCCAGCCTGCACATGGCTTGGCCTCTGTCCCTTGTGGCTAGCTGTCACTGCCCCCTGCACCACATGTACTCGTGCGCCAACATGCTGGCATGAGCTTCTCTCAGAAAAAGCAGATGACCTGATTGCAATGTGGCAGTGCATTTGGGGGACTTGCAATGTGCAATGTGGCAGTGCATTTGGGGGACTTGGCTGTAGGTATGCCCATTGTTGTGGTGTGTGTGCGGTGTTGGGTAACATATGGGTGTTTCCCCCATGCTTATGTTCCCTGCAATACAGGGGTGTCTGCTCTATCTTTGTTTAGTGGTGGGTAAAATATATGGACTGGGCTGGCAAGTGCCCCAGCTGGGATTTGAACTTCTGGCCTTCTAATCCTAGAGGTCATGGCTATGTCCTCTGCACCACCCTATGGCCACAGAGACAGTGCAGCCCCTGGAGGTAGTAAACCTGGCAGGATGGAGTCACAAACCCTGCTGTATGCATTTTTACTGTGGGCTCCTTCACCCTGTGTGGTGACAAACGTGCAAATAAAACCCGGGAATGACCACAGAACAAAGGGGGAAAAACATATACCCAAGTTGGGCAACAGTGATATTAATGGGCAACCCTAGATAACACTCCCAGGACAGCTCCAGAAAAAGGGAAATGTTTTTTGGACGAGTCTCCGCTCCGTACACCTTTCCATAAATCATTTCTTTTTTTTGGAGCTTTCCTGGGTGTGTTATATAGTTTTGCCCATCACTATAACTGTTCCCCAACTGAATTACTATTTTTCATATTTTTGTGGTGGTCATTTTCTGTTTATAATTGCACTTTTGTGCTGTGCACATGTATCACACTGCTCACGTTTTTCAGGTTTCCCCGGTTTTGCTGTACATTGCTGACGTAAATGGTTTCTCTTCCCTTTAAATGCATTCTAACGCGAGTGATTCACTCGCGCTATTTTTTTTGGGAAATTCAGCCCCGATAATGTGCGGGGCGCCTCTCCCCTCCCCTTCCCTGCCCATTAACCCCTTCTCTCCGCCCCTCCGGGGCCTTCCTCCACCCTCCGTTAGCCTTTCCACGCCTCTATCGGACATTTGCGGGCACGTACTTGTGCGGCACCCGTTACTGTGACGCGCAAATGTGCGGGGCTTCATCGCACGTTTGCGGGGCATTTAAGCGCTCTTAAGTACCGCTTTTAGTGCGCTATTTTGCGGCACGCTAATTAGCGGTTTTTAGTAAACATGCCCCATAGCCTCCAAACTGCTGCACATTGGGTTGGGCATCCTCAAAACAGAAACTGCTGTTTCACTTCCCTCTGCCATTGTCACCGAGACCTCTGCCCTCTGATGCTGTTCCAGGGAAGCACCAGCAACCAAGCCAAGTCCCAAGACCAGCCCCTGCTCACAGGCAGAATCTGCCAATGTGGAATCCTCTGCCTGACTCATCGACTCAGGAACTTCTTGCCGGAGGATGTTTGAGGCCCAAGCTGAGCCAGGTGAGATAGAATCGTTACCCAATGCAGACACCGAGGCCTCCACCTCCGATGGTCACAACGCAGAGCTGACCTCCCTTCCTTCAACTGACTGCCGCAGCACAGGGGAAAAAAAGAATCCAAAGGCCCAGAAGCCACTAAAGGTAAAGGCGCTGAAGCCAGGGGGGACCATAGGAGGCTGTTTAGCCCCTATAACTTTCTGCTTCCTCCTCATATAGCAAACCATGCCACATAGCACGCCTACAGAAACGCCATCTTCCAGAGTGTTGCATCTAAACACTACTATTTTTATAACCGTGCAGAACTATCTGTAGCCGCATCTTTTTAATTTCTTTCTAACTTTGTTGATGATCCTCAACCCTGTACACATAATCTTGTGATTTAGATGTGTCCCGCTTAAACTATTGTAGACTTGAGAAGTGTTAAAACACTCATTAGAATGGAGTTGGTTAAGAGAATCCAGATTGATTATAAGTAAATTTGGATTTTGGCTTGTAATAATGGAGACCAGAGGCAATATACTACCATGCATAGATACAAATCAGTCTCTAAGTAGGAGTATTTACTTGGTTTCCCTACTCTATTATTTTCATGCAGTATTACCCAAACTTTGGGGCTCTGTGGGCTTAGCTGACTGATGGACTCTGATGACTTCTTCAGTTGACTCTGAAGAAGATTAATTTCTGGAGATCATTCACCTGGAGTTTCCAGACTTGAACATTAATGGTCCCAAGATATCTAAGCTACACTGATAAAACTAGCTGGAGAAGTTCCAGTATGTTATGAATCTATAGGATGCAGTAGACAGGACTCTGGTGACAGCTGAGGGCACCCAAATCCATTAAGAGCCCTTTTCTATTGTGCCTGCATAGATTGGGGATGGGAACTTTAGGTGGGCCTACAGGTGGGCTCAGATTAAAAATAAAACCCTTAAATTTGCATGAGAACATGTTCAAATGATAGAAGGGAAGACAGTTTCTACCATACAAATATAGAGACTGTCTCTGGCCTTATGCATATTAACAGAGGACCTAGAATATAGAGTAGCAGAAGGAAACGTTCTAGTACCCCAGCCCTATCATCAGCAAGTTCTTCAGTAAGGTCATAGCTATTTGTTAGGGAACTATGTAGGGGAAGAGAAAACCTGTGAGTGAATATTAAGCCTATTCTATTGTCCAGTGGTATATTATCTAGTTCAGCTTTACTGACAGTTCTGCCCTACATGTCAGTTATCTAAGTCTGCCAGGGTCCAACCTGCCCCCTTATAACCAATGCCTATCATGGAAACATCTTTTGAGAGGATTGCCATGGTTTTGATAGGACCTTAGGAAAGGACTAAATGAGGCAACTACTACATACTCATTTTATTATGCTGCTCAATATCCAGAAGCTGTACCTTTCCATAATATGAAAACTGTGACATCAGCAATTATCCTGATAGAGATCTCATGAGTTGGTTTGATGAGAAAGGTATTAATGGACCATGAGAGCTTGTTTATGTCACAAGTAATGCAACAAGCACGTATATTGTTGAAGGTGAAGACACTGCATACCTCTATGTACCTCAATGTCTCACTTACAGAAGGATGGGTTTATGGAATACTTCAATAAATCCCTCAAAATGATGTAGAGAAAATTTGACACGAGGATGGGAATAACTGGTGTCCCTTGCTGTCATACATACTATTTTCCATCCAAGAGGTTTCCCCATAACGTAATGAGTTTCTCCCTGAGTTGCTTTATGAGAGGAAACCCAGAGGATATAGGCTGAGATGCTTGGGAAGAAGAGAAAATCCTGTGACAGAACTTGATAGACTATAACCTTTGGATGCAAGAGTGGTTGAGAAAAGATCAAGAAGCTGGCAAGCTATGTCTAGAAAAAGCTCAAACCAAATAATCTAAATTGAGCCCTTATCCAATCTTTACATACCCCACTCCTCTTAAAAATTATTTTTTATCAGACACTGGATAAATCGCCCAACAGCTAATCTGCTGATTGGATTTCCTAATGATTCCTTTTTAATGAAACTTCTAATTAATTATTTTTAATCTCTTTTTTTTTCCTTATTCACAATCCAACATTTAATAAAAAGTATCCCAGATCCTGTAACATTTTTACAGTAACTGCGTCTTCTCAAAATTACTTTGTATTCATTTGCAGCTACATTAAAACTACTCCAACCAAATTCCATTGCTACACTAATGATCTATGTTCATATTCACCATCTTTTATATTTATTTGCTTATTTATTTTTAATGGCAATTTACCCACACATGCTATGTCTTGAAAGGGCTTCAATTCACCCTTCCTGCTTCAGTGGAATATAAAATCACTTATCTGTTCATCATCAATCTTGATCCAAATATCTACAGGTCCAACAAATTCTAACCAAGAGTGAATGGTTCTGGTATTTTTTAGAAGAAACAGAGTTATAAAATGTTAAAAGATCTAGGATAGTTTTTTTTTAAGATATTGGATTGTGAATAAAGAAAACAAGAGATTTAAAAATAATCTAATTAGAAATTTCATTAAAAAGAAGCTGTTGGGTATCCCAGTCAGCAGATTAGCTGCTGGGTGATTTATCTAGTGCCAAAAAAATTATTTTATTAAGAAGAGTGGTATATGTAAAGGGCTCAATTTAGATTATTGTGTTAGTTACAGTTGGCTCCTAAAAAAAATCAAGATTTTGATTTCTTAGAAAAAGCTGAAGCCAGATAAGCTTGGGAATAATTGCTACATGGTCTCACAGGTCTGCCAGCCAGGATTCAGTTTTTGCTATTACCATTGTCAGACAGTATTCTATTATGCCAATGGCAAGGCCCTTACAAAGGGGCCCATGAATTACAAAGTTTCCCAGTCAGGCAAGTAGAAAAAGGCCCAGCTCTTCAATGTAAAAATCTTGGAGAAGTTGGTTATGGCAACTTCTGCTCTGGCCCAGGGCAGGAGTTTGGATTGGAAGTTTTGTTGAACCTTGAGCTGCTATATGTCCCAATGGAGAAACAGCTATTGACTACACAGAAGGCACATTTAGGGCTATGTCTACTAAATGGCAGTAAGGGAACAAGTGTGCCATTTACATGTGCTAACAGCACACATGTTCCCTTAACGCTGCAAAAATGCCGAGTTTCCATGCATAAAAGGCTCCTGCATTGTAAAGGGAACAGGAAGCGGAGAGCGGGCATGAAGTGGTGGAAAATGGACAGAGAAGGAGCGGTAACACCATGTGTTACTTTAATGTCTCTTGCATTAACACTCCTAAGAGCCCCTTTAAGCCTGTAACCTTACCTCAATGTAAAATCTCACGGAAAGGGTGTCTGCAGAGGGGAGAAAGCTTATTTAAAAATGAGCAGTATGATGAAATGACAAGGGAGCCCAAGTCAGTGCTAGTAGTGCTCTATTAGCAGCAGCAGCATGGTGCACAAATAGGAAAGGGCACCATACTGATGCTGCCAATGGAGCAAAGGGGGTGATACATTGATCATGCAGTGGTAGGTGCAGGTGGACATTGCAGACCAGGGAGCTGCCCACATAGCACATAGTGACATAAGAGCAGAGGATCTGCAGATATGCAATACTGGGTTAGACCATGATCTGTCAAGCCCCGTATCCTCTGTCCCACAGTGGCCAATTATACTCATGAGTACCTAGCTGGGTCCTTAAAATGTACCCGTGTTCAACGATGCCTGTAGTTGGGCAAGCTGTGGATCCACAGTGCCCCCTGCATAATGGTGCAATGATCATTCCCCTGGAACCTAACCAAACCTTCTCTAAGCACAGTTACATGAGGAGCGTTTACAACATCTTTATGACTGGAGTACGAGAAATTGCTTACGCATTGACTGACAAACTATACATCCATATCAGTCTGGAATGTGTTACACTGTAGTGGCATTACCTGACCCCCTTATCTACCCACATTTTTATGGCATAAACAACCGATCAATGTTTACCCATTCCACGCCATTCAGTAATGCATAGACCCCCAACATATCTCCCCTTAGCCAACTGTCCTCCAGGTTGAAGGGGCTTAACAGTTGTAACCTCCGCAGATAGGGACAGCCCCCCCATCCACACCATCTGTGATGTCCGTCATGATCACACAGTGATTTTGTCAAATCACAGACATACAGCAGCTGTGAAAAGGAGATCTGCCACATGGGGTGGTCCAAGGGACATGGCACCCTGCAGAGATCCTGGCAGGCCCCCCACCACAGTACCACAGAACCCAGCTGTGGAGGAAGAAACCAATAGCGCCTGCAGCTGTAGCCCTCCAGGTAGCTGGAAAATGCAGGTGCCTGGGGAAATACCACAGCAGTGGCTGCCATCCTCCCCCCAAGATGTATCAGAGGCATGAGGAAATGGAGCCCCTGCATAGTCAGCTGGTGGGGAGGTGCTGCATGGCCATCCATGTGTGCCTCTGATCCCCACACATCTGGGCCTTGCACCCGTCTCCTGCCTAACCTACATGTTTAACATGCTAGGACTGCACACTACCACCACTGACAGTGGCTGCATGGTGTGGTGGTGGTGGTGGTTGCATAGGCAGTGGCACCAGTCCGCAACAGACAGAAGCCTTGTCCTAGTCCTGTGTGCCATGCGCATTGCAGCATGTGCCAAAGGCCAGCCAAAGGGGAGCATGTTAGCAACAGGGGATGTTATCCCAATGTGGTGCAACACATGAGGTTAGTGTGTATATGTGTGGAGAATCACAGGTTCAGGTCTCCACTGTGGTTTCTGTATTGCCTCAGCCGTCTCTTTTCCAGGTTAAAGAGCCCTAACCTTTTTAGCCTTTCTTCATAGGGATATCCTTCCATCCCCTTTACCATTTTGGTGGCTCTTCTCTGAACGTTTTCTAATAACGCTATATCCTATTTAAGATACGGTGACCAGAATTTCACACAATATTCAAAGTGTGGTCTCACCATGGAACGATATAGAGGCATTATAATATCCTTTGTTTTATTTTCCATTCCTTTCCTTATGATACCTAGCATTCTATTTTCTCTCTTGGCTGCCGCTGCAGCCTAAATCTTTTTCCTGGGTGGTGGTTCCTAATGTGGAACCTTGCATCGTGTAACCATAGTTTGGGTTGTTCTTCCCTAGGTGCATAACTTTGCACTTGTCCACATTGAATTTCATTTGCCATTTGGATGCCCAGTTTTCCAATTTATCAAGATCCTCTGGCAATTTTCCACAATCCTCTTGGGTTTTAACAACTTTAAATAGTTTTGTGTCATCTTCAAATTTAATAACCTCACTCATTATTCCCTTTTCCAGGTCATTTATGAATATGTCAAAAAGCAGTGGACCCAGCACAGATCACTGGGGTACACCACTATTCACCTTTCTCCATTGGGAAAATTGGCCATTTAGCCCTACATTCTGCTTTCTATCTTTAAATCAGTTCCTGATCCACAATAGTACACTGCCTTCTATCCCATGACTCTTTAGTTTTGCCAAAAGTCTCTGATGAGGGACCTTGTCAAAGGCTTTCTGAAAGTTCAAATACACTATATCAACCGACTCACATTTTTGTCTACCTGTATATTCACACCTTCAAAAAAACATAACAGATTAATAAGACAAGATCTTCTTGTCTAAAGCCATGTTGGCTGTCTCCCATTAAGCCATAACTATCTACATGTTCAGCAATCTTGTTCTTTATGATGGTTTCTACCATTTTTCCCGCTACTGACGTCAGGCTCACCGGTCTGTGGTTTCCGGGATCACCCCTGGAACCCTTTTTAAAAATTGGCGTTATGTTCGCCATCCCCCAATCTTCAGGTATTATAGATGATTTTAATGATAGTTCACAGATTAGTTATAGCAGGTCTGCAATCTCATATTTCAGTTCTTTCAACACCCTTGGATGTATATCATCCGGCCCAGGTGATTTACTACTCTTCAGTTTATCTAATAGCTGTAATACATCTTCCCGATATATCAATATTTCCTTCAATTCTTCCGCACCTTTAAATACCACTTCAATCATGGGTAACATCCCTACATCTTCCTCAGTAAAGACCGATGCAAAGAATTCATTTAATCTCTGCACTTTCGCCTTGTCGCCTCTTAGTGCCCCTTTAACCCCTCTATCATCTAATGGACCAACTGACTCACAAGTTTTTTGCTACGAATGTACTTGAAAAAGTCTTTATTACATGTTTTTACTTCCGCAGCAAGCTTCTTCTCAAATTCTCCTTTTGCCTGCCTTATCAATGCCTTGCATTTAACTTGCCAGTGCTTGTGCTGTTTCTAGGTTTCCTCATTTGGCTCTTTTTTCCATTTCCTGAAAGATGCTTTTTTGGCAACAACAGTCTCTCTGACCTCACTTTTAAACCATGCGGACATTTTTTTGGACTTCCTTCCACTTTTCTTAAAACATGGAATAGAGCTGGTCTGGGCTTCCAAGATAGTATTTTTCAGCAACACCCAAGCTTGATGTAAGTCTTTAACCTTTGCAACTGCTCCTTTTAGTTTTTTCTTAACTATTTTCCTCATTTTATCATAGTCTTCCTTTCGAAAGTTAAAAGTTAGTACTGTGGATTTCTTTACCATCCCTTCTCCATTAATTAGATAAAACACGATCATGCTATGATCACTATTGACAAGTGGCCCCAACACCCTTATCTCTTGCACCAGATCTGGTGTTCCACTAAGGACTAGGTCCAATATGGCTTCCCCTCTGGTCGGTTCATGAACCAGCTGCTCCAAGAAGCAGTCATTTATTTCATCTAGGAACTTTATCTCCCTAGCATGTCCTGCTGTGACACTGACCTAGGCGATACCGGGGTAATTGGAATCACCCATTATTATTACTGTGCTGTAACTTTTGTTAGCTTCTTTGATTTCTTTGAGCATTTCATCATCCACTTGTTCATTTTGGCCAGGCGGTCGATAGTACACCCCCACTGCCATCGCCTTCTCCTTTTTACATGGAATTTCAATCCATAGAGATCCTACAACAAATTTTGTTTCCTGCAAAACTTTAATTCTTTCTGACTCAATGCTCTCTCTAACATAGAGAGCAACCCCTCCACCAATTTGATCAGCTCTATCATTACGATATAGTTTGTATCCAGGTATCACAGTGTCCCACTGGTTGTCGTCCTTCCAATATGTCTCTGAGATTCCAATCATATCTAACCTCTCATTTAGTGCTATATATTCTAACTCTCCCATCTTATTTTTTAGACTTCTAGCATTTGCATACAAGCATTTTAGAGACTTTATTTTATTCATATTAATTTGGCTATTGGTAGGCATGGGTAATTTGGGATCTTTAAGCTCTGTCTGCTCCATACTCGATGGCATTTGGGCTACTTTACTCTTTTTTGGAATCTCTCTGCTTTTGGTAGTATCCCTCAAGGATACATTCTTCCGAACCATGAGCTGTTGTGTGACTGTCAGCTTTCCCCTATTATCTAATTTAAAAGCTGCTCTATCTCCTTTTTAAAGGTTAATGCCAGCAGCCTGGTTCCATCCCGGTTAAGGTGAAGCCCATCCCTTCGGAAGAGCCCCTCCTTTCCCCTGAATGTTCCCCAGTTCCTAACAAATCCAAAACCCTCATCCTTGCACCATCGTCTCATCCATGCATTGAGACTCCGGAGCTCTGCTTGCTTTTTGGGTCCTGCGCATAGAACAGGAAACATTTCGGAGAACGCTACCCTGGAAGTTATGGATTTGAAGTTCCTACCTAAAAGCCTAAATTTAGCCTCCAGAACCTCCCTACCACATTTTTCTATGTCATGTACCAAGACAGCAGACTCCTACCCAGCACTGTCTATCATGATATTGACACAAACTCAGGAGTATTCATCCAGCAGCAAATATACCGAATTCCAGAGACACAGCTGTAAAAAGTAGCCTCACAAATGAGGGAGTTGTTTAAACTCAGTGTGATTGAAATGTCCAGCAGCAATAGATCATCTCCTATTATACTTGTCCCTAGCTAGATGAAAGTCTTCTATTCTACTTTGATTTCAGAATGGGCAATTAAGTCTACACGCTTGAAGCCTATCTGAATCCTCTGACTAATGAACTTGTTCAAACACTAGGGGCTGCATTTTATTTCTACAGTGGACCTTAGAGTCCTTAAAGGGAGTTTGCTACATTTTTAAAACAGTTACATTCTTTTTGGTGCTTTAGTTCAATAGGGGAAATATTTTCTTTGGTGGTGTAGGTTTAAAACTCTGCTATCAGTTCTTTCTCAGCTCTTTGAAGCTGCTGACATCTCATCAGGAGTTAGTGGACCTGAGTAGCCTGTGAAAGAACTGAGGGCTGCATAAAAAGTCTTCAGAGCCTTGAACTGTTGAGGCATTCCTAACAGGGGCTTTACATTTCAAGCAAAGGTAAGAGTGTGTGGCTTTTAATTACTAGCTTTCTGCCTGAGAGTTCTTAAAAGGGTTTTGGTACATTTTTAAAACAAAGTTACATTCTTTTAGGTGCTTTAGTTCAAAAGGGGAGATATTTTCTTTAGTGGTGTAGGTTTAAAACTCTGCTTTCAATATCCTTGAGGCTACTGATACCTCATCAGGTGTTAGTTCCTTCCCTACCCCCCAACTCCCTCCTACTCCATGTGAACAGTCTTGCTTTATAGGGCCCCTCCCCAATTAGCTACACACAGGGACCTGGAACAGCACATTAAGAGCAAATGTAAAAGAGATTTAACTGCTTTACTCTGAAATGACAGCTGGGAAACCTACTGGTACATTGGTAGGTCTCTCTCTCTTTTGCTTCAACAGCTACCTAAGCTCCACCAAGTGAACAATGGCTGGGAAAAATCATATCACCAAAGTTGTTGCTTCCGTTCCAGTTTCTGCTTTTTTCCAGACAGAGGGCCCAATGCCAGTTGAAGGACCAGTTCCTTGTGTAGGATGCCTGCATGCTGAATCTCTCAGGAAACAAGTGGAGGAGCTCAGAGAAGATGTGGCGAGGCTGAGGAGCATTCAAGACAGTGAGAAGTACATTGATGAGATGCTTCTTGAAACATCCAAGCTCTCCAGCAGAGGACAGGATGGGAGCCTACAGAATGTCTCAAAACACATTTTTTCTCCACTGCTTTTAATCTTTTCCAGTGACTTCTGCTTCTCCTATGATTTTCTCCTATTTGCAATCTATCTTCTCTATCTTGACCTTCTTTTTCTCCTATCCTTTTTAAGAAAAAAGTATTTTTTAAAGTATTGTTATTTTCCTTTTCTTTTTAATCATTTTATACATTTTATAGTTTTATTGTAAACCGCCTCGATGTAATGGGGGGTGGTATATCAAGTGATTATAAACAATAAACAATAAACAATGATGCAGGTTGGACATGAGTCACTAAGTCCTGCAGAATCATCAATCCAACTCCTCAAGCCCTTGAACTGAAGAACCATTATGCAGCCCTGGAAGTGAGTGAGGTGAAAGCATCCCTGGAAATGGAAGAACCAAAGGTCAAACCCCCCAAAGTTGCAGAATCAGTGACCATAAGGAAGTGAAGGGTAGTGCTGATTGGTGACTCTCTTCTGAGGGGTACAGAGGCATCCATCTGCCAACAAGACTTGATGTCCAGAGAAGTATGCTGTCTGCCAGGTGCCAAAATCTGAGATGTTGCCAAGACTCATCAAGCACACTGATTTTTACCCGATGTTGCTCATCCATGTTGGCACAAATGATACTGCCAAGTATCCTTCTGAGCATGTCAAAAATGACTTTATGGCTCTGGGACAGAGGGTGAAACAGATAGGGGTGCAGGTGGTTTTCTCTTCAATCCTCTCAAAGATTGAGTAAAAGCCAAGGCAGAGAAGCTCACATCCTAGAGATATATGCATAGCTGCGTAGATGGTATCATTAAGAGTGTTTTGGTTTCCTGGACCATAGGATGCTGTTCCAAGGGTTGCAAAGCAGAGATGGTGTCCATCTGTCCAAGAAGGGTCGACCTGTCTTCAGTAGCAGACTGGCTAGCCCACTGAAGAGGACTTTAAACTAGATTCATTAGGGATGGGTGAAGAAAACCACCAGATAAGTGAAAGTCCCCAAGTAAGTGAAACAGTAAATACCTTTATGGAAATGGGTAAAAGGGGCAACATATGGAAAGCAGTGTGTATAAATGGGAAATAAGATCCCAGATGTTGAGGCTTTAATGGGAGAGCCTGACTTGGATTTAGTGGCAGTAACAGAGAGGTGGTTCATGGACAACCAGGACTGGGATGTAACTATACCAGGCTATAATTTATTCAGAAAGGACAGGGTAGGAAGAAGGGGAGGAGGAGTGGCACTATATGTAAAAAAATAATATTAAAGCTAAGGAACTACAGGGCTTAAAAGGGAGAGAGGAGGCACTATGGGTTAAACTAGAAAGAGGGAAAGAGAAATCTATTTGAAGAGGTGGACGGAGAGTTAATTAAAGATATACACAGCATTGCCAGGAAAGGGAAAGTGTTACTGATAGGGGATTTCAATATGCCAGATGTTAATTGGCACATCCCTGCTGCAGTATCTTCTAGATCAGGGGTCTCAAACTCCAGTCCTGGAGGGCCGCAAACCAGTCAGGTTTTCAGGGTATCCCTAATGAATATGCATGAGATATATTTGCATACAATGGGGGAAGTGCATGCAAATATATCTCATGCATATTCATTAGGGGTACCCTGAAAACCTGACTGGTTTGCGGCCTTCCAGGACTGGAGTTTGAGACCCCTGTTCTAGATGTAAGGAGATCCTGGATTCTCCACAGGGAGAACTATTCAGGCAACTGGTAACAGAACCCACATGTGAAGGGGCCATACTGGACTTGGTGCTTACCAATGCTGAAAGTGTTTCTGATGTTATAGTGCGGGATCATATTGCATACAGTGATCATCAGATGGTGTGGCTCAGTATTAGGACTAGGGCTACTAAAATCCATTCAAAAGTGAGGGTCTTAGACTTTAGGAAAACTAACTTTGCTAAGATGGGCCAATACCGCAGGGAGTCGTTAGCGGGATGGAAACAATTGGAGGATATAGAAAAAGAGTGGGCAAAACTGAAAGGGGATATTTTATAGGCAACAAATCTTTTTGTTAAAATGATAAATAAAGGTAAAAGGAAAAGGAGACCACTATAGTCTTCAAAAGAAGTAGCTGAAAAGGTGACGAAAAAGGGGGAGGCCTTCATGAAATACAAGCGATCACAGAGAGAGGAAGACAGGCATCTATATTTGGAAAAACTTAGAGAAGCTAGCAAAGTAGTCAGCAAAGCAAAAATTCAAAAAGAGGAGGAAATAGCCAATGCAATAAAATGGGGGGATTTGTGATTCTGATCCTGTGGGGCTGGACGTGACCCACGGGATCAGAATCGTGACTCCCTCTGTGCGTCCGGTTCCGATTGTTTGCACAGAGGGCCTGTACGTCCAGGATGGAATGACCCCCTGTCTGTCCAAGAAAAGCAATCTCTCATGCAAAACCAACCAACATTCAAAAGAATACAGAGTAATAGTGCAGTAGGTTCAATTTTTATTAATTTGCAACCCCAACACGTTTCGGCATGCGCCTTCCTCAGGGGATGTAGCCGCACAAAAGACAAATAAAAACATCATCAATCATAAATAAATAAATTGGATGCACAAATAAATAAATAACATCCAAATTGTACAGACAAACAGCACATGAATAAAGAAAAGTTAAAATAGCTGTAAAAAACATAAGATTGATAAAGTAAAATATCAAATAAATGTAAAACCTATAAGCCACGTAATAGATAATCAAAACTAAATGACACAATGTTAAAAACATATATAGATGTACATTAACTTCAACCAATGTGTTATAAGAAGTGAATTAAAGTACATGCAATGTGGTATATACAGAAGGACGGACATTGCTGACACACACTCCATAGAAACCACTGTATTAAAGACACCAAGATATATTATATCATAACCATTTGGGAGTGTTATATTCCTGTACCATAGAGCATAGAGAACCTATAGCAGTGCACATGGGGACAAATGAGAAACATTATAGTGTTTACATTAAAAAGGTATATCAAGATAGGCAAATTATGGGATATGTTTACTAAACAGCGATAGCACCTAATGAAAAAGGAATATACCGAAATAAAAGCTTAATAAATGTATTGTGAATATGCCTAAGAATTAATAGATAATGCTTACTTGTGTCACGTTCTGGTTATATATGTGTACAAATATGTGAACTGCATGCCGCATTGTTGTGTGAGATAAAGAATAAACAATATACTTATGAAATAATTATGCCATATTGTCTCCAGTCCCAGTGGCACAGGCCGCCTCCCTCAAACAAAGTGCATCTCTATAAGGGACCTCCTCATCGCCATGGCACGTTGGTATGTAGGACCATGTGATGGCTGGGGCGCCACCATGTCATCCTCCTCACCCTTGGGATCGCTGACCATGGCATGTGTAGCATGCAGCACTCCACAAATATCCTGCACTCCTTTTCTGGGGCATAGAGCAGCTCCCCACCAGACCTGTCAAGGCAGCGGAAGTGGCTTTTGAGTAGCCTAAATGTTCGCTTGATGACAAAGCGCGTCAGCTGGTGGGACCAGTTGTAGCGCACCTCTGCTGGAGTGTGTGGGTGGACGAGAGGGGTCATCAGCCACTCCCGCAGTGGGCTGCCCCTGTCACCTGCATAGAAGAACAGTGGCAAGAATGTCAACAAGTAGTGCCATGACCAGCTATGCAGGTGTCATCATACCCATGCACCAGGTGCCACCCTACCAGGCCCAACATGCATGTGCACCTCACCCGTGCCATGTGGTGCCCCACCATCAATGCCTGTGCATTCCTGCTGTGGTGCTTCCCTAGTCCGCTCCATGTACATGCTGTTGGTGTAGCTGCCCCCCCATGCATGCACTGGTAGGGGTGCCTGTGGACCCCCATCCCCACATATGAACAGCCCATAGCTAAACTAATCCTGTCACTACCATCCAGGGCAGTATTCAGGCAAGTTTACAGTAACATTACTCTTCACCATTATAGGTCAGAATACCTCCAGTGGCTAATTCATATCCAAACACAGATTCAGATACTGAGCTACTAGTGTCTACATGAAAGCCCACAAATGTTCAAACAATATGCAGGCTCCACTCCACAAAAGCAAATACTCAACAGTTGGTATTCCCATTAAAGCCACAGGATGTTGCTCTTTTGAAGAGTGATGTTACTGTAAACTTGCCTGAATACTGCCCTGGATGGTCGTGATAGGATTAGTGTCACTGAAGCTGCCTAGAGCCTTTGTTTGGCTTTATGTTCTGAGGTCTTTTCCTCCAGTGTCTATTGGTTTTGTTCTATTTATCACTCTGAATTAGCAAAATATGTGTTGGTTTGTTTTACGATCCAGTTTTTATTGTGTGTCATGCACCTGTGGGGGCCAAACATGCACACCCCCTGTACAATGACAACAGTATGGGGCTGGGGATGTGGGGTTGGAGCAGGACCTGATGCATCTAACTGCATGCTAGTTGGTCCCTGCCCCCAACAGCAACTTGCCCACACCTGCCTGCTCTATGATGTATGCCTTTTGCAGGGCACCTGACCACAGCATCCAGGTTATTGCATACCATTGTCTCCCACATGGCCACAGGCAACACAAACATACATCAGGAGCGCAGGCCCCAGCATACATACCATTGCAGTTACATCAGAGACTTAGTACCTACCCTGTAAATGGCAGTTTTGCTGTAGAGGTGATAGGTTACAATGAATCAACTTCCACAAAAGTCCAAGAAGTGATAAATTGCCCTGGATCCACTTCCACGATGTCCAAGACGCGTTGCACACGGGAAAAGCAAAACGTGCAATGCCAATGGCGGATTTATACATCTTCCACAGATGCTGGACGTATACATGCGTCTAGATGCAAATATGACTACAGTATTCCAAAAGATTGGACGTACATGTCGTTGTATGTCTAACCGCTTTAAAACGTGTAACACTGGTGTAGACACGCCTTCATCAGAGAATTCCATTCATTACTCTATGAAGGCTCCTAAGGTCTCTGTATGAAAGCACAACTTCACAGAGGGGGAGCAGGCCCTCCTCATTGAGGAGGTGCTGGGAAACTATGCCATTCTCATGGGCACAGAGGAGGCACATGTGGGGGCATATGACCGGCAATGCAGATGGCTGGCCATCTCTTGGAAATTAAACACAATATATCATAATAACCGCAACATTCAGGTTGTCAAGTGGAAGTGGCGGCAGGTATGCCGCAAGGCCTGCCAGAGGGCACAGGCTGTCGGCCCAGATGAATAGGCGATGCAGCTCACAGAGGTGGAGCGGCACATCCTTGCCATCGTTTATGTCACTACACTGGAGGCCGTCAGAAATGTGGACAAATCCTGGCCTCCACAGGACCAAGGTATGTGTCTGTACTGACATTTGCATGCTGCTTCTCCCCCACTCTATGCCTGCACCCATGGTGTGGGTACCTATTGAACCACCCACTGCCCCTCTCACATATGTTCAAACAAGTTTGGGGTTGGACACGTATGTCCCTGTTGCACCATGATGTCCCCCACCGCTGGCTCACTGGGTGGCTCTATGGTGGTGGACCCTCCCTTGCACTCTCCCAGCTGCCCCATGGTGTCCCTGTGGCCATAGTACACTGGTGCGGCCCATGAGTGGGTAGGGAGTGGGTTGCTGCCCACAGGGTCCATATTATGTTTACCATCTTTGCTTCTTTCAGCAGGTGCTGCCACAGCTGCTGGTCCCAGTGCTGGGCCCTCCAGTGCCTCAATACCAACAACCCCACCACTGCTGACAGAGGGGACTCTGGAAGATCCACAAGTCCAGCCATAGGACCCAGAGAATGGGGTTATGGAGCCAGCTGCCACCACAGAGCCAGGGGTCGCTGGCTCTGAGGACTCTGGGGACCATTTGGCACTGTCTCCATCACTTAAGCCCCATTCCCAGCCTGGTGGCAGCATTCATCATTGGCAGCACCTTATATTGTCCCATGCCCAGCTGATGGACTGTGTCCAGCACATGCTGGACCCGCAGGGAGCTAGGGAGCGGGGGAGGTGTGTGCAGAGGCAAAGCTCTGGCTCCTTCAGCAGTCTGTGGAGATACAGGAGTGGCGGTTGGTGGTTGCGGAGGCACAGCTGGCAGACACCAACCACCTAACTGCCTCCATGGATCGCATTGAGGTACACCTCAATGTACTTTCAGTCTAGCTGGCTGGGCCTCAGCTGCCACAGCTGCTGTACCTCTCCCACCTGCATCACCATCTTACAGAGGTGTCTCCACCCGGGCCACTGCACGGGCCGCAGCTGTGGTGGGGTCCAGCAGCATTCAGCAGTCCCATATCCTGGTCCCTGTGCCCGGGGTGTGAAGTCCCCAATAGTCTTCCCAGCCTTCCACGAGGCACATGGGGGGACCAGTGGGGAAAGCAGCAGTGGCAGTAGCTCAGTCTCAAGGGCAGGATCCACCAGCCACACCACCTGCTGGCCAACCACCAAGGACCAGTGGTGGTGGTGCCTCTGTGGTGGGGGAGGGGCCGGGGCGAGTCAAGGTGTGTAGGGGTGTAGGTAGGCATGGCTACCATTGCCTGTCCCTGGGGTGGGGGCCTGGGAGTGGGCTGGGGTGGTGGGGTGAGGGTGAGGGTGGGGTGTTGGGGGTAGGGCCAGGTGGTTGGGGGCTGAGGGCTGGGATGGTAGGGTGAAGGTGGGAGGTTGGGGCAGGGCCGGGGGGGGGGGGTTGGGGGTGAGGGCTGGGATGGTGCAGTGAGGGTGGGGGATTGGGGGTGGGCTGTTATTTTCTGGCACCTGGGTGTGTGGGTTGGATGTTGATGGGCACTCTGTAATGTTATTTTTTAATTTTATAAATGTTATTTCACAATACCTGCTGGACTCTGTGCTTCCCTCTGCCTCCATCACATGGGCATTTGTATCTTTTGGTCCTGTTTCCCTGGCACTGCCTGTTGTTTTTCTCGTGCACCATCTACATGTCCCTCCTTTGTGCATCACAGTATGTACATCTGCATCCTGTGCACCCTGCTACGGCAGGCACATGGGTAGTGTCACTGCCACACCTCTTGTGTGGATATAGTGGGGCACAGCAGTATATGATGTCCAGCTGTATGCAGTGACGTTTCTTTCCCTTCTTTTGTTCCCTCTATGTTTCTGGCTACCATTGGGACTCCTATTGCTTCCACATGGTTCTGTTTATTTTCCTTCTGTCTGCATACTCTGACACCTCACTGACCATAGGGACAGGCCCGTACCTAGCCCTGTGCGAGCGGTGCAGCCGCACAGGCGCAGAGGCTTAAGGGGCGCATTTTAGCTGTCTGCCGTTGCCTGCCACCTCCACTTTTTTTCTCTCAGCGGCAGCAGGCAACGGAAGACAGCTAAAATGCGTTCCTTAAGCCTTCTCGCAGGGAGGGACAGATCTGCTTAGCATGCTGGCGACTTGGACATCAGGCGTGCCTCTTCTCTCCCGCCCAGTGGGGGGGGGGGGGGCACGAGCCCGATGTGCAAGTCACATAGGGCGCGATTTACACTCGGTACGGCCCTACATAGGGACATAGTATTTCCATATTGATTCGGATCAGAGGTCCAAGTGGCCTATTATTCTTTCCAGGAGTGGCCAATCTGGATCACAACTACAGAGTTACGCCCCCCAAACATGGCAACATGCTACATTCCTTGCCCCCAGGGTACATACTGTTTCATATCCTTTTACAACCCAGCTATGTTACCTGCTTTATTTAAACATAGATGTCCTTCTGTGTTGTTATTGTTCAGTGCTATTATTACAGACATAGGCTGCTATTCCACGTTTTAGCAGGTCTAACCTAGACATCCAGGATGTACGTACACATTTTTGTTGGAATATGGTCTAGACATTTAAATGGCTTGACATGTCCTCGCTCCTCCCCTCCACGCCCACATCTAGATAACCCATCTTTCTCGTCTGTACATGGAAATTGTTCTGTCTTCAGAATTGCGTCTAGACGTTTAAGTGCCAAAATCGTCCAACTTGCACGTGAATACAGCTTATTCATGGTTCAGATTAACCCCCTAAATGTTCTCTTGATTTTATGGTCTTATTATTTACTACATCTAAACCTAAGGCTGCTATTTTAAGGATAGACAAATAGATGCTATTAAATAAAAAGACACCCAATTTGAGAACCATAAAAGGATTATGACACTAATGTACTAGATTATAAACAATTGTTTAAGGAAAGGAAGATACAAAATATAAAAGGAACAAAGAGGATTATAAAAATGGTACTGTGTACTACTGGATAAATAACCAAGTGGCTCCTAGGAGTGAGCCGTGGAGAAGGAAATATGACCACTCCAAAACACAACATACATGTAAAGCCAGGACTAGACAGCATTCTACAGATACAAATACAGAACCTCACAGAAAATGAAGTTGTAGTCACGTAGAGTATTTCCATCGATGCTGCCAGGAAGCCAAAAGGGTTTTCAGATGGATACATTATGGAAGGGAGAGGGTCACTTATCCCCTTGATCACCTGTCAAAAATGGTTGGAATTCCACAGCTCCCACTTTCCCCAGAGGGGCAGGGGAAAGGGAGGGAGAGAGGGCCACCTGCAGGGATCAGTCAGAGAGGGAATATTAACTGACATTTTTAATCTATTAGATTATACCCTAACAGAAATAGAGAAGTGAGTTCTTAGTAAAGACCTTTCATTTGTACCCACTAATAAATATGATCCCTTTATTACACATGTGGATTTGTACACGTTTTTCAAAAATTACGTATTACATATTTATTTTTGTAGATAAGCCCGACCCCGATAAAGATTGTTCCGTTATCAAAAAGCCCTCTAAGTGGACACTCCCAACTCTGATAATGCACTTATAGACAGGGCCGGATTTACCTTGAGTGAGGCCCTACACCAACAAAAATTGTGGGCCCGCGTCTCTGTTAAGCCCGCAGGGGCTGATGGGAAATTTCCCATCAGCCCCTGCGGGCTTAACAGAGACGCGAGGGAGACACTCTCCCTTCGCACCTCTCAAAGCCGGCATGGAGGGAGGGAGGGAGGGACAGATTCAGCCGGGCAGAGGGGGCCCCGCGGGACAGTCCATGCTGCCGCGGCAGCAGAGGGGGCCCCGCGGGACAGTCCATGCTGCCGCGGCAGCAGCCAGCGTTTTTTTTTTAAATTTAATTTTAAGAACGCTAACAATTTTTTCAGTTTTTGTGGGCCCTTGTCAGCTGTGGGCCCTACGCCACGGCGTAGTTGGCGTATAGGTAAATCCGGCCCTGCTTATAGAGGCATTTGAGACTATGGTTATACATAGGATTGAGAACTTACATTCTACTAAACACAGAACATATTTTTATTTAACTTCAGTTGAGAGACAGGCATTATATGGACTTAGGAACAATACTGCACTTGTTATAAAAACTGCAGATAAAGGGGGAGCATGGTACTAATGAACCTGCAGGACTATATTGAAGGCGTATATCATCAGATAAATGATTCCACTTTTTATCATAAAATCTATACTGCTCCTACTTCTATATTGAAGGTTAAAGTAGACACACTTTTATATTTGGGCCTACAGGCAGGTTACCTGACATCTAAAGAACATGAACATCTCACTGTTGAACATCCAGTTACACCTACCATCTATATGCTACCTAAAATACATCTTTATATCATCCTCTGGGTCAGCATATTATTGCCGCTATTGGTTCAATTCTCGAACCTATTTCCAAATTTTTAAATACCTTTTTACGCCCCTTTATCTCAAGGGCTCTGTCCTATGTGAGGGACTCCTCAGAAATTATTCAAGCCCTAAGAGGTTTTTTGGGCTACAGTGCACAGCTTATACTTGTGACCTTAGACATTGAGTTATTGTACACTAATATACCACAGGATGCAGCAATTGAAATTCTAGAAGAAACTTTATTGGGATGAACCCAACCTATTTGGACACCTATGACTTACCTTATACAACTGGCCACTCTAGCAATGAAGGAGAATTATTTTTGTTTCATGGATGATTTTTTTTTTATAAGCAGATAAAAGTTATTCCATGGCACTGGATGTAGCCAATCTATATGTGGCATATTTCAAGAAGGAATTTTTAACTAAGAATGCTTTTACCCATCATATTAAAATGTGGAAAAGATATATTAATGATGTGTTCATGATTTGGGAGGGACATGAGGATATCCTTCTATAGTTCCTCCTGTGGTTAAATGCATTAAATTGTAATCTACAGTTCCAAAGACATTATAGCTTTGATTGTTTACCCTATCTCGACATCAAGATTAGGAAAGAAAATGATGGTTTTGTGACAAGCCTGTACCATAAGTACACTGACAGGAACTCCCTATACTAGGGCCAAGAGTGCAGATAGAGATCATTTACTTCAGACTTCTCGACCCATGAAATAATCAAGAATGATATGTGCCCTTACTTTTTCAAGTTTGTCTCAAGATATTTTGCGCATATTGAGAGATGAGTAGCATCTCCTTTCATTTCTATCAGTTTTCCAGTCTTGCCCACTGATGATTGCGCATAAGAGGAATCAGAATCTTGTGGATGTTTTGGTACCTTCGGTCTTGAGCAAGCCTAACTTTATAACCAGAGTGCATGGACATTTCCAGTGTGGTAAATGCTCAGAATGTGAGAATACCATTGTTACTAAGGGTCAATTTCTGCACCCCCTAATGCAAGAAAAGTTTTTCCTCAAGAGGTTTTCCAGTTGTAAGTCCATGCAAGTCATTTATCATGTGTCCCTGCAAGTTGCTTTACAGAGGTAAGACCAAATGCATGGTTCACATACATATTGTTGAACACAAGAGCTACATAAGAAAGAAGATAATGGACAAAACTCTGGTCACCCACTCAGAAGAATTTGGACATTCTATTAGAGATTTGCGGTTTTTGGTCTTGAAGGTTGTCCAACCCAATTGGAGGGGCAGAGATATTGATAAGCTCCTCCTTAGACTGGAGCAGCAGCTTATTTACAAATTCAATAGTTGATACCACATGGATTGAATGCTGAACAAATCCTGGCTGTTTTTCTATAGGCTTCTTCTTCTGCTACGGTTTTTATTGGTTTAGTTTTTTATGATTTTAATTATTTATTATTTATCATTCGATTGGTATTGTTTCACTCATGCATCTGTTGATACATTGTTTGTAACTATTTATTTATTTATAACCCCCCAGATTTTTTGATTCATTCTAGTATTCCCTGTACCATCATGCCCCTAATGGCTTTAATTGGATATATCCTCTTATAGGCCAGTGTATTGATTTACCAGAGTAGTTAACTGTTACTGGTCTTTGTACATGTTGGCCTCCCATCCCATGAACACATCATTCTTTTAATTATAATTCCACACGTTGTCCACAAATGGCATGAGCATAGGGCTATTTGGAAGAGTTTCCAATGCCATGTTTTATGCTCCCTAGCACTCCCTATTTGGGTCAATTATTTATTTATTTTTAATTTTATTTTCTTCATTTAGGTTTTTGTGGAGTATTAGTTTTAGTTTTATCCTTTTTAAATCTTTTTTATTGGTTCTTATTATTGGGGTTTATTTATTAATAAGGGGGTACTCTTATGTTTTTATTAATTTTATTAATATTATTAATGAGGGGTTTATTTATTAATTTTTTTGGTACTCATGTTTTTTTATTACATGATTTGAGTGATTAGCTACTAAGTTGGTGCCCCCCTCTCTATATTCTTAATGATTTTTAATGTTTTAAAATTTTCATCTAGAATATTCCTTTTCCATTAGAAGTTGTATATTTGGCCAAATAGACATTATCTTGAATGTTTAGGTGTTACAATTTGTTGTCCACTGGGGAATACACAATTAGCATTTACAGTGGCGATCCGTCAGGCTTACAGACATATTATCTTATTCACTCTGACACAGCCATCAGATGCTTCACCTTTTTATCAATCGTGTTTATTTTCCATATTTCATAAGCATTGGTTGGCAATGTATTGCACAAGTTCAGCTGGCTCAGTTTTCATAATATCCTTCAAAACAACTGGCATCCTGCTTAGCGATCCATTCGATTTCAACTTAATTTTTAGTACTGTGGCAAGGTCAGCTATTCTGAGAGTGGGGGAGGTGAGAAGCATAACGAATTCACCCTAGTTAAGGGTCCCCTTCTAGGAGTGGAGGGAGAGAAATCCACAGCCAGGTTTCAAAGACAGAAAAAAACCAGCTGGAACAGGTTTCAGCCAATGAATGATAAAGTAAGAAAGAGGGATTGCAAGCACGAGGACCAAAGCCCTTACTTTAACAAGTGCACTGATTATTCTAATATCAGGAGGCAGGGGGATTACCAACACCTGGGAAAGAAAGAGGTGGGGTTAGAACCCTGGAGGTATAAGCCTGGGTTTGATTATGCAGAGAGAGAGAGACGAGAAGGAGAGCAGCCGGGAGAGCAGCTGAGACAGAAGCAGAGAGGAGGAGTTGATTCTTGGAGAAGAGCTGAGCTACCCAGAGCTGAGAGAGCTGACTTCCTTGCAGCAGGTTGGCAACAGAGGTGGGGACCAGGAAGTGGAGAAGCTTTCAGACCACCAGAGAGGCTGTCAGATGAGCAGTCTGACCAGGTCGGTGAGTCAGAACCCATGCAGTTGGGAGAACCAGTGTCAGAGTTGGGGGAAGAAGATTGCTTTATGGATTGCTCTCTATGCCAAGCTCTAGACAGGAAGTCTTGAGGAAAAGCTAGCCTTGAAAGAAGTAATTCTCCTTGGAAGTTAACCATATGGCAGAAGCAGTGTGGAGGTAAATTCCTGTCTGTTTTAAAAGGGAAATTTACTGCAATGTAAGCCTGATCAGGAAGCTCTGATTCATGCTTTTTTGTCACCTGTGTTTGAAATGTGCAATGGCAAGAAAAGCCAAGTTAGCTGCTATAAGAGTTTTTGCTTGCTCCTCTCCTATATGAAAAGCCTGCTAAGAGTTGTGATAACAGCTTGGAATGTTTGTTTTGTTCTAAGTTTGGTTTCACGTAGAAATGCAGCCTAGAGAGGTTTTTTTGAGGCTGGCAGAAACCAAACTGCTGTAGAAGAATTAAGCTTGAATTTTTCTTTATGCTCTGATTAACAAGGACTAAAAAGGAAAGTGGCAGCCTAGTTTTTGAGGCATTAGCTTCTACAAGTAAGAGGACTTTAAAAAGCCATTTCTGAGTTCTTTTGGTTTGTTTCCCAGTATTTGCTGTACCTTAAGCAAATCCTACAATTATAAACCTGGAAATGATACCTTGAATCTGCTGTGTTTTGTGTTATGGAAATAAACTTTCTGTTACAAGCCTTACCCTCGGTTACCTCAACTACAAACCTTCTACTTAAAGCACCAACATATTTTAGCAGTACTACACTTCCCAGAAGCCAACAGAAAGAAATAGGCTGCTAGGAGCTGATAGAAGAAGGAATCCTTAACTACCATGCCCCTCGACCACTAGAGGCAAGTGGCTTCGGGCGTTGTGCTTGTGACAGTACATGTAGATGTTATTAGGGAGCCAGTCCCATTACCTTTCTTCTTTTGATTTGACAGCTGCACCATCATTGTGGCAGCCACTTGTTTATGTTTATGTTTATTAAAACTTGTTATACCGCTCAATACCGTAGGCATCTGAGCGGTTTACAATAGATAAAATCAGGCAAGTTAGTTAAAACAAGCGCTCGGCTGTAGAAAAAGAAAAGGAAAAGAACGCCATTAATTGTGAGAAAAGGATGAGGAGAGAAAGAAAAGAAAAGCTGAGAACAGAGTGGAAGTTTAAGACAGGGAAGAGCATTACATGCATACTATCAAGGAAGAGAGGGAAGGGGGAGCAGACATTCATGAGAAACATGGAGGAAAATGAGGGGGGAGGGTAGGCTAGGGAGGAGGATCAAACGCAAGGCAGAAAAGGTGGGTTTTGAGCTGGGTTTTAAATGAGGGGTATGAGTCTTCTGCACTTGTCTTTTGAATATTCATTAAGCACAGCTATATTATTTTTTGAGGATATTTTTAAGTTGCACTGTTTCAATATGATTGCAATATAATCTTGACTGATGCAAATACAGGTGGTAGCTTTAAAATATACATTGTTTAGAACTCTGTTTTTCACTGGTGGATGAACACTTTGATCCTGCCGCTTGGTGCAAATTTGAGCATTTAAAGCCTTGCTGCTCAGTAGGCTCTCCCTTAAATACAGTGATACTCGCTATTGAGGATCTGGATTCAGTCAAGTTTTTTCATACATAGTTCATCTGTCAATTTTATTTATTCATATGCTGTTTGACCGTACAATTTATTTGTATGTTATTAATTAATTGATTGATTGATTCATGCATCCTATTTATTTATGTATTTATTTATTTATTTGTGATTTGTGAGGCAACACCACCCCTGAGAAAGATGCATGCCGAAGTGCATAGGGGTGGCAAATTAATAAAACTTGAACCTACTGCACTATTACTCTCCACTCTTTTGTATGCAAGGATAACCTGTGGCCTTTATAAGAAGAGAACTTATAAACAGTAATTAAGAAAGAGGCACTGATTATAAAATGGGTACTGAATGTGTTCCAATACTACTTGTGGATGTGCAAGTTTACCTTAATAATTGACCACCAGCCACTCAAATGGAAGGAAACCCATGACCCATGCAATGGTTATATGGTGGTTCCTGAGATTGTAGCCCTTCAACTATGAGTTACAACACAGGGAAGAAAAGAACTTCATCAGTCTTTCATCACTCTCCTTCGGGATCTGTACCTGACACAGCATGTGACTGGGCCTACTCATGTGGCCAGTCATACCTTTGATTTGGTGATCACCCCAACAGGATCTATAACTTTGCCTTTATACCTGCATTCCAGGCCTCTGCCCTGGAATGACCATTTCTGTCTGGCCTTTCTTCTTCCCCTCCCTTCAGCCCATGCTTTTGCCTCCTCCCAATCTCTCGCAGTTCCCCAACTGGCTCCTGCTTGCTACTCTCGTCACATTACCCCCTCACTCTTCAGCTTTTCCCTGCAGTTAACCAGCTTCTACCCATGGATATCTCCTCTCTCTCCCCAAACTCACAGGTCTCCCAACTTTGGACCAGCTTGCCCCTCTACACTCTCGTCCCTTACGCCGCTGCCCTCACCAACCTTGATATCACCCTGACCTTCGCCTTCTCCGCTGCCAACTCCGGTGCGCAGAGCGTCTCTGAAGGAAATCTTGCTCCCCCTCTGCACTACAGAAATTTAAGGAACACCATTCCTACTACCGGTCCCAAGTCCACTCAGCCAAGCAAGTGTATTTTTCTACAGCGATCTCCTCAGCCTCTAATCCCATCCGGCAGCTTTACTCAATCCTCAGGTCCCTCACAGCACTTAATTCTAATCCCCTTCCAGCGCCTCCCCGCCTGCCCCAGCCCTTGCAGCTGGCCTCCTTCTTTACCTCCAAAATCCTTGACCTCCGAGCCTCGTTGCCTCAGTGTCACCCACCCCTCCTTCCTCCTCCCCACTCACTCACATCTGGCTCTCTTTTCACCCCCTCACTATTACAGAGCTCACAAAATCCATTTCCTCTGTGCACAAGATTACCTGTCCTTTGGATCCAATGCCCTCCTCCTGGCTTCTTGAGCCTTCCCTTGCCCTCCTTCCCTCTATCCTTACCAAGATCAACACTAGTCTCTCCTCGGGATCCTTCCCAAAATCCTGGAAGCATGCTTTGGTCCACCCTCTCCTAAAAAAGCCTTCCCTCGATCCTCTTCTCCCATCTCATTATCACCCTGTTTCCAATCTCCCCTTTCTCTTGAAGATACTCGAAAAAGCAGTTTTTGCCCAGCTTACTCATCATTTGGACACTACTCTCTTTCTTCATCCTCGTCAATCCAGTTTTCGTCCTGGACACAGTTTGAAACAGTTTTGTTTGCTTATCGCAACGAATTACATCTAGCACACGACCGAGGTGACATTTTGGTGGCAGTGTCCCTTGATTTCTTAGCAGCCTTTAATCTCATCGATCATGAGCTTCTTCTCTCCCGACTATGTGATGTCGTTCTGCATGGCATGGTCTATTGGTGGTTTCATTCTTTCCTCTGTTCACAGTCTTTTTCAGATTCATCTTGCACCATTCCCACTGTCTTCTCTGACTCTATCCCCCTTCACTGTGGTGTGCCCCAGGGTTCTGTTTTGGCACTCCTCTTGTTCAACATCTTTCTGGCACCACTTGCTTTACTGATCCAGCAGTCTGGAATGTCAGCCTACTACTATGCTGATGATGTCATTCTTCTTCACCATGTCTGTCCTTTCCAGCCGTATCTCACCCCCTCAACTCCTGCCTAGCCTCTTTCTCCACCTGGCTAACCACCAAATGTCTTCACCTTAATCTGGCAAAAACATCAGCCATCTGGTTCTCTCATGGCAGCCCCTCCCCAGGTATCCCCAAAGCTTGCAGGTTTCCCCATCCCCCTAGTGTCCTCCTTTCACTATCTAGGGGTCCTTCTCGACACTGATCTCTCTTTCAAAGACCACAACTTCAACCTCACCAGGAAGTCCTTCTTTTATCTTCGTCAAATCCCAGCTATTCGCCCCTTTCTCACCCCCAAGCTCTTACCACTCTGTTGTTGTCTCTGGTTATGTCCCGATTAGATATCTGTAATTCTGTTCTTGCTGGTATCACACACACACAGCTTCACAGATTGCAACTTATCCGAAACACAGCAGCACACATAATCACTCATTCCATTCGTTGGGATCATATAACCCCCCTCCTTCTCCAATTACACTGGCTCCCCTTAGAATATCATGCCCGCTTTAAACTTCTCACCATGGTTCATCAAGTCATTTACACACACACCCCACAATATTTGGCAGACTTCCTCCAGCTTCATATCCCTAGTTGCAACCTCCGTTTAGCACATATCAACTGTCTTTACCTTCCCTCACCAACCCAGGCTCACCTACAATCCAACCGCCAATCTGCTTTTTTCTTTCTTGGTCCTGCCTTATGGAGCTCACTTCCCACTCCCCTCAGATTAGAACCAAACTATTTCACCTTTAAGTTCCTCCTAAAAACCCATTTGTTTTCTATTGCCTTTGATCTCGCCACATCCCCTGGATGACCCTGCTTTCCTGTCTCATCTGTTTTTGTTCTTTTCTGCTTCTTTCCTGTACATATTGTAGTTCCTTTCTTACTTGCAGCTTCTAGCCACTGTATTATACTTTGTGCACCACTCTGATGTTATAAAGGGCGGTATATCAAATGGAATAAACATAAACATAACTATAGGAACACACAGTTCTTTTCCTAGGAGGGGGCCCTAGCAGAAACAGATCCAGAATGTTGAGCTGAGGGAGGGTATGGATATAACGGGGTTTACAAGTGATATGCCCAATCCTCCTTAAAAGACAATACCCTGGCCTACTTTAAGGGGATCAGAGCAGACAGGAGGGGTCCAGGTAAAGAACTTAAAACCCCAAAACCATAGTGATGCAGCAAGGCCCACACAGGAAGAAAGAAGGCCCCGGGAATATGCTAATAGCATGCATTTATAGAGGGCTTGGTTATAAACCAATTACAGCCTTTGAAGGTATGCCAGACACATTTTCTGTAGTTATAATATTTTCCTTTTGTTCTGAATCGGTGCTTAGCTGCCCTTATTTGTGTCCACAAGCCTCAATGCATGCCCTGGATCCCATCCACTCACACATGTTACTACAAATAGTCATTTAACTTTACACTGCCGTGTGAGTAATATAATTAGATCTTGCTTTGCATACCTGTAGAACTTAAAAAAGATGTTCATTGTGGTGCAACTAGGTAGTTTGTGCATTTTGGAGTAGAAATTAACAACAAGGGATTAAATATATTTAATTCATTATTCCCATGTGTAAATCCCTGACTGAAACAAACATTTTTTGTTTATGGAAAGGGTGGTGGAGGTGTGGAATGGCCTCTTGGTGGAGGTGGTAGAGATGAGAATTGTATCAGAATTCAAGAAAGTATGGGACAAATACAGAGGATCTCTGAGAGAGGAAAGGAACGTAAAACTTACAGTAAGAGTTCTTACAGGATGGACAGAGTGAATAGGCTTTATGTTCTTTATCTGCCATCATTGTCTATGTGTCTATGATGTGGTGTGGATCTTCCCATATAAGTGGCTTTTTAATTGCATTGGCATGCGTATTCAATCTCTTTATGTAATTGCCTCTAAGATAACCTCCATAGCGCATTTGGACTTTCAGACAGCATTTGACAAAATCCTTCATGAGAGATATCTGAGGAATTTAAAAAGTGAAGCCATAGACAGCAATGTACTATTGAGGAGCTGGTTAAACAACAGAAAACAGAGTAGAGTCTAAAGTTCAGTATTCTTAATGGAGAAAGATAAAATAGTGGAGTACTGTGACTGGCATTTTTTTTAACGTGTATAAATGATCTGGGAAATGAGAACAAGTAAGGTCATTAAACTTGCAGCAATGCGTGCCTTTGTGTCAATGCTGATTCCTGGTGACCCAGCAGCTCCTGTGTTTTCTTGGCAGTGAGAGTGGAAATAGATTGCCAGGCCTTTCTTCCAGGGCAATGGAGGATTAAATGACTTGCCTAAGGCCACAAGGAGAGCTAATGGGAATCAAACCTTGGTCCCTTGACTAGCAAGCAAGTGTGATAACCATTAGGCTACTCCACTCCCATTAGGCTAGTCCTCCATTCAAATCTGCACATAACACCAAAGTATTCAAAGATGTTAAATCACATGCAGATTGTTAGAAATTGGAAGAGGACCTTGGGATACTGGGAGACTGGACGTCCAAATAGCGGATGAAATGTGATGTGGATAAGTGCAAAGCAATGCACATAGGGAAGAAGAACCCAAAGTTATCCAGCTATTCAGTGTCAGCCAAAATCTGAAATCCAATGTAGAGTATCCAGATTAGTTAAACACCACAGCTTGTATTTTAAGAAATGCTTTTAGAATATCTATCTAGACAAAACTTGTAGATGTGAGAATAAATTGCAGGTTAGGATTCCATAATCTCTTCCTATAAATTCATTTTAGCAATAGTCACAGTCAAAGGATTCTTCAAAAGACTTGATAACTGTGAAGAAACATGATGTGGGGTAAGTGTGCTTCTAAGGCTTTGTTGCTACATATTTTTTTTTTTAAAGAAAAACTGGCTCCTGAGTATTATTGAAACCAGATGGATTCTGGGAAAGCATTAAGTTCCTGCTGGTAAGGGAGTGATGACTTGCTTCATCAATAAATGTGAACAGCAGGAGGACACTAATGAATAGATACCACATACCCACATACCCAATTTATCTCATCAGAAAAGAAATACTGAAAACAAATTCAGCTCTAATTCATTGTCAAGGTGATCGATTTTACCAAAGGAAGCTTTCTAAATCAATTGTAAATGTCTGAGAAACTTTAATAAAGCAGTACATGCCTTTGAAAACACCCTCTATTTGTACTATTTTGACCTTTTGATTTTATCTTTGGAAGTATGGCTGGCTATACATTTCCACAGAGAACATTAACATTGTCCATTGTTTTCATATGCTTGTCTGCAACTTGTGATTAAAAAGCAGTGTTCTTTAGACATAAAAAGAGTAATTTTATAAACTCCTGTGCAGGCAAAGCAATTTGCTGTGTGCGTGTTTGGGGCCTATTTTATAAAACAAAGCATGTGTGTGTGCTTCAATTTATAAAATAGGGGCATACGAAAGCACTTCTGTCCATAAAAGAAGAGTGTGACCTGGGTATGATTGTTTCTGATGATCTTTAAGTGGCTGAACAAGTAGAAAAGATAACGGCAAAAGCCAGAAGGATACTTTATTATAAACCATACGGGGAAAGACTTAAAGTTCTCAATATGTATACGTTAGAGGAAAGGCAGGCTAGAGGAGATATGATAGACATTTAAATACCTCTGTGGCATAAACGCACAGGAGGAGAGCCTCTTTTAATTGAAAATAAGCTCTGCAATGAGGGGATATATGAAGAGGATGAAAGGGGATAGACCCAGGAGCAATATGTGGAAATATTTCTTCATGGAAAGAATGGTAGCTTCAAGGAATAGTCTTCCAGTGGAGGTAGTACAGATGTAGGGTTGCCAACCGGCCGGTTTTCAGACAGCCTGGCCGGCTTTTCCATGGCCAGTCCGACTGCCGGTACAGATATAAAACTGGCTCTTCAAAAGCAGTTTTTTTGCTCTGGCCGCGAGATCGGGAGTGGCCAGAGCAAAAAAACGGCTTTTCTCCCGCAGTCTGCATCGCGATCACGAACGTGAACGTGAACGCAAACACGATCACAGAGCAGTGGCTGCAATAAAGTTAATTTGAAAAGGAAGAACCTGTGAGAAACCCGCCGCCTCTGACATCACTTCCTCGAGAGCTGCAGAAGGACGACTGGAGGGCTGGGCTCCTCACAGGTTGTCTTTCCTTTCAAATTAAGTTTATTGCAGCCGCTGCTCTGTGAAAAGCAGAAGCAGCGGCTGCACGGGGTGGAGCAGTACTAAGGGGGTGTGAAGCAGCACTAAGGTGGGGTGAAGCAGCACTGAGGGGGGGGGGGGTTAAACAGCACCTGGGGGGGTGAAACAGAACTAAGGGGGGGGGGTGAAGCAGCACTAAGGGGGGTGTGAAGCAGCACTAGGGGGGTGAAACAGCACTAAGGGGAGTGTGAAGCAGCACTAACGGGGGTGTGAAGCAGCACTAAGGGGGCGGGGTGAAACTACACTAAGGTGGAGGGAGTGAAGCTGCACTTTGTGTGATGCAGAGGAGGCTGTTTCATTTGCATTTCTGAACAGCAGTTTGTGTAGGTGAGTCCAACTTAACAATATAAGAAAGTAGTTTGTCATTAGTAAATGTGCAAGTGTCAGCCTCTGGCTGAGAGAGTTTGCCAACCTTCTCCATTGACAGACAGGAGACGGAAGGGAGCTCCTGTTTCTGTGCTACCCATATCCAGCACGAGGTTTTTCATCGACTGGTGGAAAGAGAGAGCCAGCCAATCACAGCCAGAGCCAGAGCTAGCCAAGTGACGGTGAGTGGGTCTGAACAGTGATACTGGACTTCCCAGTGTCTTAAAAAAAGATGTTTCATATGAGGATGGTTATGGTGCTGTTGTGCTGTGCTGCACTGCCTGAACTCTGGTCCTTGATTCACTTAAATAAATGTCCATGTCGTCACTTATTTTTAACTTCCAACTATTCAGATGCTCACTGCTGCCAAGGACAGTTCATATCAATATATATGCTTGCAGCCAATCAATGTAAGGTCACTCAAACTCTCAGCATTATATATTTTATTAAACGCAAAACAGGCACACACTTATCAGGTTTTTTTTGTAACTCCTTGTCAGCATTTAAGTCTTCAAAACATGGCGCCTCTGTGTCCCTGCATCACTGTGGGTCCTGGAACTGACTGGCAGGTTACTCACACCATGTAAGGGCAGCCCACCACTTTAGGTTTCATAGTTACTGCCTAAGGAGTTAGCTCAAACTTTAGACTGCAATGCATTACTCCCAACGGCAGTCTTCCTGCAGTGCACTGAGCGTATTAGTGGTGAAGGATTGGAGTAGGTTCTTGTGTTGATTCCTTCAATATATAGGATTATTTAGTTTAAATAGCTTTCCTATTTGGGCAATATTATTCCATTTGGTCCACCTTGGGGGTCAGGAAGTTCATAAATAAATCCATAGCACACAGTGAAGTATACTAAATTGCAACTTTACTGAAATATCATTGAGCTTCATCATTCACAGTATTTCCCAAGAAGACACAAACACAGTATTCATAGTTCTAATAATAGATCCATATAATCTCATCGTTTCACCTTTAGAGTTTCTCCCCTACAGCTGCCTACACTTGCCCTCAGTAATTTTTGTGGGTGGGACTAGGGTGTAGCATGGGTGGGACTGGGGGTGGGGCATGGGTGGGGCTGAGGCAGGGAATGGGCGGGGCATGGCGAGCCACAGGTGTCGGGTTTTTCTCGGTGAAAAAGTTGGCAACCCTATACAGACAAGGACAGCATCTGAATTCAAGAAAGCATGTGGCAAATACAGTTCTCTAAAGGAAAAAAAGGGACTATAGTAGTTGGTATGGAATGGCAGACTAGATAGGTGATATGGTCTTTTTCTGCCGTCAAGTTTTTATGTTTCTATGTTTCACTCAGATACCACAGTTACATTTGCCCTGGAGGAGGTGTAACTGGTGGCGCTTAGATGAGCATATTGACACGCATAAGTCATGGTATATTATAACTTAGGCATGTCAATCAAGGCTGTGTCTACGTTCTACGCCCTTGCACACCTCAACAAAACTTATGCACGATTGGTACTTCTGTGCATACTTACAGAGCTGCGACTGGCTGAAATGCGTGCAGAAGTTACCATTCACACATACAAGTCCTTGAAAATAGGGACGTGTGCATAAATAGTACATAACATTCCATGTGGCTTTTATAAAACCAGCCCTCAAAAATCAAGCAATAAGTTGTCAAAAATATTTTGGGGCTGTAACATATTTATGGATACTTCAGATAGGCATAAAAAATAATTAGCATGTTTGCAGATATTTGCTAAAAAGAGTAAGTAAGAGGGCAGGACAGGACAGTCAGTGATAGACTGTACGCACCTTAGGATATCACAAAAAAATGTCATATTAGGGATGTAATTTTATCAAGTCAATCCTACACATATGTGGTCACATACACACATACATGACCTCTTATAAAATACTGACTGTCAGGAAAGTATGTGTTGTGGCATGAAGGCCTCTACTTTGCTGGTAAACATAGGCAGGGGCTGTAGTCTGGGAGGAGAGAGGATGGCGTTTACACATATATGCGTAGATTATAAAATACCTTAATCTATGCACATAAGTGCATAAAAGACGTGAATAGTTAAAACTGTTTGCTAGCAGGTATAAGTGATCACACCTACATTCAAGGCACGTTCTCTGCCATGTAAACTAGCACTTTATAAAGACAAGTAGATGTCTATGTAAGAGCAGTCCATGACACTCTCTAGATGTCTACTCAACACCGTACCAGGCACAGTACCAGCTAAAAGGAAAAAAGACATCAATTTTTTGATGAAGTTATTTTCTGAGTCAAGGAAATACAAATATTTCTGGCCTGTAAGTGGTAGATGACTTCTTTGAGCTGATGCCAGTGAGCTGCTTGGCATTTTTTCATCTTCTTTCTGCCCCAGGCTATAGAATTGTTTTCAGGAAATTCCGTCCTGCCACCTTGAGATCTGGCAGAGTGCTGACTTATGCAGCATAGATTTGAGTACTTGCAGGAGGCACAGATTCTGCTGTACTTGTTCATGCTTGATATTTCCAAGGTTCAAAGTTTTTCGTTTTGATACACACAACCTTTTCAGTAATATCTGGAGGAGGAAACAAAGAGCTGTGTTTGGTGCTGATGTTCGGAGTCATTTCCTTTTACACTGAGTTGGTGCCCTGCAGGAACAAATAGCACCAACACATTTAGCAGGACCCTAGAGCTACTCTCATGTGGGAAAATATTCAAAATAAGAGGTTCACATTCCTCCGTATCTAGTCATAGTACACATGAAACAATATAGAAAAAAGTGAAGAATGATGCTGCATTAGTAAAACAAGCCACAAATTAAGGACAAAAACCATAGATATAGTATACACTTAAAACTTTGCTTACTGGAAACAAGTGAATTCATTCTGCAACACCTCATTGCCTCTCCTCTCTCTCTGCACCCCTCTACTCATCGGGTAAGTCACTTTTATCTGTGCCCTTCTCCTCCATTACCAACTCCAGATTGTTCTTTCCACCTTGCTGTGCTTTATGCCTGGAGTTGACTTCCTGAGTTGGTATGTTATGCTCTGTCTCTGGCTAAAAGGTCACCTCTTTGAGACTGCTTTTAAATCCTAATCTTTATAGCCATGTTGTTTTTAATCATTTCCCATAAGAAGTGAATCTCCTTCATCTTTTCTTTTTCTTCTTTATCTGTTTTGAAGAAATTGTGAGTTCTGTCAAGCAGGGTTGCTTCTTACATGTATGTGTACAGCAGAGCATACATCCAGCAGTGTTACAGAAATGATAGCTAGTAGTAGTAGTAGTATCAGATATTTATCTATTTAAGTCTTTTTTTTTCATACCGCACTCTTTAGAATCAGTGTGGTTTACAAATAACAATAAATAGTACAATGTAGAATGAAACGTACATTGAAACTTACAAGGAACAGGAGGTAAAACTTGGATTTTAACAGGGATAATTATATACTGTACAAGTTTCTACAGGAGGTAAAACTTGGATTTTAACAGGGATAAATATATACAGGTTTCTACAGAGGTGACTATATACAAGTTATGTAATTGTATCGACAGCTATGGTTTTGTCAACATGAAAGGTAAAGGGTGTGCTGGACATAGACCTTTCCAGCAGTAAAATTCTATCATCTAATCATCTCTGTCAGCCCTCCTTCCCTTTACCGAGAGGTAATGGCATACACAGGCAATCTAAGACCTAAATTACTCTGTACTATTTAAATCTAGGGGCAAACGCATGGTTAGCATGTGTTTTTTTTCCATGGCGGGGCCTAGTTGCCACAGTAGATACAGGGGGCATGGCTTCAGTAGCATTGTACCACCATGATAGGTGTATCACCCACCATGATAGTTGCAAATGCACAGTGAAAGTGCTCTGAATGCATGCCCTGCAATTGTAAGCTACAAATGCATTTGTACGGTGGAAGTGAGCTCCAGAACCACTGCAGATTGTAAGAAGTGAGCCCAAACCCAGTAGTAACTGGCCAGTTCACAATAGAGAGGGATGAGTGGGAAAAGGTATAATCGACTGCACAGCTCAGAGCGATGGGGCTAAGTATAAGAGGGTGGGGCATGCAAAACAGGAAAGTAAACACAGACAGTGAGTCTGGGCTGTGCTCCTATCTGTGCGATATGGTGCAAATGTAGCCTCTGAAAATGCAGGGGCCTTTTATGAGTTGTAGACAGGGTAGCCACAGTTTCCTCATCCTGAGGCACCCAGGGTGCCTGTTCATCTTGGATGCAGGGAAAACAG